>OY283150.1:43750000-45000000 GCA_958299815.1 Sarcophaga carnaria
GCATTAGTGCGTCACTTTTTAAATATTAACAATGTCGTCGAATTAATGTTAGACCAATGTCGCTATTTCCATGTGCCCTTGGGAAATATGCCACCCGATACTGTGTTATTTGGTGCTGATCTCTTCTTTGCAAGGTTATTACAAAAGCATAATTTTGTTTTATGGTGGTCTGCTACCACCCGACCGGATTTGGGAGGACGAGAAGCCGATGACAGTAGATTATTAGCCGAATTTGAAGATAGTGTTACTGTGATTCAAAATCAATCAGGATTTTATCCTGATGTATGCGTAGAATTAGCTCTGGACAGTTTAGCAGTCTCTGCTTTATTACAGTCAACAAAGATACAAGAATTAGAAGGCGCTTCCTCAGCTGTAACATTTGATGTGATACCGCAAGCATCGCTGGAGGAAATGATTGGAACAGTACCGGCAGCTACTTTACCCAGTTACGACGAGACCGCTCTATGTTCAGCTGCTTTTCGTGTGATGCGATCCATGGTTAACGGCTGGCTCAGGGAGGTTTCAATTAATCGCAATATTTTCTCTGACTTTCAAATTGTACACTTTTATCGTTGGGTCCGATCCAGTAATGCTTTGCTTTATGATCCGGCTTTAAGAAGATCACTAAATAATTTGATGAGAAAAATGTTTCTGAGAATAGTAGCTGAGTTTAAACGTTTGGGTGCCACTATAATATATGCCGACTTTAATCGTATAATATTATCGTCGGGTAAGAAATCAGTTGCAGATGCCTTAGCTTACGTAGACTATGTTGTTCAGTCAATAAGAAATAAGGAAATGTTTCACTCGATCCAGTTATCCTTTGAACAATGTTGGGATTTTATGTTGTGGCTGGATCATGCTAACTATTCAGGCATAAGGGGTCGTTTACCAAGGGGCATGGACGAAACAACCTTAGGCGATGTAACAGCTGCAGCCTTGGCTGCTCAATCAGAGACGCGTTTAAAAAATTCTGAATCCCAAAATGCGGATAACGAAGATTCGGATAATGACGACGATGATGTCGAAGAAGTTCCACGTGCTACACAAGAAGAAGAAGAAAGTGCAGAACAAGAGGAACAATTATCTCTAGAACTGAATTGGACTATTAGTGAACATTTACCCGATGATAATGAATGCCGAGAGAAATTTGAAGCCATCATAACGTTGTTTATGCAGTCTTTAGCGGAACGAAAGTCACCTCAGCAAGCTATCAAAGATATTTCGCATACTGCTTTCGATTTCATTATTAAACTACATAAAAACTATGGTAAAGGTAAACATAGCCCTGGTTTAGATTTGATACGTACTCTGATTAAAGTGTTGAGCGTTGACAAGGGATTGTTAGAGGATATAAATGAATTACGTCGCAATATGCTACGCTTAGTGGGTGTAGGTGAATTTTCCGATTTGGCTGAATGGAAAGATCCTTGTGATAGTTATACAATAGCTGAAGTCATCTGTAAGGCCTGTAATCATTGTCGAGATTTGGATTTGTGTAAAGATAAACATCGTGCCATGAAAGATGGAATGTAAGTAATAATTTTAATTGATTAACTCTTATCTCTCTTATTTAATTAGGTTAATAGGGTTTAATGTGATAATTTGTAATCTGTTTTTAAAAAAATTGCCAGACCTTTATGCAGGGATTGTTTGTTTCATAACAAAACTTAATACTTTAAATCTTCGTATTTCTCGATGGATTGTGAGATTTTTTTAACTCCTAAAAAAAACTCCTGATTACAGTAGATTGCGTAGACAATGTTTTAAAATTTTGATGTGACAGTTCTATGATAGCGACACTTTGGCATAAAATGATTCAATTCTGAGGTATGCAAATTAAAAAAGGTATGCAAATTAGATACGATTTTAAGTCGTCGCTGAAATCTTTAAAAGCGTCAAAATTGAAAATTGAAAAATTATAGATCATAGCTTGGTTTTAAAGAATAATATAAAGTGTTAGCGATATTATAGGAACTTTATAGGGTTGAGCAATGCTGCGCTTTTTAATACCATTCAACTGACGACTAGTGTCACTACATTCCTTAGAGTAACACAGTTAGCTGAATTAATACTAGACACAAGTGTGAATAGTGCCCGGTGTTTATATATTCCTTGTTTTAAAAAAGTTTATTTAATATGCATATGTATGGTACACCGAATTTAAAATTTTTGGATCTGATAAGAACAGTAACTGAATTACAGTTGTATTACCTGCTGGCAACCAAATAATTTTAAATAAAAATAAATTTAGTTTGAAGTGAAAACCACGACCCGTTACAGTATTATTCTAATCTGTTAAGTGTTTCTCTTGTCACATACTATGTTTAGGAAACTTCTGCGGGGTTATGGTTTAACGTTGTCTATTTGTAACAAACATAATTTGTAAATATATTTTTTTTTACTAAAGTTTTCATATTTCCATTTAAACCCTAGACCTGTTTGGTTGTGCGCCCAATGTTTTGTTGCCTATGACAATGAAGAGATTGAAATGCGTATCATCGATGTGGTACAACGCAAATTAATGTCTTACGTATTGCAAGATTTAAGATGTACACGATGTAATGAAATAAAACGTGAAAATTTGGCTCAATTTTGTACCTGTGCTGGAGAGTTTGTGCCTTTAATATCGGCAAAAGAAATCGACCAGTTATTAAGGACGTTCCGCAAAGTAGCAGGTTATCATAGAATGGATTTACTCCAGGAAACGGTACAACAATTGATTACTACTAAGTAAGAAATATATTTATGTAGATACTAAGGTAGAGCGGAGTAAACGTTTTTAAATTTAAAAATTAAAATTTTACACATTTGTTTTTTTCTTTATTATATATATTTACGAAGTCAAAAAAACAAAATATCTTAAACAGTCTGAGCTCCACGAAGATGTGTTGTAAAATTATTGATTTTAATAATCATTTAGGTTTAATAGCTCAGTTTTAGAAGCTTTTTCCAATCAGAATTGAAATAAAAGCGGACATGACTAACGACACAGTTGGAATCTTTTTTGTTTGAATGAAAAGTAAATTAATTACAACCTAAGCTGAAGTGGTGATGGGATCGATTTTTACTTCGGGGAATTTGAATTCAGGGAATTTGGTCATATCGGTTTTGCCATCACTGCCGAATTGCTTGGCAACACGTTCCAATTCAGTTTTCATTTCCTTTTCGATTTCAGGAGATGCATCAACCATTTTACCACCGCTGAAAATAAAAAGAAAATAATATTAAAAACCTTTTTTCATTATATATTTCCTCTTAACTTACGCGCTCTTTTGTTTGTATTCACGTACTTTGTCCAAGAAAAGTTGTTGAATGGGATCAGAGGCTTTGTTCATGGCTGGGGCAATGATACCAATGCTGCGGCGGGCTTCAACGCGCAACACGCGTACACCATTTAAAATTGATTGGGACAACATCTGCATGTAAATTAGGAAGAAATATTCATAAATTATTTCAATAATACGGACATTTTCCTAATTTTTGGTAACCTTAAAAAACATTAAAGGTTATGTAATGATTGATTTTTTAGGTTTTCCATCACAATATATTTATCAGGAATTTTCATATTCTTTAATTACTATTTTCAATACACTTGCAAAATATTTTTCTTCAATTTTTGTATATTTTTTTTTTTACAAAATTACCTTTTATATCGTTTTGTTCAATTTCTTACACAGAATTATTAAAAACGAATTGTTGAAAACTCGCTCACTGGCACAAGTATAATTTTCTACGCTGTCAAAAAAATTAAAGCTGATTGTCAAATGAAGAGGGTTGCCAGATTCAGAATGCTAATCACAATGAAGTTGTGATGCTGTATACAAATTATGTGGTAATTTGGATAATAACGGTAATTTTGAAATGTTTTCTAAAATAAAAAATGTATTTAATTTGTTTTTAATTTTTGAATGTTTAATTTTCAGAAGCTATGAAAGAAATATGTCGCCGTAAATATGTCTTAACACAAAAATCATATAGACGAACTAATACTCGATAATGAAAGAACAGATAAAGATGTACACAACAGGGAATTAATACTGCTAAGGCCAGTTTACACGATAGGGGTTTCAGGTACGAAAATATTGCCAAATTACATCCATATTTTAAAACTAACTTCAGAACTGATTGGTCTGCTGTAGCAGGTCCTAGGATAATGGGAGGTGCCATCTATGGTTGGGTAGAATCAACGCCCTTCAAGTATTTAGTGTAATGGTGGGAAACCTTGCTTATCGTTGATTCTTACCATTTACCCAATAGGTCACGGTCTGACCTTCCTTTGATGTCATTCTTGTTCTGAATGTATGTATGGAATGTATTAGAGGGGGAGAAGCCATTTAATTTAAATTTCGAAAATCCTTATGAACCTTTTTTGTTTTTTTTCCATCATATTAGTTTCAAAATATGTCGTACATATCTTCCCTCAAATGAAAGACATTATTAAAACTAATTTTAATATCATTGTTTTTTTATTTATTTAAACTCGAAAATGTTTATATCATTTAGCCTAATGGTAAATGTTATAGATATTTTTTTATATATTTTTTTAAAAACAAAAAAATTATCTTCCTTAACTCACACATTCATTCACAATCAAAAAATTCCTGTAAATTTTTTTTAATCGATTTATGCTTGTTTTTAATAATATATTTTAATTACTTTTGTTCTTTAACACTTTTTACTTTTACTTTTTATGATTTAATGAATATTGCAAATATTTTTTAACTTGAATTATTGTAAATATACACTTGTGACATTTTCCTTTTAATTAAATTGTTTCGTTTTGTTTTTGTTTTTGGGTTTCAAATTTTATTTTTATTTATTTATAATTTTAGTAAATATATTTTGTATTAAAGGTCTGTGTATGTATTTTTTTTTAATTTTTATTTTTAATATGTTTTCAGTTTTACTCTTTTTGTTTTTGTTTAGTTAGTTGAAATATTAACAAATATGTTCTTAACATTTATTAAATATTTTATGTTTTTCTTGCAATGTTATAAACTTTCATCTAAGTTTTTAGTTGCATTATAATGTATGTACGTGTGTTTTTTCTTACATATGCAGTATCTACTTTTAAAAAGAATTGTTTGCCTGTATTGTTTATTAAATTATATTTTTACGTATAATTGCATTGTTTTGTTTTAAATAATGATATCTGATAGCTTTTAGTATATCTAAAAATATATAGTATGTATTTGAATGTAAAGTGATGCATAAAATATATATGTATATATATATTTTTTTAATCATTTTGTTTGGTAATATATTTCGCTTTGCAAGTATATCCTCTTCCAAATTGTTGTCACAGAAATATTTTATAGAGACTAGAAATCCAGTTGTTCAGAATATTTTATAAAGCACTACTGCTGATTTTTTTTCAATAAAGTTCAAAAATTTTTTTATAGCCAAGGAAATTGAAGAAAACCAATCCTTGCTTACAGAATAATCTGGTTCATTTTTAATTGGATTGGTCAATTATAGAATTGTTAGGTGTTGTAAGCAAATATTATATACATATTTATTACGTCAAAATTAATACAAATTAAGACAAGTATTGCCTTTCGAAAGGTACTAATTATTCAAAAGAAAAGTGTAACGACGGCATACTAATAACATCACCGCAAAAGTCCACGTTTGGATGGAACTTATGTTGCTTATGCTTTTGTATAAAGTGAGATTATTTTCATGTTCATACGGTAGCCCTTTTAGAAATTATTGAAAATATTTTTTAAATACATACCAAAGTATCGTAATTATTTTACATTTCAATTACTTGTTATGCAATGGTTGCATATCTGTGGCAATACATGATAACGGCTTAAGTTAACGTAAGTGTTTTTTTTCATTTTATTACATATTCTTATTCTCTTCTTCAAGATCTATCACTCAGCTAAATTTCATGTATAAAATGTCATTATTAATAAAACTATATGCGTTTATATTTATATATTTGTATTTACCAAACACAATTTATTTTAGACAAACCCCTTAATATCTCTAAACACGAAATTTCGACTTAAAATCTTTAAAATCTTTAAAAAACTTTAAAATCCACTTGAGCACATGTAGCGACTGGTTGTGATGTCACATGAAACCGTGCCTTTGAACTGGCATTTGTGTCGACAATCTGTAAAGAGGTTTGGCCTGAAAGCACAATTTCTTAAAATTAATTGATTTGATGTTAAGAAATGTTAACTCCGTTTAAGAAGAGTTTCCATTGAGCTAGAGATACTGGAAACTGCGCTTTTCTCTATTCTTCTTAGCTTGATCTACAATCCTGACAAAATTCAATCGAAGCTAACCGCAGTTTTTCTTTATAATTATGTTTAAGTCACAAATTGCCTATTTATTTGTTCCTTTACTATGGTACCACGAGAAGAAAAAATTATCTATCCAAAACTACATACATAAAATAATACGATTTTAATCAACTTCTCAAATTACTATCAAACACAATTGCAATTAGTTCCTATGCGCTCATAGAATTCATTTAAATCGTCCTTTATTTGGTAAGTACAAATTATTTCTTAAAAGTACTATCGTTTCAAATATTGTAGTTTACTTTATGCTTAAGAAGTCGATTTTTGGTCAAACTCTTTGACTGTTTCATTTCATGATAGCTTCATTAACATAATTTATTCTCTTTTTAGAAAATTTTTCTTCCCTTTTTCAAAGTGGCAGTCTCTAAAACAAAAAAGGTTTTACACGTGGGTGAGGGTGCAAGAGTCCTTTGGCTTGTTTTGGAGATAAAAGCTGTTCAAGAGGTTCTAAAACACGAATAATTTTATTCTGAACACATATCATATAATATACATACATATGTATGTATAGTAATTTGTTCCAAATTTTATTTTTAATACGTGTTTATTAGTTCAGATGATTTACCCTTCACTAGGAAATTTTTTTTAAATCTCGATTTATCGGAATTAGTCAGTCAGGTATAAATAATTTCAGTGAGAAAATCTTAATTCTCTTAATACAATACTACATAAATACGGATTTCTGTATTAATTCGGTCAGAAGGATATACTAAGCTTTGCCGTTAATATAGTGGCATACAAGTAATAAAATCCATTACAAAATTATGGTTTAGTAATCTGTGGATTTCACTATTAAATATGCTTTTATATAATTATGTTAAATACAAAATAATTTAGTTTTTAAATAAATCGTTATAAAATGTGTTTTAAAAAATATTTCATTTGCTTTCGTTTTGATAGTTTGAGTTCTAGTATTTTTTTTGTTTGTTTGTGGTTCCTTTTTAAAGAGAGTCTTTCTATAGTTTCGTGTCTTATAATTAGTTTAAAAATTGGTCACAAGAAATTTTTGTTTATAATATTTCTGAAATGATATATTAAACCATAAGAAATGATAATAAAAAAAGCGGTTATAAATTTCAGGTTTATGTTTAATTTCTCGGAATCTATTTGATAGGTTAAAAGTCTTAAATTAAATGGCATCATACTAATAAAAAAAAATATTTGTATTCTATATGGAAATGTATAGAAATTTTTGATTGAACACGCTGTAATCTCAAAAAATATTATAAATTAACCTTTTCATTTAGGTAGAAGCTGCTCTCCTATATTTATCCTTGCCGTGAGATGATCCTTAAATATGAATTGTTATAACGTGCTGTACAATATACATTCGATTGATTATTGAAACACTAAATTACATGTTGTCTGAAATCGTGAAACTCTAAAATATCTTTTTATTTCAAATGTTTATATATTGTATACAAATAATACGTATTGAAATAAACATTGGGATGTTAAGGTTAAGGCATTTTCTATATGATCAAATGCAAAGTGTACTTTAAGGAAGCTGAAGCTGACTGTATATCAACGTTTCAAAATTGTACGACTATTAGGGTTATTTTTATTTTAATTAAATTAAAATCCAAGTTACTAGGTTAGGTACAAGGTGAAGGAAGAAGCCTAGCTTTCCAACTAATCTTTACTTGTATAAGTAAGTTATCAGATCATTGGAAAATCTTAATTTTTTTCTATACCAAGCGTAAGTTCCAAAAAGCTAATAAACAGCTCAGTACAATGTCAGTAAAAAAACTCAGCTGATTGATTATTCGGACTGTAATCACGCTTTAAATTTATCATAAGGAATCTCTCCTTATTCATGGCTAAAGAAATGAGCAATACTCCGCCTGAAAAAGTCGTTACGTGAAAGACCCATTTTTCATGCTAACAACAATGATAATCCTGATCAGTGATCACCATTACTATAATTATTACTATTCAGTACAGTATATCAGTAAAAACTAGTTTCCTAATCTATCAGATCAAAATAGCTAGACCAGTTTCGAAGACATCTTATAACTATATATCCGGTATGTCGATATCTTGACCTAGATCAGGAGAAGACTATTTAAATTTAAATTTGAATTTTTATTTAAATTTGTCTATTGAAGCAACCCACCGACTTATTGACTAATGGATCTTGTTCGTAACTCTTGAGAAGACGAAATTTGGAAACGATTGAAAAGAAGTTCACACCCAAAAGTGAAAGCACAAGCACATTATTTCCAAGAAAATAATACTTTAAACTGTAAAGGGAAGAATATAATATGTTTCAAGAATAAAAAGAAATAACTTTCGAATAAGAGTTCTCGATTATATATGTATATATATGTATGTGTACATAAAAATTTATTTTATATGTTTTATTATTCACAAAAAAATTTTAAATAATTTATTAAATATGTTCTGTTTATTATTTTTTTTTTGTTGTAATCAAATAAAATAATTTAATTTTAAATAAGTAGCATATGCAAAACTTAATTTTCGTTTTGTTAAATAATAATTAATATGATTGTGTATAGAAAGTGTGCTAAATAGTAATAATAAGTGTCAGTACATTTTTCTTTTGTTAAAATAAAAAAAAATAAAAATAATCGTCTTAATAATATTCTTAACTTATTTGTGTATGAATATAATTTCATAGAATTTAAGGTTTTGTTTCTCAACTAATAATTCTTTTAAGAATAAAAATTAATTGTATATTTAAAACTACTTCCAAGGAGAAGAGATAAAACTGAAAACAGTTGGAAATAAATTAACTTAAATTTAATTTTAATAATTCATTGTTTTTATAATAATTGCAAATATTGCTTTCAATTTTTCATAATGTTTTATAAATTGTATCGTCGTAATTGTATTAATTTTTCTTTTGTTTTTTTTGTTTATCATTTTCGTTTTATATTTTTTAAGGTTTTTTGAATTTCCTGCAGCGTATTATCAATTTACTACCGAAATATTCGTTAAACATATTATTTTATAATAATAATTTTTCTTTAATTTAATGTCAATACTAAATTTTATTTAATAATATATAGTGTTTTGTTTTTATTTTCTGGTAGTTTTTAATATATCTTTAATATTTTGTTTTTATTTATTTTATTTTGTTTTTGTTTAAGGTCTCTTCTACTTTATGTTTTATTTTAAATATTGTATTAAAATTCTACGGTTTAAATATTAAATATTAAAAAGTAAAAATTAAATGTTTGTAAAAACTTAAGACATAAACTATCACAAAAAACAAATACTTAAAAATCATAAAAAAAACAAATTAAAAATTAACAAATAAATTATCTAAAATTCTTTTTAAACCGATTTTGTATTTCATTTAAAATTATTTATATTTAAGTGCATTCTTTGCTTTGTTAATTTTTTTTGTTGATGTTGCCGTTAATAAATCAAGGTATTTTGAAATATTTTAATAACATTTTATTGATTTTACATTTGACTCTCTTTACGCCACTGAAATGTACCCGATTTAACACCAATACTTGATGATCCCTGGCCACTGCTGGATAATATATTGTTGGTACGTCTAATTAGCTGGGCCGCTGAATCGAAACGACTGCGTATTAGACGCATTGCGGGATTTGTTGTAATGCCACTGCGTTTGCTTTTGCTAAAACAAATAATATAACAAGAAATAGGAAATATTTATTAAATTAAAAAGATAAAATTTTGAAATTTAAAATTTTTTTAAGTCATTCACAATTCGAATAAAATTTTCTTTTAAACTAAAACCTCACATTTTTCCTTTATTTATGTTATAAAATCTTAAATTTGAATATAAGGCTGCCTTCCAAAATGCATCAATACAAAGTTTGTACGCAGTTCTACTACTGTATATAAACTATGTAGATAAGCAAAGTAACCAAACATATATATCCGATGCCTGATTGCTTTTTGACTGCGCTAAAAATACACATTGACGACGTTTTGAAATAGAATACATTAGCGGTTTTCACTCTTGGTAGTAAAGTACCCTTGTAGGCTTGGTAAGTATGGTAGGTATAGTATAAATACTACATTTCCATCAACGCAACAACAAAATGCATTCATTTCAAATATACAACGCTCTGTTAAATTTACCATGAAAAAAGGTCTAGTAAATAAGCTTGGTAAATATAAAACTAAACAGCTGATCGTCTATCCGCCAAAATAATAACAAAAAATATCAATAATCAGCTGTTTAAATAAGTTTACCATGGTATATTTCTTATACCATGTGAGTTTACAATAGATGAAAAAAAGATGCTCGCGCTTTGTTGTCGAAAGTACGAGTAAATATACTAGAGTATTAAATATACAACAAAGAGTGAAAACCGCTATTGTATATATTTTGTACAGCGGCATTATGAAACACGATACTTTGTTCAAACTCAAAGCTACTCACATTTTGGAAGGCAGTCTAAGTATGCGTATCTAACCCATGCAGGAGAAATAAAGTTATCGTTATCAACTGTGTACAAAATTGACTTTACCTAACTGAGTGCGATCACTAAGGTTCAGCATGCCATCAGCTTTACTAAATACTTTTAAGCATAGCTTATAATTTCGATTTTAACCAGTTTAACGTTTTAATCCTTTGATATATTTTGTATTTTTGATATACTATCTGGTAGCACTGATTATTCTAACAATTTTATTTTATCACTATTGGATTTTCTCTATGATTGAAGCTGAAACTGCACTACATAACCAAAAACTATAACATTTTGATGTTGCACTCCGGTGTAGGGTTTCTCCTAATTAGTCAATGGTTTTCAGCTGTTATTAATTTGTACTATATGTTCACCACTGTTTACACCAGTTCCGTTGGTTCATAAATAATCGTCTATTACCTAGCTGGTTGAAATGAGAGAAAATTCTACAAATTCTTCTGAACTCAGAAAATGCTTTATACGTAGAAGTACAATGGAACTGTTAGACAGTAGTGGACTACCGCTTCACAGATAAGATACTTAGCACTTCCCTATCTTTTATTGAATTTGTGGGTGTTTGTTATAATCAGAATCTGTATAATACTGTGCAAATCAAAAATGATGTAAGTGTGGAATGAAAGTAGTCGGATATGAGAAATTGATAGGCCATTGAGTAATAACGTAATGCTTTTAAATAAATAATAGGAATTAGTCGCCGTAGTTTAGTGGGTAGTGTGATGGTGTATTAGACGCAAGGCTGTGATTTAAAACCCAGCTCTGACATCAACAAAAACGGAATAAAAATATTTCTTTGCTATTTCTGGCTAAAAAGTTACACAAAAATCTGTCGTTCGTAGTCGACTTTAAACTGTAGGTCCCGCCACTCGTGGATAAAATTAACACACACAACATAAGTGATGTAAGAAGCTAGGTTGTAATCCTGACTGAAGGGTTGTAATGACTAATTAGGTGTGTAATAGGGAAGAAGATATAAGGACGGCACCATCATTGATACTTCAATATAAATTATATTCCTTTTCGATAAAAACAATTACACAAAGACCACTTATTTGCTGATTAAAAAACATGGCTAGATTTGCCATGTGACCTCCTATGCCAAGCACAGTCATTCTGATCGCAAGGTTAGATTTTTCACTAAATGAGGAAAATGCATAGACAATCTATTGGGGAGCTTCTTATCAGACGAATCCATTGTTCGACATATTACCATACATGTGGCCCGCCGAACAAGTCAGGGTCAGAAATTCTATAGCTATAGAAATACGCCTAAGAATAGTAGTTACGTCAGTTTGAACAATAGTTCTGCTAGGA
This sequence comes from Sarcophaga carnaria, assembly GCA_958299815.1. Lineage (NCBI taxonomy): Eukaryota > Metazoa > Arthropoda > Insecta > Diptera > Sarcophagidae > Sarcophaga > Sarcophaga carnaria. The sequence continues at coordinate 43,762,068 of OY283150.1, forward strand.
CCTATGAACTTCTTACTTATTTCGACTTCGTTTGCATAAAGATAACTCTTTAACCAGATTTTATATACTTATGGTAGTGATAGCTGGTAGCCTAAGAAGTATAGGCAGGAAGTTTAGACAGAAATAACAGAAAATCTTCTCTCTGTCTGGAAAAAATTTCTTTTGCTAATAAAAAATCTCTTCTTTACGCATCCACGTTTAAAAATAATTCAAAGTTATTCGAAATAAAAATAATTGCTTGGTTGTAAATAAATAACTTTTATTAGAAATTACCTTGATGAACTGGCTTGATTCTCTTTAAGATTTCCCAAAATAATACGCATATGAGTATCACGAGCAAAATGATTATCAGGCAAGACTGATTTGCCACTGGCACCATTGCTACCGCCACCACTGTTTAAACCCGATATGCCGCCAGCACAATCATCAATGTTATTAATCGAGGGCAATTGGCCGGGGGAACTTAATTCACTGCTAGGCGAATGTGGTGGTGTAGCGTATAGGGGCGACATACATTCCATATCGTAGAGATCGGCCTCATTACTGGCCATATGGGAAGCTATATTTTAAGAAAGTTAAACATAAATGCAATGAATTTTTGTAATGTCAACGAAAGCTTACCCATTTGGTGTTCATTGAGATCGGGTAATATTTGTGAATGCCTTTGATGAGCCGCATTTTTATGGGCTAATGATGAAGAAGAATTATGTTTTGCATTAACCATGGGAGAATTCTGCACAAATGGATTGTTACGTGAGCTGAGCTTGGTTTGACGCTGTAATTGTTGAGTGAAAGTAAGGGGAGCCTAAAATTGTAATAGAATATAACGACATATTATAGTACAGACATATTTACATATTTAGCGCATATAACTTACATCGTTACTACTACCGGTTGATTGACTAGATATAACACTTTTACGTTTATGCAAACTGCTGGTATCCGATTGCATTGTGTTCTGATAGAAGTTATTTGAACTGTGTGTTGAACTTGAGGCGTTCAATATACTGGGTGCGGCCATATTATTGTTAACCGTAGCCGTTGTGGCGGCCGAACAAACTGATGACGCTGAGGCATGAGGTGGGAATGGTGAGGCATTCAAATTGCATACAGCCAGATTGGCATGAGCCGGTATAGAAGGTGGCTGATCTGGTGAACGTAACATATTCGCGTGATGAAATTTACTCTCCATGGGATTATTTGATTCATCTTGAAGAAAAAAACAACATATCAATACATAATAATAGATTTATAATTAAATAAAGAACTTACTTTTGGTATAGTTATCGAATATTTTTAAGATATTTGTGCGATTCGATTTGGCTGCAAGTTTGATGGGTGTACGGCCACAATGATCCGATTTGTAAGGATTAGCTCCATACTTCAGTAAAGCAATTACACACTTTTCATGACCTTCTTGGGCTGATATACCCAGCGCTGTAGCACCTTGTTTACAGGCATGATCAGCCAAAGCACCAAAGTAGAGTAATATGTTCATGACATCGTGATTTCCTTGCCAGGCACATGAATGCAAAGGTGTGCGAGCCTCCAAATCCATAGCATTCACATCGGCATTACCTAGTTAGAAGGGAATTTTTTTTATTTGACTTTTCGCGAAAATAAATTCACTGATTTACCTAAAGTTATCAACATCTTAACCATTTCAGCATGACCTTGCCAGGCTGCAACATGCAATGCTGTCCTGCCTTCGCTATCGCTTATATTCACATCGACATCGGTGAACTCTAAGAGATATTTTACCATCTCCAATTTGTTTTCTAATGCCAGTATATACAATGTAGTACGTGAATCAGCATCTTTGGCATTAACATCACAATTATACTTTAAGAGATATTGTACCGTCTCCAGATGTCCTTCTAAGCACGCTAAACGGAAAGCTGTTTTGCCATCATGAGCTTTTTGATCCACGAACGTGGCATGACATTCCAATAACACTTGGACACACTGTGTACGACCCTCTTGAGCAGCCAAATGTAAAGCAGTCTTGCCTTCATTGTCGCATTCATCTATTTTGGCTCCTGACTCTAAAAGTTGAAGGCATACTTCGTGAAAGCCTTCAAAAGCAGCATAATGCAAAGGAGTCCAGCCGGCATTATCGCGGTGGGTTTCGTCTAAGCCACGATCTAATAATTGGCGTACAGTTTCAATATTACCTTGGGCAGCAGCAATACTGAGCACTGTACGGCCCTCTGAATCCATGCAATCAATGCCACAACCCCAAAAAAGTAAAAGTTTTACAACATTGGCATGACCAGCGGTACAAGCGGCCCATAAAGGTGTTCTGCCCATAAAATCGGCCAGATCGGGATCAGCACCATTTTCCAATAACAGTTCACAGACTTCAGCATTGCCCTCAAAAGAGCTGACCAATAGAGGAGACATGCCATCATTGTCTAATTGATCCGTGTTAGCACCATGTTCCAATAGAGTTGAAATAACTTTGCTGTAACCGGAGGAACCGCATAAGGCAGCTACACACAAAGCGCTACGGCCATCCAAATCCAAATGATTGACATTAGCGCCATTCTCTAATAATATCTCCACAATGTCGTAGTGGCCCATGTAGGAGGCTGCTATTAAAGAAGTTCTACCTTGACGATCAACTGAGTTGACATCGGCCCCATGTTCTATTAAAATTTTTAAAATATCCTCATGGCCACTCCAGGCTGCAGCTCTTAAAGCGGTACGACCTTCTTTATCGGCTAAATCTATTTTACATGCCGGATGTGCTATTAAAAGTTTAACAACCTCAGTATGGCCACCCCAAGAAGCAGAACGCAGAGGAGTCCAACCATCACGATCAGCGTGATTTACATCAACACGTTTCATGCGGCCTGTGCCATCATTACAGGGCTGTGAGAAATTTAGCAACAGCTTAACTACTTCCAAATGACCATTACGTGAGGCTATGTTTAAGGCCGTTTGTCCATTATAATCCTCAATCTCTAAATCTATGGGTCCTTTACAGGCGTTTAAGGCTCGTTCCAAAAGCAAATGATTGCCATCATTGGCCAAGATATGAATCAAAGCCTTGCCCTTGTGCAATTCCAGGCGATTCGAGTCTGAGAGTTGATGCAACGTAGAGGAAGCATTATCATCTTGGCTTTCGTGATGGGGTTCACTTTTTTCCGAAGGACTGGTGGGCCTTTGGGTTTCCAGAATACAAGATTTTTCACTGGAAATCAAAAGATCAGCCAATTCAAAGTCTATGTTTTGCGATTTCTCAGAGAGTTCCGGGGACATTAACGAGGATTCACATGAAGTCTGGGTATCGGCATTGTTTATGCCCGTTTCTATAAGTAATTTCAAAATCTTGCCATCAGTAGGCAAACTGGGCTTAAAAAAATCACATAACATTTGCGAAAACTCATCACCCAATTCGTTATTTAAGAACTTCTCTATCATGTTACGAGTCTTGGGCAAAAAGTTTGGATCATTCTTGAAATCCATCTCACATTGAGAGCAACAGTTCAAGTGGTTGGTGTAAAAACAGTCATTTAGATTAAGTCGCGACTCCAATAGCATTAAAATCAAATCCAAATCTATATTTCGATTGGTTAGATATTCACCCGATTTGATGAGATGATAGATAAACTTGCGTACTGTATTCGCGCACAAAGTTTCGGCAACGAGCAGATAATACATGGAAATCATAACGTGGCCCTCATTGACATCGCAGATAAATTTTTTGGTGGCAAATTTAACATCCACTAGCCAATCGGAAAAGGAATTGTGGAAAATTTTCAGTCTTTGCTGGTCACTGTCATACAGCAGTATATTCTTCATGAGCAACAAACGTTTCTCGAACTCCTCATTGTCTATGGTATAGTTGTGGGTTCTTAAGCAATTGAACAGGAACAACTTGTCGACATAACCCGAAGAGGCCAATAAAACATTTAAAACCGGTCTTATTTTCATATATTGCTTTTTGTTAAACGATTTCTGGCATATATACAGATATAAGCCATTCAGAGTGCAAGGTATCAGCTTAATTTCACGAAAACTGAAAAAGTTTTCCTTAATGCCATTCAAAACCTTTTCTAAGTAGAGGATACAGCCATTCGATTTTATATAGAGTTGATGCAAAGACTCAATAATTTCCTTGGTCAACATAATACTGTCTTTGAAATCGGAGTTTAGTCTATTGATGATGTACTCCTGGACATCTTTGACTACATGCGATTTACGTAAATCATCCAAAGTGATTTTCTTAAAGCCGGTAAACATTTTGGTGATTTGTTTGGTTTGTTTTTTGGTAGTGCACACCAGGAACAGCCATTTCGGGAACAGATGTATATGATTCGATAACAATTCCGCCACATTACGGCTCTTGTGGGTGGTTGCATTACGTCCTCCCTTCAGGGTTGATATTAAATTACCATCATTTATGTAATTCTCGTCTATGGAATCGATTAGCAGCAATAAAGCTGTTTTGGGTGGCGTCAATTCGAGTAGAGGAAACAGCAAAGCTTTCTTAAAACACTCATCCGGATTCTTTTCTATGTTATCGACTGTTAGACATTCAAATATTTCCGGATTTGAAAGTAACATTTCATAGTAACCATCAGCTATAATAGTGCGGCAGCTTTTGGTCTTTGGTAAGGGAGGTGGTAGAGTGCTAAGATTAGAGGGTCTATCATCGAAGCCTTTACCGTTCATGGATAAATCGAAATCAATTAAATTGTTATCGATAAAATTATCTTCAGGCCTTGCATTTTCTTTACTCTTATCCTCGATTTCGTTGTTAACATCGGCCATTTCCTTCTCGTTTTCTTTAGTCGTTGTTTCCTTTTGCTGTAGTTGCTTTTGCCTTGTCAGTTCTTCAAAGTCTTTATCTACTTCGGGTTTATCTTCGTTGTCTAGTTTTTCGTCTTTAAAACTCTTTAAATCATAGTTTTGTTCATCTGCTTCTATGGCTTCTAGAATTTCCTGCTTGAGATTTTCACTATTGACCGCAGCTATATCTTCTCCTCCGCCTTGTTGGGGTCCTGTGTGCGATGCGGTGACCGTTGTATTTACGTGTTTAATTGGCGATGACACTGCACAAGTTCTTGAAAGCTTTACCGGTATTTTAGATTTCTTGCCAGGACTTGTTTTATTCGAAGATGAAGATTGATCTTCTTCCCTTTTACGAAATTTTTCCGTATCATTATCTTTATTTTCTTCATATTCTCCTGAGGATTTATTTTTAATTCCCTTGGGGGGATGTGTACCATAATTAGGCTTCTCGGAAAATTCTTCCGCATTAGCGGTTTGTTGTGGAGCCGGTTCCGATTTTTGCCGTAAAAGCTGTAAATTCTCTGATTTCTTGCTGGTAGAGGTACGCCTTTCCTGGAATTGATCCAATTCGGAAACTTCACATTCCTTGGCGCCTCGCTTTAGTTCGGCTATCAAAATATCCTCGACATTTTCATCCATGGATATATTATTCATAGCCTCGTCTAGTTTGGACTCTTGTTGCTGGACCTCGTCCTGTAAAAAGGAGAAACCCTCATCTATAATACGCTGGGATTCATCTTTGGTTATGAGTGAAGAATGACTTAAGATCTGCAGGACTATTTTACGTATAAACAACGATAGGCTATGGCACTCAGGATTCTGTGATTCAATCAAGTAACAGGCCAATAATTTACGATTTAATATGCCTTTGGTACCAGAATTGCCATTTAGAATGGCCTGGCAAATCGATGTTTTACCCGAGCCATTCGATCCTAATACCAAGCAACCATTGTACGTTGAAGAAGATATAGCAGAAGCCTTCGCACGAGCCGACATAAACTGGGAAGGACCAGCAAAGGCTTCATTTTTAGCACCTGTTACGCCACCTAAGAGACTGGGCATTGATTTCTTACCGGCTGTCCGTTGCTCCAAACACATGGCAATTTTTTTCAAGACCCATTCGCGGTTTATATAGACCTTGGCACCATAGCTTTGTGGGTGGGAATAATGATGTTGTACTGCTTGTCTGCCATTGGCTACGAAACCATTAACTTCCTTATCGGGTGATATTTTCTTTTGCATTAAGACCTCCAAATTATCGGAAGTCTCCTCGGGATTGCGATCCACATTAGCAGCACCCTCCAAAGCCGCTTCCATTACCTCTTCGGGATCTACGCTACGTCTTGACAATTCTACAGGAAAATTTTGCTGAACCAAATTGGCAAAATGTTCTTCTCTGGCCAAATTTGAGAAACTGGAATTGGGGCAGTCTTTACCCGTAAGCTCCATTTTCTTATGTAATTGTGTCGTATCCTTAAGGAAATTTAAAATGCGTCGATCTTCCAGTTGATGACCTCCGCTGCTGGTGGTTGGCAAAGGTATTCCTTGGTTCGTGTACATATTGCTAGAAGTACAACCTGAATCGGGTTCATCATCTAAATCGGTAACAGGTATTGAATTACCGTTACGATTACTATTGTTCAAACGATTGCTGTCACGCGTATTCAGTTGCTTATAATCCATAATATTAGTCAACTTTAAGTCATTCGTTTCATTCGATTCGCTTATCGTTCGCGATGTTTGTGCAGACGGTTGCTGCAACCTACTACGCTCTCCGCTTTTATAACGATCGGATTTCCTTAAAGGCGTGGCATAAATCATTTCGTTGGGCATTTGGCCGGCAGAGAAGTGTTTACCACTCTGATGATGTTTATTATTCGGAGTTGAGTTCGAATTCGAATTTGGAATCATGTTGGCATTTGTATTGTTGACATTCAATTGAGAGCTCTGATTGCTTATATTATTCAATAGCAATTGCTGTGACAAAGCCTTATTCGAGTTAATATTATTCGAGTTTGTCGATTGAGCGCTTTTCTGTTGTTGCATTTTGCGCACCGACTCATTAAACATGGCCTGACACGGTAGATTTTCGTAAATATCATTGCGTAAGTGATCGTTATCCTTGTGTTTGGACATAATGGCAACTGTTTGTTAATTGATAGTTTTCTTAAGTTAAGCTTAAAATCTTTGGTTTGTTGGTTTTCGAAGGATTAATTTTTTTTTTGAAATTTTTATGGAAAAAAATTCAGGTTTTAGATCGTTTATTTCCTTTGCAGTCGTCGTTTCAATAGCATCATTCGTCTGTTAAAGTTACAAATCTCTGCAAGAGAAAGAAAGAGAAATTGAATGATTATTAAAATACAACATTTTCTGTTCAATATAATTTAGTTAAGTTTTATAAAATGTTTTCTTTACCTAAATGATTCGCGTTAAATTTGTTTTGTCATTTATTTTGCCACTTAAAAAATTAATCATTATTCGCTAAACCTTCACACACGATATCGCTCGAAAATCGTGAGAAAATATCTAAAATCCGCTACCAATCTGGTGGATATATTTTGTCTATCATTAGCCAACGAAACAGAGAATGAATTGGAAACGAATTTCCTAAAGTGAATATGTGTATGGCACATTATACAATTAGTTTCTGAAGAGCAGTCACAGGCAGTCTTGCAGTTGTAAAGGCATCCTGAGAAATGCCCTGTTTTTTGTCGTTTGTTTTCCAATTCCATCATTGCCTCGTACTCTCACGAACACCAAAAATCACAATATTAGAGTCACCCAAGCTACGATTACTGATTTTCTATTGGTACAACTGGAAAAATTGGCTTGGCTGACATACGGTTAAACAAGACGGTTCTGCACTCTGCTCTGCATATTTGATGAGCAATTAATATAAGGCTTTAGAGTCGCCAAGATAAGAAGTTTTGTTTTGAGTGAAGTTTTTCTTACAAAAGGACAAACCAGCAGCAATTGAAATCTTGGAAGAGTATATTACAGGACTAAAGAGTATACCAACATGCGAATTCATAGATGGACCACTTACTGTGTAGTCGCTTACATATATACACACATAATTGGTCATTACAAACCTTCAGTCAGAATTACGACCTAGCTTCTCACACCAATTATGTCGTGTGTGTTAATTCCATGCATGAGTGGTGGGATTTACAGTTTAAAGTCGAGTCCAAATGACAGATTGTTAACGAACTGTTCAAGGCAATTTTATTTACTCTTAGAGTTTATGCCTGAAATCTGATGAGAGGAAGTTGGAATTATCTGACTTGGGGTTTCAACCATGGACTCTAGTCTAATAAACCAACACACTATCTGCTAGACTATGGCTACGTTGCGGGATAAATTAATTTAGAATAACCTTTAGAAAGCAAATGGCAAGCATTCCATTTATCGCCTCAAAATAAATATTTCTACCACATTTACAAATGTTTTGTTTTTTCGAATTTCCAAAATCCAAATGAATAAAATTTTTACCAAAAATGAATCGATTTATTCTTGTGTTTGAAACGAGTTTTACAATTTATTTTGCCATTTTTGGGGTTAAAGCCGTTATTCCGTTATGTACATAGATTTTCATGGTTTTCTAATCGAAAAACTGATCCAATTGTGCTTTGTAGGCTTCTAGGGAATTTACATCATCATTTACATCACATTTACATTTACATTACAACAAAGGATATTCTATAGGTATGAGGTCCAAGCTATAAGGTGGATCCATTAACATTTACCAGTCAAGCCCTGCCAGGTTCTGTCGGGATATTATAAGAGTCATACATACATACATATATAATAGGTCATTACAACCCTTCAGTCAGGATTACGACCTAGTTTCTCACACCACTCATGTTGTGTGTGTTAATTTTTATACAGTGAGTGGTGGAACCTACAGTTTAAAGTCGACTCCGAACGACAGATTTTTGGGAAATTTTTCATGGTAATTTTATTTACTCTCAGAGTTTTTGCCTGAAATCTGCTGAGAGGAAGTCGCCGAAGAAATACTTTTTGTATTTTGTTTTGATGTCTGGCCTGGGGCTCAGACCCTGGCTTTACGTCTAATAATCCAACACACTATCTACTAGACTACGGAGACTTATAAGAGTCATTCTATGGGAAATTCAGTAAAAAATTACGAAAATTGTAAAATTTTTCATTGCAGAAAATGGTGTTTAAAGTCTTTTAATTGTTTATCTTAAAAAGATATTTTTTTTTATTTTATGCTGACTTGTTTACCAAGTCAGTCAAACTATTGACCCTATTTTGACCCCTTTTTTGCTATTCTTGTTTTGTTTTGAGAGTTAAGTATGCTATTCTTCTATTCTTTTATTTCATTCTATTATTTTGCACTTGTATCTATTCATCTGTGCAACACAACACAAACATATTTTCTATAGCGTCTATGGTGCAATAAAATTTTATTTAAAAAGTAGCAAAAGTCTACAAAAAATAGGAGCATAAACAGAAATATTATCATCATAATGATGGACAAGAGGTTGACGGGCCAACAGTGTAGTTAAAGTGTAAAATAAGGTTAAAAATATTGCACGTTTAGAGCAAAATAAAAGAATGTCTATCATCATTAGTTGAGGATGCATTTCGTGCAGCTAACCAGCGCAGCAGCATTAGAAATCTGAAATTATTTAAATCTCATCTTTCTAATATGTGGAGCATTAATTAAAGCCGTTAAATAATTATTAAATGGTTTAATAGAATTTACTTTTTAAAAACCCATTTGCGAGCAGTTATCGAAAACAATGAATTTTTGCATTCTTATTAACGAGCAGTAAAAAGCAATTTATTTTGAGAATTCCAGATTTTTTTGATAGTAAAAAGTCTTCCTCTGTTGATTTGTGGCCTCTTTGCATGAATTTTGATTTTAAAAATCAATAGTAAGAGGGTTGTTAAATCTGTACTTTGTTGAAATTGTTTAGCTTTAACAGAAGTGGAAACAGTGTTCTTGTCAAAACGAGCGTATGTTAGTTAAATCCCGTCAAATTTTGATTAATCTGCAGCATTCTGTTCCTGTTCTAAAGCTGTTGATAGTAGCCTACTGAATGATTTGAGCGAAAATATTTTAGACATAACAAATCTTATTTTTTGGAAGGACTATGTTGGATAAGAATATGATATTCTTAACCAAACTTCAGTGCTTAATTCAAAAAGTCACAGACCGTTTGACTCAGTGTATTGTATAACATTGTAAATTTATTTCGTACATAGCCTAGCTAGCCTGTTTGTGTGCAAGTTATCGACCTAAAAATGAAACTTATCTACCAAAGAAATACAACTTACGAAAAATACATTTTGTTGGGTCTGTAATATATAAATGCATATTAACTAAATGAGAATTATTAAAATTTTTAAGTTTATTTCCCCATAATGTTATTTTTTTTATCTTATTTCGACCGATTTATGCAGGGGACTTTTTTTTGCTCATATAAAAAAAGTTACCTTCGGTTACAAGTGAAGATCGACCCTAAGGAAAACTGTTTCTGAATCATTGACACCATATTTATCCAGCCCACTAGGTCCACTTCCCCCCCGCAAGACCATTTTTATCCGATTTTGAACGATTTATATAGAGCACTTGTTTTGCTAATTTGACAAATTCATAGAATATATCTCAATTAACGCCCGACCTTAAGGTAACCTGTTATGGAAACCCTGATACCATGGCTATCCAGGTCTCCCACATGTCTATTTGTATCCGATTTAGCCTCATTTATATAAAGCACTTTTATGCTCATTTGAAGAAAACAATTAGCGTCGTCACCTATATTTACGGTCCTAAGTAACGACCGACTGCAAGGAAACCTAGATTTCTGTATTCGTATGCCACAGCTTAAGAACGATAATTCGGATGGTATATACATATATTTTAAAACTCTATAAAATCATTGTCTTTATCTGAAAATGTTTTTGTGTAGAGAAAATTGATTTTAAAACCCAAACATCTTTTTTTTTTCACAATTTTAAGATTTACACTATATACGAATTTTGATAAGAATTAATCTTTAAATCTTCAATTTAATTTCACCTTTTGAACAACTCTCCATCATGTACGTTTTTCCAGTGACATTTTGAAATAGAAATCAATTTATTTTATTCACATGTGGACCAGAATAACAAAATTGAACACTTTTATACTTGCATGTCTTACATAAGGTGTAGTAAGATAAAATCCATTATTGAAATGATTTTAGTAATTTGTATTTCGATGAGTAATTCGGTACGTAAGTACTTACTTAATTGGCCTTTACAACCCTTTAGTAAAAACTACGACCTAGCTTCTCACACCACCGATTTTGTGTGTGTTAATTTTATTTACGAGTGGCAGTATTTTTTGCAAGAATACTGCTAAAAAACCGCCGGTGAAATATTTTTTCGTATTTCGTTTTGTTCGATGTGTCTGTGCTGGGGTTTAAACCACAGTCTCCAGACTATGGTTACTTGATTTTAACTCAGTTTGAAAATTAGTACGAACCGGTGTTACAATAAAAAAAAAAATCGATAGTCTGACCCTAACGGATCCAGTTTCCATCTCTGAATCTCCGGTAAAATGCAACGATATCAAATCATTTCTGTATCAGTGTCGAATGGTATTGAGCCAGCAAAAACGGAGTGACACCGGGCTTATTTCTCACCACAGCGGAAAAACACTTCGAAAATGACTATTTAAAGTTGAAACGGCCACCTGTGCTTTATGGCAGAGGCATTATATTCATTCAGGGTAATTTCAGGATACTTCTAATAAGATTTATTCGCGTGAAGCTTCAAGAGTATGTTTTATACCAATATTATAATCCTCCCCTGACGCTTAGTAGTTACTGGCCAAAGAGAAAAACAAAGTTGTTGACACTTCTCCTCAGTGGAAGCTAATGGAAAACGATTTTGAGGACTGTTCAAAATGTGTGTGTGTTGTGTTCAAAATGCCAAAAAATTATTGAATAAAACACTTTAACTACGTTATATAAAGCTATCAATTACAAGTAAAAATAATGGATTTCTGTTTACTATACCCAATATGCAATATACCATGTTCTGCAAATACAATGTCTCTACTATATTTTAGAAAAATAAATCACAGAATCAAGGAATAAAAGAAAGATGGCAAACTATGCAAAAGAATGGGATGAGAGAAATTGTTTGTATGCATGTCAACATTTCTTCTTTTTTTTATTTTCTAAATTGATAGTCTTTGCTGGTCATTGCAAAACGAACAAAAATAGTAGAACTATTACATGTAAAAATACATATGAAATGCTTAGAAATACGCACAGATGTATAACACAAACAGCAATGGTCAGTTAAATAGAAGGCAGTGGCTATAATTTCTAACAATTTCTAGTATGTAGTACAATATTTCTAATCAGCATTTTACACACGTATTATTATTACACACAGCCTCATATAACAACATGTATGCATTTTGTGTGATAAATTACCATAATGTTTAAGTCAGACGTAAAATCCTTTGATTATATGGTATTGCAAATTCCCAGAAATGGAAATTTGGTAGAGCTGGAATAGTAATAAAAATTGTAAGAAAGGAAAAAACCGAAAAACAGAAAAATGAATGGGAAAAAAATCTACAAACATGGTTTGAAATGAACAAAAGTGCTGCAAATAGCTGAAAGTGGTTGGTTGTTTGTGAAATGGAAATACCACAGCAAAAGTGGACTCCATTGAAATTGAGACTATGAAATACACACACACCCAAACAGATAGTAAGGTATCAAAGAGAGGCACTTTTATATAGTCATAGACTTAAATACATACAAACAGATTCACACGTGTATACGTAAACACTTTCAGGAACGTGAATTTACACTTAAACACAGGCAAATGTAAACTTGTTATGTATGACCACGCACGCATACGAGTACATTGATAGTCTTACATACAATTATGCATGGGATAGCTACCCATTAGGAAAAATCTAGTTCTTCAGTGAGAGGTATTTATTGCGACATAATCCAACGAAGTAATATTTTTTTTATTTTATTTTAAAAATCAATCAGAAAAATTGACTTCGTTTGAAAAAATGAAATGATCGGCAATCGAATTAGAAAGAATTGAAAATTGAGGACGAAGCTAAGGATCTATACGCTCATTAACAAATATTTATCAACCATTTGAAGGAAGTTGGATACACTAAAAAATTCGAGAATTGGATGCCACATGAAATAATAATGAATTCTAAAACAAAAACGAACAATCGCTGTAGCTAATGGTTACGACTAATTAGAAGAGGATAAAGTCTGTGTAGAGGCCAGAAAAACCCATGTGTATCAGTTTTTCACTCCAAAGTTTATAAAAAATTTATAGTTCGGAGTCGATTTTAAACTAAAGGACCCGTGTAAGATAGTAATGGACAATTACATACATACATAATTGGTCATTACAACCCTTCAGTCAGGATTACGACTTAGCTTCTCACATTATTTATGTTGTGTGTGCTAATTTTATACATGAGTGGCGGGACCTATAGCTTAAAGTCGACTCCGAACACCAGGTTTTTTGAAAAATTTTTCATGGCAATTTTTGCTTACTCTCAGAGTTTATGCCTGAAATCTGATGAGAGGAAGTCGGCGAAGAAATGTTTTTTCTACATTTCGTTTTGCTGGAGAATGTCTGACCTGGGGTGGCCAAACGTCTAGTAAGCCAACACACTACCTTCTAGACTACGGCGATTTCGATAGCCAATGAAGTAAGTAATATTTTTAAAGATATTTATTAATAGTTTCTCTATTTCAGTATAATTTCTTGATCAACACCAGTAAAGACTTAGGAAGGTGAGCTTAATAACGTTACATACAGATGTTCAGTCAATTTTTTTGTAAAACAAATTCTTGGGGGTTCTGATAGTCTGTTAACTTTTTCTTTTTTGAGATAGAGCAGGAAGAATTTAAATTTGTTCCTAAAGGAGTGTAGCTATGATAACATACTTATGATTTTTTATTGGACATTAGGTGATATAAAGTCGGCCACTTAGCTAGGACATTCGGTCTGAAAAATTACGGTCTGTATTATGTAGACATTATTTGCTACGAGCTAAGCTCTTAGCTAAGCTATTAAACTGTATGAAACACACCATCAGCAGTAACAGAGAATCATTTTGCTTCGCCTGAAGCACTTGGTATTTGGTTAGAAGACATTTCCGCATCCATTTTACCAAATGCTCCACTCTGTGTTGAATAATTGTGTTTACCGATTTCCATCATTTTACTCCATTACCTGCTGGGCTCTTTAAGGCTACCAAAAACAAATTAAGATGACGTTGCGTTGCGTGACAGGATAAAGGTGTTGTTTTTGTAAACACACAAATTGCGAGTAGGACATGCAAAAAAAAAAATCCGATAACTAGTTCCTGTGCTCACATAAAAATACCGTGAAATGGACGGACAAACAAACACCCAACAGCATAGCCAAAGTAGCCCATGTTTAAGTACAACAAACATCATTAATGTTTAAGCAGAACATTTTTTTCCACCAGTATTCAACAGTGGCAGAAATCTACTTCAGTTACCGGAATATTAACGTAATTATTAAACTCGAAAGCGTACACTTGTTAAATACTGAAAAAGAAAGTGAAGCGATAGTGAAAATTGATAGAAACGCTAAGGGTAGGAGGGACACTGGATGATGGCAAATAGTAAGAACGTTTACATTTAAACCTCGAAACGTACGTCAAAAGAACTTTTTCCAAATTAAGATTTGTGTAAAAAGAGAAAATTGGGCAAAACGTGAAAAAGTGAACTAGCAAAATAATTGAACAACGTGTAGTAAAAGAAAATAATTTCTTGATGAAAAACTATTCTGCTGAATGCGTAGCTGTTACTTTTCTCATATTCTTCTCTCCTTCTATTTTTTTAAATCGTATATAATTAAATGAATTACAAGATTATTAAAGCGCTATAAAGCGTATTTTTTTTGTCTCTCTATTAGTGCAGCTTTCGTTGTTGATGGCATTTGGTTATAAAAAGAGCAGCATAAGATGGATGGATGATATTGGTAGAATTTGATGTAAAAAATATAAGAAAAAAAAGCATAAAAAGTCATTATAAGCTGATTGTCCTAGAGAGTTTGCTAAGTACAAAGTATTAACAATTGAAAGTTTTTTAAATCAAAATCAAATTGGCACTTGTTTCCATGTAATTCCGAAAATATAAGATAATCAGAAAAGTCTAGTTTTGGGTAGGAAAAGGAATAAAATTTATGAAGGAAAGTAAAATAATTAATTATAATAAATCGATAGCGAAGATATCAAAGTGTGCTAAATATTCTAAAAGCTAAATTTATACATAAAACGATAATCAACGTAAGATAATAAAACACAAGATCAGTTTCCTTTAACTACTGGCATATTATCATAGGGAATGCATATAAGGCATTCAGCATAAATAATGGCAAGGCTTGCTTGTTATTTCTTTACTAAAGGGTGCTTAATTTTTTTTTAAATTTTTAATTTGAAATGCAAATAAAAGTTGTTGAACATTCATGAAACATACATACATACATAATTGGTCATTACAGTCCTTTAGTCAGGATTGTAGCCTAGCTTCTTACACCACTTATGTTGCGTGGTTTAATTTTATACACGAGTGGCGGAAGCTACAGTTTTTTCAGATGTTTTTTTTCCACCTGATGTTTTTCTTCTATTACACTATGATCCAGGATGATAGAATTTCCATCTATCGTATCTTGCAACAACGCCTTCTGTGCCCTAATGCCTCTTTCCTCCTCCAACATAGTGCTGGGCATTCACCTCTTCCTTGACTCTACAGTTTCTTAATAACTCGTTTATCATGTGTTCAAGAACAAACCTCTGGCTTCCACCAGGTTTGCTGTGCTATAAAATCGTATCCGAAGCTGACCACTCGGAGTTGACAGTGACTTTAATTGCATTGGGAATTATAAGCTCAAAGGTCTACAAAGGGGTCTTCAATGTAGAGAACTCAACGAAAAGTTCGATGGTTTCACCACGTCTGTATATCACTATGTCTCGATACCTACAATATGTGAATGTTGTCATGTTTCGAAGTCAGACTGAAAAACGTACGATAACTAAACCGTCTTGGAGTTCGTGTTAGAATCCAATACTCTTAAAGCCGCCTGGCTGTTAAAAAGTATGTTAATATTGTCTGCAGAGATATCTTTATCATTAATAACCCATACCGCACCCTGAATTGTCAACATTTCCACCTAAAATACACTGTAGTATTCCAGTAGCCTTATGAAGTGAGCAAGGCCCATTGACTTCGAAAAAATTCCATTAACAGTGGTTTCATTACGTACTGGATCATCTACGAAAACCTAAAAGGAGTTGTTGAAAAGTGCGTTCCATTAACTTTCTACTGTTATGGATGTACTGGACTTCCTGAGAAGTCGTAGTGCAGTATCATGTTGTCAATACTCCCGATAGCACCAAATTCTTCTTTGGGTATCTAATATTTGATATGTGCCACTATTTAGGAATAAGTTATAGAGGCATACAATTGTCGCCAGCATCAACATATGTAGGTGTTGAACGCAAGTCACCATTAATAATGATGCAAGCAGATCTGTCATATAAGATTCAAGTTATTTGTCATGCCGAGCGATAACCTCTTTACAAGGCATCAATAGGTTAAGACAGGTCTGACCGTTGCTGTATGCCCAATGAGATATTCTTGATTCGATATCACATTTTTCCTCCAAACAACCCTCAAGCTAATTGTGTTAAAAACTGTTCACTTTAATATTAAGCTTATAATTTTTGCAATTTTTTATTACTTACTTTCAAGTGAAATATTTAGGAAATATGCCAGAAATTAGTTAATAGCCTTGTGGTGGTAAGAAGAGTGAGAAAAAAACGAAACTCTGTCATCATTTAAATTACGAAATAACGCTTTTTATTGCTTATCAACATCTTAACATGCCTAAAAATAATCTGCATATGAATTTTCATTTATAAAAAAATTTTTACACTTTTTTTCTTTGATGATATTTTGCCAACGATTTTCATTTTCTTCATTTCTGCTACTTATGTTCACAAAGCATCAAAGAAGCAAAGTAGCAGTGAATTTTCATGAATGAAAAATGAGCTCTCATGAATCATGCATACAAGTATTATACGAGTACTATACATACATACATATATGCAATATAAGCATGTAAATATGATGAGTAATGAAAAAACACATGCACACATACACATGTAGTAAAAAAAAGAGTAAAATGAAAAAATATTCAAGAAAAATAAAACTAGAAGAACAACTGAGCGTATACGTTATATGGAATGCAATTACAACACGTTGAAATAAAAAACACTCATACACACCGGTGTGTGTATGCTGAGTAAGGAAAAAAAAGAAGAAATGCAAACAAATCATTCGCTCTCTCAACACACACACATACACACAAACAAACGCTTATTTTAAAAATATAACAGTTATATGTGTACATGGCTATATTTATTATGCATAAACTAACGTGTACTCTCGTTCTACCACTATAAACTATACACACTCTTCCTTTACCACTCTCTCTCTCTCTCTCTCTTTGTGTTATCACCTTTTCCGAGTATTTACACATACTGTGAATACGTACGAATAAGAAAACAACAACAATAATAATAATAATAAAAAATACTGCTATTACTCATATATCTTTATGGATTTCCATAACAACTTGCTGAGTTGTATTGCAAGTGCTGTTGTCGTCGTAGTTTTAGTGTTTAAATGAAAATCTTTTCTATTCACTATTCGGTTATTTTTGTTGTTGTTAGGTTTTATTTCTTATATTTTATTTGTCGCTTTTATTTCTCTCATTCATATATTTTGTAAACATTATAATAAAAATAACTTGTTATGAGCATATTTAATGTATTCAAATGCTAAAGACAAGGTTGTCGTAAATTGTAAATTATGCAAGCGGGTGTGTGTATGTGTGTTTGTAAGTATGTATTTGCATAGTAAATAAATTAGTTTAATTGTTATAAAGAATTATTTATTAAAAATTTGAATTTAAACTTCATTTTTAAAATATTGCACTTGCTTATAGCAAAATATAACTGTAGTGTTGTCATATTAATTAATAATTTCTTTGGTACATATAACTCGTTCTTAAATAGAATCCTTTTATTATATTTTTATTGATACAGCAATTGGTTTTCACCCTTTCAAACCCAATGTTGCTCGAGAGCAATTTCAGCAATTCAATGTTAGTTTAATCGTCGTCGCAGTAGTCTAGTAGTTTGTGTGTTGGCTTCTTAGACGTGAGGCCATGGTTTAAATCCCAGTCCGGATCTGGAACAGAACGAAATATGAAAAAAAATATTTCTTCGCCGACTTTCTCTCACCAGATTTCTTGCGATAACTTTGAGAGTAAATAAAGTTGCCATTAAGAGTTTCTCAAAAAAATCTGTCGTTTAGAGTCGACTTTTAAACTGTACACAACACACACAACATGTGTGGTGTGAGAAGTTAGGTTGTAATCCCGACTAAAGGGTTGTAATGCCCAATTAATTAAGTAAGTAATGTATTTTAAGAGCAGCATAATTATATTTATTCTTAATTATTAAGACTGTTATTTGCATCTTCTTCATATTAAATCAACTTACAACTGAGTTTAAATTTATTGTAAAAAAACTTTGTAGTCGATAAGTCTAGTAGGTAATGTGCTGGCTTATTAGACCTGAGGGTACAGTTCAAACCCCAGGTCATACATCTCGAATAAAACCAAAAATTAAAAAATATTTCTTCGGCGACTTCTTTTTAAGAGATTTCTGACAAAAATCCTGAGAGTAAGATTGCCATGATAAAGTTTCTAAAAAATCTGTCGTTCGGAGTCGACTTTAACTTGTAGGTTCCGCCGCTCATGTATAAAATTAACACAAACAACATAAGTGGTGTGAAAAGCTAGGTCGTAATCCTGACTGAGGGGTTGTAATGACCAATTATGGATGTATGTGGGTTAAAAGCAACAAAATACATCAAGTATTTTAACACGCGATAAAGGCTTACCGAAGAAAGATAAGAAAGAGAAATTTAAAATTTGATTTGAATCCTTCTTGCAAAAAGGCTAGTGAAAATGAGGTTGACGATATTTCTGTAATTTTTTAAAAGAAGAAGAAAGAGAGACAGACATTTTTTTGTAATATTCTTCTTTAAAAATTGTAATGTTCCTTATGTTGGACACAAAAAGGAACGGATCGAGTGAAGAACTTTGCGTATGAATCAAAATTAACGATTGTAGGAAGATGGTTTATACGACAATAACATGGAAATAGGTTTCTTAAGTTTCAGTCCGAAGAATAATTTCAATAGAAGTTAATACCACGTATATGACATTTACAGGACGTTAAACCTTCCTAAGTTATTATTATTAAAACAAGATCTTTAAAGAAAGTCTGGTAGAAAAGAAAATCTACTCGCCATTCGAATTAAGACACGGCTGAATGGAATAGTGAAATATATTCTTAAGTGTGTGGGCAGGGGATAAATGGTTATGAATATATACCATGTGAGGTTGACGAAGTGCATGTCAATTAGATAGATAGTACATGCATGTGCAAAAATGTTGCACAGCATTTTTAGAGTTGATTTGATCTTCCGAGTAATGAATTTCACAGAAAGTATAATAAAGTGAATCCATTTTCTGTTATTACCATATAAAATCGTGTAACAGAGAAAAGCTTCTGCTTGGAACTTTCTCCGAGGGCAGTTTTTTTTAAAGGGTTTAAGGTAAGAAAGTGTAATGGTGAATGAAGACGGTGATAGGCAATCAAACCATTACAAAAAGAACGATATATAATTAGGTTTTCTCTTTGAGCAAATAATGCTCCGAGACCTTAATTGTCAAAGCCACCTAAACATTCGTCATGCATACATACCTGCGAGAATCGAACCCACGACCCTTACGCCAATAGGAAAACATTGGAGAAAATTCAAGTTTATTGTTTCGTATGGTATTAATAACAATTGGGCATATTTAAAGGCATCACAGGACTAATTCTACATAAGGATTTGGCTGTAAAGGTCTTGAAGACTGATTTCTTTGACGAATTGGTGGATTTATTAATTCAAGAAAATTTGCATTAATGAGCTTATGATCAAGAAAAAAAATTTTTTCTTGCTAAAAACATCTGTTCAGAAACAGATTACAGTTAAAACGTTAGATTGATAGTAAAAGAGGATAATTCAGCAAATTTCTCAATTTTTTGTTGGAATCAATATGACTTTCTACATGAGCAAATACGAATGCCTTACATGTGCCAATACCATTGAATGTATTAAAACCAACACAAGTTCTTCTATTCATGTTAACTTTGTTACAAGTTATTTTTGATTATTTGTTTTTTTTTGTTTTGCCAAAATTCTTTACAAAGATTCGAAGCGTTTTTGTTTTGGTTTCTGAGAATTACCATGTATTTCCTTAATTTCCAGGAAGTATTTCGATAGCTTTGATGACCAGCAGTCTGATAGTTTTTGCATCAATTTGAAATGAACAACGTTTGACTTATTACAACTGTTTCATGCATTTCCGTTACATTTTTCACCCCTCCCGCTCAATACAAGCTGATGGTAATTTGTGACTTTTCACTGAAGCCGGTTGTCTTCTTTTACTATCAAATGAAACCAACTGCTTGACTGAATGATTGAATGACTGGAGTGTCAAATGTTTGCTCTGTAAATTTGTTTCATTCAATACCAGTTATTTTTGGATGCTATTTTCAGTTTCGCAATTTATTTACGTTTTTTTTTTCTTTTTCTTTTTCCATTTGCTTCAATGAACATCACTCGAACCACAGCACACCCACTGTGACCATGACAACGAAGGTGATACCTGTTTATGACTGCGTTTGTGGTCATATTGTAGGCAACAATACATTCGAAATTCTACACGTAACGTAAATAAATCTTCAATTGTTGGAAATTTTCTACAAATTGAATTTTAATAAAGGCAATAAATTAATCCTGTTCCTTCTTGTACTTCCGTCCTTGTTTACGTTGGTTTTTTCGGATTTTTCGGATTTTCCAATGCTTTCAATGTGATTGTGGTATGTATAACCCATATCATAATATCATTGACGTATCATTTGCTTCATATTTGTAGCCAACAGTAGACAAACAGTCTTCCGTAAAGTGAGTCATAAAAACTGTAAAGGCCGTTTTAATAATTAAATATGCATTGTCGAATTATAAAGTCATTGATTTTTATTTTATATGCCAGCAAGCCAGCCGACTATAAAATCGAAGGATGATCTCTTTAGGCATTTGATGAAATCATTGTTATAAACAAACAATTCTGTTGTAATAAAATTTAATAAAAAAAGAGGAGGAATATATACTCTGAAGTATATTTATTGTCACAATGCACATTGAATATATATTTTTTCCCAAAATATACAAAAATACATTCTGAGAGGACATGGAATCACAATTTTATGGGGTTTCTCATGTTGCCAACATAATTGACATTCAGAAAAGACTACTGTCTAAGTATTTCAACGTTTATCTTCATTTAAGGACTATCTGCTCCATTGGAAGCATTAATCGGAATCGCAGTAGTCCGAACTGGTAGTTTCATTTCGAGATTTATGTCAGGCATGTCCAACGAAAAGAAATATGAAAAAATATTTCTTTGGCCACTTCCTCTCAGCAGATTTCTGGCAAAAACTCTGAGAGTAAATAAAATTGCCTTGAAATGTTTCTCAAAAATCTCTCGTTCGGACTTTAAACTGTAGGTCCCGCCACTCATGTATAAAATTAACACACACAACATAAGTGGTGTGAGAAACTAGGTCGTAATGCTGACTAAAGGGTTATAATGACTAATTATGTATGTACATATATTTTAAAATCTCCAACTCCAACAGAATTTCTATTCCATTTAGAACACAAGACAGAAACTACAAAGGGATTGAAATATTTCCTCCTAACCAAGGAGGCTATAATGACTAAGTATATCGTAATCTGAATCTCCAAATAATGTCATTAGGATGCCATTTGACAGAGTAAAATGTCATAAATTTGGACAACTTGAGTAATCTGGTTATGTCTGTATGCAAGACACAAAATGACAGTTAATGTCATGTTGACTAGGTACAGTTAAAGAAAAAAGTCTACACATACATACATACATAACGAATATAAAAAAATGTAACACAGAAATTATTACAAAAAAAAAGAATTTAAAATTTGTAGTTGTACAACGGTGTATGTAGACTTTTTTCTTTGATTGTAAATTGCCAAGTTTTAAAATTAATCCTTCGCTTAAGTCTAACTTACGATACAACAAATTTCTCCGAGACTCCTGTTGGAAAACTAAAACCACCTGATTTAATTCCATTAAATTTTTATAATCTGTTCACAGATGGCACAAAAACCAAACCAATAAACAAGTAAATGATATGATGAAAACAAACAGTTCATGGTAACATAATGAGTTATTATTTGTGCAGCACCATGTGTAAATTGAAAAAATTATGTTACACGATGTGGCTCTCTCTTTAACTGTCCTCCAAACAGAACACTAAAACAAAACAAAGATGGGGTAATAAAAGTCAATGCAGCAATTTAGATGGTACATATCCTTTTGTTAAAGGAATGTTTTTGTAGTACAAATACAGATAATGTAATGGAAGTAAATATTCGAATTCCATTGGAAAACACGTGGATATTTCCTAATCAGAAGCTTATGTCATTGAGAGATGTGATTAAGGCCATTGGGACAGGAAATACAGAGAACGAAACATAATAATACTATCCGAGACTTAATAATTTAACTGAATATCTATTCCAATGAGGTTGTCACGAGATTTATATGAAACTGTGTAGGCAAGCGGTATCAGCTAGTCAGGCGAAAATCCTTTCCTTATAGCAACACATAGCACATGAGATTGTTTGGAGTTGAGCTTCTATACCGCTAATGACGATAAAGTGATACTGTGCAAAGAGAAGAGAATTCTTCAAAGATGTATTTGGCGAAGTTAGGGAGAAGCGGAGAGACCTTTCAAGCCAGATTGGTTTGAGGTAATGTATACTTAACAAGCACTAGACAGGCAGTTATTTACTAACAACCAATAGTGTTTTGAGCTTCGTTACTGGGTTAGGGAATAGATCAGTTGGTTGCATTACTTTAACGCAATACAATACACCACAAAAATGTATGCAAGACGTATGTATCGTTAATCGCTTACTTGGTGTTAAGAGCTATTTATGTGCCCATTTTCTTGTGTTACCGTTACCAGCTGTGTTTTACTACAATCCTTTAAAATTACTTTTACAAAAAAAAACAAAAAAAATTACAAAATATTTGTTCTAATTTACTTTAAATCTATTCCCATAAATAGCCTGCCTATCAGCACGCCATCCGTTCTACTATTCCTAAAGGGCTTTGCAATTTTGTTCCACATTTCATAGTTGAAAGTAATCAAACGGTTGTTACGTTGTTTATATAAAACAAAATGAAAAAAGGAGAAAAAACACGAAAATTATAAAGAAAAAGAAAACGAGGAAAATCTTGAAAATTTTTGAGATTATTTTCAACCATATAATCACATATTTATACGTGTTCTCTTAGTCATTTGCAACAATAAGCCACAATATAAGACCATAATAAGAGAGAATTACGGATACATTTACCCCAAACGAAATGCAATGCAGTTCGTGCAGTTTCTATGCCATACAACCCATACAGCCTTGAAGTTCATGTTTTAGAGAAGCCACCAAATTGTTGAAAAATTGCTATAAAAATAAATGAAAGAAGAAAAAAAGAAGGAATACAAAATGAAAATCCTATACAAGACATAAACAGACTCCAGCACGTTTCATAAACATGTTCTATCTATCTATGGCAGAGAAAATGAAACGTGTTTTAACGTCTACATAGTACATATTGATACAATTAAGGTACTTTTTTGTTGTTGTTGTTGTTTTTTTTTTCTTTTTATTTTGGCTAAAAAGCTAAAGTGTTGTTAAGTACGTTGAACAGCGGCTTCGTAGCCTGACGTGGCTGGGATACCATAACGGTGGGATGACGAACAAAAAGAAGCAGAATATTATGGCATGAAATACTTTTTCTTTTATACTTTCACATGGCCAAACTCTTGACACTTTTGTTGATAGTCGTAGAAAACAGGTTGAAAACTTAAACGGTTTACAGTGTACCAGTAATAATAATAATCATCATAAATAAATTTACTCAATTACTTTTCCCATAAACAAAAAACAAAAAATAAAAAAAAATCATTCCTTATCAGCTCTGCTTCCTTATTAATAATGTTGGTCATGCATAATTATTTTTATTATTATTATTATTATTATTACTGTTATACAATATACATAAAATGCATATCTTGTTTAATTTGCCTGCACATGCATAAGCTTTTATGCACAGATAATGCATTATACAAGTATGCACGAGTATATCTATCAGAAGAAAGATTTTCTTTTTCATATAATGTATTCGTAAAGTGGATGTGTGTGATGGAGAGGCAAAACCAACCACTTATCAAGCCAACATAAAATAAAAACTGTTTGCTATTCATTTCCATGAGAGTTATTAAACGGAGAGAATTATTTAAGAATTTTAATTCAATAAATATTATAATATAATTAAAGCTTAAATCATAAAAAACCATACCATCTTTAAATGATTTCAAGTGCAGAAAAATCGGGAACCTATCAAATCGCAACAGGATGCATTAATCTTCCCAAATGACTTCTCCAGCCTACTCCATCTATGATAGTTATTGCAAGAAGTGGCAATCTCGTGCAGTACAATGGACTAGGATGTCAAAAAAAAGGATGGAACAATGATGCAACATATTTTAAAAAAAAATTTTGAATATACTTCCGTATATCATTAACGAATTACTGCCTGCTCATCAACTAATAATGTTAGCTTGCTATCCTCAGATGTTCTGCTCATATGTTAGCTTACTACCATCAATCTGCATAAAAAGGATGACTTTTTATTCGAAATCTTAAGGAACAAAGTAGATTTTCGCTTAAATTGTGTTGCTAACAAACAAATTCTGTATTTCAGAAGTGCCACAGTAACATAACATTTAAAATACTAAGCATATGATAATCAAAACAGAGTTAAGAGTTAAGTTTCATTAGCGAAAGCTTAAGTATTGAGTAGCGGGGAGATATTGATGTGTGAACCATGAGAATCGAGTGCGAGATTCGTCGTAATCAGAATACTTTTTTGTGTTGAAAAAACAACTCAACTGCATTGATTTCTTTGGTGAAAGAAATTCTTCACTTCATCTTAAGTTTTCACTATATACTTACAGTGGACAGCAAAAGTCTTAGTACTGCAATATATTTTGACAAAAAATAGTTCTCATAGGATTAATACTCTTGCACCAAGTCCTGATATGACTTCAAGATAGTATTTAAGAGATCATTTGAAAGAACGGTTACGTAATCGCTAAACCTCAAACAAAAGTCAACCGAAAAACTTGTTCATGGTGTCACCAGAAAACACTAAACAAAACTTGTACATTCAATTACAAATGGGTTAAATGGAGTGCTTGACGTTAAGAGATATTCTGCTAAATACAAGGGATAACATGTTCATACATTAGGCCTTTGAATTTTAAATTTACTCAAGGTTCTCCTTGGAGGTCATCTGAGAAGAAAAAGTGTTTACTAATGAAAGTGGAGTGTTCAACTCTACTAATTCATTAGGGCACTGTTGTAATGTGGATTATGAGTCATTGCTTTATGAGTACTTCAAACGAATGTTTTTCAAAATGGTTGGTTATTTTTTCGTGATTGATGGGTTGCTGGAATATAAAATGAATTACACGGAAAATTCGGTTTTTGATACATGCTACGTATGTATTTGTTATGCTTTTAAAGTAAAAATATTTTCTATCTTTTTTTTTTAAATGTAAACAGATTTAAAACTGTTTTTATCTTTCGTCTCCTGCAATTAATTCTTTTAGATCCAGTGCAAAGTACTGCGTGAGGAGCAATAGAACAAGTGCATATGGAGAGTGTGATACATACATACATACATGGTCATTACAATCCTTCAGTCAGGATTACGACCTAGCTTCTCACATCACTTATCTTGTGTGTGTTAATTTTATACATGAGTGGCGGAGACCTACAGTTTAAAGTCGACACCGAACGACAAATTGTTGAGAAACTTTTTCATGGCAATTTTATTTCCTCTCAACGTTTTTGCCAGAAATCTGTTGAGAGAAATATTTTTTTATATTTCGCTTTGTTGAAAATGTCTGACCTGGGTATTGAACGGCGGCCTCACGCCTAATAAGCCAACACATTACCTACTAGACTATGGCTACTTCTCATAATATTTAAACTAATTTTTGTATCACTTTTTTAATAGTTCTGGATACATTTGGAATTTTAAAAATAAAACTGATTTAATCCCCTCTGAATAATGTCTTTAGAAAATCATCTGAAAGGATAACGCCTACAGTAAACAACATATGAAGACTAGGTGGTATTAGCTTTTGCGAGCGTGACTTGATGAACTACTATGGTATATGAACATGTATTAGGTATGTTCACAGAGATCGTTGCTCCTAGCCAATGACAGATGATAAAGTTATCATCACAAGGCCTGCTTAACTGAAACGAGATGATTAACGAAATAGAAACAAAGCAAAGAAAGAATAGAAAAAGTAGGTAAACGCTTTGTAATAGTCGTATGTTCCTTAAAGGTTTAAAAAGGAATAAATAAATACGGGCATAAATAAACTAACTGTGTCTTATCTCAATTGTTCGGAATTAATCTTGCTGGTATAGTGACAGATTGCGTCAAGTGCAAGGCTAAAATCACTTCTCGAAATCTCCCATTCAGGATATGCTTTGATTACACTTGCTTGTTGTATTGAATAAGTAAAACAAACCAGCATTGGATGGCATACATAATACATACATACATACACAATGCGTTATTACAACCCTTCAGTAAGGATTACGATCTAGCTTCTCATACCACCCATGTCGTGTATGTTAAATTTCTACATCTCTGAATTACAGATTTTTGAGAAGCTTTTCATGGCAATTTTATTGCTCTCAGTTTTTTTGCCAGAAATCTGCTGAGAGAAAGTCGTTTATTTCGTTTTGTCGGTGATGTCTGACCTGGAGTTTGAACCGTGAGCCGATACACTACTTTATTATATGCTATATAAATAATTATTAAAGTTATAAACCTTCGGCAAAATTTATTTAAATTTATATTTGCAACATATTATGACTAATTTCATTAAAAATAAGAAAAATAATAAATATTTCGTAACTTGTTTACCATTCATTTCACTGTTATGTTGCATTTTAATACAAAAAAATATGTCTGTAAAAATAAATCAATCTGGTTTAAAAAGAAATATTCATTGAATATGTAAGTATTTGGTGCCAAGATATGTCCCATATTTGTAGATACAAAACAATATTCCTTCCTTCATTCACAAACACGCAAAGCAGTTGCTAACGATTGTCTTTTCTTTCAGTCTCATGTTTCTCATTCCTTTAGCTGTCACTTGATGTTCATTGTTCGTTTTAATGTTCGTTCCATCGTTCGTTCTCATATTCAATTTAACAGGAATTGTATTGACATTTTTTATTTTTTATATTGACAGGCGAGAAAATACGAAGAGAGTGAGACACCATATCTGTTTATGTGTACGTTGATTTTCATTATACTAGGTGAACTGAAAAAAATTTATATTTGTTTTGCTTGCTGCAAGGAATGTGAAGTCGCCGTAGTATAGTAGGTAGTGTGTTGGCTTATTAGACGCGAGGCCACGGTTCAAACCCTCTGGTCAGACTTATCACACGAAATATGAAAAAATATTTCTTCGGCGACTTCCTCTCAGCAGATTTCAGGCAGAAGCCACGAGAGTAAATGAAATTGCCTTAAAAGGTTCCTTAAAAATCTGTCGTTCGGAGTAGACCTTTTAAACTGTAGGTCTAACGGCTCATGGGTAAAATTAACACACACAAGTGGTGTGAGAAACTAGGTCGTAATCCTGACTGAAGGGTTGTAATGACCAATTATGTATGTTATGTATGGTATTATTTTTAGGATATAAATTAACATTGTTCCGTTACATAGCTTAGTTATTTTTCTTTTTAACGCTCCACTAAATATAAATTTACACTTAACCCACCTTGTGTAATTTTTCTTTCTCTTGTCACTTTTTTGTGTGTGTTTTTTTTGTCTTTTACATTTTTGACGTGGGAGTGTTTCTATTGAAGTATTATGGGGTATTGCTTTGCTGTCACTCTATCCTGTTATTTCGTACGATACAATTTCTTATACCCATTCTTTGCTGTACTCTTTGTAGACAGTGTGTAACAGTGTTGTCTGTTTTTATTTTGTGTCGTTGTTTTTGTCGTTCGTTTATGTGCACGTCAGTCATGAGGATCCTTGTGGTAACATCCGTTTCATTGTCGATGTCGTTTTTTTCTTTCTTTACAGCCGTTTTTTAATTTTTTTGGTACCATTTCCTTACAATAACGGAAAATGAATTGAACAGTGTTTTGTGACTGAGAATTAAATTAATTTTGTCTTTTATTTGGGCATCACTACGTTTTTAGACATTTGATTACAAATAAAACATGGTTTCTAACACATAAGATGTGTTAGAACGTGTTGTCTTATCCTCACAATAAGTCTATAAGGTGGGTAATGATATAGGAAGCGTTCGATTGCTTTCCTTTCCTTTTTTATGCCCTACATTGGTCGCCATTTACTGCATCTATGGGGTTAAAATGCATCTGTAAGGACATCTATCAGCCTACTCAACTCGTCTTCTTTCATATTTAATTTCATGTCTTCCTCATATTTTTGTTGCCCTAGATTTCAATAGCAATTCTGTCTACTGTGTGACGGTTACGTTGCGTTCCATGCAACATTGTAACTTAATTTTATGACTCGATTTTATAGTACCGACAAATTGATTTTGGATTTTCCATATTTACGTTTCCTAAGTTTATCTTTGTTTTGCTACGTAAAGAAATATAAATCCCACATTCGTATGGAATATCTGCTTATTGTCGCAAGAGGATAGTTGCCATTACCGACATAATTTTTAAAGACTTGCAAATGCCAGTTTTGCCTTCGCAAATCGATAGTCGTTTCGTCGCCAAAGTATGCTCCGTAGTGCTTCTACTGTTTCAACAGAACGTAAAGATTATGACATGGGGGACGAACTCCTCCGAGTTTAGTGCAAAATGGAAATTCAATGAATTAAGATCCAAGAATAATTTGCAAAATCATTGAAAATCGTACAATTAGCAATTTTAATATGTTCCAAAGCAGCAGCATTAATCTAAAAGTAAGTAAATTGGGAAAGAAAGAGACGTTTTAAGGCCACTTTGCATATTTTTAAGGGTGCTTGCATGCTACAAATTTACCAAATTTTTGGCTTGAGGAAAAAGGGTTGCATTGTGATAATCTCAAGCCGAAGAAATCATTTATGAGAAGCTGGGGAAATCAATGCGTCAAGGTTAATATTCTGTATTTAATTATAATAGTTGACGTAATTCATTCGTTTGAAGTAAAGAATGATCGAAAATACCTTGGGATATGCGAACAAACATTAAACTGTAATAATGTAAAATGTTTAGAGAGTACAGGTTGAGATGTACCCCGCCCAGCTCACCCATCCTTTAATTAAGATCCTGTTCAATTCAACAAATATTTGTTTAGATCTACTCAGGATATTGCCACTTGAATACTTCCGCTATAGAGCAGGGTTTGTAAGAATTGGTTCTATTTGTTCGTAGCCTCATGACGGAAACTATTATAAAAATATATTGACTTTAAAATTTTATGATAATAATGAAATTAAAATTAGGTGAGGTAACAGTAGAATACAAATTTTTTTTTAAGTTTTAAATTTTTTTCTTTCAGGAATCCTTCGCATTAAAAAATAGTACGTTTTATTAATCCTTTAAGTAATTCTTCCAAAGTCATGGTCAATGAACATCATATACGCTCCTTACTACTACATCCAATGTTACAAGCCAGTATATATTTACAAAGGGAGTATAGACAAAGACAGACGACAATCTTATCATCCTGGAGTAATAAAATTGAAACAAAGCAAATAAATTAAAAAATAGTGGAAAATATGCTCTGTGAGAGTACTCTGTTGCTCAAAGCAATGGCAAGGAGAAATATCTGCAAAGTCAACAATTCGACTCCAAATTTTTAGATTTATGGAACAATGGTTCACGGTTCAAATCTCAGGTGAGACATATCCAACAAAACGAAATATGAAAAAATATTTCTACGGCGGCTTCCTCGCAGCAAATTCCTGACAAAAACTCTGGGAGTAAATAAAAATTCCCATGAAAAATCTGTCG
This sequence comes from Sarcophaga carnaria, assembly GCA_958299815.1. Lineage (NCBI taxonomy): Eukaryota > Metazoa > Arthropoda > Insecta > Diptera > Sarcophagidae > Sarcophaga > Sarcophaga carnaria. The sequence goes on from OY283150.1 coordinate 43,792,229, forward strand.
TTCGGAGTCGACTTTAAACTGTAGGCCCCTCCACTTATAGATAAAATTAACACACACAACATAGTAAATGGTGTGAGAAGCTACGTCATATTCCTGACTGAAGGATTGTAATGACAGAACATTTTATTTTTCTATGAAACTTAATATTTTGAGTTCTTTAGTTGTTTACCAACTAATAGTGCCAAGGGTGGAAGACCATTTACGATTTTCTTTTTAAAAATATTTTTTAGCATCCATTCTAACAATTTTTTAGTGATCCTTATAGAAAACTGTGATGAAATAAAAATAAGCATTAAACGTAGAGTTTTATAATCAATTTATGTCATGCAAAAGTTTTGTCGTTGACAGCCAGCCAGTTAAGAAAAAAAAGAAAAATAATGCTGGAATACATACACTGTACAATAAGGTTTAAATTTTTATAGTGCATACACATATATACATACGAGTATATACACAGTACAACATGTTTTTAATATAAATTTTATTTTCTATACAGAGGAAGGAAGAAAGGATGAAGTTGAGACGAGAAGCTATTATATCTGGGTTATAATGCCAGCTGCTTAACAAAATTTATAGCAATAAATCATTTTTATTTAATTTTTTTCCTTTTGCTTCTCCAATTTCTTGTTTTTCATAAGCAGCTTACAACAACGTACCACAAGAACTGTGACATAAAGAAAAGCTATTAAAATAAAATAAAACTAGAAAATAAAAATAAAGAAAATAATACAAAAAAAGTGTCATTCTGAAGTTATCAATAAAAGTCAGTTGAGAAGAAAATATGTATGGCCATAACACCAAAGTAACTAGGACTACTACAATAGATATTTGGGATCCTAAACCTTGGCCATCCACTACTTATGTACGACAACTTTAGAACAATAGAAAATTAATAGTTTTGTAAAGTAATGTAGAACTTTCGTAATAAAACTTAAAATTAAAATTTCAAGATTACTTCTTTCCCTTTTGAAAAATAGAAAATTTTAAGCTTAATGACAACAACTGAAACAAAATAAAAGAAAACTCTATTAAAAGTTGGACAAATGCACCTGTTACCGCATCATACCTGTTGGCCGTTTATGGTGCACAAATAAATGACAACCAAATAAATGAGCACAAAAAGTTTCGTGTTGTTTTAGGTTTTAAAAGAGTTAAAAATAAACTAAAGGCACTTCAGCTGTGCTAGGAAAAATGAAAAAACAAAACTTGTAATACAATTTCTATGCTGTGGTCGGTCAGAGACATTGTAGAACCAGAAAATTAAATGAATGAGAAATTTTTGAAAAAATTATTTAAAATTTTTATTTTTAAAATTTCTTTAGCAAAATGTTGAATTTAAACTGAAAACTCCTTATTTTTTATAAAAGTTTTAAAAAACTTGTTGTAAGGATTACATACATACATATATACTTAATTGGCCATTACAATCCTTCAGTCAGGATTACGGCCTAGCTTCTCACACCACTCATGTTGTGTGCGTTAATTTTATACATGAGTGGCGGGGCCTACAGTTTAAAGTCGACTCCGAATGACAGATTTTTGAGAAACTTTTTCATGTACGTTTTATTTATTCTTAGAGTTTTTGCCAGAAATCTGCTGAGAGGAAGTCGCCGAAGAAATATTTTTTTTTTCGTATGTCGTTTTGATGTCTGACCTGGGGTTTGAACCGTGCCTGGGCTTACGTCTACACACCAACACACTACCTACTAGACTACGGCGACTTTGAATAAGGATTAATAGGGCTTAATATCCATAAGAAGTTGGGCGTGATGTTTGCCGAGGCTGTGTACATAAGCTCGTATATATTTCGAAAAATTTCCATTTTCAACGATGCAAAGACTTCTCCACTGTTCAAAAACAGGAAATTTATGTGAATAATATGCCATTGCTTTGTTATCCTACCTTTGTAGTCGGTCGTCGCGGTCTAGTAGGTAGTGTGCTGGCTAAGTAAGAAAAAATATTTCTTCAGCACATTTCCGGCAAAGTCTCTGAGAGTAAAATAAAATTGCCATGAAAAAGCTCGACTTTAAACTGTAGATTCCGCCACTCATGTAAAAAATTCTCCCACACAACATATGTCGCTAGGTCGTAATCCTGACTGAAATGTTTTAGTGACCAATTATGTATTTGTTATTCTACCACATATTTTTCGCCTTTATCAGACCTATGCGGCCTTGGGTATTCCTTAATAACACTTCACAAACTGCTATTTGGTGTCTTTCCTTTACATTCTCCCTTCTCATCTTCTTTTTTTATACTTTCGTTCCATTTCGTCATAGAGTATTAATAACTATAGATTATATGGACCATTATTTCATTACAAATTTAGTTTACTTATTCCAATTTTTTGAAAATCATGCTAGAAGTTTTAGGAAAGATCGCTTTTTACAATGCGAATACTTCGAATTATAATTATAGACTTGAGACTATCATTATTATTGTCGTGTAAAGGTAATAAAATACGGCCACCAAATGATACGCTGTCCCGCCTATATTGAGTACGAGAGAGGTCTCTGCTGCTCAATTGCCTATTAAGATCATAGTAATGCATGTAGGCAAGAGTGTCCCTCCAGACTGATATCATTTTTGGTAACAGCGGACACAAGATAAACAAATTCACTGACGATATCGACAGTATAGTTATCGGCAGTAATCTGGGATCAAATACGCTGCATGTCCCTACTTGTCGACAACATGTACTTCATTCTGCCCTTATCTGAATAGAATGCCGTTCAATTGCACTAAAAGCAGCAGTAATGTATGGCTTGGTACTACGTATAATTTCTACTTAGTACTTAATAATGCAGTACAAGTGCTAAGTATTTATGATGGGGATTCGTTCTCTTTATCACATATCACAGGATTTGACAAATGTTCCTTAAGTTTACAATGCCGATTACTATCCCCTAAGCTATTACATTGCATTATCACATTATCTTATTCAATTCCATCCGAGTTGTGCTTAAGTTCGTTTCAGCTTCTCATACAATGGCCCCAGAGGTAAGAGTTGACCTGATCACGGTAAATGCAGCAGCTTTAGGTTACATTCCCAAAATTTTACTGCAAACAATAATTGAAAAGCTCTCTAAATGAATCCTCGATGAATGTTTACCATGTAGTTTTGTTTTCAGGTATCTTGTTTTTCGTTTCACTTCACCTAGGTGACGAATATTATTTCTTTTCGAAAATCGTAATTTTGTAACTTTGCTCAGGTTTTGCTGAGAATTGAGATATTTTTCAAAGTCGCAACAAACGGGGATATTTTGAGAAAACATACGCAAAATATCTTATAGGATTATTAGAAAGGTTTGAACAGAAAACCTGGAAGATATCTAACCAATAGTGTGTTCATAGAGTGTTCAACCCGAGTCCATACAAAATAATCGTCTAAAGAACTAGTCCGTATTTCTATGTTACGTAGGTAGGTTGTAGTTGTAGCTTTGAAAGCTCACTTAAGCACGCATAGCGGCCCGTGCTTAGTCCTTGTACTGAACGATTTCCGGCAAAAACTCATCGAAGAAGTTGGTCAGTTTTGTGTAAGACAACACAAATTTGAGCCTGTTGTTTCTTAAAGGCTTAGCTTGCCCAAAATTAAACATGGAATTTAAATTGATTTCGATTTAGAGACTATGCTAGGTTTGAACGAGGAGACCATCTGAATATTTGTTATTTTTCTGCTTGTATACTAGGTATACAATTAAATTCTATTTTTGATCGCAAATGATTGATATAAATGATGAGTAGACCAGATGTAAACAACCGAAACTTTCAAGCTCTAAATGCTTAAAAAATTTTGTTCTGTGCATAGCTTATCATGTTGTCCAGCCGAGTGGAAAATTCAGAAAGAGTTTTTGTATTTATTATTCAGAGTCTGTCTCTATAACTTGCTGGAAAATTATAATTCAAGTTTTAGAGATGAGCACAAATTTAATACAACTTCCTACAGATGGTATGTACAGTTTTGTTTTTTTTGCTTATTTTGCTTAAACAACAATAAATTTAATGAAACCATAAATACAAGCATAATAAGCAGCAGCACTTTATAAAAACGTAAGGCTTACTACGTGGCCAGTTAAAGAAGGGTGTTGATGATGAAAAAATAAACAAACAAGCGAAAAAGTCCTTATTTTTCACATTTTGTTATTGTACACAAAATCATATTGTAAACCATGTTTTTAATACACTTTCTTTATCTACCCACTCTACTAAAATATTATTCTTCAATACATGCTTTTTACACTCCTATTCCTCCTTGTACGAGTATCTGTGTCATTTACTACAGATTTTTACTGTCAGTCTCATTACTTTCCTGGAAATTTGTCCCCTTTATCTAACTTCATTTCTCTGTCCGTCCGTCCGTCCGTCCATAATACCGTTGTATTGTGTATTGAAACACGAAAAATGAAAACAGCAAAAATGACAGAAAAACATCAGATCCCTGCCTAAGCTTTAATCTGTACTCTTTACTCGCTCTCACACTTTTGCTTTGTTATTGCTCTGAAGGACTTTTGTTGTATCCTAGATTTTTGTTGTTATTATGCCATAATATGACACCATCATAACCCTTTCTACCCTCCCGCACCGTTCATTTAAAATTCTTTACAGAATAAGGAACGTCGTCGCTTGCAATACAAGTGTATCGTTCGTTTGTTATGTAAAGGCTGGTTGGCAACTAAAAAAATGTTTGTTGTAGTTGGGCCGATTGTAACCCTTAAATATGCATTAAACGACGTATTATTGTTACCGGAATTTCAAAAAAACTCCCTGGAGTCAATCTGTGTGCGTGTGTAGGGAGGATCTCACAAACACTCATTTACTGTACAACTCAGTATTTAAGCATTTGTAAAGTTTTTGTTCTGTTGTGATGTTAGCCTTGTTAAATACCCTACATCATGCAAAACAAATTTTGTAAACCGTTTGTCAACATTTCAAAAAAAATTATTCTCGGAGAAACCTTGTTCTTTTTTGTTAAAATCGACCTATGATTTCTATGAAATTGCCATGAAAAATTTCTCAAAAAAAATTTGTCCTTCGGAGTCGACTTAAACTGTAGGCCCCACCACTCATGTATAACATTAAGATATACAATATGGGTGATATGAGAAGCTAGGTTGTAATCCTGCCTAAAGGGTTGTAATTTTTCAAGGCAATAGTACTTTATAGGTTTAGTTGACCGTTCATATAATTTGTTTGTAACCACTACCTTAAGACTAGGAAATAGGAAACTTACTCTCATTTTACAGTTGTTATATACAAAATTACCTGAAAAGAGAAAAGAAAGTCAATAAATCAATTAATAAATTCAATAAAATTTTACATTATACTAGATTGTATTTTGTAAGTGGTCTACTTAAACAATAAAAAAAGTACCACACAAAAAAGTACTCAGACAAAAAATCTGTAATATGAACTTCCTCAGCCTTTGTTACATCCTACTTGTGAATTTTTATTTGTGAAGGAATTCAATGTACCAGGTTTCGGTCAACAAATATTATTTGTAAGACATTTTGGCGTACTTTAGGTACCTTTCTGTCCTATAATTTTTATTAAAACAATAGGCACCAAAAGAATGAGAAGAGCAAAAAGTAAGGCAATTAAGAAGCCTGGAGTGAAATTTAGCCCGAATCCAAAGGAATTCAGGTCCAAATTTCGTAGAACCCATGTGAAATTTTTTAATAAATAGAAATGAAAATATAAGAAAACAAAATATGCCGATATTATTAACCCGAACGCTCAATGTATTACGAATCCGAAATTGAATTTCAAAAACCCAAACCTGAAGTTGAATACATTCTTTCCAGGTTTTTAGTTACATTGCCGAATAGTCATTTGAATAAGTTCTGGAATAATTTTTATGCTCTAATAGTAGGAATTTAAAAAAAGTACCAAAGATTTAAAATATTTTTAATTTATTTATTAATTTGTTTTAAAGGATACCAAGCTCTTTCTTTTTAAGCTATTTTTTTCCCTACAGGATCAAAGATACAAAAAGTTTCTAGTACTTTCAAAGCGATATGTTTAAATCTGAATAAAGAAAGTACCCAACAGAGAAAAAAGTACCAAGACGAAAAATCTATCTTCCCTTAATCCAAATATTATTCTCTTATCTTGCCTAATATTAGTTTAATTTCAAAATATGGAAAATTTAAATCAAAACTGTGACAGATGTGATCATTTTACAAACACAGATTCATTTAAGATTGTCTAAAAGTAACTTTTAACTGATAGTTGAACTGATAGTGAAATCTTAACACACAACACTCTATGTGTCGACTTATGCCCACTGCTCATATTCTTCATACTCCATAGATTTTATATTTCCTGCCTATAATAATCAATGGCCCTTTCCCAACCATGGCCAGCCTAAAATGTGTGTGATTTTGTATAGACGTCTGTGGGTAGGTACACCTTAACACTAACAAATACTGAATGAACACACATTTACTTTCCTTTCCTTTCCTACTCTTACCCTGCCTCAATAACGTAAAATCAGTTTTAATGTATTGATTTGAGTCAATATGAAATCATTTATTCATTGACATACAAGCACATTTTGTTAACGAATTTCAATCGATGTTGTACATTCATAGAGTTGATGTCTTCATTGGATGTTACACACAATACCATAGTCAGAGTACAAGGATAGTAGTCCTTCCTACCACATAGACAGACAGTGTTTTATTTAATGTAAAATCAGTGTAAATGACATTACGATAATAATAAGTTATTGACTTACAAATACAAATACAATCTCATAGTTTATTGGGCTATTGTAGCAATATAATGCGCAATCCAAAATAAAAAGGAAAGAAAAGAAAAGCACTCATCTTAGGTAAATATAAACATATTTTCTATCGTATACACAGTAGTATGGCTTAAGAAAACATATTTGTTTAAAGGGATTTACGGATAAGGAAGTACTACAAGTCATAGAAAATGTAATTGGCTTTAAATTAAAAATTAAAAAATGAACAATGTTTTTACACAGTTTCTCGTAGACGACAAGACTTAGGTATATTTTCAGTTTATTCGAGAAATGTTACAATATCACTAACAATGCGTGTTGTTTTTAGAGAATCATAACTTTAAACTGGCAATTTTGTTGAAATATTTATTTTTAAATAAATATTATGGTTCTCTTCGTCAAACTTATGCATACTTCGTCCATTTTTTGACGTACATAATCGTCATTCAGAGCAGCTAGTTCAAAAAACAATGGATCGTTTTCAGACCTCGTTTACTTTTACTAAGTATGCATGTTCATCCCAAGAGACGCTGAACAGTCTAGACTGAAGTACTGAAGAAGATCCAAATCCATGGATTCGTAGCCTTTCCCAGCAATCTATCTTATTGCGACATGGAATATTTTTGTACCTTAATTAGTTGACATTCATTTTGGCGACATGTGGTTTCAAGAGGACGGAGTCACATGCCATACAGCTTGCACTCTAATTGATTTAATCAAAGACAATTTTGGCGAAAAAGTAATTTCACGCATGATTAAACCCGATTAGATTATTTTTTTTGGGTTTTGTTAAGCCAGTTGACTATGTGAATAAACCAGAGATTATTGAACAACTGGAAATAAACATTCAAAGAGTAATTGGCGAAATATGGCCGCATATATTGTGAAAAGTTTGTGAAAAATGGTGAAAAGGATAACAACAAATAAAAGTATAAACATAGAAAAATTAAATTACAAAACCTACAGTTAAAACAGCTAGAGGGAGAGAGCGAACTATAAAGTTCGCGTAATTGATGAAGAGCCGTCAACAATGAGGTATCGACATCTATCATATACCACATCTCTTAAGCGTTTGGGGAAGTTGCACCATTCTGTTGAAACCAAACACCGTTCGCATCAATACCATGAAGAGCGGGTACAAAAAAAAAATCGATTATCATGGTGTGATAGGTGTCTCCATTGCTCCGCCCTCATTTTCAAAGATATTTGGGACAAAGCCTCTGCTCCACAAACCGCACAAAATATTCACTCGTAATGGGTGCATTGGCTTTTATTTTCTGAGCTCTAAACACTGCAATTTTGCTTATTAACGTACCCACCAAGATGAAAATGAGCTTCATCCGATAAGATGATATTTTTTTTTTGCAAAATTGACATCATTGTTCAGTTTCTCGTTGTCCTAATAAATCCCAAAGTTGCTCAAGCGTAAATCGATTCATCACGTTCAGTGGAGATAATATACTGAATTTTGTAACAGAAGAGAATGACATATGTAAGTATTGTCAGATTCGAAATAACCGATGGTTAAAATTTAAACCGATAGATGGTCCACCCGATACTGCGTGCGCAATGAAGACCAATGTAGACTTTGCAGCGATTCTGGGTATCATAGAAAAGTTAATATAAGCAATAAAGGAGGAGACTATAGAAGTCAAAGAGAGTAATGGATCTGGTATAAGATAATACATGATCCATATTCATTTGTTTGATCGCTTAACGGCAGAAAAAGACTTCCAAAATTATGTAAATTCATATTGAAAAAAAAAAATAAATCTGTTGGCAAAGTTTATTAAGATTTATGGTCAACATTTTCGGCCTAGATAGAAAGCATTTTATTCAGTTTTTGATCGCAGGCTTTTAATATTAATCTCTTGGATTGAAAACCAGGAAAAGTGTACTGAAGAGAATATGGTATTGTAGCCTGATTAGTTTGTTAGTCTTTGTCCTTTGAAATCGTGAAAAAATTTTTCATCTACGTGCCTATAAAATACAGCTTGAACAAGAATTGAAGCTCAACGATTATCGTTTGTCTGGGATTTTGGAATTCATTTCGAACTGGGTGAAAATGTACATTTACATCAGAGATTTTTAGTGATGAAACTTATTTCAATAAGTAAAGTTGTTGAAGGCAGTCACCATTACATCCATTAAAATTGATTGTTTTGTGTGCTTTACACGCAGGCGGCAGCTTCGGTCCTTATTTCTTTCATAAAAAGCGAAATGCTGCCACCACGATGCATGGAGAGCGCTATCGAACCATGCTGTCTGTTTGCTGAATTCTTGTTTCCAAAGAATAATCAGCTAAACTTCAAAAGCATTTGGTTCAAACTTGCCATACAGTACGCATAATGATATAAACACAATAAAAACAACGCAGCAAAGGCAGCAATCTTTAAAAAATTGAATACATGGGTATATATGGAAGTGATTACTTTAAAGGCAGCGCTACAATAAATAAAGATTCTGCTGTTTTACTTTTAGCCCAATTCCTATTTTTATTCGCAGCTACGATGCTGGCAATGCGAGGATTAATGCTGTCAATATAATAACGGCTGCCTTCCAAAATGTTAGTTGCTTTGTGTTCGAACAAAGTATCGTGTTTCATAATGCCGCTGTACAAGATATATACAATGTATTCTATTTCAAAACGTCGTCAATGTGTATTTTTAACGCAGTCAAAAAGCAATCAGGCATCGGATTTATAGTTGATGCATTGTTTAGTTACTTTGCATATCTACATAGTTTATATACAGCAGTAGAACTGCATACAAACTTTGTATTGATTCATTTTGGAAGGCAGCCAACATGCATGAAATATACATAGGTTTTAAAAATGCAATGCATTAAATATAATGCGAAAGAACGGTTTAGTGACTTCATTGATAAAGTATAAAATAACTGAATAAAATAACTGTTTATGCTTTATTTGTTTTGCTTATGATTCGTCGCTGCTGCCTTATCTTGCAAATTTGCTGTGTTGCGTCCATTGTGTTGTGTGAATAACTATGGATATTGTGCAAAAACAAATTGGTGACAACTTACTTTCCAGAAGTTGTCCCATGACCGGCATGGGCCTCGTTTGTTCGATTTATTGCCTGTGGATTACTTTCATAGGGCATTAGAAGACACCTATAATAAAATGGGCATAATTTATTTAAAAAATAAGTAAGATATTGAACTGTTCGAATGGTGGATATATTTAAGAAACATATGCCATGAAATTTTCTACCAGAGTGTAGTAAAAAATTCGTTTCTAAGATCTTTCTGTTTTGCATTAAATTAACGCTTTTTTCTTATTTTTACTATTTTATAAGAGTATTTGTGTTAATGATGCACTTGTAATTGATTCTATAGAAAGTCCACTGTAATGTATTTTTAATTTGAATAAATTTTACGGGTACATTATTTATTTATTTATATTGTTATGACATAAATAATAAATAAGTAAACAAATAAGTAAATCAATAAATAAGTAAATAAATAAATAAATGAACAAGTATTTATTTATTTATGTATTTAAAATTTGAATAAATACGATATAATTTATCATAATATTTATTTTACGGTAATGAACAAAGAAATTTTAAAATTATTAACAAAAAAAAAACGTTTTCTTTTCAAATTTATTCAAAATGCAAATAAAATAATATTTAACAGTTGTGTTAAAAAAAGGGCATAAAAACAAGTGTTCTATGGTGCCATTGTATGTGTGTCATCAACTGTTAACAAATATCGTAGAGATTAATTTTAAAGTAAATATTTACTCATGTGTTAATAAGAGATTTTCCAGAATTACCACCCATTCATACGTACATACATACATACATACATATGTAAATAGATAGATAGATAGATAGATACGGTATTACTCTAGTTTTTTTTGTAATATTTTTGTTTCACTTCTAATGCCAGTAAATTCATTGCATATGTCAGTGTATACCGAGTTTTATAACAATACTTCAACTAAATTAGTTTAATAGGAGATTAAACATTTAGTCTGTACGTTTACATTTAAAATATTTGCATATTTCTGAAGCTGCATATGTATGTATGTAAGAGAAAGAGAAAAAAGCAAACATTTTTGAAATTACTTTTTATTTTCATATTTAAATACGATGATAACAGATGTTTTTCTGTAATAAAACATTTGTTACAAATTTATTGTAAATCTCCTTATTTTTTTTAATATTTTTTATTTAAATAACTGAGAAGAAAAAAAAACTATGACATCATTTGTCATAGTCGAACGAATTTAGTTTGTGGCTACACACGTCTGTTTCTCCTGTAATTGGTTGGAGTGTTCACCATTTTTTGCACAGAAATTGAAATTTGATAGAAATTTAGAAAAGTATGAACTCCCACTTTTATTTTCTATTTTACAAAATAAACAAAAACAAATAAGTATTTCATTAAATTAATTGTCAATAAATAGATTTGAAATGAAATATGTCTGGTAGTATTTGCATCAGGAACCGCGACAGCCACAGGTGGATTTTAAAGCTCACTTCGTTAGAACTTTATTTTATAAAAAGAAATCCACGTTTAAAAATGGCTGGAATCCGTAACATTGCTGCCGTATTTTGTTTTCATATCATTATTACATCCCTTCAGTTAGGATTACGACATAGCTTTTCACACCGTTTATATGGTGAGTGTTTTTTTTACACATGAGTGGCGGAACCTACAGTTTAAAGTTGATTACAAACGACAGATTTTTGAGATACTTATTCATGACAATTTTTATTGGAGCTGTGTCTGGACCGATGCCTCATGTTTAATAAACCAACACACTACCTTCTAGACTACAGCGATTTCAAGTCAGTCAAATTAGTTGTTATTTTATTCAGGCTGTAAATCATCATGTACGACCATAGACAATGACGTGTGTTCGATGAATGTGTTCTGGAACATCTTCTGCGATGAGTACTGAGAGAGACTGTGTACGTGAACAAACAAAATTGCTAAATTTGTGACGATACCAATCCACATGAGATTCTAGAGGGTTCAATGCATCCCAAAAAATGACTGTTCTGTCTGGATTATGGACTGACGGCATTATTAATTCATATTACTCTGATAATGACTTTAGTCTGGCCATCAAAGACAACGATGAGCTTGATGCTTATCAATTCCTTTTGGCCTGAATTGAATGATCAGGACAGGAGTTGTCCTGAACGGCAACAGGACAGTGCTATGTGTGACACAACTCTGGCTACATTCGACATTTTGCACGAGCGATTTGAGTGCGTGGTTATCACACATGGAGGTGATGTAAACTGTTTTATCGAGATCATGCCTTAAACTTTTTCTTCGGCGGTTTTCTAAGCCTTCGGTAGATGTGTAGGGATTATCCAAACAAACTCATGTCGCCGGTCAAACTCAGCTGGATTTGTGGGCGAGAATTTTGAAAAATTCTATATACTACACCCAAAGAAGTGGTGGCGGACGTTATGAACAATATTAAATTTCACACATAATGGCGCTTTGTTTTATTTTCATTTTCTATGTTATAAGTTTGATGGTAAAGATACGCTTCGCCCTAATCGATCAAATTGCTAAAAGAATTCAACGAAGTTGTGGAACAGACAGGAAGAGCAGACACATAAGTAGTTAGAAAATTGCTTGGTAACTAGGCTTTCAGTATCAAACGTTTATCAACCATTTGATAATTTTATTTTTAATTTGTTTAAAGGACGGAGCTTCTAGTTCCTAAAAGGGAATAAAATCAAATCATTTCTGATGCGATTATACATACATACATAATTGGTCATTACAACTCTTCAGTCAGGATTACGACCTAGTTTCTCACACCATTCATGTTGTGTTTAAAGTCGACTCCGAACGACAGATTTTTGAGAAACTTTTCATGGAAATTTTATTTGCTCTCAGAGTTTTTGCCAGAAATTTGCTGAGAGGAAGTCGCCGAAGAAATATTTTTTTTCATATTTCGTTTTTATGTCTGAGCTGGGGTTTGGTTTTGAACCGTGGCCTTACGTCTAATAAACCAACATACTACCTACTAGACTACGTGATTATGGAAAAAGTGAAGTGAGTATGGAAAAAATAGTCTGCGAAAAAGATCATGAATGAAGCAGGGTAAAGACTTCGCAGACATTGGCGAATTAACACCAACAACGTCCAGAGAAGCCGAAAAGAAATATTTTTATATATTTTTTGCAACATGCCAAATATTATATTTGAACTCATGGCCTCTCTTCAAGTAAGCCAGAACACTGCCTACTAGACTACGGTAAGTACAACTATACCCTTTAGTATAATTTAATTTAAATTATCAGTAATGAACCAGGATTTGATTTATTTTTATATAAAAAACGGCTATTAAAAAAAAAAAAAATTCTTTTGTGGTTTTATTGCCACAAAAAGTAAAACTTTTTGCAGGTCAATTAAAATAAAGTGTTAATTTATGTAGCAAAAAAACAAAAATACAATTAAAATCAATTTAAATTAACTGAATTTAATTGAAGAGCAATATTCACAAAAAATTAAATTCCAACAGCCAGTATAAGTCTATTAAACATAATGTACCAATATTTGTTGTTCACTATTTGCGCAAATAAAGTTTTATGGAAGCAAACTAAAACCATAATAAATTAAATTTTTTACTGCAAGTATTTATAAACATTGTTTCTAATATTGCCTTAATTTTTTTTCTTCTTTCATTGTATCTTATTTGTGTGTAAAATCAATTTTTTTTCTTTGTAATTCGTTCGAATTACCCAATAAACAATTGACAAGCTTTTATAAAGGTATTGTTCAACTATTTGACATTAAACGTTATGGTTTGTGACAGACCTGTCAAATGTTATACGGATTTAAATTGGAAATTAAACTCTTCTAATCCGATTGTTGTTGTTTGTAAATTTGCACTTTGAGAATTAGGAAAGGTCTCTAAACAGAAGTTTAAAAGAGTGAAATTTTTAATTTAAATAAATCGCGGGAGAAACAATTGAAAAATGGTTTTCCAAAAAGGATAAAAATAGTGTCGTGTATATTCGAGAGAAAACAATCATCAAAGCGAACTTGACAAAGAAATTTTTTTTAAATAAACATTTGGAGGCATTATTCCAAGAAATTTATTTTAGAAATTAAAAATTTATAATACAGTTCGTCAAGAGCTTTATTGGGTAGTAAAAATTTAATTTGTTCAAAGTTTTTTAAATTATGTGTCAGATGTCGCAATTCATTAGTGTTCTGGAATTTTGTGCCACACTTTAATATGAAGTTTTGTTTTCTTTAGTTTGGTTTGATTATAGGTGAATCTGACATAGATGTTGAGATATTTGTATATTTTTTTTAATTAAGACCAACTCTTCGCTACATCAGTAATACCGGAATAAATTCTGAAATGAATTTGGCATGATTTTGTACGACAAATTGGACTTGAAATTTTCTAATCCACATATTTTAAGTAAGCATAAGTAATCAAAGTGTCATTTAGGAACCCGATCCATGACTGCCCGATATGGAGATTAGTACGTTACTTATTAGACTAAGATTTGAATTAGTTTTTGATATCCTAGGAGCGCAAATAGATATCAACCCTCTTTGATTGCATTTTTAAACTTAATAGACATAAAGGCCGTGAAGAGGTGAAATATTATCTTCTCTATCTACAGGGATTCTGTATATAAACAAATGATCATTCAAAATAGTTTACAAATATTATATCATACGAGTAGAAAATGGCCTGTACATTTTTGGATGTATTTCAGCCATGACATTTTGCTCCTGCCACTTGTGAGATTTCGTTTACCTCCCATTATGTATCCAAGGAACTATGTTTTTCTTCTTTTCATGGTTGTGTTCACCTCTCTGTTGCTGTTCGTTTATACGGTTGGTTCGTGATATCCACAATGCTTTCCTTCACATTCACATTTTGAAAGATTAAATTTTTTCATAATTATCAAGAAAGAAATATGTTCGTCCTTTTTGAACATTATGGCGTTTCTGTGTCAATACTTGAATATCAAACAACGCTTTCCTCATATCTGTACCTTAATGAATCCAAATTAGCCTGTGTGTTCAACATTTTGAGTATATTCTCTTGTGAATTTTCTTCTGATATGTCTTTGGAGCATAACTATTGAGGCCAATAAACATATATTTATCGCAGCATATTCTTATGGAAAGAAAGCATAAAAAGTTTCTTAAAACTCAGTCGTTCGGAGTCGACTTTAAACTGTAGGTCCCACCACTCATGTATAAAATTAACACACACGACATAAGTGGTGTGAGAAACGTCGTAATCCTGACTGAAGGGTTGTAATGACCAATTATGTATGTATGTTATATATGTATGTAAGTTTCAGAACTTTGAATGTTGTTAGTGTATGATTGATTCTTAATTTCGTTCTCAATTTCTTAGACTGCGATTTTCAAAAGAAGGCAGTCTTTTAAATTCTGTTCGAAATCATTTTGTATTGCATTTGTGTTTGTAGTGAGATTGCAAAATATTGTGACAGGCACACAGATAGTTACAATATTATACCCTTAGTGTGGCAAACATACATACATACATAGACGTCAACTCACAGCCATTGATATTTGCCAACAATTTCCGTTTATTGATTTGACATTTCGACCGAAGGGCACATCCTTCTTTATGTAACAGTATTTGATTTCGTAATAATAATGGAGAGCACCACATATTGAATAATATTTTCGTATAACACATAAGGCGTTATATGCTTATATTGAAGAGAAAGTTGGAAAAAAACTACGCCAAATATTACTCAAAATACGTACATACTCGTATATAAAATGAATGAAGGGAAGGATTGTGAAATATTTTGTCATAAAATGAATTGGCTTTTGCCAAAACCAAAAAGAAAGATAAACTTTTAGTGCCACACATATTTAAGAGCAAATTTTTTTTTAACAAAATCGAAAATATAAACGTCATGTCTTATTACGAAATAATTTGGTGCGTTGTGCCCTCATTCAGAGCCGTGAGAGAGTCGGAGGCATTTACTCAAAGAGAGAAGCCTTGTCTTTTCGATTCGATTCAAGATGTTTTGCGAGAAATAATCTATTTTCAAAGTAACAGTTGTGAGGTACCCGAAAGTCTTAACGTTTTCAAGAGCACTATCGGACAGCGTAAGTCATTGCATTTATGATTATCGTGTTTGCTTCCAGCGACTTTTATCGATCGCTGAAGAAACTACAAGACCTTCTGAAGACTTTTGGTTGGATTTTATGCGACAAAACTTTTTTTGTGTGCACTGTAAAGTGTGTACATACACAAATTTTAATACTTTTACTGTGATGTGCAAAATTTAATGCAAAAAATTTGATTTTCTCTTAACTTAATCAGTAGAATGCTTAATACGAAGTTATTATGATTAAGCATTACTCCCCACATACATACATACATAATTGGTCATTACAACCCTTCAGTCAGGATTACTCCCCACACTTTTGGCGAATTGTTGGCACTTTGGCTGACAAGATAAGAAATAAAAGAAGTGTGAAAATTAGTAATCTAGAAAAAAATATTGCAATATATCGCTTGTAGGTGACGTTAGATTGTAGGCCTTAAAACTCATGAATAAAATTAATACACAGGATGGCGTAAGAATCTAGACTAGTATTGTAGTAATAAATAAAGTATATAAGTATGTGTGTACTTATATCGCCGTAGTCTAATAGGTAGTCTAGTGGATTATATGACGTTTAAAGCCCAGGTAAGACATTTCCAACAAAACAAAATATGAACAAATATTTCTTCGGCGACTTCCTCTCAGCAGATTTCTGACAAAAACTTTGAGAGCGAATAAAATTGCCATGAAAGAGTTCCTCAAAAAACTTGTCATTCGAAATCGGCTTTAAACTTTAGGTCTCGCCTCTCATGTATAAAATTAACACACACAACATGAGTGGTGTGAGAAGCTAGGCCGTAATCCTGATCGCTTCTCATGTAATAAACACAACATAGGTGGTATAAGAAACTAGGTCGTAATCCTAACTGAAAGGGGTGCAATGACCAATTATGTATGTATGTATGTGTACTCTTATATCTTAGTACCACTTTGGTACCATAAGTGTGATAAAAGGCCAGGATTACTAAATTACATGCTGAAAATTATTCAATAAATTGATACATTATTATCCTATTATTACGATCTTGTAGGTCGAAATGCTATCTGATATTAGTTCGTCATTACAACCATCGGTCAGGATTATGAAATAGCCTCTCACACCTCTTATGTTGCGTGTTTTAATTATATACATGAGTGACGGGACCTACAGTTTAAAGACGACTCCGAACGACAGACTTTTGAGAAACTTTTCAGAGTTTTTAAAGCCGAAGAAATATTTTTTTCATATTTTGATTTGTTGAAGATGCCTGACCCTGAGTTTGAACCCTGGCCTCACGTCTAATTACCTAACACACTACCTACTAGACTACGACGACTTCAAGGTATTCAACAAGAACTATTAAAATTAACGATCAGGGATTCTGACAATACACCGAGCATATAATGTAAGTCACTCAGCACGTATGTATATAATTAAATATATGTAATTTGTAATTGTATTGTAATAAATAAATAAATAAATAGTTTTATTGTTACTATCGTAGATAACCGAAGTTGAATTATTTGCGACAATGAAGCATATAACATTTTAAATAAATTTTGTATTGAAGTTAAGAAGATAAAATACATATTTTTTTATTCTTTCTTTTTAACATAAAAATTAAATTTTTACCGTACAATATTTTTGGAAAAATACAATGAATTTTTTTTTAACTCAAACTACAAACAAAAATTTCACAAAATTACAAAAAAATTTTTTTCAGAATACAAACAAAAATTCTTGAAAAATTACAAAAACATTTTTTTCTTAAAAATTACAAACAATTTTAAAACTGACAATTAATTAAAACATATGCTATTTAAAATATTTGCTATTCAATTACATAATTATATGCAAATCTCTATGTAATGCTATTTGAGTAGCCATGGTTATTTTTTCTTCAGCTATTTCTGGTGTGCTATTAATGTGATCAAAATCTAGAGAGAGATTATAGAACAGAATTATTGAGTCTTATTATAAGAAAGAAAGAAAGACAGGAATCATATTTACCGAAATAAAATCCACTTAATCTAATATATTTGCGTGAAAAGTCTTCGTGTTTTAAAATTTTATAATAATATTCCAAATCATTAATGTCGTCCGCTCGTACAATTATGGTCAATTGAGGATTAATTTTTAATATTGAATACCAAGAATGACGTGAATAGTTAAAGAATGGAAAATCCATGTTCACATATTTTATATTCGTTTTTAGTTGTGCTGGAGTTGCCACAAATGTACGTTCTACAATTCTTTGACAATAGGTCAGGCTTAATTCACGCAGTTTGGGATGTTTAATAATAAACAACAGTTCCCTAAGCGTTATATTATGATTGTAATGGGGATTTTTATAAACTTCTAAGTTAGTCAAGCGTAAAAAATCATCAGCAACCAAATGATATGGTAAAATTTGTAGAACTTCCAATTTAGGAAAGCTAACCGAAATAGTGGAAAATTTCTTAAATGTGCCATCGTAATAATGTAAAAATTTTAAATTTTTATATGGTTTTTTATCACCGGCATATATATGTTGGAATCTCTCTTCAAAACCAACTAAGGTTAGACTCTCCAGACTGTCTGATAAAGAGATAGTGTCAAATTCTCCCATGTAATTTGAACGCTTTGAGCAATAACTGTGAATGTGTGTAGATTGCAATAATTGATTCATGTTTTTCCAAGTTAAAGAAATGCAATCATCGAATGTTACATCAGCTAGACTTTCAAGAATTCGGAAATCGTCAACGTCTATATCACAACGTTTGAGTTTTAAATTCTTTAGTTTGGGCGACGAAACCGCCAATTTTTGTATGAAACGTGTAGAAATTAGCAGCTTACTTAGCGAACCCTCTAGTGTTAGTATTTGTAAATTTTTGAAAGCATTTAAGTAAAGACGACTGAATTTTTGTAAAACCCTATACTGGTTAATAGCGGCTAGATGCAATTCTTCGCAGTTATTTTGCTCCATTACTGGTATGGCGTAGTAGTCCAAATTATTAATCGGCATATCAAAGTGCAATACTTTTAAATTATGTTCAAATAAAAAATCATATAAAGTCAAGGGAAACGGTGAGGATCTTGTTGCCTGGAATTCCATATGGAATTCGTTTAACACTTTCACCACATCCAATAGCCCGGTATAAAGTGGATCAAATTCATCTTTTAACATGAATATATCCAAATCATGATTTAAACAATGCTTCATATGTAATACTTTCAAGTTTAAACAATTACTTTTTATACGATTGAAATGCTCCAATTGTAGTTGAATTGAATTTAATTTTAGAGTCTTGAGATTTGGAAAATTCCAGTCTGTATTGATAAAGACACGTGGCAATCCAGTATAGATACGGCCTCTATAATCACACAATTCCAAGTCGAAAATATTTTCTTTTTGCAATAAAAGAAACATTTCAATTTCGTTCTTTCGAACACGCTCAAATCTTTCACATTTAAAAGCTGCTCTACCCACAACACCTCTTTTATAGTTGCGATTCAATATGAACAAGTCATCCTTCAATTGATATACACGCAATCGGCGATATTTGCGGCGCCATATATATTGGACAATGACGGCTTTAAAGGCATCAGATACTCGACACAAGTCAATTTGTTCGTGAATTTGTAAAAATTGTAAAATTAATACTAATGCGTCGATATTGGCAAATATATGAGACATTTTCTCTTTTTTTTTTGGTTTTTTAATTTTTAAGATTTATGTACGTATTTATGTATGTACTATTATGGCAAAGAGATGGATAACGTTATTTTTGTGGAAAGCTATACCAGACTAAACAGTTTAGCATTAACTATACTGTGTAGACATTGCGTTGTTGCGTTAAGTTTAACAGAATATTTTGGCGCTCTTTCTTGTGGTTATTGAACTCTCCCCTCTCTCCTAATTATTTATTATCATCACTAAACATCACCGGTAATCGGTATGACTTAAAAAATTGTTTTTTTTTTACCAAAAAGATTGGTTATAATATTTAAAGACTCATAAATACCATACGAAATGAGTGGAAGATTGTTTATATTTGTGTAATTAAGTTACTTTATTAAGAAAAATCTGATGTAAATTATTTTATTTACAAATTATTTGTATTTACTTAAACAATGTTTGCTGGGTTAATTGTTTTTATTTTCGATATTCGATTATGTGGATTTCGTGTTTGTAGAGAGTCAAAATTAAAATACCGTTCAGTGGATTACAGACATTTAATATCAGTGTTACCATTGCGTATTTTCAGAAAATAGTATGCCAATAGGAATGTGCACAGAAAAAAGGGCTCCTTAAAAAAATATAAAAAAGAGTGCTAATAAGCAATAAATACAACGATACAGTTTTTTGTAATTTTGCAATGATTTCCTTTTATTATTTCAAGGTTTCCAGATACATTGAAAACTTTTAAAGGGTCCGCCAAACAACATTTTTTTTTTGAAAGTACAATCCTTCCGGTTAATAATGGAAAATAATTTCATTCAAATGGCTGCCTCGACTGGCCATGCAGTAGCCTACACGATCGGTCCAATTTTTAAGCACATTATGGATTGTGTGCAGCTGTATTTCACCAATGGCTTCACGAATATTGTCCTTTAAAGTGTCAATTTTCTCTGGCTTGTCGTCGTAACACTTATCTTTGATGGCACCCCACAAATAATAGTCCAACGGTGTCAAATCGTAGCTCCGATGTGGCTGATAATGCGATCTTCAAAAACAGGGCGCCGTCCTGTTGAAACCAAATGTTGCCAATATCCTCATCTTCAATTTTTGTGAACAAATATTCGTTCAACATGGCCCGATAACGATCGCCATTGACTGTAACGGCCACTCCTTGCTCATTTTCGAAGAAAAATGGCCCAATTATGCCTCTGGACCAAAATCCGCACCAAACAGTGACTCGTTTTGGGTGCGTCGGCTTTTCAATGTATGCGTACGGGTTTTCTGTGCCCCAAATGCGACAATTTTGCTTGTTTATATACCTGCCAAGATCAAAATGAGCTTCATCTGAAAAGATGATTTTTTTTGCTAAAATCGGCATCTTATTTTCCATTATTAAAGGGAAGGATTGTACTTTCAAATAAAAAAAGAAATTTGAGAAAATATTCAGTAGTTTTTTTTAAAGCATTTTAAAAAAAAAAAAGTTATTTGGCGGACCCTTTATGAGCCAAAATTGTCATCATTAAGATTATCTGTCGTATATTTGGCTTATTAGACGTGAGCCACGAAATATGAAAAAAAATTTTCTTCGGCGATTTCCTCTCAGCAGATTTCTGACAAAAATTCTGAGAGTAAATAAAATTGCCATGAAAAGTTTCTTAAAAATTTGTCGTTCTGAGTCGACTTTAAATTATAGGTTCTGCAACTCATGTATAAAATTAATACCAACAACATAAATGGTGTGAGAAGCTAGGTTCTAATACTGACTGAAGGCTAGTATCGACAAATTATGTATTCAAGTACATATGTAGGTTCCGCCTATCTGTATAAAATAAACGCACTTAACGTAAGTGGTGTGAGAAGCTAGGTTGTAATCCAGACTCAAGGCTAGCAATGACAAATTATGTGTATATACTCGTATGTAGGAATAACTGGTAATCACTTTCACATTAATATGAATTACTATCGATATATGCGGCCTGGCTTTATTTCAATAAAGCACAATTCTCTCGTATCGATTAAAATCAGCTATAGTGAATTGTTTGTTTCGAGGTGGCCAAAAACTAACGAGTATATTTGCAAATTAAAATAAAAATCCTATTAAACGTACAATAAAATCTTCTTGGCTATTTATCCTGGCTTATACACATCGTTCGTGCTGATACAATATTTTTAACTTCAAATTATCACAAGTTATTCATTTTCATTACCAGTCACTGTATGTTAAAAAATGGGTAGTTTTTATGAACGCCCAGTGTATCACCTACAAAATCTAGTTCAAGAGGTTTTATATAATGAACTGGTGTGAAATCTGATCACCGAACTTCCTTTTTTTAATTTAATTTTACTTTTTTTTATTATTTTTTCCCCCAAATAACATTTACAGAGTACTACACCTGCTATGAACATTATAGCAAACTCAAGCAGAGCTGTCTTTTGGTAGTAAGTACTGCTTGACTGTTGATAACGGCCATCTTGTTGAAACTATAACTGTCAAATTGTGATGGACGATCACAGACAATGACATGTGTTCGCTGAATGTACTCTGGAGCAGTAGGCAATTGATCCAAATTTTCATGGAAAAGTCAGCTTCTGCGATGAGGGTCAACAAAACTGTTGAATTTGCAACGACACTAATCCACATGAGACTCAAGAGCATCAAATGCATCCCGAAAAAGTCGCTGTCGATTTTAGGCTGGCGATGTCATCGATCCAAATTCCTTTGAGAACGATATTAGCCAAGTCATCATCATATCAACGGCGACTGCATTAGGTCGATGATTATCAACTTTTTTTAGCCTGAATTGGATGATCTGGTTACCAAAGACATGTGCTTTCAACAGCATAGCGCTATGCGCCACATTGGGCGTGGCATAATCATCTCACGTGGTGGTGTAATGGAGGAGATCTTGTGATTAGAACTCGTTGGAATTTTTCTTTCTTATTTTTCGTTTTTCTTTTTTTTTCTTTCTTTTTTTTCGCAATTATCCCCGTGTTCTCCAATGTTATTCAGAGTCGATAATTTTCTCAACATTTTCATGAGGGACGACTGTCGTCATAAACAACTCAGTGTCTTCACTAAGTGTACCCATATTAAACAAGTTAGCTTGGAGATCGGAAGTGTAGGTAGTAATGAATACTATCTTAGATTTTAATATGTTTTGATTGCTGAAGTAACAGTGCGTCACATACGGAAAGAATTTACTTCATTATGAGAAAATATTCCTGAGTGTTGGTCTGAGTTAAAAAAAGCAGTTTTCTTCTTCTTCTGTAGCAGTTGAGAAGTGAAATGGTATATGTAAACTTACTTTTTGCATTTTCTATGGCCTTTTTCAATTAAAATTTATTATCAATACGACGAAGAAGACACTAAAGCCAGAAGTGTGCCATTGATTTCATTTCAAATTAAAATCATTCATTCCCTTTGTCATGATTAATGGATTTTAAGTCATTAACAAATTCATTCATTTATTCCAAACAGTTTTACAATTAAAAATAAATCCATTTTGAGAAATTTCTTGCAACAACACAAATATTGTTACATTTTGTAACAATAACAATGGATATCATCATGCAAATGTTGTTGTAAGAGCAGCATTTGTGAGCATCTTGAAATGCATTTCCATTAAATTGAAGATAAATGAACAGTTCTGGCTTCCAATTTGTGCAGGAAAACAAACATTAAATAAACACGTAGATAAATGACCTTGCCACAGACAACAGCAACAACAACAATAATAATCTTGTGTAATATTTAGTATTTAAATGGCAAATGGCAAATGGCACACAACAGCATCTTTCATCAGAAATTGCCAAGCATTTCTCTAAAACACCTTAAGCAAACATCAAGGCAGCTCTATCTTGCAATGACTACAACAACAAGTATTAGAGGAAACCTCCCCTCCCTTCCCACCACATCACTATGCTGAAAACGCAAAGGTTGAATGATTCGTTTTCTGTTTGTGATGCTTTTCCTTAACGCCTTCTTTTAAATTTCGTTCGTCTTCTAGAGGGAAATCAACAATTTTTAAGGAGCAGTGTTTACACGAATGTTTTATTTCGTTGTTTCGTCTTTCCACACTATCCTAGATTCAAGAGAGAATAACTTGATTGCAGATTTTAATGGATGCCACCCAAGGTATTTACATGACAGGATATAAGTCAAGGAAACTACTGAATATTTTTAGAAAATGAAATAAAAAAAAAATGCTGCAAATAGAGAACATAAGAGAAAATCGATAACATCTAAAGGAGTCCAATAAGGAAGACTTATGTTGCAAAGCGGTTTAAAAAATGTTATGCTGATTACATTGGGAACACGATGTAAAATCTTTGTTGTATTCATGATTTAATAAGACGTTACACAGTGACATTCAAATGACATTATAACGCTCTAGTTTTCATATACAGATTCAACATTTAATTTAACATAATAATTGTAGGTTAAATATGTTAAGCGGAAAAAGGTGTTAATCGCGATATTTTTTCAGACCTTGAGTACAGAAAGTAAATGCATTGCGATCATTGTTTGTACAAAACAAGGGTGCTTAGGCTTTGGTTTGGCGTTTGAGTTTGATTCCCAGATGGGGTTTCAAGGAGGATAATAGCTTATCGATAATATTTTATTTCTTGAGCCATGCAACACATGCTCTCCTTGCACCCCGATATTATTAGTAATTTGAGTCGAACACTGCGTGATGTACCTGTGGGGCTGGAAGTAAACGAGGATAAAATCAAGTTGGTTTAAACAAGCGTGTAACTTATGGGACCATGTGAGCTTAGGTAACTACAACTTTGGGATATTCAGAGAATTTATTTATCTTGGTATAGCCAGACCCTAAAATTATGTATCAGTTTGGAGAGACGACGATGGATCATAATTGTTAGCAAGTGTTGCATCAGTCGAACAGTCTTCTCTTCAAGAAGTCGAAAATCAACGTAGAATTAATCATGAGGTTTATGGTTGTTTGTATTCGTGAGAATACTCCCGGAAAAATAAATTTCAATAATATACCTGAAGGCAATGATAGTAAGTTAGAGTGGTAGCTAGATAGGTGGGTGACATCTTCAAACACCTGGCATTTTAATATGAAATATTGGAGTGGAAACCCATACAATTGAAGCACTAGAAAATCTATTTTAATTTAAGTAAGTATGAAAGTAATATTGGAAAGGTAGAATTTCTCAACAGACCATTAGCGAACAAACGACCTCCACTCTATGCAAATGAAATGAAATAAATTCGCCCACCTTAATCAACAAGCATAAAACCAGGTTACTCTCAATGCAATAATGGATCTTTATCAGCAGAACTCCTTGATCCTTCTTTTTTTTTTACGGACATTCTGCTAATATGACAGAATATGCCGGTAATTTTCTACGACAAAAAAAATTACAACTTTCTACTTTTACTACATTGATGTGATTGATGGACTGCCTTACATACATACATACATAATCGGTCATTACAACTCTTCAGTTATGTTGTGTGTGTTAATTTTATCCATGAGTGGCGGGACATACAGTTTTAATTGACAGATTTTTCCGAATTTTTTCATGACAATTTTATTTAGTTGCTGAGAGGATATATCTTTTTTTGTTGGAGATGGCTGACCTGGGGTTTGCACCCTGGCCGCACTTGTAATAAACCAACACACTACCTACTAGACTACGGCGACCCTCATAGAATAGTTATTTTTAAAACGTTCACCCTTAAAGATAATATTTTGGTTTACATTTTCATAGGCTGACACATGCGCTCTATAGCTCCACCCATGTTAGCTATTAGTAGCCATTGATAATTTTTTCATATTCAAGACAGTCGGTGACTGTTCACCATTAGCATTCCAAAATGCTGATGCCATGCACCTTGCTAGCAAGCTGTTTCTTTACACGCTTTGAAATCGGTTGATTCGTTTTGTTCATCCATTATCACATATCGACGATTAAATTCTAGTAGCGGAACAGTTACAAAAACTACTCATATTCATCAATTCACTTGTTTTGAAATGCGAGTGAACTGGTTCAACACCAATTATGAGCAGAGCTTTTGCATACTCGAATATTCATGTAGAATATGTTCAATCTGTTCCTTTGATTATTTTAGACTCTTCTTTAGATTAAGATCGTCTTAATAGAAAATCTTAAAATATAATTGATGAGAGGTCTAGATAGCCTTGAAGCAGAAGTGAATAATTATCACTTTAATTACGAACATGACGAGAGGGATGACGTTTTTTAGATATAAAATGAAAATTTTATCTCTGAATGTAAAAATTTAGCGAGTTCTTTTTTTTTATTAATTCAATAAATCAATGAAAGTGCTGGTACTATAAACTAATAATTCAATTTTTTTAATTCGTTCTTAAGTAACCTTAACCGTTACCTCGGGATAATAAAAATAATTTATCGCTGGATTTACTTATTCAGTTTTGTTTTGCCAACAATTTTAATGAAATATTATCAGCCGGTATTTGAAAACAAATTAAAATTCAAAATTAATTTACAAATTTCATTGCCCACTTCATAAATAATTTCAGAAGCACGAAAAAAAAATTCTGCATAAAGGGTGTGCACAAAAAATTGTTTACTACAACGAAAAAGTAAAAATATTTATAGAATCAAATTGTACAGATAAGCAGTTGATAAATCTACTGTAATAATTTCTAGAATGAAAGGGTTGCCATCTTTCGTTGATAAGATAAAACGCTCTCTGTGAAGTGGTGAAGAAGCTTACTCATTGCGTCCTACTCTTTACCAAGAGGTAACGCTGAATTCATCTTCTTGTGATGTTCATTCGAAATGTTATCTTCTGAGTACATAGCAGACTCAAATTGTTTGAAAGGAAATTGAAGGCCCTTAACTCATTAAAATTCGAAATAATGACGTTGATAATGTTTTATGTTCTGCTGTATTTGAAGATTTGTAGTCAAGTACTTTAACTATCATGGAATTTCCAATTTTTAGATTGAATTTCTTTATTTATTTACAATAAAATTAAATGATAACATTTCTTGTACACCCTTTACCAAAAGAAATTCTTGTTTTTTATTTTATTATTAAAAATTCGTAAATCACACGCATATGTACACAAAACTTGACTGCTGTTGTTCTGCCTAGTTTAAGCTGTTATAGTCATGGCATTATGAATGTAATGCAAACAAAATGAATTTTCATCTTAAAAGACTTTTAAGTATCATAAATGAATAATGAATTAACAACTTGCCTATACATATAGTATATGTATGAATGATTAAGTGAATGTATGAATGAGTGAATGGTTGAATGCCAACATGAGTGAATGAACGCATAAGTTGAAGTAGTAGTACAACGAGTGTTGGCTGCATTATTTCCAATCAACATTTTTGTTCGGGCACAACACCATTAACCCGTTGAATTTGATGAGAATTGAAGTACTTTCGGCACATCAGCGTAAGTAAGTGTGTAGTTGTATGTGGTTGGCTTGAATGTATGTTGTTATAGTTGTTGTATTAAAATTCATATTTCAATGTTAATTATTAATCAATGAATATCGTATGTATGTATATGAAGTATATGAAGTATTTAAATTTTTTCTTTTTCGTATTCACTCGTTGAAAGTGTAAATTAAAATGTAAATGAAACTGAAAAGTTTAGCTGTACTACAGCTACATACATACATTAGGCATCGAATTAATGGGAATTCCTTTTAGGGTCAAGCGTGAGTTGTTCTGGTAAAATAAAAAACAAAACACAATTTAGTTGTTGTAGAGATTTTTAACAAAATCTGTCACGTATTTTATATGATTTGATTGATGATTGACGGTGTTGGAATATTAAAAAGGAAAATAATTAAAAAGCCTTTCAAAATCCATCAAAAAAATCCAAAAACCGGTTTTCTGAATAAGTAGAGAAATGCGGCGTATTGCATCTCAGATTACGGCCGATAACTATACGTTCGATATAGTCAGTAAATTTGTTTATCTTGGCTCCACAGTTACCACCATAAATGATGTCAGTTTGAAAACAGGTGCTACTATGGACTCAATAAACTAACAATACTAATACTCTACAAGGCATTCATTCCTCCAGTGCTTTTTTATGTTGCAGAAATATTGACACTATTAAGCGCTGATGCAGAAGCATTGAGAGTATTCAAGAGAAAAGTCCTACCACACCAGATCTTCTCTCATGTGCGAGTTGGCGATAATTTTCGTATCCGACTCAACAATGAGCTGTATGTGCTCCTCAACGACCTGGACGTTGTGCAGCGTATTAACATCCAGCAGCTGCACTGGCGCGGCCATGTCTTTTGAATGGAGGAGGATGCTCCGGCGAGCCGAGTATTTGATATGGGAATTTGCAAAGAGGACGACCTTGTCTACGTTAGAAGAACCAAATCGAGGTGCTAAAGCAGACCGAAGTCTAATAATCGAGTTGTTAATGGCCAATTAAGAAGAAAAAGATGCACAGAACGCTCTTGAGCCTCATGTGGATTGGTGCTGTCTCAAATCAATAATTTTGTTTGCTCGGGCCCCACCGCTGAAGATGATTTTTCGATGAAAATTTAGATCAGTTTTCCAACTGCTTTAGAGCCCATTCAGAAAACACATTCAGCGAACCATGATCGGCCAAGCTGATTTAGCACTGCATGAAAATGAAAATGAATGAAAAGTATTGTCTAGTCTTACTAGAAATGAGGCTTCGGTTCAAACCCCAGGGCAGACATCCCCAACAAAACGAAATACAAAAAAATATTTCTTCAGTGACTTCCTCTCAGCAGATTTCTGGCAAAAACAATGAGAGTAAATAAAATTGCCGTGAAAAGGTTATCAAAAATCTGTCGTTCGAAATCGACTTTAAACTATAGGTACCGCCACTCGTGGATAAAATTAAAACACGCAACATGAAGTAGTAATTATCAATTATGTATGTTTTTATGTAATTTTATATACATTTTTTAGTTTCAGTCAGATTGTCTTTATCAAAGTTCGTAAGTCCCTATCGAAAGATTCGATAGCTCCCAAGATTAAATAGGTGTCATTAGATTAAATAGGTGCGTGTCTGGTGATACATCTTTCATAAAATACGAATATTACTTCCTTAAATTTTAAATTGCATTAAAAGTTGCTATTGGTTGCTATTTTCAGTTCAAGAATTTTTCAATTAACGTCAGCAATAGCATAACACCTGACATCTTTAAATTTTTTAACCCTTTCGTTTGTCACAATTTTGTCTCTTTTACTACAATATTGTCTTTTTTACTACGTATTTTCGAAACACTATATCGGTACGATACCCAATTCCAATGAACTCTAATATGGAAAATAGCATATCGATTAACGCTGCGTAGCAGCAGGTGTTTTACACAAAACCTCAGTTGGAGATGGTGTGGTTGGTTATCACTTTCTTGCTTTTACTTCTTTCGTTTATTTTTTAAGGTTTCAATGAATATTTAATAAATAAATGAATAAATAAAATAAAAAAAAAATAATAAAAACATTTATTAATATGAAGTTAATAATTTATTTATCACGTTTTATAAAATGCTTCTTTTTATTTAATGAGTTGGATTTTTAAATAAAACTTACCTTATTATTTATGTTTTTGTTGTATTTTCAACATTTTTATTATTCATGTCGAGTGTGTTCTGAAATAAAAAAAAAATTGAACAAGTTTTTAAAATGGGATTGCAATTAAATTTATGAAATAATTAAAACTTTATAGAAATTAAATTAATAGAACAACAAAAAAGTGATTGAAAAATTAAATTTTTGGTTTGTAAATTGAATGGACAGATTAATTTATTCAAATTAAATTTTTTCGGTCAGATTTCGGTCATGTAGTCACCGCACAATCAAATAAACAGGATGTTTAAGTAATTTATCGAGTATCATCGAGCTAAATGTCAATCAGCTGAACGTTTTAGTCAGTAATTATGCGTCATGTTAATAAAAGTTTTAGCAAACAAATGAACTTATGATTTTGATTTTTGTACAGTTTAAAGTCGACAACGCGCAACAAATTTGTGAGAAACTTTTCATGGCAATATGATATACTCTCAGAGTTTTTGCCAGATATTTGCTGAGAGGAAGTCACTGAAGAAATATTTTTTTGTATTTGGTTTTGTTAAGACGACCGGGGCTTTGAATAATAAGCCAACACACTACCTACTAGACTAAAGCGACTTCAATCATATCTTACTATAAAGATGAAAAGAACTATGGTCTAGAGGCAAATTGTACTAAGTACACATCTTTATGAATATCCGTTGAGAGCATGTCCTCGGCCTTTGATAAAGGGTTATAATAGGTTACTTATTTTGTTATTTGGTTTTATAATATAAATTTCTTTAAATTAAAAATTGTTCGTGGCATGTAGAACTCTATAAAATGATCAATAAGCTTTCTCATTTCACCATATCATTAAATTGAAATTATTATAAAAATTCGTGCAATGTAAGAAATGTGTTTAGGTTAAAGGACGTGTACTTATCAATTAAGGCAAGTACAGTACCCGGAGGTCGAATTGACCATTGTACAAGAAATGTGTTTCCTAAGTCGAAAAATTATCTTTGGCTTAATGGTTATATCAAAAATAAAATTTCTGAATTTAATGTAAGGAGAAGCCAGAGTCAAGAGAGTCTATTACGTACTTACATACATACGATTACGACCTAGTTCCTTATACTTCTATTGCACTGTTGAAAAATTGCAACGGGGCCACATGTTATTGTGAAGCCCGACAAGCATTACCAAGAACCTATTAAGAGGCGAGTTTGGTAAGCATTTAATCTTACGTTTTGGGACAGTGCTTTAGTCACCAAGATCGTGGGATTTGATCCTACTAGACTATTTGTTATGGGGATTCATACACTCAGTGGTATACTGTGACAAGCGAGATAAGACTACATAACAGCTGCCATTAATATGTTTCCAGCCAAAATGCCAAAAAATTTTAACTCATGGATGGACCACCTACACTATAGTTGGAGGTCTCCGTTTATATTTATTTACTTACTTAATTGGTCATTGCAACCCTTTAGTCAAGATTACAACCTAACTTCTCGCACCTCACGCAATTTTATTTTACTTTCTGAGTTTTCAACAGAAGGCTGCAGAGAGGATGGGTTGAACCACGCCTAAAGAAGCTAAATAAATCCGAGGTTAGACATCTCCAACAAAACAAAATTTAAAAAAGAAAAATATTTCTTCTACGACTTCCTCTCAGCAGAGTTCTGGTAAATAAAATTGCCATGTCGACTTTAAACTGTAGGTCCAGCCACTCATGTATAAAATTAACATGCACAACATAAGTGGTGCTAGATGGAATCCTGACTGAGGGATTGTAATGACCAATTATGTATGTATATAGTATTAACTTAATAAACATTATTCGGAGTTTGCATCAGGAACAATAACCGTTGAGAAGTGGTTTACTTGGTTTAAACGAGGTGGAAAAAAAACCAACATTTAGAGAATGGTCTCCCTTAGAGGCAGTTATCGACTGTTTTTTTTACACTAGAAAGATTCACAAATCAATTTTGTTTGAGCGCAAAGTGGATTTGATCGAAGTAGTTGAGGCTCTAACGATATTAAAGATATGTTTTGGATACATCGCTTATGAATGCGAAAGATCTGCTCAAAGGAATCCATTACGTATGGAATATAACATCATTCAAATGTCGGCTACAGCTTCTCTGGGTGGAGTGAGTCCTAAATGTTAAATTTTTCATGACTCTGGAGCATAATTCGGACTGAATGTGACCGATTTCAGGGGATTTGCTTTATATTGAAAATGTAGTTTTCTTTTTAAATTTATAACACCTATGAAAAAGTCGCTCTATACGAAATTTGAGACGAATTCTAACGACCAATGGCACTTTATTTACCATAATTTTGTAGAAAATCCACAATACGCAAAACTAATAAGGCCTACTTAAAGCCGTTTTTAACTCTAATATTTATTTAAATATGTATTGCTGTTCTTGCAAATTTCACACATTATGTAATAAGTTTCGTCCTTTTCAATTTATCTTTAAAGAATATATTAAAACACACCACTGTTCACTGAATATTGTTTAAAATTTTTATTGAAAAATAAAAAGAACTCAAATATATCTTAAATTCAATTTCTTAAAAATACAATCCTTAAGCATAATATCAATATGCAATTACCACAAACGACACATTTCATTAGGATACATTGTTGCATTTTTGTCACATTGGAATACCCTGCCAAACTCTTCATAATTTGCCCAGTTCTGGCGAACACGAGTATCGTGCATATCATGGCTTAGAATCAATGAAACCAACTCTAAATTTGAGATTTTTCCAACATTGGCACACAGAAATTGCACGGAATTAACAAAGAAAAATTGTTCCATACTTAGATTCAGATCCAATGGGCATAAGTTGGTATCGTTATAACCTTCCAATATATGCAGATAGGTGCGATGGGCTAAACGTAGACCGGAAATATCGGCAATATTTTCTGATAAAACATCACTGGGGCTATGAGTATAGCATTGGATATAGGGAAAGTAATGTTGGGCTATACGAGAACCCAGCCAATTGTAGTTACCCTGGTGATCATATATAATATGAAAGAGATCGTAGGCATGTATTATCTCGTGGGCAAGTATAAATCCAAAAAGGGAATATTGATAGAGTTCATGTAGTTGACTATCAAATAAAGGCATTTGCAAATAGCCATACGGTATGAGTATGGCATTGTAGAATATTTTCACCGGCGAAGAGGAGGCAAACGTGGACGGGTCCAAATCAAAGATTCTTTGCTCAAAGGGTATGTAAACGTTCGTAAGCTTTTCGTATTCTTTTAAATTCTGAAATCTCAATAAGTCCAGGTGGTTATAAAAGAAATCCGTTTCATTTGTTTTCAATTCCGAATAATAATCCAAAAGAAATGCTTTTGTACAGTTGACGGGCAAATTGCCAATTTTTATTTGCATTGTCAGTAATTCTTGTACAATAAATTTCTGTTCTTCTTTATCCAAATGCAAATGGTTTTCCTTTATCATTTCTTTGAATTCTGCTTTTAAATTTTCAAATATTTTCATTAAGGTTTCTTCCAATTCCAAGCGTTTGTTTTTGAAAATTGTA
The DNA here is from genome assembly GCA_958299815.1 of Sarcophaga carnaria. Classification (NCBI taxonomy): domain Eukaryota; kingdom Metazoa; phylum Arthropoda; class Insecta; order Diptera; family Sarcophagidae; genus Sarcophaga; species Sarcophaga carnaria. The sequence continues at coordinate 43,824,831 of OY283150.1, forward strand.
TCCTCATATAGGAAATTCATGTAGACGGGCAGATAAGATCTCAAATATTTTATACAATCCTTGGGCCGGTGTTGTGGTAAATTCACGTTGAGATACAACATAAATTTCAGCATCAGATAATAGGCTATGGTTTCGTTTGAAGTCTTATTAAAAAGATCCTGAAGATTGTGAAAGAATTCCATATCCAAAGCAAACGTTTGTACGGGCATATCTTGGAGCTTGTCTTCCGATCTGTTAAAGACTATTGAGAAATATTTATACCAGTCTACGTGCGGTATCAGTTGTTGAATTTCTTTAAGTTTGAACAATTTAAAATTATCACTATACTTGCGATCTTCGGTTTCATTAACATATCGTATATAGGCCAATTTGGCCAGAGCTGTTTCAAGTTTCATTACTTCCGTGGTTAGAATATGACTTTCGTTCTGATAGAAACCAAAATTTAAAAATATCGTCTCGACTTCATCGAATTCCATTACAGAGCCGGTAGCATGTTGGGCAATTTCCGCTACATAATGGGAACCATTTGAGGGCAACACGTTTATATTGAAGGTAACGAAAACACCATTGAAACCATATTTCCTTAGTATGGCTATGGTAGCTAACCAATCAAACTCTGTTTGATTTTGCCATTGTGTCTCATTCAAGCTAAACAACGGCCACTTCATATTCAGCTCCTCCTGAGTCATTATCAAGAAAGGATTCAAAGCCAAAGTATCTAAATTCATACAAGACTCGTACACATGCCACAGTGCATCATAAACCTTTTCATTATTGTCTTTTAAATTCTCAATTATATTCATGTATTGCTGGTTGACCTTATAATCCATATAACCGGGCATATCAATGTATTCCGTGCCATTGTAGTTCAGATGCCAATTGCCACAGGTGTACTCATAGAAATCTTCACAAGGATTTATTGTGGTATTTAAATTGGCTTTAATTTGTTTTAAATACAATTTATTTATAAGATTTTCTCCATCTGCATCATGGCTTTCAAGTTGAAATGTTTCCAGTTTCACCACCAACAGTCCCGCAATGATGATTTTTATTATGAAATACGTGTTGCTGTTGAAACTGTTGTTCATTGTGACTGACTCCTTGTGTGTGAAGCAGCACTTTAAGTTCAAGACTAATTTGTTTTAAGATTTATTTATTATTGCATATCTTATTTCTTTTATTTTCTTTTGTTGTTGCTCTTCTCTTCTTTTCTCTTCTGTTAAACTTTTATTATTTATTTCTTAATATTCTTTCCTTGTTTTCTGCTCATAAGAATGGCAAAGTCTTTGTTATCTGGTTGAACTTCCTTGTAATCAATTTTCGTTTTGAATTTTTTTTATTCAGTTTCTTTTTCCTCTTTTTCTTGTTTTCTTTTGTTTCTGTTCTTTGCTTTGTGTGCAAGTGAGTGTGTGTGTGTATATTCAAAGAGAGAACAAATTATCTTGGAAAGTATTTAACATTTGCCTTCTTGCTATTTATTTACACTATTTTGCCTTTTTTCAAGTGCGTTATCAAAGCAGAGTTATGCTATACGCTTTAGTACAAGGGGCCAAAATAATTTCAAGCACTGTATTTATGCTACATACATATAATGTGTATATAACAATATAAAAATGATAGTTAATACTTCGATTTGCCACAGGCAACGTACATATCTATGAAAAGTTTCTCAAAAATCTGTCGTTCCGAGTTGACTTGAAACTGTTGGTCCCGCCATTCGTTTATAAAATTAACACACTCAACATAAGTGGTGTTAAGAAGCCAGATCGTCGTCGTGGTCTAGGTAGTGTGTTGGCTTATTAGACGAAAAGCCAGGGTTCGACCCCCGGGCCGGACATCAAAATAAATTACAAACAGTATTTCTATGGCGACTTCCTCTCAGCAGATTTCTGACAAAAACTCTGAGAGCAAATAAAATTGCCATGAAAAGTTTCTGAAAAATCTGTCGTTCGGAGTCGACTTTAAACTGTAGGTCCCGCTACTCATGTATAAAATTAACACACACAACATAGGTGGTGTGAGAAACTAGGTCGTAATCCTGACTGAAGGGTTGTAATGACCAATTATGTATGTATGTGAGAAGCCAGATCGTAATCTTGACCGAAGAATTGTAATGACCAATTATGTATGTAACAAAGCTAAGTTTAAAATATTTTGCAGTGGATTTCTTTATTTAACTGTACACTCTGTTAAGCAAAAACGCTTGATGACGTTACATGACATTTAAATTCTCGATCCTAAAACAGGAACTTGTTTTCGCAAAGCTGTACACTGGCCTGAGTTGTCATCTTATTCACACCCTATTATTGTCGCTTACTTTGTTTGCTTACGTATGGGTGAAGCGCAAAATCTTTTATCAGAATATATTAAATTTTAACAAACTGTTCAAAAGGTTTTCAATTGTAATTTAGATTGAATTGATGATGAATTGATACTAGATTTTTTCGTTGAGATGTTGTTGCTGTAGGGTATAATAACCTGGTACACATAAATTTTTTTCATATTTCATTAGCAATGAATGTTTGCGATTTTTGATTGATGTTTATTTCGATACATACAGTGGACAGCAAAAGTCTTAGTACGGCAATATATTTTAGCAATTTCATGAATTTGTAGCCAAAAGTTTGTATAAAAAATTAGGGTTTTTATATATATTTTATTAATTTATTTCTGTTTTATTATAAAACAAAAATTTTTTTTAATGTTTTTCATAAAACCAGAGAAAAATAAGTAAAATTTTCAGATGACTCCATAGGTACCCCCAAGGAGAACCTTGAGTAAATAAAAAATTCAAAGGCCTAATATATAAAAATGTTATCCCTTATATTTAGTAGAATATCCCTTAAGGGCAAGTACTCCATTTAACACATTTGGAATTGAATGTAAAAAATTTCGTTTAGTGTTTTCTGGTGGCATCAGGAGCAAGTTTTTCGGTTGACTTTTGTTTGAGATTTAACGATTACGTAACCGTTCTTTCAAATGATCTCCTAAACATCCTCTTGAAGTTATATCGGGATTTTGTGCAAGAGTATTAAGCCAGTGGGGACTTTTTTTGTCAAAATATATTGCCGTACTAAGACTTTTGCTGTCCACTGTACATACATAATTGATCAACCATTTAGTCGAAATTACGACTTGGTTTCTCACACCACTTACGTTGTGTGTTAATTTTATACATAAGTAACCGGGCCTACAGTTTAAAGTCGACTCCGAATAATAGATTTGAAAAGAATTGTCTGCTGTAGCAAATTTTTGGGGAAACTTTTCATGGCAATTTTATTTACTCTTAGAGTTTTTCTGCTGAGAGAAAGTCACCAAAGAAATTTATTTTTCACTTCTAATAAGCCAACGCACACTATATACTAGACTACGGCGATTTAATTTCGATACATTTGAGAAGTATTGCTTATCGAAACGTTTGTATTTTCTGATTATATACACCGGCTTGATGTTAGTAACGACAGCCTTTTGCAGTTTCATAATTTAAAGGCACTTTTTCTATTACTTCACTGGCTGTGTTATGTTGCGGTAAGAACTTCTATGCTGGACCTTGAAATTTGATCGAATTTATCTTGGTGTGTTCGGCCTTAGCTTCGCTTAAAGTAATTTGGTAAGGGGTGCCTACGAAAAAATTTTGGCCCACACAACATCTTCGTTATAAAACGAAACCGTTTGGGTGAATGTGGTAAGCCAATATTTATTTAAATTAAAAAAGAATTTCAATTGAATTCTAATGCAAAGAAAGTTTTTAGCCTATAATAGTTTCTAAGAATTTTTGGCTGGAATTCCTTCCATAACAGTCTTTATTGAGTTATTTGTTAACATTTTTCTGGCACTTTGCTAGAAACGATATCTTCGAAAAGAAAAAGATTACGCAAGAATTCAAAAAGAGGTTTGAAAGATTTCTGAAGCTAGGCTGATGGAGTCAAATTCAGATTCAATGCACCAATAATCTCTAGAAAAGTGCAGCCTAGTTCTTAGGCTTTAAATTTTGTCGGCCTGTGGTATTGAATATCCGTATTATAGAAGAGTTATGCTAATCTGCCATATAATAGAGTATGGATCGCCTAACTCCTACTTGGTTTATTGGATACAGAATACCAGCAAAGGAATTTATTTTGAATCAAAACACGATTTTAAAACTTGTCAAGATTCGATTTTGGAGTTGAAAAAAGAGATGTTGTTGTAGTATACAACACACCAACCATTTTAAATTTTGGCAGCAAAATATCTCTTGGCAAATATGAAATCAGTCTCATGTAATTTACACTCTTTAAACGTTGCTCATAATTCCTGTTGAAATTTTACAAGCATGAACGGTACGTATAAGCACACTGAGATGCTGTCAATTAAAAACTGAAAACCTGCAAATTAATACTTGTTATTGGCATGTGATATGTGAGCAATAAATTACAATAAAAATTTATCGATTTTTTTTCGAAATTATCGAAAATGTTGAACTGCTAAAAATTTCAAATATTTTTACTATAAACGATCACGTAGCCTAAGTACAGCACAAATTTGTAAATTTTTTTTGCCACTATTTTGGGAAACTAATGCTGAAAACAAAAATATAAAAATTCTGTTCTAAACGTTCCCCAACAAATAAGGCTGGCATATGAATATTTTTTAGGAGTTGTTATGTGTTGAGGTGCAAATTAAAAATTATTTTCGGAAATTTGTTGACAAAATAAAAAAACAAATAAAATAAAAAAATTCAAAATTGTTTTCAAGCTTTTAACTCTTTAAAGACCAATAAATTTAAATTATTTTTTAGACGACTCATACGACTAGCACTTAATGCCTATCTTTCAAAGTCTGTCTGTTTGTTTTGAGCAATTGAAACCATGTGGCCAAATTAAATGCTAAGCTATAAAGTAATTATTTATTTAAGATCGTATGTATGTATGTATGTACTGCATTTAAATTATCCGATATATTATGGAGAAATCTATACCACAAAACCATAAAATGTTTAACTTTTTTCTATTGCAGTTCGTTCATAAATGGTAAAAGCAGCTAATTTGACGTGTGTTTCTGCACAAATTAATAGAATTTCAAATCAACAATTTCAAAGTGTATTATTATAGTACATAAGCTTTTAAATTATTACAATAATTTATTTATGTTCATTACAATGATATACATACATACATATACTAACAAGCAGAGTACTTTTTAATAAATTGTGGCAATTTTAGCTTTTGTAGAGTTTTAATTGCTAAAAATATTGAATTTTTTTTATCGGTCATGCAACCGATAGATCCGCCTGTTAAGATTCTAAATCAATGCTTCTTGATATAGTATATCGGGTGGGCCATCTAACGGTTTAATTTTGAACCATCGGTTATTTCAAATTTGGCAATATTTTTGTCATTCTATTCTGTCTTAAAATTCAGTATATTATCTCTAAACATATAACATAATTGGTCATGACAACCCTTTAGTTAGGATTACGACCTAGTTTCACACACCACTGATGCTGTGTGTGTTAATTTTATACATGAGTAGCGGGACCTACAGTTTAAAGTCGACAGATTTTTGAGAAACTTTTCATGGCAATTTTATTTACTCTCAGAGTTTTTGCCAGAAATCTGCTGAGAGGAAGACGCCGAAGAAATATTTTTTTTTTCATATTTAGTTTTGATGTCTGAACCTAAGCCTCAAGTCTAATAAGCCAACACACTACCTACTAGACCACGGCGACTTCTATATTATGGCCACTGAACGTAATGAATCGATTTACGCTTGAGCAACATTGGGATTTATTGGAAATTTTATAGTTTATTGCTAAAGTTCATGAAACTGGTTTCATTATTACACTGCGTACACCCGAAAAATATCGAAGCTGTGGCTGAGAGTGTGCATTAACATCAAGTTGTCATGGTTCTCAAGAATTGAACATTTCACGCACCAGGTTACGTTGAATTTTGCGAAAAGATCTCGTTATGACGCCTTACAAAGTTCAATTGGTTCAAGAGTTGAAGCCACATGACCATCCGCTTTGTTTTCGTTTCGCTAAATGGGCCAACGACAAACTGCACGACGATATCGATTTTGCCAAAAAAAAATCGTCTTTTCGGATGAAGCTCATTTTCATCTTGATGGGTACGTGAATAAGTTAAACACACACGTGGTCCTTCAGAAGCCAATGCATCTATTACGAGTGACTGTTTGGTGCAGCTTGTGGAGCGGGGGCATCATTGGCCCATATTTCGTTGTGAATGAGGACGATGCAATCAATACGGTCAATGGAGACACCTATTGCACCATGATAACCGATTTTTTTATACTCGCTTTTCATGGTATTGACGTGAACAATGTTTGATTTCAACAATGTTTGATTTTAACATCATCTTAAATAAAAAAAAGATGGAAAAGATCTGAAGCAACGCCAAGGCAAGTTGATAGAGAGTAGATTTTGATGCTTAGAACCCATTAAATCGGTTCTTAATTTCTCAATTTTCTAATTTCTTAATTATTTTTTAAAATTTTAACAATAAATTTAATTTTTGTATAGAAAAGTATTTGCCTAAATTTATTCGTGCACACTCCTATCTCACACATCACTTTTTGATTAATGAGTAAAAAATTTGCAAAATTAACAATTTTATATTTAATGGAGTCCTAATATTATTTACAAATGTAGGGAATTGTAGAAAATTGTCTCTATTCATTATTTTTTTGATTTTTCTTATTTAAAATGAAGTTGACATAAACGTACACAAACATGTGCAAGTTTATATACAACAAACCAATATTGCAACCGCCAACATGGTGCATTAAATGACAGACTGCACCAACTGTTACCATTATACGGTTCGTATGGCTCATTCATTTTCTGATATGAAACGTGTCTGGTATAATTTATATGCAGATCAGAGATTCAAAAGAATCAAAAGAAGTAAATGAAAAGCGCAAGGCATTTGAAATATTTTCAAACATTTTGAAAGCATTGACTGACTTATCTTTGCAAGTTTCAAAATTGCGTTAACAATCAGGTTTTTTTTGTCGGGTAATATGATATTAAATTGCTGTTATTAGACTGTTGTATTGAAATGTTAACAACACATATTTCTTAAGTTTTAAGTATAAAGAGGTTTGGTACCAAAAAAGGAACACTTCCGTAAAGCTTTAATTTATTTTGAATACGTTCAGAAGTTAGCCGCCACGGAAGTTTATGGTGTTCATGTTTTAGTAGCGGCAAATGATTGTGAGCGGTTTGTATGGTATTCTAACAGCGCTTTCGTTTAGAATTGTTTAAATGGAAGAAATATTGTAGTTTTTTAAAAGCAGTTTAAATAATAATAAACAACCATTTTATGAACGGCAATTGGGTGCATGACTGAAATGCTGCTTTAGCGCCACAAAATATATTTCAGTGTCGAATATTTATGTGTGATTAAAGGTAGCCGCCGTAGTATAGTAGGTACTGTGTTGGCTTATAAGACGTGTTTAAACCCCAGTTCAGATATCTTCAAGAAAACAAAATTTGAAAAATTATTTCTTTGACGACAGCAGATTTTTGGCAAAAACTCTGAGAAAAAAATTTGTTGTTCGGAGTCGACTTTCTTAAGCCTGACTGAAGGGTTGTAATAACTAATTACGTATGATTAAAGGTGGATCCAATAATGAAATCCATATATAAAGTCTTCCTAAGTAAGGGAGCCAAGGTAATTCTTTATACTGATCACAGTGAAGTCGCCGTGGTCTAGTAGGTAATGTGTTGGCTTATTAGGCGTAAAGCCACGGTTCGAACCCCAGGCCAGACATCAAAACAAAATACAAAAAGTATGTCTTGGCCACTAGAGATTTGCCTATTATTACAATAATGCTGATGGTTTGTTTTTTCTTTTACTCATATAGGACTAAAACTTTTTGAATTAAAATATTTTATTCTACATTCTGTTTCTCTGTCCATTCGTGTCTTTCTATTCATTAGTTTAGTCATTAATTCATTATCTACAGAGAAAGAAAAAAATTTTATGTTGCGATAAGACAACATAGACATGTAACAATAACAAAATAGAAAATAAAAGGATATGAAAGATAATATGTTAGCATCATACACACTTGGGTAATGGTAATGACAATGGTATAGTCTTCTAATCTAAACCGGCATCGACCTAATTTTAACATGCCACTACGTCTTTTTTAATGGATAATTACTTTTCTAGCTTAAAGTAGCCATGTACTAGGCTCTGAAGGAATGAATTTTAGAATGAATTTGAATTTCGTTAGGGTAATGGCTTATTATACATCAGGTGTTCAAACCACAGATCAGACATTTTCAACAAATCGAAAATATGAAAAAATATTTCCTTGTCGACTTCCACTCAACAGATTTCTGACAACAACTCTGAGAGTAAATAAAAATTGCCATGAAAAACTTTCTCAAAAATTTGTCGTTCGGACTCGACTTTAAACTGTAGGTCCCGCCACTCATGTATAAAATTAACACACACAACTTAAGTGGTGTGAGAAACTAGGTCGTAATCGTGACTGAAGGGTTGTAAAGACCAATTATGTTATGTATGATCACAGTGGTGGGCAACTAAATCGGTGTTTATCAATTACAAGACACCTGTTCGAATGTGTTCGATTCGTTCCCTTTGAAGAATGACTTGAAATCCCGTATGTAAAACCAAAGACTAGATTATAAAATTATTTCACAATACCAATACTAACACTACCAATTATAAACAATTTCCTAAATATTATGAAGTTTTGTTTCATCCCCTGTGTAGAAGAAAGAAAAAAATTGGTTTTGAAAGGAACCGCTAAATTGATCAACAACTAAAGGTCGTAGCTTTTGATAGAAAATACATCAAACCCATAATATGAGATCATTACCATGAATTAATAATTAATTTTTGGGCAATTCACACGACTTTGTATCATGTATGTTGTATTGAATACATTTGTTTGTTTGTGAACGCTCAATGCTATGCTGTATTGTGTATCTCGTGGCATTCAAACAATTTGATAGCCCGAAACCAACACAACTTTTTAAAATCATATGAAAACATATACACATTTTTTCATTCACACAATATGATAGCACGAAATCAATACAATTTTTAAAAACATATGGAAAAAATGTGTATAAGTGTATCGGATTTTTATATGAAAAATATCAACAACAATCATACACTGTTGTATGTTCTTCCAACAATACAATGAATACAACGATACAACGGCTTGTGTGAATTGACCATTTGAATTAAAAAGCTTCGGAAATCAAGACAGAACATAAAAGTCTAGAAGTCTTACAAGACTTTCTGCATTTCAGCGAGTCTGATTCACCTTTTTAGTGGATTTACAGAAATTTTAAACCAAAAACTATATAGGAAATGTATTTCATACACTTTTATTCGCTATTTGTTGAGCATAATTTAATACATTTTCACAGAGAGTGTTAAGCTAGAATTAGCCGAACGTTTACGAAACTTTCGATCGTTTATAGCATACGAAAATAATGCAAATGCTTACTGAAATTCAATTACGGTTGCCTTTCACATATTAGAAAGGAATCGTACGTCCTGTTACGTTCCGTAACCTTTTGGCTTCTTTTCGCTTCTTTTCGCTTTAATTCTAGACAACGAGGGATAGCAGTCGGTACTAGCTCTTGGAAAACAAGTGAAGAAAATTCTTCCATTACGTCTAATATGATTAACTAATATATTTGCACGGAGAAATTAACTAAAAAGAACTTATTATAATTGCTTTTTTTCCCTGAGGAACGAAGAAATATAAAGAAAGAAATATAAAATAAAGACTGAAGTAATTCCTTTAACAGATAACTTTTACTCGCCTTTAAATGTAAAAATCAAAACAACAAAGAAAATATATGATAACAAAAACTAGAGGTTACAGATAGTCCATCTTATGCTTGAGAGGAGTGTAGCAAATTCTCATTTTTATGAACGGCGGTTAAACCAGGATATCTGTAAAGCTAATCGTTCCAAGTAGGTGTTAAACAAGTCTCCAGTGTATCTCATACATACTTAATTGGTCATTACAGTTTGGCCTTGAATTAGAATTACGACCTAGCTTCTCACACCACCTATGTTGTAGGTGTTAATTTTATACATTTTATACAGTGGCAGGACCTATAGTTTATAGTTGACTCCGAATGACAGATTTTTGAAAAATTTACTCAGAGTTTTTGCAGGAAATCTGCTGAGATGAAGAGACAAAAGAAATATTTCTTTTCATATTTCGTTTTGCTGCAGATGTCTGAACCATTGAACCGTTACCATGTTGTAGCACGTAATACTAGTACTAGACTCCGGTGGCTACCAGCACCTCAGGAAATTACAATTCTTCTATACTCTTAAAAGCATCAGCTTGCCATTTTCAACTTGATGTCATCTGTATTACAACAAAGCACATTTATTTTGACCTCTAATAACCAAATCCTATGACGAAATTACTATACAGGCCGTTAGAAATTTTATACTTATTTTTAGCACTCGAACGTCATAATAAACATTGAATTCTTTTAAATGTCTGTTTCTATTTCAATTACTCTCTCTCCACTATTTAAAAACAATTTTTGCATAACGTTACAGATTGGTTTGTCGCTGAATGCTTGTTTCAAATTAAATTTACGAAGTAAATGTGGAAAAAGCTTTATAAAAAAAACCAAAATAGAGATGCAATAGCATCAAAGCAACCACAAGTCTATGTGAATACCGAATATTTTGTATTGAAATGCTATCATAATTTATCATTTTAATGATACTTTAATGAGTAATCGATCGATATAAAATGTAAATTTATGTGGAAGGAGTAGATTTTTAATTAAAATACGCTAATTAAAATTCAAAAAGTTGTTTTAGATTTCAAAGACATTTTTCTAATTTAATACACATACGTGCACATGTACATATGTATGTGGCTTCTAATAGTAGATGAGTTTTACACTTTTCGTAAATTACTTTTAAAGCATATTTATAAAGTTTTAATTGCATTAAATAGTAAAGCTTTTAAACTCTATATTTCACTTGAAATTTAATAATAAATCTTGAGAGTTGTTTCAGTTGGCAATAAAGCAATTTCTCTCTGACAAAATGTTCTCACAACAGCAGCTGTCAGAAAAACATTTTAATTTCTTTTTTTTCCCCGCTTATTGTTTAGTTTTAAACAAAAATTTCAAATTTCAAAATGTCACTTCATTGTCGTGTACAGTGTGTCAGCAATGACACCAGCTCAGCTGTGAAAGCACCAATATTGTAGCAGAAAGAATTCTATTCATACCGAAATTACATGGCTTTCATTTCTTTCCAAGTTTTTTTGTTTTGTCATCGAGAATGATTGCGTTGGAATTTTTATACAACATTAGGGTAATACATATTCGCTAAAAATGTTTTTTAACTGAACCATAAGGGACTTAAGAACTTTGACAGTGGATAACTGTCATCTTATTGAAGATATGTCGTTCAAATTTGTTATTCATTCAATCTGATTTACCGAATCACCATGAATAGCCACTTAAAATGATCTGGGTTTCGGTGAATGGTACCTGGAGCATTTGCCCTAATTTTCATCCTAAAAACATGTTCGCTGAAGAGGCCCATTTCTGGATGAATGGATACTTGAACCAACAAAATTGTCGAATTTGGCACGCTGAAAATCCGCATGAAATCTAAGAGCATCCAATGCATATCCATAAAGTCACTATTTGTATGGTTTATGGGCTGATGACGTCATCGGATTATACTTCTTTGAGAACGATATTGGCCAGATATTACATCCAACGGCGAGCACAATGATTACCAACTTCTTTTGGTATGAATTTAATGATCTGGACACCAACGACATGTGATTTCAACAGGACGATGCTATATGGCATACAGTGACACATATTGAAAATTATCCACAAACGATTTGAGGGCATAATCATCTTACGTAGGGATGATCTGAACTGGACACTGAATCGTGCAATTTGACCTCGCTAGACTTTTTTGTGGGATTTTCTTAAGTCGCAGATGTATGCATAAAAGACACAAGCCAGTGGTCCACAAAGCCATCATAATCCATGTCATCGGTCAAATTCAACTTGATTTCTACATCAGGGTCATAGAGAATTTAACATTTCGGATGCGCTCTACATAGAGAAGCAGTGGCTGATATTTGCACGATATTATATTCTCCACATAATGCCGTCAATAGATTTTTCAGACAAATAAAAAATTTCGATGATATCTCACACAGGAAGCCTCGACCTTATTTCTGGGCGCTTCAGTGTCTCACTTGTCTAGGTCCTCGGGCACAGTAACATTCCGGGAAACTGTAGGGCCGACGAGCTGACCAGAGCTGGTGCACTCCTTCCGGAATCCTTTTCAATCGACTTGGGTATGCCACGGTCAAGTTGGCTATTGCTTGAAAATTATTTCGAGACGACAAACTATCCTGGGTCAATGAAGAGTGCTCCTCCACCGCCAGACTCACCTGGTCCTTGATGGATAGAAGGGATACCAACCAGTTACTTGGACTTGTCCGTGACATCATCTCAATCACAGTGTTCAGGCTTTACAGGTCATTGTGTTATGGGTAGACACGCGGAAAGGATGCGGCTCCCATTTAACGACTTCTGTCGTGGGTGCTGATCCGCTAAGGAAGAGGAGACTGTTATCCACTTTCTTTGTCAGTGCCCATCTCTTGCGAGGTGCAGATATAGGGTATTTGGCTCTCCATTTCTTGTCAGCTTGACGGAGCTTTCATCTATTGATGTCAAGTTTATACATAGCTTCGTTTATCAAACTTTCTGGCTGGTTTTCCAGTATAGGGTAGTCGTGCTTTTGATGTGCAGCTCTTGCGCTGACCAACTTCTTCCTCATCCCTGGTTTTGGTAGAACTTGGTCAGAACAGAGACTGCGTTCACCTGTGGCGTCGCAACGGGCCGCAATGCGTGCTTAAGTGAGCTTTTTGAGCTACCACTCCGATACACATACTGGAAGCACTTAGTAATCCCTTCTATGAAAACCCCGGTATAATATACAGCATTAAAGGAATGAAACAAAATTTTGAAATTAAATGGCAAACTGTTCTGTTACTTAATTTTTTCCTTTTGGACTGTCATTTGGGAATGATTCCATTCATTTCAAAGATTTTTAGACGCGTAAGTTATGCCAGAGCCTAGTGAGTAGCACGATGAAATAAAATATTGTCTCTGTAGTGCACAGTTCATGTTTCTAAGGCCAAGAAAGCGAAGGCGACTGATTATTAAAAGAATCTACTTAATGTTAACATTGCTAGCCGAGTTTGAAGGCCATCGTTTATACGTGTTGTTACTGAACTACACGTAATTCTTTTTACCTGTTACCGACGGAAAAATGAAAAAAGTTCACAAAATAATTTTTGATGACCACAAAACGAAATTAATCGGGATAGCTGAGGCTCTTAAGATAACAAGAGAACGTGTTGAATATATAGCACGTTAATATTTTTGAAACCAAAACTCTGCTCGAAATACTTGGCGACCAAGAATAACAACGAAATGATATATGAAAATAGCATCAATAATTTGGGATACAAATGGTGTAATAATCATCGATTATCTTGAAAAGGGAAAAACTATCAACTGTTATAACGACACAACGGTATGTTGGAGCTTTTTTTTATATTAGCGTACGAAGTTTTATGTTTGTCAGACAAATCAGAATATGGATCGTTTTCAGATCAGGTCTTGAATGCCTCCTCTCAAACTGCAAGTTATCAGCCTGATTTTTGATGATAGATTTTGAGCCTATCGTTAACTATTTAAGTCATGATATCTATTTATATTTATTATTCTTTTTCAATTCCTTTTAGGAATACCTTTTTTTTTTTGAGATCAACACTAAGGAGATGACAGTAAGAGGGGGTAATTGAGACACTTTGTCACTTTTTTTTCGAGATTTCTTGATTAGGGATCAAGGCAGAACAAGCAAGTCATCTATAGGTTAAGTTACAAGACTAATCTTTTCAAAAATTTGACTTTTGATAGAACGCCTAAAGCTATTTAATGTTTAAGTGTTAATGGCAAAAGGTACATCAATTTTACAGTAATGTTCACAATCCTCTTTAACTTGTGTATGTACTCTTGAGGAAAAGTGAATTTATCAGAACATTATACAGTTGTTATCAAGTGTACCTTGTTTATTATTACCACCCTATTACGAGTACAATAAAAAAATAATAAAAAAATATCTCACATTGTTTAGTTATTGTTTTCTTTTTTTTTCTTCTAAGGTATCTTTTATTTCATTTTAAACGGCGCTTAGTAGCCATCAACACTTAAATACGATAAATATGGGTCAATAGTTGGGAAAAAGAATTCTTTTCGTATTTTTATACACAAAGAAAAGAAAGGAAAATAAAATATAATAGCCAGAGGTCATCTGATACTATTGTGTGAGTATCTGTTCACTAAGTTGTCAACATTTATTGAACAATAATAACGAGGATATGTTGACCGGCATTAAACACAAGGCAAAAAAAGAAACACTTTTAAACTGCAAGTTTAACTAACAAATGAGGGGAAAAAAGTTAAAAAAGTAAAAATAAAAATAAAAAATTCTAAAGTATAATTAGCACTTATTGAAGTGGAATAAATGAATACAGGCCAACATTCACTCTCCCACTGAGTCATTAAGTCACATACACACACACACACACACTTACACGACCATTTACATTCATCGAGCTCTTCCTGGAATTAGACATGTCAGGAAATGTTTCATTAGTATATAGTCTCTCTCAATACCTTTCATTATGTGTACTTTTTTTCGACCACAATGTTTGCTTTTACTTTCTCTTGCAACCCCTCTTGTGGCTAACACACAAACACACACACACACATAAAAAAAGAGAAAAAAATTTTGCTGTTGGTCTGGTCAACCGTAAAGTCGGAAAGCTAAAAGTGAAGTTAATGCAAAAATGGTTTTAATTGGGTTTCGTAATTTAATGAACAAATTGTAGAATGAAAATTCAGTTGGAAGGGGGAGTAAGATAGGAGATATTGGGGTTTGGTTCTTCTGTTTTTATTCCGCCATTTAAACAATATCATGCGTTAAAATGGCCACTAGAGATTTGCCTATTATTACAATAATGCTGATGGTTTGTTTTTTTACTCATATAGGACTAAAACTTTTTGAATTAAAATATTTTATTCTACATTCTGTTTCTCTGTCCATTCGTGTCTCTCTATTCATTAGTTTAGTCATTAATTCATTATCTACAGAGAAAGAAAAAAAATTGTACGTTGCGATAAGACAACATAGACATGTAACAATAACAAAATGGAAAATAAAAGGATATGAAAAATAATGTGTTAGCATACACACTTGGGTAATGGTAATGACAATTGTATAGTCTTCTAATATAAACCGGCATCGACCTAATTTTAAAATGCCGCTCACTACGGTTTTTAATGGATAGTTACTTTTCTAGCTTAAAGTAGCCATGTACTAGGCTCTGAAGGAATGAATTTTAAAATTAATTTGAATTTCGTTAGGGTAATGGCTTATTATACATCAGGTGTCGGTTCAAACCACAGGTCAGACATTTTCAACAAATCGAAAATATGAAAAAATATTTCCTTGTCGACTTCCACTCAACAGATTTCTGGCAAAAACTCCGAGTATAAATAAAATTGCCATGAAAAAGTTTCTCAAAAATTTGTCGTTCGGAATCGACTTTAAACTGTAGGTCCCGCCACTCATGTATAATATTAACACACATAATCAACAATTAACAATCAATGAACAGTCATAATCCTGACTGATTGAAGGGTTGCAATGACCAATTATGTCTTTATGTTTGCGAAAGTTAGTATTTGTAGTTAACGAAAATGATTGCTCTTATGCTCTTAAACTTAACGACTTGCAAGCCAAGACTTCCTTTTCGTGTTGCAATGTCTACCAGCACATCGGCCACATTCACCTAAGGTTGTCTTCTGGATTTCAATCAACAGCCTGCGTTACGATGTTAAAAAACCACATAACACTTAAGCGTTTTAGATAAAGCTTGTCAATGTTGTCTATATTTGAAAACCCTTATAGAGGCACTGAAGTGTTGGAGTTAAGAATTCGTACTGTCGCTGAACGTAAAATTAACGATTTTCATAGATTTGTATATATTTTCAATCATTCATTCCAAAACTAAACAAGAAAATAATTTTTGATAAATTTGGAGCATAAGAACTGTTATGCTTTCTTTTAATTCTAAGCTTTGAAGATTATCTACATGCTAGGAAGATTTAGGAACGTTGCTCTTAACCTATCACATGTTACAAGGCATAGGTGCTCCGATCGTCTTATTTAAACTACAGAAAGGCTCAACTTCGTTGATAGCAGAATGGTATGTGCAATATCCCTAGACTCTGTAGGACTTAAATCGCATGCGGATGCCCTGCAAGTCTAATGGTAGCGTGCTAGACTTTTAGGGTGAGGGTCGTGGATTCGATTCCCACCAGAGACTCTGGTCTGTTAAACTACACCGAGTATATAGTCGAAATTACTACACTCGACAGATTTTTTTTACTACACTAGACAGAGTAAAAAACTGGTGTCAAAACATTTGCCATATTTACATACGTAATACATACACGATTGGTCTTTACAAACTTTCAGTCCGGATTACAACCCAGCATCTCACACCACTTATGTTAATTTTATACATGAGTGGCTCGACCTACAATTTAAAGTCGACTCCGAACGACAGACTTTTTGAGAACTTTTCATGGAAATTTTTATTTACTCTTAGAGTTTTTGCCAGAAATCCGCTGAGAGCAAGTGGCCGAAAAAATATTTTTTCATATTTCGTTGTGTTGGAGATGTCTGACCTGGGGAAATAATATCTACGGCTTTCAAAAATATCATGAAATAATTACACTCGTATTCAACTGCAGTTTTGGGAGATTCTTTCCAAAAATTCCTTAAGAAATCACAACAAATATTTGTTCTGTTTCAAGTTCCAGACACAGCTGTTTCTCATCTTTGGTGATGAGAAACGATGGGGCAGTATGTGGCAAGTTAAAATTCATAACGATAATTTCAAACAAAAATAGACACTCATTAAGTGATTAGCAATGTTCAATTACGTTTTGGTTGGCCTGAACAAATTTTAACAAAATTTATTTGCTTTTCTATTTTAAAAATATTCGAAATTAAAAATATTTTCTTCGGCATTTGCTACTATCTCTTATTCATTAACATTTAATATATTCCAATTGGTGTGATTAAAAGGTATCAAACATTTTTTTTCTACATATTCTTCTTAGGAGTCACTCTATAGTATGTGTGGTGTCTTTAACCAATTAACTTCTATTAATTCAATATTCACAATCATTAGCCTCTGCCATTGTCAGTATAGAAAGCTTATTTTCACCCTTCTCATATTTCCAATCATCATCGCACTTCTGGTTTAACTTCTTTTGTTCTTCTATTCTTTCTATTCTTTTGTTCTATAAATCAATTACAGTTTAAATGTAATAAATAACGAATTAAAAATTAAAATACATGTGTTCGTTCCGTATATACATCCCCTTAATATTTATTTCTGAATTTTTTGTATTTTTTTTGTTTTTTTTTTTTGGGTTGAAAGCTGATATTGACTAATTAATTGAATTAAATGACTTGTGATTAATAAAATTGGGTCAAAAGACCACAACCACTCATTTAATATTTTCGAAAAAAAAAACCATTCATAGAAAACAACGGACAGCTGGGCTTCTTTTTTTGTGTTTTTTTTTTTGAGTTTGAAAAGTATTTAATTTTTCGTTGATAGCAGCAACAACAAAACAAATACAACTAAAATGAATTCAATTTCAAGCAAGATAACCAATGCATTGTTTTACAAACAAAATTGTATTTGAAAAGCAAAAAAAAAAAAAAAAATAAATCAGAAATGGGCACAAGTATTGAGAATTGGGGGCCACCATATGCATACATGAATTGTTATTGGTGCTTAAGCAAGATGGCTGGGTTTTTCACATCACGACTTCTCTGAGGGTTGCAATGATTAATAACAAATACGGGTAGAAAACATATCTTGGCGCTAGCGACGCTTGAGATGCCTACATGCCCTTATGAATTTATTGAGTGAAGTAACTTAATCATCTCATTTCTGTAACATGAACTGATGATGGGGTGCTAGTCGCCTTAGTCTAGTAGGTAGTGTGTTGACCCCAGGTCAGATATCTTCAGCAAAGCGAAACATGAAAAAATATTTCTTCGGGGACTTCCAGCAGATTTCTGACAAAAATTCTGAGAGTAAACAAATTGCCATGAAAAAGTTTATCAAAAATCTGCCGTTCGGAGTCGACTTTAAATTGTAGGTTCCGACACTCTTGTATAAAATTAACACACACAATATGAGAGGTGTGAGAAGCTAGGTCGTAATCCTGACTCAAAGGTTGTAATGACCAATTATGTTTTGTTATTGTTATGACCTGTAGCCTCATAGAAGACTGTTTTTTACACGCACTTCACTTATAATTCCTGGATAGGATACCATTGTGAAGCAATGCCATTTTTCTAACAATTCTTCCACTGTCTCTCATACTTCTTACTTATCTTGTTTGTGTTAAATTTATACATTAGTGGAGGTGCCTATAGTTTAAAGTCGACTCCGAATGAGAGATTGTTGAGAAACTTTTTATTTACTCCCAGAGATCTTGCTAGAACTCTGATGAGATGTGTGACTTGGGTTTGAACCGTCTAATAAGCCAACATACTGCCTATTAGACTACGGCGACTTGGTCTGGAAGATAGCTTCCAAAAATTCTTAAAGGAATTACAACTAATATTTGTTTTATTTCTAGTTCCAGATACAACTGTTTCCTAGACAGTTCGTGGCAAGATATCGATATAATTCATAAGGCGCTCATTAAGTGAATATTTCATTACGATTTGGTTAAGCTCAACAAATTTTAACAAAATTTATCAGTTTTTCTATTTAAAAAATTTTCATTTTTTTTCTCCATTTGCCACTCCAAGTGACAATTTAATCTCCATACAGTGTGGGTTAAAATATTGTCGTTATCGCATGAAACAACAGCGGCAACTAAAAAAAAATTATTTCCTTATTGCCGGTGACAAAAATTCTAAGGGGCGAGGCAAACAGACAGTCAGGCTCGCAAATGAACAGACAGACTAATCGTGTGTCAGTCATTTTTTAATCCCCAGACGAAAAGCAACACCAACAATAAAAACAACAGCAGCATGCATATTCAGTTTGCATATAAAACAAAAAAAAAAAAAATACGGCCAAAAATAACACCAGCAATGTTCATGAAAATAAAAAAAGAAAAAAAATCCGAAAATAATGCAAACAAATAAAGAGAGAAAAACGGCAAAGAGAAAACCATTGGAGAGTATAAATACGGCAAAAGAGAATTACAAACACTATCCATTGTAAACAAACAAATGTTGTCCATTAAAAATATTAAAAATGTCAACATGACGTCAACCGGACATTGACTGCTGGTGGTAACAACAAATTTTGTCGCAAAAAATAAAAAAACAAAAAACGGCAGAGAGCAAAAACTATTTAATGTTTAACAAATTGCTTACAATTCACATATACGTAGACATTTATGTATATACGTACATTTTAATACATACATTGTAGATGTTGACAATACAAACAAACTAAAATCGTACACATGCTCACGTTTACAATCAAATAATTGAGTGATTGTTTCAATCATTTTGTTTGAATATGCATGCTAATATTTATTAAGGCGACACATCCATACATAAATACATGACATACACTAATACTAACACATTCTGCCAGGCAGATAGACAATCAGTCTCATTTACAGCTGATAAAGGTTTTTATTATTGCTTTAAATAATTAATTGTTCAATATTTAAACACATCATCAGTTCAATAAACTCATATTCAATGTACGAGTATTTCTACAGTTTTCTCTGTCCCTCCCCCCTTAAGGTTTTCCATTTGCGAATGTTTACACATAAAAATATTGTGAAATTTTATTAAAAAATATCGTAAAAAAATTTGTTTTCGTTTTTTGTCACGAGATGGTTTTGACGCCCCTGGTTTCACTATTTAAAATGAACATGTATTTGAAAGTTGACAGACAATTCAGTTTACATTCTTGGTAAATAGCGTATGAATTTATAAGTCGTGTAAAAGGTTAAAAACCGGGGACAGTAGTGTCGAGGTTTCCTGCCACACACTTTTAACGTTTTAAAGATTTTAATTTTCGTATTGTAGGGTAGTGTTTTTGATTTTCACACATTGTTAAGACGATTCAAGGTTTGATTTGTTATTTTCAATCTGTCTGTGTTGTTCATATCGGATCCCTTAGCCTGTGTTAAAAGCCTAAATATTCGGGATGCATACATAACATACATGATTGGTTATCACAACCCTTTAGTCAGAATTACAACCTAATTTCTCACACCACTTATATTGTGTATGTTTAATCTATACATGAGTGGCGGGATCTACAGTTCAAATTCGACTTCGAACGACAGATTTTTTTGAGAAACTTTTCATGGCAATTTTACTTACTCTCAGAGTTTTTAATAGAAATCTACTGATAGGAAGTCGCCGAAGAAATATTTTTTTTTATATTTCGTTTCCGACCTGGGTTTTGAACCGTGGCCTTACCTCTAATAAGCTCACATACTACCTACTAGACTGCGGCGAATATTCGCGATATTACAGAGTTTATAGGCAACGTCTTTGGTTTAGCCACAATTTTTCTGAACCTTGATAAAGATATGGGGTTAATTATAGCTTTAAGCATCAAATATGTCACATGAGCATAGTGCAGGTCTTCGAATTGTATATACATACATACATCAAGACCCCGGGGGATACGTTCCAATAAGTTCCAGCTCTAAACGAAACAGCGTTAAACGAGGCAACTAATAAATCAACTGCGACGCAGGAAAGATGCGTTCGTATTGTGATTGCGGCTTCGGAAAATACAGTTTGAATCTTTATTCTGGACAGACTAACAAAAGAGTGTTAAAAAGATACATAGTATACACCGTCGCTATACAGTGCACCACTTTTGGTTGGTGCATGGCCGTTTCATTTGCACATATAAACAACAAATATCAAATATCGACTTAGGGGAATCCTAATGTTACCGCGTAAGACTGAAACAGCGTTAAGCGGGGTCTTACTTTACATTCTTTAAGTTACGCCACATTCTGACCTTTTGGTGTGGATCTTTACTGCATTCAAGACAACATCAAATATAGGGCGTTTTGTCATGGGTTTAAGAACTTAAAATGATAATGCAAGACAGGAGTACTATTATATTCGATCGGTCCCGATATCTGCACCGATCAAAACTGCACGAATTGTTTGCTTGCAATGTCGAGTATGTACACGCATACATAATTGGTCATTACAACCCTTCAGTCTGGATTACAACATAGCTTCTTGCACCAGTTATGGTGTGTGCGTTAATTTCATACGTGAGTGGTGGGACTTACAATTTTAAAATCGACGCCGAACGACAGATTTTTTGAGAATCTTTTCCTGGCAATTTTATTTACTCTCAGAGTTTTTTCCAGACATCTGAGAGGACGTCGCCGAAGTAATGTTGTTGTATATTTCGTTTTTGATCGAGATGTCTGACCTGGACTTTGAATCGTGGCCTTATGTCTAATAAGCCAACATACTACCTACTAGACTACAGCGACTTCGACAGTAGAGGAGACGAAGTGCTCTATGAAGTTCGCAATTCGATTTATTCATTCAAAGTAAATTTCAACAATTTGGAAACACAGTTTGACACAGCGTCAAGCTTAAAACAACCAATAATGAAAATATTACTTAGCATTGTCTTCCTTCCCAGATGACTGTCACAGAGTACACAGCAACTAACACTCCCTGTCGCTTTTATACGACATATCAATTTGTTCGTTAGCAAACCTCAATTAGTAGACCTATTTAACCTAAAACCGCTGCATTCTGTATACGTAATTTGCACGTGTTAAAAAATCAGTAGCGTCAAACGGGTCATTAAATTAAACAAGAAGCCACAAATCTAAATAAAAAATAATAAAAAAATTATTTTAAAAAAGCAATTAAAATTTCATATTGTATTTGGAGCCAGTTTGTTATGAGTCTTTCAAAGCATTTATGGTAGAAGCCATTACAAAAGGCCTTAATTAACGCAACAACAACAAAATATAAAATATCACATAAAAAAATATGAAAATATATACATGAATTCATTAGAAACAATCATCGTCTGTAAATGGTGGCATAAAAGAATAATTTTCGTTTCATTAAAACAGTGGCATTTCGTTATGCATGATTAATGAAGTTATTACAACAAATTGTTCAAATAAAAAGAAAACAGAAGAAGAAAAATACTAAAAAAAAACTAATAAATAAAGAATGACATCAAATAAATCGAAGCAGCCAATATAAATTAGAAAAAAATTTAAAAAAGGTTAGAAATAAACAGACAATCGTTTTCAGCACAAAAATTAAAAAAAAAGTGAAAGAAAGAAATAAAAAGTGAAAAATATACTCAGCTTGTTAGAATAAAATTTTAAAAATTCCATATCGTAACATAACATACGGAAGAGGTGTGTATATTCTTGTGGTTACCAAAAGGAGGGTATTTGTTTCATTGGGGGGTTTTACTGCATTCTATGAGTCGTTTGTGTTCACAACCAAATGCATTTCCGTATTGACAAAAAAACCAAAAAATTTTGCTTTCGAAAATGTAGAAAATAATAACGAAAAAAATAAAGAAAGATTAACATGCAAAACTGCCATGACATTAATAACCCACGAAGCGCACCTTACCACCAACAACAATAACACAAAAATAACATCAGCGGTAAACCAACATCCGAGTTTTCATCCGAATATTTATTAGGGTGGGGTTAAGATAAAACTCCAACAACGACACAAATAAAACTGCATATGAATTACTAGAATATCTAGTCATACAACCCAGCAAACCTTTTAGAAGCAACAAACAAAATAGCAAATTGTAACTAATGGCCACAATGGATGGCCAGAAAGAGATTTCTATTACCTATTGTGACGTTGTGAAAGAACCACCAGTGTTTTGAACATGAAGTTTATAAAAAGTATCAATTAATATTGTTCAAAATACAATTGTTCGAAATAAAGCTAACTCGGGAATATTACATACATACATACATACATACATACATACATACATACATACATGCATTATTGGCCATTAGAATCATTCAGTCAGGATTACAACCTATCTTGTCACACCATCTATGTTGTGTCTGTTAATTTCACACATGAGTGGCGGAACTGACAGTTTAAATTCGACCCCGAATGTTTTTGAGAAACTTTTCATGGCAATTTTATTTAGTTTCAGAGTTTTCGTCAGAAATCTGCTGAGAGGAGGTTGCTGAATAAATATTTTTCTCATACTCCGTTCAGTTGGAGATGTCTGAGCTGGGGTGTAACCGACTACGGCGACTACTCTGGGGAATATTACCGCAACAGAACAGATCCTCTTCAAGGGTCATAAAAATAATAAAATTGAACAAACTATACAACAATCCTCCTTAAAAAGTATTTTTTGGGTTTCTAATGAATCTGTATAGCCTTCTAATATCTACACCCACTAGATCAGCTAAGCTATTCAGAAAGCATTTTATAATGAAACTTTTCTCTGTTTATAGGCCACCATTGATAGTGACAGAGGATGTGGGCAATAGTCTATTTCCCCTACACGTTATTGCATAAGCTAAAAAAGTTGATATGCGGAAGACCTAGTGTTATCATGTAAGCAGCCATGAGGCAGTGGCCACTAATCATCGTACAAGCCGTACCTCTTAATTCTGGTCAGGTCAAATGGTTTCTTCTGATCGTAGGATGGCCAGTTCTGGCGCTTTGTACGTAGATTGGTTTCCAGTACTATTTATCACGTGACAACTTGTGCAGAGCATAATTAATCGCAGATTCAATTAAAAAGAAATGCTCACCAATCATACGCTCAATATGCTTACTTAACGATATAGTGTCTGCTTATCATTAGGATTTTCTCTTTGGTCGCATGACGATGAAGAAAAGAAAGCGACTAGACTATGCACATTTTTCCAGCTGCAAGTCTTACCTATGAAGAAAAATTGACCATTTGAAGGACCTTTGAAAATCATTGTCTAATGACTAATGGCTACGTTTTTTGTCTTTAAACCAACCAAGGTTCTAGTAATGGAATTATAAAGTCATACTAAAAATTGTAAAAAGCGATTCCAGAATGAATTATTTAGATGGAATTTAAGAGTCGCTTGTAGTCGAGCACTTTACACGCTACATCGTGATAACCCTGCCACTATTTAGCTTTATTAGAATTGTTTGGGTTTCGCCAATATTTAATTTTTGGTCAACCTCCAATGCAGTCGCCCAGACAGTCGTGTTATTAACCAACATTTCTTAGAAAATGTAGGTAAGTAAATAAGGAATAATGGATGGATACATCCTCTCTCGCGCTGTTAATACGACAATGGGCTAAAAAGGGTTCGCAATTGTTTAATCGTCCGCCTGCTAACTGAAAAGAAAACACTTTTCATACCAGCAGGCCTCTGTTAGTTGATTCTTATCAAATTTCTTCCCAGCTTTATTATTAAGCTTCGATGAGTTCGGTGGAATTCGTTCAGTACAGAGACTGAGCTTCACAACGGACACAACGCTCTGCATGCTGAACTGAGCTTTGGTAGTAATGCTATCACTCCAACTTAACCTACATACATAATTGATCATCACAACCCTTTAGTCAGGATAACAACCTAGTTTCTCACACCACTTATGAAGTGTGCTTTAATTTTTATACATGAGTGGTATGACCTACAGTTTAAAGTCGACCCCGAACGACAGATTTTTAAGAAACTTTTCATGCAATTTTATTTACTTTCAGCGTTTTTGCCAGAAATCTGCTGAGAGGAAGTCGGCGAAGAAATATTTTTCAATTTGCTTTAGTTTGAGGTGCCTGACCCGGGTATTGTATTAAGGTAAACAGTAGCTTGTTCTCCGTTCTGGGTCCTCAGTATTTACTCAGTATTGTGGTGTATCTTATCAAATGTATGTATGAATACATTGGATTGTATTTTATAACTAAAAATAGAATTTAATTGATTAAAATTTTTATTTGTCTGCTGCACACATATTTTCAGTCACATAAATTGGGCAATGTTATCAACTAACATCACGTTCATCTACAACGTACATACATACATACTTGACAGCGTAATTAATTACAAACACCAACTGGCGAAAAAAAATGAAAACAACAACAAAACCTAATTGCTTTAAAAATAAAAACAAAAAGAGTTGAGTTTTTGTGAATAGAAAAGTTCTAAAAACGGCCATTTTAGACGTCATTTGGCAACAATGTATTAAAAAATTGTTAATAAAAATGCCTGCCTCCTATAGACATAACACATACACACATATGTATAAAGTAGGCTACTTCCAAAAACGACAATGTATACAATTTGTTTTTGTTTTTTATTCTGTTACCATAATTATTTAACTACTTGAATAGCCGTATGGCATAATCGTATCCTCTGTATGTTTAAAACAAAATCAACCAATCATGATCAAAAAAATTACCATATTATATACATACATACATACATATACACCATATGTACATCCTTGCATACATGACCGGGAAAATGTGAGAGTGATATACTCTCTTCAATTATGACTTTAAGTGTTGATATACGCCGTGCATACTGATTAATGTCACCATCATCATTATCATCATCATCGCAACACGTCACATATTACACACATCATTTCATTTAGACAAACAACACTATGGCACGTATTTTTTTCTTCCTCTTCTTCTTCTTCTCTATAACATGGATTTGTTGTTGCATGTGGGCAATAGTACTAGCATAGTTACATAGTATATCGCGACTGACGTTATCATTTTCATTTAATATTTCACCGTAAATGATATTGTATTGTATGTTTGTATATATGTACATATGTATGTTTGCATGTGTGCATTAATTTTTTTAGTTAATTACACACCAATTTGTTGAAATCATTCATTAATTTTACTGCGTTAATGTGAAAAAAGTGATTTAAATTGACCATAACGAAGTGGCCCATATAGACATACGACAAACAAATTTATTTGTAGGACTGGAATATAGGGATGAACACCACTCCTGTAGTGAAGCATATTTATACTCGAAATTATATTATGGGTATTCACTTAAATTTTTATAAAATCATTGGAGATTGTAAAGAAGTTTGTTGGAAGATTATTCTGGCCATATGTATGTAACGACTTGCTAATCTGTTTCGATATTCAGTAAAGAGTTCTTCAGCGTCTTCTGTTTCTTACTTTCCTTAAATTGTCTTTAAGACTTATACCTTTGGATGTTTATGAGAAAGAAAAACCTGCGAAAAACCACCGCATTTCGTCCTCGCAAAAGCTAGCTTTCGGCCATTCCTCTGCCGTAATGTTTACATAAACCGCACAGTATAAGTGTACCGTATACATTATTAGCATTCGTGTAGAGGTTTCAAAACCTCTTGGTCCGGTAGAGAAATAAACTTTAAATATCTTTGATTAGATATGTCAGTGGCCGTAGTCTAGTAAGTAATGTGTTGGCTGATTAGATGTGAGGGTAAGGTTCAAACCAGAGATCAGAAATGAATCGTTTTTTCATACTCATAAGCACTCATGAAATTTTGAATATAGTAAGTGAGTCAACAATATTGAAATATAACTATGTACTCTAATTCATTCGTACTCACTACAACGTTGATTTGTAAGTATGATTACAATGAGTATGAGTACGACGTTGACATCAAACTCATACCATACGAAATATGTTTGATTCATAAGCTTACACATTCACGTTCATAACTTTAGAAAAATACTTATAATACTTATAAATGATTCAAGTGACTACAATCATTCATCAAAATTTACAGTCTTAGTTGTTGTCGCATTTACAACAAAAAAAAAAAAAAGAAGCAGAGCAAACACAGCCATTTAGTGAATATTTTAGTGTTCGTACGCGAATCATATATATTTTTTGATTCTTGAATGTGAACGTTGAGTCATGGAGAGTCGAAAACAACATCATCATATGTGTTGTTAAGTATGAATAAGATGAGTTCTTCAAACTTTGAATATGAGTAGAGGTTCCATGATATTAAAATAAGTATGAATGCGTATAAGTATCCGCAAACGGAATACAACACTCATGTTTGGGCCGGTGATCGAAGTTTATATTGAGGCTTCTCGACCGCGTACAGAAGAGGGCGAAGATGCTTATTACTGAGGGTAGGGTATCCAACTCAATTGATGCATTGGATCATAGTAGCAATATGTGTCCTATTGATACTACAACGGATTTTGCTCGAGCCTGAGAATTATGTATTGCTACGTAATATTCGACATTCTCCCAGAGCTCATCCGTTTGTATACGATTAGCCAGTTTATTGCACAGTACATTACTGACCAAAATACGTTCTTTAGTCGTACAATTCCTATGTGGAACTCTCTTCCTGCAGGGTTTTTACCTGTAACTTATGATATTAAAAGATTCAAAACTACAGTCCACAAACACTACTCAATCTATCTTCCTTCCCATAACATATTTTTCTAGGTTCAACATAATGCACTGCATTAGTAGGGGCCATCCCCTAGTTGTTGGTCGTAAAAAAAGTGATAACGGTTGACCTCAGTGTTTTTTATAAGAGGTATCTGTGCTAAAATGATAGTAGTCTAGTAGGTAGTAAGTTGGCTTACTAAACATGAGGCTACGGTTCAAACCCCAAGGCAGACATCTTCAACAAAACACAATATGAAAAAATATTTCTTCGGCTACTTTCTCTCAGCAGGTTTCTGGCAAAAACTCTCGAGAGTAAAATCAAATTGCCATGAAAAAGTTTTTCAGAAATCGATCGTTCGAAAGTCGACTTTAAACTGTAGGTTACGCCACTCATGTATACAATTAACACATACAACATAAGTGTAAAAAGAACGCGTATAATTTTGTTTATGACCATTGAGACAAGTCGTATTTTTACAAGTATAGAGAGTATCATTGTTTGCTTTATTTGCACATTAAATACAAATGCAAGTATAATTAATTGCTTATTTTACACTAAATGCAATGAAAATTTATTTATGGCAGTTGTTATAACCATTCACAAATATGTTTCTGCTAACATTTGTATAAAGTGTGAAAATACACTCAGACCTCTATAGACGAAGTATAGTCAACATTTGGTTAAATTGGCAATTGCCTTTAAAATAGCATTGTTTACTTGTATATAAGTAAATAAGTAAAGTGTAAAAAGTAAAAGTGTAAAGTCCACATAAGATGACTTGGTGTCTCTGGTTCTGTCTGAGTCTTCTTGTCCTATTCTACCTGCTGTAAAATTTCTTTTGCTTTGGACAATACTACTCATAGGGGAGCAGTGCCTAATGTAAATGTTGTCATAATTCCGTATGCCTCTTCTTGGTCTATTCTAGAATAGTGTTTAATAAACATTGGTTTTCTTCGGAAATTACTACTCTTACGAAAGCAGTGCCTTACAACAGTTGGATGAAAATTTTATAATAAGTCCGGAATAGCACATTTTGTGGGAAACATCTGAAATGCAGCAGAGAACATTTTTTTCTGCACAATTACATCTGAACTTGATCTGTTCTAGAGTTCCATTGCTTAATATAAATTGAAGCATCGATGTTATACTCTGGTCTTCGATTACTGGCTAAATGCGATCCAGGAATATTTTTCGTTCATAGATAACATTATGCTACCACACAATTCAGGCTATTAAGTTAACTTTATAGATATTTTTGGCTTTAGTTTGGTTACCTGGCATTATAATCTTAGGCTTGGTAAAAATAACATCAGCGGTAAACCAACATCCGAGTTTTCACCCGAATTTTTATTAGTGTGGGGTTAAGATAAAGCTCCAATAACGACACAAATAAAACTGCATTTGAATTACTAGAATATCTAGTCATACAACCCAGCAAACCTTTTTGAAGCAACAAACAAATTAGAAAATTGTAACTAATTGCCACGATGGGTAGTATGGGAGCATAAAGAGATTTCTCTTGCCTATTGTGACGTTGTGAAAGAACCATCAGTGTTTTGCACATGAAGTTGATAAAAAGTATCAATTAATATTGTTCAAAATAAAATTATTCGAAAGAAATCTAACTCGGGAATATTACATACATACATACATACATACATTATTTCTCATTACAATCATTCAGTCAGGAATACAACCTATCTTGTCACATCACCTATGTTGTGTGTGTTAATTTTATACATGAGTGGCAGAACTTGCAGTTTAAATTCATTTTAGAATGATTTTTGAGAAACTTTTCATGGCAATTTTATTTACTTTCATAGTTTTTGCCAGTAATCTGCTGAGAGGAGCTTGCTGAATATTTTTCTCATACTTCATTTAGTTGGAGATGTCTGAGCTGGGGTTTAACAGTGGCCACACTTTTAATAGGCTAACACACGCTACCTACTAGGCTACGGCAAATACTCTGGGCAATATTACCGCAACAGAACAGATCCGCTTCAAGGTCATAAAGATAACAAAATTTAACAAACTATACAACAATCCTCCTTAAAAAGTATATTTTGGGTTTCTAATGAACCTATACGGCCTCCTAATATCTAGATCAGATAAGCTATTCTGAAGGTATTTTATAATGAAACTTTTCTCTGTTTATAGACCACCATTGAAAGTGACAGAGGATGTCGGTGCTCGAAACAGAATGAGCATTTGTAAATCACTATTCCTGCATATCGACTTGCATATAAAATACAAAAATGGCAAAATATGTACCCTGATAATAAACTTAAACCAGAAGCAGTTTATTTCTGTATCTAATGTACGGATTGCTTACTGGCAATGGTGTCAGGTTTATTTATGTCTGCAAATATACTGAGCGTCGTAAGGAAAAACAAATTAAAAATTAACAACAGACTGATAAAGATAAATGTGAATATAAGTACTGGGAATACCAATAAATATTTAGCCGTTAAACTAGGCTATCATGTAGCTAGCTTGTGCCAATAATACTTGTTTGTCTTTTGCAATCTTCAGTAGTTCGTACATTCGTTGCACGATTCATTTACACTTTTATGTTCATGTTCATAAATAAAATATCTGAAGTTTTTATTCGTTTGATTTAAGGTGATTGAACCATAAAAGGTGTTATTTTTATTTGAATTGAATTGTTGTTGCTTTTGCCTTTAATATTTATAATATTTTGTACCACAACGCACAACAACAACAACAACATACGATAAACATACACTAAAATGGACAATTAAAGCTCAGAAATTTCTATTTCTGTCGATTTGAAGTGTACAAATGATTTTGATTTGTCTTGTCTAGGCATGGTTTTTTTTTATAATTTTTCTTTCATTAATTTTTATCTTCATTTGGTAGGTGGTGTATGCGAAAATGTAATTTATTGTCTTAATTTATATTTTTTTTCTTTTTCTTTTTATTAATTCATTGTCTAACAAACACCATGGCACGCGTTTCAATGAAAAAATAAAAAATAAATAAAAAAAAGAAAATCAGAAATGAAATGAAGAAAATAATTCAATAATAATCATTAAAATAAGAAAATAGTCATAAGAAAATATGACTTTCCATTTCTTGTCATAATTGAGTACATTTTTTTAGGATTGGAAACTAAAATTGAAAAAAAGGAGGAGAAAAATTTATTTAAATTCCTTATTTGACGATTGAATAGGAATTTTATACTTGAAACTGATACGTTATTGTTGTCTTTTTTTGTATTGTATTGTTGTGTTTTCTAATTGTAATCAAAACTACAATTTAATATTTTCTCTTTGACTCCATTTTGCAGTTCGTCCTTAATTTCTGGTATTGTTTGAAATCTCTTTGTTTTGAGTAAAAAAGCAGGACTTATTTTTTCTTACATGAAAACAGGTTTTAATCGAATGGAAGGGAAATACATACATACATACATACATAATTGGTCATTACAATCCTTCAGTCAGGATTACGACCTAGTTTCTCACACCACTTATGTTGTGTGTGTTAATTTTATACATGAGTGGTGGGACCTACAGTTTAAAGTCGACTACGAACGACAGATGTTTGAGAAACTTTTCATGGCAATTTTTATTTACTCTCAGAGTTGTTGCCAGAAATCTGCTAAGAGGAGTCGCCGCAGAAATACCTTTTGTATTTTGTATTTTTGTTTGATGTCTGGCCTGGGGCTCGAACCCTGACTTTACGTCTAATAAGACAACACACCTACTAAATTCTTTTCCAATATTCTAATAAAAATTTAAAATTTTAAATACTCTTGAGAGACAAATGAGAGGCAAATGTGATTCAGCGTTGTGTTCTACTTCAAACAAATATAAAGGACTTTAAGCGTCAGACATACGGTCAATCTCCGAATGGGGTCGGATGAATAGGATCGTTTCAATATGCGAAAGACCCAGACTTGTTTATTGGCAATAATATTGCAGCATCAGTATCTATGGTTGGTTGGTGTGAATATTAGGGAGTCCGAAGCTCTTAATGTTCCGGGCATGAAAATTCAGTGTTATGTTCGCCGCAACCAGCACATTGATGCATACAATATTTTAGGGAGATGTTTTGATTTCCAAGTAGACATCTGCTATTGAAAGGAATGAATTTATCCGAAACTGCCCATATCATGTTCTGTCGAAAGAAACATTTAAGTGCCTCGGTTACTTACTATTTTACATCACATATATCCATCCGCAAACGGAATACAACACTCATGTATGGGCCGGTGATCGAAGTTTATATTGAGGCTTCTCGACAGCGTACAGAAGAGGGCGAAGATGCTTATTACTGAGGGTAGGGTATCAAACTCAATTGATGCATTGGATCATAGTTGCAATATGTGTTCTATTGATACTACAACGGATTTTGCTCGAGCCTGAGAATTATGTATTGCTACGTAATATTCGACATTCTCCCAGAGCGCATCCGTTTGTATACGATTAGCCAGTTTATTGCACACTATATTACTGACCAAAATACGTTCTTTAGCCGTACTATTCCTATGTGGAACTTCCTTCCTGCAGAGTTTTTTCATGTAACTTTTGATATAAAAATATTCAAAACTACTGTCCACAAACACTTCTCCCTCTTTCGTCCTTCCCACAACATATTTTTCTAGTTTCAACATAATGTATTAGTAGGGGCCATCCCCTAAGTGAGTTGGCTTACTAAACATGAGGCTACGGTTCAAACGCCCAGGTCAGACATCTCCAATAGAACGAAATATAAAGAAAAAATTTCTTCTGTGACTTACTCTCAGCAGATTTTTGGCAAAAGCTCGGAGAGTAAATAAAATTCCAATGGAAAGTTTCTCAAAAATCTGTCGTTCAGAGTCGACTTGTATAAGAATTAACACATTAATCCTGACTGAAGGGTTGTAATGACCAATGGCGTATGTATGTATAAAAGGGGTACTAGGTCTAGCTCAAAACGACATTAATATAGAAGAGAACGAGAATGATACAGACATTCGCAGTTATTGACAGAATATTGACGTCAAAAACCGTATTCAGTGCAATATTAAATAAGATTAAATGCTTGTTGTACTGAAGTTAATCAATAAATAAATAAATAAATAAAATAAAATAAAATAAATAAATAAAATAATTAAAGAACGAAATTCACAAATTCATCCATAATAGTACTTTTCATAATTTTACTTTAAAGCTTTAGAAATACTTGTGCAATTTCTATCTCTTGTATCTCTTACTTTCATTTTTCTTCGTTGTCATTTGTTTTAAGCTCATAGATTTCATATTTCTTTTAAAATTTTCTTCTTCGAAATATTTTCTAAAAACTCCCTTATGTGGATGGCAAGTAAACCGAGTACATTTCATAAATCCTTCATATTTTCTTTTTATTAACTCTTCTGTCTTTGTTCTTTTGATAGGGACATTGAACCATTAAGCACCAGTAGATTTCTTAAGGTACTTGTCAAAGAGACTAAAACAAATAAAAAAAAGACAATCGAAGAAAAACTATAAAATATATAAGACTTTAAGTAGCTTAAAGTGAAAACAAATACAATTTGTGGTCTTGGTCTTCGTCTTCATTTTCTTCCGCGTTTTACTTTCTTCTTCTCTCTTATTGTTCTGTGTTAGTTTAACACTTGCGTACTTACGTTTTTTCTTTTTCTATATACATTGGGGGGATTGAGGTTTTACAACGGTTTGTCACAGAAGTCCATCAGTGTCTTTTGTGATGATGAAAGACAAGAAAATCCTAAAAATTGAGAAAAAAGAAAAACAGAAAAGATAAATACACTTGAGTCAGTTTGTTTTATTCTCTTTTAGGTTTTTGTACATTTGAGTGGATGATGAAAACTTATAAGACTAATAAAAACAATTTTTATGATTCAAACAGTTTCAAGATGTTCTGGCATAAAACAAAAAAAAAAAAAAAAATAAAGAGTGGTTAGTTGTGAATAAAATTATAAAATTAATTGAATGAAAATATTATAAAATGATTTATGCTTGGTAGAGTGGCAACCATTAATAATTCAAATCAGACTAGAGTTTTTAAAGTGTCTGCATGCATAAGTTGAAGGTGCCATTAACACTCTTTAAAGTTAAGTTTTATAATTTTTACACTTTTTGCCTTGATTTTAAATCTTTTAACAAGCTATTCTACTAGATAGGGCCAAGATAGTAAAGTCACCGTAGTCTAGTAGGTAGTGTGTTGTCTTATTAGACGTAAAGCCAGGGTTCGAGCCCAAGGCCAGACATCAAGACAAAATACAAAAAGTATTTCTTCGGCGACTTCCTCTCAGTAGATTTCTGGCAAAAGCTCTGAGAGTAAATAAAAATTGCCATGAAAAGTTTCTAAAAAATCTGTCGTTCGGAGTCGACTTTAAACTGTAGGTCACGCCACTCATGTATAAAATTAACACACACGACATAAGTGGTGTGAGAAATTAGGTCGTAATCCTGACTGAAGGTTTGTAATGACCAATTATGTACATATGTAGGGCTAAGATAGTGGAATATTGACATCTTCTTTTAAATCAAGTGGCTGGCAGTTACTCCCATTACTGTCCTTTGGATATAACCAGTAAGCTTTATGACTTTGGGAAGTGCTTTGCTGGATCCCAAATTATGTTGGAATCTAGAGCATGAAACGGGTACACTAGCTTGCCAAAATGGACTTGTTCACATAAATGATGAGGTTAGAAGTCGCCGTAGTCTAGTAGGTAGTGTGTTGGCTTATTAGACGTGCGACCACGGTTTAAACCACAGGTCAGACATCAAAACGAAAATATGAAAATATTCCTTAGGCGGCTCTCTCTCTGCAGATTTCTGGCAAAAACTCAAGAGCAAATAAAATTGCCATGAAAAGTTTCTCAAAAATATGTCGTTCGGAGTCGACTTTAAACTGTAGGTCCCGCCACTCATGTATAAAATTAACGCACACATCATAAGTGGTGCGAGAAGCAAGGTCGTAATCCTGACTGAAGGGTTGTAGTGACCAATTATGTATTTAAGTATGTTATCCAGAAATAGCTTTTCGACAGGGCATTGTGGATTCAAAGAACATTTGAATTGTAATTGCTTTAAACCCAGTTTATAAATCATGTAGTGGCCGTAGTCTAGTAGGTCGTGTGTTTTTATTTATTAGGCATGAGGCCACACTTCAAAAACCCCTGAAAATATGGAAAAATATTTCTTCGGTGACTTCCTCTCAGCAGATTTCTGGCAAAAACTCTGAGAGTAAATAAAATTACCATGAAAAAGTTTCTCAAACATCTGTCGTTCGGAGTCGACTTTAAACTATAGGTCCCATCACTCATGTATAAAAATTAACACACACAACATAAGTGGTGTGTGAAACTAGGACGTTGTACAAGGGGTCAATTCGACTTCCGGGTACTGTACTTGTCTTAATTGACAAGTACACGTCCTCTAACCTAACCTAACCTAATTAGTTCGTATTCCTGACTGAAGCATTGTAATGATGAGCACGACGAATCACTAGTAGTTATTCTTACTCACACCGCACCCTGATATTTGTTAGGGTAAAAGGGCAGGGGCAGAGTTTAAGTAGTAGTAGTAGAATAGTAGTTGGTTGCAGTTCCATTTGCTAAATCACCAGAAATTGGTTGCCTATAGATAATGAATGTGTTTGAAGACCAGCTCGTGTTACTACTTAAGAAAAAATCGTTGACAACATTCAAATTAGCAGTTTATGTAAGGCGTTCGATGCGATAACCGGTTGTGGTTCAACTGTCTTCCGAACGATGTGAAGGAGAAGAAGTAAACTGTGGTGATGTGTAAATCTCTGCCATTATTTTGCGTTATTTGTAGTGTACTGACACACTTTCCGGCTACTCTGTTTAATGTTCATTGACGTTGAAAGACTCAAGCAAAGAACTCTGATACAAAACTGTGCGCTCATGATTGAGCTCTATCGCTCTGTACACTAGTAATTACCTCTACTGACAATCGATTTAAATTCAGACTCAAATTGTCTATTAGAACCTGTGTTTTGATTTATTGAGCAGAGGCGTTAAATTGCATTCATATTCGTAGTTCTTTGAATTAGATTCTAAGTGCTTCTGCCTTTTAAAAACCCGCCCGTTCTAGGCAACTCATGGGATTATTTTCAAATTAACTAAAGAAAATGTATAAAAGTCGCTGTAGTCCAGTAAATAGTGTGTTGGCTTATAAGATGCGAGCCCGTGATTCATACTTTAGTTCAGACAACTCGAACATGAAAAAATATGATACAAAAATTCTTCCTCTCTGCAGTCTTCTGCCAAAAGCTCGGAGATAAAATTGTCATGAAAAGATTCTAAAAAATCGGTCGTTTGGAGACGATTTTAAACTATAGGTCCCGCCACTTATAATTCAAACAGAGCACTGGCTCTGTATTCATACTTATTCCTCTTGCGTTGCTGTTGCCAATGTTTACTTGTAGATTATCTTGCAATTCAGTTCCGATGAGAATAATCGCCTCCTGGTATCTGAACCCCAATAAAATTCTGGCTTGAACATATTTAGTGCGCAGTTCGAATGCTTAGTATGCAACATTGACTTGTCACGGATGTAATTTTAATTCCGTGTTAAATTTATTTTAAAATAAAGAGGTGACCTGCACTCAATCAGCCAATCAGCAGCTCAATTTTTATAAGATTTGTTTCACATCCTTAACCAATATGACATTGTATTTATCTTATACCATATTGTTTAAAACGTAAATAAGTATTTATGACAAAATTAAAAAAAATACATTCTTGGTTTTAAATTGCTATTTAAAGCACTTTAGCTTGCAGAACCATTATATGCCATCAAATACCGCAATGAAGCAATTTTAACACATTCACCCACTTTTCTTTCTGTGTTTTTATTTCTTGTTGTTCTGGCCATTATGTAGGAGTAGAATATAAAACCACAAATTGCAAATGGAATGGAATGGAATACATATAATAAAGCCAAGTGCAATGGAATTGTGTATATTCCATAAATAATGTGACGCAGTAAAAAATTGCAGTTTTCGCTCGTTTCTTTTCTTTTTTTTTAATGGAAAAATCGTTAAAAAATTACATATTGAAGGAAGAAAATTTTTTTTGTTAAATTAAAATCGTGTGGAAATGTTTACAGTTGAGTGAAACGCGGGTGTATTGTGGAGAATTGGAAAAATTGCAAAAGAAGAAATTGTTGCTGAATGACATTTTCTCATGTACAATAGTAGGAAGTAACTCTATTAGTGAGGCAGTTAACTTATAATTGATGTCAACTTAAAAGCTTTGTATGCTTGGTTAAAGGGATTGAGTGTAAGTCCAGTTTGCAGTTAAACTGAATTTTAAACGTTCAATACCCATGAAATAATTTCCCAGATAGGAATGCAGTAATGGTGAATTTATTCTCTACGATTACTCCCAATACACCTGCAAGCAACCCAATAGACTTTCATAGAGGACGTTGTTTAAAGGTAAGCTCATAAACTGAAGATCTACTCAGCTGAAAAAATTTTGATTTATGATACGGAAACAAGGCAGGTTAGGTTAGGTTAGAGGACGTGTACTTGTCAATTAAGACAAGTACAGTACCCGGAGGTCGAATTGACCCATTGTACAACGTCCTAGTTTCTCACACCACTTACAGTGGTGGCCTTATAATTAGAAACGATGTTTCTGGAACAGAGTTCTCTGGAGTGACGAATCTAAGTTTAATTTGTCCCAATCTGATAGAAAAACGTATGTAAGACGTCCTCAAAACAAAGCCTTTGATCCCAGGTACACAGTGAAAACTGTAAAACAAATTAACATACATACATGTTGCTAAGCCGTTTCTAATTATAAGGCCACCACTGTATGTTGTGTGTGTTAATTTTTTACATGAGTGGTTGGACCTACAGTTTAAAGTCGACTCCGAACGACAGACGGAAGCAAGGCAACTGAAAAATGAAAAATAAATTTAATTACGGGATGTAAATATATTTTGACAACCATGTTGTACCTCCGTCAAGGTACTAAAGAAATAAAAAGAAATAAATTCTCAACATAAATTTCACTGCTATATGTAATGGGCATATAAAGGGTCTTTCATGAAACGCTTTTTCTCTTTAAATTTAATTCATATTGAAATATCATCGAAATTTTTTATTCGTTAGAAAGATTATTGATGCCATTATGTACGGAATACAACATCGCATCCGAAATGTCCTATTTTCCTAGACTCAGTTAACATCATACGAGACGTGATCATATCCTTAAATTGTTAGTGCAACATTTGTAACATAGCGGTGGTGGCCAGATCATCTAATTCAGCCTAAAAGAAGTTGGTAATCATCGACCTATAGTGCTATGGCTATGATGATGCCAGAACAAGATCCATATCAAACAGTGACTTATGTGGGATGCCTTTGCCGTTCTTCCATAGAGCTCCTTGCCAACTTGTCCAGAGTCCATTAAGCGAACCCACGTTGTTGTCTATGGTCGTTTATCTTCGGTTCCTCGGTCAGCTGGGTTTTGTACGGTTGTATGGCTACATGTAGTTCGCAAAATGTAAGCGACGGTAATACCCAACGTGTGATTGGCGATATTTATGTCAAATCATGAGTTGCGTTGGACCATCTTTTACTGAACTTTGTGCATCACATTGCGATTAGTTCCCTTGGTAGGACGATTCTGGCGATCGTAAAATAAACGAAACGCGTGGCATGTTGCCCAAATAGAACACATATTTTGATAAAACAATTTTATTACATACATACATATATAATTGGTCATTATAACCCTTCAGGCCCTTCACGCCACTTATGGTGTATGTGTTAATTTTATATATGAGTGGCAGGACCTACAGTTTAAATTCAACTCCGAGGAAGTCGCCGGAGAAATATTTATTTATTTATTTATTAATTACAATACAATTACAAATTGTAGTCGCCGTTGTCTAGTAGGTAGTGTATTGGCTTATTAGACGCAAAGCCAGGGTTCGAGCCCCAGGCCAGACATCAAAACGAGAATACAAAATACAAAAAGTATTTCTTCGGCGACTTCCTGTCAGCAGATTTCTAGCAAAAACTCCGAGAGTAAATAAAATTGACATGAAAACTTTCTCAAAAATCTGTCGTTCGGAGTCGACTTTAAACAGTAGGTCCCACCACTCATGTATAAAATTAACGCACACAACATAAGTGGTGTGAAAAACTAGGTCGTAATCCTGACTGAAGGGTTGTAATGACCAATTATGTATGTATGTATGTATGTATCTCTGTATTCTAATTGTATACGAGTGGAATAACGTGACCATATACTCGGTGCAGTGTCACAGACTCTGGTCTCTGGTGTGAATCGAACCCACAACCCTTACACTAATAGGTTAGCACACTACCGGAGAAATAATTCTTTACATATTTGGTTTTGCTAGAGATCTCTGATCTGGGATTTAAATCCCAGCCAACGCACTACCTACTAGACTACGGCGACTTCAGGATCACAGAGAGTTACAATTCTGGTCTTTTGTTGGAGATATATAACCTTGGTTTCGACCCGTCTAATAAGCCAACACACTACCTACTAGACTACGGGCGACAGACTAAATAAATGGCAACTAATTTGACAGAAGTAGCTTCAACAATAATAATGGCCATCTATTAATTGTCAAACTTCTGAAGTTGCTGCTGGAAGAGCCGATAACGGGTAGCATATTAGAACTAGCCGATACCTTAAATGAAATTAACTCAAAACATTTCTGACTAAAGTATTGTAAAGGTTTACATTGTATGC
Source organism: Sarcophaga carnaria (assembly GCA_958299815.1). NCBI lineage: Eukaryota > Metazoa > Arthropoda > Insecta > Diptera > Sarcophagidae > Sarcophaga > Sarcophaga carnaria. The sequence goes on from OY283150.1 coordinate 43,864,131, forward strand.
AATATGCTTCCCTTTGCCGAGTACGCAGTGTAATCGAAGTGACAATGAGGTTAAATATTCTGTAGGAGTGTAAAATATTGGCAACAGGAAACTCGAGTATGTACCAGAAATGAAGTGAATTTCCTAAATGAATATCCAAAACACTATTAAACATCTTTTGGGAGTTTTTGAAAATAAAATAGCGTCCTTACAGCCTAAACATAAAATATTTAAGAAAATAATAAAATTTTGCTGTGTTGCTATTATATTTCCCCACACTGTATTTTATCTAAGTTGCCAATCAAATTTGTTACCAAAAATTGCTGAAACTTTAGAACTATTTTCATAGAGAATGTCAATTTTGGCAAACTTCTTTTATATACCGCAGTTAGGTAGGAATTTATACGTCTAAATGCTCTAAAATAGGGGTTACAATACTTATACACAGCATCCTATACGAGTACGTAGTAAAACGTTGTATTTTGCTTATTAAATAACAAAGTGTGAGGGGAATACAATAAACTCTGCAGTTGAGTTACATTGCAAAATAAAATTATTCGTCATCCTCAGCGTCATTCTTATTTAATCGTACACTTTTTAATCCTAAAATAACTGCAAGACTGCCTGCAAAGTTGCGGAAAGTATTTTGAAATCTGTGATTCAATCGGTGATTTTTAATATTTGTTTCTCCCTTTTAAGTCTTTGCAGAATTATTTATTTTCTCTGTATTTGAACATGATGTAAAAAAAAAGAGAAATAATCTTCCCTTTGAACCGTTACAAAATGGGAGAATAAATAAAATGGGTCGATAAACGATTATGTTTGTCGCAGCACATGTATGTATGTATGTGCATACATTCATATGTTTTAAACTGAATGAGAATTAAATTGTGCGAATTGAAGTGATGACAACAGGAATACGTTCTGAAAGCGTAAATTCAGTACGTAAACGATAAAGATAACAAACGCACAATTGAAGAGGATATTTTGAAAAACGTTTGTTTTCTTTTTTGTTTTTGTTTTAACTAATCTTAGTTTTATTATTGGCTATGTTTTCTATGTGTTAAGAGTAAAAATAATAAAGCAAAGTAAACAGCTTTTGTTATACACTCAGGGAAAAATGTTTAATAATTGTTAAGTATCTGGATAACACGCCTAGCTGGTGATTTGTAGGATTTTATTTACTGAGTTTAAAATCTTTTTAAAGAATTCATTTAATGAGCTGTAAGTGACGTCACTATCTTCGCACATAATAAGCTCTAGGACGATATGTGAACGAACATAGGGAGATCTTGCATTGCTGAAGAGCTGGTCAGGGCCGGTACAGAGCTAGCAATCTCAGACATGTTACAAGACATAGGTATTCCCATTCTACGAGTAGGCTCGATCTTATTGGCAGCAGGAGGGTTCGTGCAATACTGTGACACTTCTGCCTTTAAATCGTATGGTCATCAATCGCACGATGACGATTCTTAAGGGCCGTTGTCCTTTTCGTAGACATGTCTAAAGACTCGGCTATCCAACTAAAGGCTTTTGCAGGAGCTGTGGGTCTGAGGTGGAGGAAAAGACTGCCCTTCACCTCATGTGTCAGTGCCTGCTCTTGTCATGAGGAGACGAAGGTTTCTGACTTCTAATTTTCTAATATCGTTAACTTAGCTCTCTAATATAATGATTGCTGCAATAGCAAGATTTATTTAGGATTCTGTGGTATTTACAATGGACTATACTTGGCCTAAGTATGTATATCCCCATGAGTTAGAGGGGTTAAAAGAGTACTTTAGTATATGAAAAATAAGATTTTGCGGGATAATATACAAAAGCGAGCTTAGAAAACTATTCAATGCCAACTCTGATATAATGCGGAGAAGCCTTGCTTCACCGTTTCCGTTGTTATTTGTGATAGAGAGTGTACTTAACATTTTTGGCAGAGCTCCCAACAAACGAAGCGACTTAATAAATGCCTTGAAGGCCTTCAGTATGAAAATAATATCGGTTGGCTCAACATACAAGCATTCGAAGCTAGACAATTTGCAACACCATGGCTTTTGGCTCAATATCAGCAAAATATAATCACAGTGAGTTGAATTTCTTAGCCGATAGGCCTTCCCTATAAATGACCATAATATAGTGGATGCCAACAGCTTGCTATAGTTGAGTAATGTTTTTTAAACCAAAAGCTTTGACTGCTGTTTGGTCGTCACTTCACTGAGCCATGTGATTCAACTCCATATTTTGGGGTGTTTTTCTTCCTGTATATTTCTTCTGTTATAAGCTTGTAGCTTAGTTTTTTTAGTACCGAATGAAAAACATGAAAATTTTAGTACTTTCCTTCAGGTAATATGATTTGTTTTTATTTGCTTTTTTAGATTTTTTTCTCCAGCATTTAGTATTCCATGCTGAGTATCTACAAATTTAATCTTCTAGAGATTTAAAGCACACATGTTGTGTATGCATATATGTACATACGAGAACGACATATGATATGAAAATATAGAATATCTTGTACTACAATACATAGGTACGTTTGGAATTATTTTTTATTTTTTTGTTGTTGTTGTATTTTTATAAAATAAAATGTGTGTCATTTGAAATGTTGTAGAAACAAAAAAAGAAAAAGGAAAAACAAAAGACTACTATTTGCTGATGACTATAAATGTTTTCATAAAACACATGCATCATATGCCATATTAGGGTGATACTTAGAATTGTGAGTCCTTTTTATTTGCAAAATTTTGTTGCAATTTTTTTCTAAAATGTAAACTTTTTATAAAAATGAAAATCCGATGTAAACATAACTTGAGTTCCGTAAGTGTAATTGGAACTTGATGTGTTGGTGCTAGAAAGATGAAATTCGTTACTAAAAACCATGTTTAAGAATTGAACACTCACAATTAAAGTTTCTTTAATTACAATCCGGTAAATGTGTTGTCTACGTTTTAAAAAATCTCGTTGACCAGCAGAACAATCGCTAGTCACATAGAATAATTAACATTATTGGAAGCAAGAGAGAACTGCGAAAACGCCAACATAAGAACTTTAAGGAATTCTAGCTTTATCAAGAGTTTTGTGTTCCCATGACAATATCAGCAATGTGATGAAGGCGATAATAAGGTGTTCATACTTTTGTCACTTTCAGAAAAAACGATAGAATTGGAGAGATAAAGTCTGGTACCGTAGCTTGCATTGATCCGTAAAACACCCCGAAGCTTAAGTCCACTGTAGTTAGTAGAATTTGCTTATTTGAGAGTCTCTAGTTTATCTGACGCTGGTGTCATATTTAGGACAATAGTTCTGAAGTATTTCATTTCTGTAGATTTTTATAGTTGATAATTTACGGTTGATAATGTAAATTTGACCTCTTTTTTTGCGAGATAACATGACATGACATAGCCATTAAAAGGAAAATTTTCGTGTTGTGTGGTTAATGGCGTTGCTTTGTTGATACTATATACTGTGTCCACTTCGTAATCTTCAATTGCTGGTGAATAACAATCAGTTTCCATATAGTCATTGAAAGTAAGGGATTTCAAGTACTTCTTTAGAAAAAATCCTCCCAATGATATCTCCAGACTACTACGTGTTCTGTGGTCTCTGAGCTTCATAGGACGTTGTTGAGGGACTGAGATATGATTTTCATTGCTGAAGAAAATTCTGTTAGAAAAATCACTGCTCACAGCCTGTTACTCTATACCCAATCACTTTACCTGAAAGGAAGTTCCAACACAAATGCAAACTACCCCAATTATAGTGAATGCAGTGGCATAGAAGAGTTTGGATTATCCGTCACACTTTCTTTAACAGAAGCCATATTTACGATGCCCAAGCCTGGTTACGCCTGCTATCTAATCTCTTCATTTTTCTTTATTAAACCGTATTGTTTGAAAAGTAGTCATGTTTACCTTAATAATGAGTTTAATGGCTGAAGTGGTATACTGTCAATGTGGGCGTACATACATAATTGATCATTACAACCCTTCAGTCAGGATTACGACCTAGCCTGTCACACCACTTATGTAGTGTGCATTAATTTTTTATACATGAGTGGCGGGACTAACAGTTTAAAGTCGACTTCGAACGATAGACTTTTTTATGAGAAACTTTTCATGGCAATTTTATTTTACGCTCAGAGTTTTTGTCAGAAATCTGCCTCTCAGCAGTCAGAAATCTGTCTCTAAGTCGCCGAAGGAATATTTTTTCATATTTTGTTTTGTTGGCGATATCTGACATCGGGTTGGAACCGTGGACTCATGTCTAATAAGCCAACACACTACCTAAGAGACTAAGGCGGCTGCTACATACAGTCCACTTTGTAATCTTCAATTGCTGGTTAAAAGTAATCAGTTTCCGTACCATCATATCACCCATATAGACTGTAACGGATTTTCAAATACCTCTTTTGAAAAAATTCGGCCCAATGACATCTCCAGACTACAACGCGTTCTAAATGGTAAATTTTCTCGAATGCAGTAGATTTTCCATATTCATTATTATGCTTTCTGAGCTCCATATAACGTTGTTTATATAACCATAGACCAAGATATGGCTGAAGAAAGTTTTCTTTAGTAAAATTACTATTGAAAGCCTACTACTTTACATCCAATCACTAAGTGATTTTGATTTTAACTGAATAGATGTGCCAACACAAGTGAAAACTACGCCAATTGCAGTGAATGCAATGGCATCGATGAATTTGGAATATCCGTCACACTTTCTTTAACGGAAGCGATAGTTATTATGCACAGCCTGGTCGATTGCAGGTGGGACTTCTCATAATTTTTGTTTACATACATATGTACATACACATAATTGGTCGTTACAACCCTTCAGTTAGGATTACGCCACTTATGTTGTGTGTCTTAATTTTATACATGAGAGGCGGGACCTAAGACTCTGAACGACAGATTTTTGAGCAATTTTTCATAGTAAAATTTATTTCGTCTCAGAGTTTTTGCCAGAAATCTGCTGAGAGGAAGTCGCCGAAGATGATTTGTAATTCAAGAATAAATAAATAAATTTAAAAAAATCTTTAAAATCACATCGTAAAAGTTGTATTTCCCATTTGTATACGATATTTATTACGATTATTTTATTGCAAATATTTTAATAAATACTCATCGTATCCACTCACAATTCACAGTTGATGAGCCCGGTGCTATTAAAGGGAAAGCACAATAATTTTATTTGTTTATCAAAAAATTCTTTCATAGAATTCCGAATAAAATGTGTAAAACAAATTTTGTACATTTTGTTTTTCATTTTCTGTGCGGCACAATAAACAATAACAATAACAAATGAACTATTAAAAATATTGTTGTTTATTTATCGCATATGAATTTTATTTTAAAAATATTTTTAAAATACTCGGCCAACCAACATATGATTTTCATTTCAATAGCGATTTTCCAACAATATTTGCAAATTTTAATCGAAATGCGGAAAATATGAATGAGAGAATTTTGTAAATGAAAATAAAATTTAATACAATTTCAATGGGCATTGTTGTTTAAATAAATAGTATATACTATTTAAAAATTTCAATATATATTGAAATATAAATAAATTTTCAAATTAATTGCTTATAATAAAAGATTCAACATTATATTTTATTTTAAATATTTTCAAAAATTAATTCAAGAAAAATATGGAAGTATTTATTAAAAGCACTTAAACTCAAATAAAATTAAAGTATTTGCTTTTATTTCAGCTACAATTAATTATAAAGATCCTAAACTCGGTGTATTGTAAGGCATTAATGTCTCGATTGAGAAACAAACCTATGGCCGATACAATGATGTTTACCAAATTGGTCATTTCAACTCTTCTGTCAGGTTGACGATCTATATTCTTACACCATCTATGTTGTGTGTGTTAATTTTATCCATGAGTGGCGGTATCTACAATTTAAAGCCCACTCCGAACGACAGATTTTTTTGAGAAACTTTACATGGCAATTTAAGTTACTGCCAGCGTTTTTGCCAGAAATCTGCTGAGACTAAGACGCCGAAAAAATATGGGGTTTGAATGATATAACCAACACAATACCTATTAAAACTGCTGCGATTAAAATTATAGAATTATTGATAAAAAGCACACTTGTCTGGGTCCCCGGACACTGGACATTCCGGGAAACTGTACAGCCGACGAGCTAGCCAGAGCTGGCGCACTACTTCCGGAATCCTCTTCAATCAACATAGGAATGCCACTTAACTCGTTCAAGCTGGCCATTGGGAGTAAATTCTTTCGAGACGCCAACTTATCCTGGATCAATGAGGAGTCCTTCTACACCGCTAGGCTTACTTGGCCCTCAATGGATAGAAGGCGCACCAACCAGTTACTTGGACTTGGTCGTAACATCATCTCGATCACAGTGTCCATGCTTACAGGTCACTGTGTTATGGGTAGACACGCGGAAAGAATGCGGCTCCCATTTAGCGACTTCTGCCGTGGGTGCAGATCCGCTGAGGAAGAGGAGACTCTTATCCACTTTCTTCCTCAAAGCCCATCTCTTGCAAGGTGCATATATAGGTTATTTGGCTCTCCAACCCTTGTCAGCTTGACGAAGCTATCGTCCATTGATGTCAAGGATATAGCCACGTTTATCAAGCTTTTTGGCTCGTTTTCCAGCGTGGGGTAGTCGTGCTTTAAAAAAAAAAACATTTGATATGGAAGCTACCACACTAACCTAACCTAACCTAACATATAAGTTTGACAGCAGTTTTCTTGAGAGGGACAGAAAGAAAATATTTGTTACGAACAGTTCTCAGGTTGATTTGGTTTATTTTGTCTGGACAAACTAGAACAGAACCGCCAATATTTTTCATACAAACTGAATTGATTTGCCCGTATAAATCATGTATAAATTGAATTTGCATGGCAACTTTGATTTTCTGAAAAATTTTTCGAAATGAGTGAATCGTGCTGCAGAAAACTCTCGGTTAAAAATAATTTTATAAGGACAAAAATTTTGTTCAGCTTTAGTTCCAATCGGAAACCAAAATTTGGGATCACGGAAGTGATCTCTCTTTACACCGCTTTCGCGTAAACCTTTAAAGTACAACAGATAATATGAACAAATTCACACGTGACATTGGCATTCGCCTCATTGATTCATTTGCAAAAGAAAAATGGAAAAAGAATCCTCTTTTACAAAGATCAGACAAATCAGCCCTGATATATAAAAAAAAAATTTGTATTAAACTTAACCAGAGTCCATGTTATCACAGAATTGGTTGGAATTGATGTTTGAGAAATACCACAAGGTGTTATAAGCAAATGGTATCAAACAATCGGTATCGAACTTAGCAAGCTTTTTAGGGCGAATAGCTTCAGTATTATTTTAACTTATCGTCCATTCTAGAGACAAATGTGTTCTTTTGAATATATGCGACATCTCACTTTATTTTTATTGCCGATTTCATCAATTCCAAGAGTTTTCTCAAGATAATGAAAGCAGATGACAGGTTTGAACACATTTTAATACCAAGAATGGCTATGTTTTCTAAACAATATTTGCAGAAACCAATTTGACATGGCTGAAAGCCATAGTCACATATGGGTGCATGCGAGAAGACTAAGTATTTTACAAGGGATCTTTTGCAGAATTTGTTTTGTCAACCTTGCTTGGGAAATAGTCTGCTTTAGTGTCAGTAGTCCTTTGAGGTCAACATTTGGTTAAATTAAAAATTTTTTATGGTTCGATCGTATTCAAAGTTAATATCCGCGATCGCCTTAATAATATTTAATATTGCAATATTAGAGCGTTAACCACTGGTTATTAAAAACTTGTACTTGAATGGCTCTAAGATGCGAACATGCATTGTGCTGTGGTTTTTGTGGTTTCTGTAGTTTTTTTTCATTCTTCAGGATTATTAAAACCATTAATAAGACCACAGTTGGGAGATAGAGTAACTATGCTCCAATCTGTAATTTCAATAAATTTAAAAACCATATCATATCGTTGTTCCACTGTTTATTTGAAACAAGCCATGCCAACCCTTTTTTATGCATTTGATTGTCTTTACATCTGGTAATTTTATCATGAATAAAATTCTCTTCGTTGCTGAAATTAATGTTTAAGTCAATTAGTCGTCAAAAACGAAAACAACAAATCTGAAAATAATGGCGATGAAAAACGAAGACGAAAATCCTTTTGTATTGCCAGCTAATAAGGAAGTCAGGGTAAAGGACCTTCAACTCGTATTCTTTCGCGTTTCTTTTTACAGTCACATTCAAATACTGTAAAGCATTGCCATCACCAACTGACATTTATATTTCCTTTGCTGTCAGCAAGGATGAGCAGCAATGTGAAGTCAGTCAGTTCTCAAGTGTGTGTGTGAGAGTGGTGAGTGAGTGATAAAAGATTCATAAGAATGGCATGAAAACAAAAATAAAATTTTTTTTATTTTATTTTGCTTTATGGGGTGTCATATTAAAATGACATTTCCAAAGAAGAATGCCGGTAATTTTATAAGAAAAAAAAAAAACAGAAATAAGAAGATGAAAACAACAAAGACAACAAAAAAACAAACAAACAAAAACTGGCCAGAAAATCATAAAAACAAAGAAACCAGACCAACAAAGAGAAAGACAAAGAAAGAGAGAGTGAAAGAAGGATAGCAATGATGAAGTAAATCTGCTTAAAAGTGGAACCAAGAAACCAGATTAAAATCTGGCTGACTGGTGTGTCTTGTATTTATGTCTTGGCTGCTGGATGTTGATGGTATGGCATGTTGTTGTTGTTGTTGCTCTTTATTTTCGCATTTAAAGTCTTTGGTTGCACTTGTGGTTGTTGCTGTTGTTGTTTGGTAAAGTCTGTAAGTTGCTTTTGTTATTGTTGTTACAATACTTTGTAGGTTGTTTGTTGGTTTTGTATGAAAAGTGAGTGTAATGTGTAGTGAGGCCATTGACCATGAGCATTGTATGTATTTTGTTTTATTGTGTTATTATTGTTTTTATTTGAATTGTTGTTGTTGTTGTTGAAAGCATATCCATAAAAAGAAAAAGAAATTTAATGTAGCCAAGTAATTACAGTGTAGGGGAAAAAAGCATCACAACAACAACAAAACCAACCACCAAACTGAAACAAAACACTGTAAAAAGCCCGAACATCATTATGCCATGTAATCATCATGTTAATGACGTTGAGGATAATGGAAATCTACGAAGAAAACTTTTTCTTTCCAGCAACATAAAAATTTATTCTGTTTTTCTTTTAGAAAAACTACGTTGTAATTAAAAAATTCCTCCTCTTGTTTTTTTTATTTTTTTTCTTTAAATTTTATTTCTATTTTTATTTCGTTTCGTTTAGTTTTGCTTTTTGTTTGTTTATTTAAAGCAAAGCGTATAGAAACTATAAAATACAATTAGAAACGAAAAAAGAAAACAAAATTTAAGAGGAGAGTTCTTAACTTGAGGTTTTTCTTTTCAACAAGTTAATTAAGTCATTCGAAAAGTTGCCAGCATAGAAAATATTTCAATTTCTATACAAAAAGGAGGGGGAAAGAAGAGAAAAATTCAATTAAAAAAACTTGAATTCTTTTTTATTTCAATTTTTCAGAAATTCTTTGGTAAATGGCTGGTGTGGCAGTTTTATAATTGAAAGCCTATTGGTTTAAATAATCATCAGAATACTATCGATGGTGATTACGAGATTAATGGGAGGGCTGTTACGAAATTAGCCGAGCTAATAAAGAACATAAATGAGGTTTGGGAATTTTTTTTTCATTTCTCAATACTATCTGCTCTCATGTGAAATGTTTTATTTCAGCAATATTCCACAGTTGTTGTTTGTTGATGGCATTTTTTAAACGCTATAATCACTTAGCATAGTACTTGCCAATGAATTCTTCTTCTTTCTAAAGTCACTAATATTTGACTAATGCGCATCTCAAAACACAGGCCTCTTGATACATCTTCATCTTCTGATACGTTTCTCTCAATCCAGTCCCCTATTTTCACTGTTCCCTTAAATCGGTTGTGAAATGGTGTAACTAGTATTAATTCGCGATAATGAATTTTGCTTTAATGTGTTTAAACACAATAAAACATGTTAATTCAGGTGCCTTTGTTCTATTGTGAACAAAAACTGCACCCATCTTGGGCAGATTTCGATCACTATGCGATATAAAGCACCTCGCGGAATGTCTATCATTTCGTATTTCGCCCTCATTCAAAAATATTTTTTATATTTTTGAGACTTTTTTTGAGGATAAACCCCTCATTTTATCGAATACTACTAATTGCTGGGGAAAAAGCTTTGTGATTCCATATGAACTCGTTTAGTTTGTAGTTGTGAATGAAGTAAGTGTCCTTCGCTGGTATAATGTAGCTCGTTTTTAATAGTAATTGAACTGAGGCCACGTCCACAGGATCACTAAGATTGTTTACCTCTGTGATGTTAAAAAATCATACAAAAAGGACGAATTTTCTTGTTATTAATTATATATCAAGTATTTCTGGATATCGTAACAATCTGTGTGAAGTCTTGCGCGTCAAAATCACCACTCCCAATTGTTGGCCCCGAAAAATTCCGTCATTTATCTGTAATAACTGGCTGACATTTCTCAACCGTCCTGATAATTTTATGAAGGTGTGGATTTTATTGAAATCATCTTTGGGTTGACATATCTTGTTAATAAATTCTGCGTTCCCAAGAATCAGAATAGATGATATGTAGTCTTCCGTTTTTTGTTATGTCAGGTCGTGTAAAAGTCGTTGTGAGGTAAGAGGCAAGTGCACTCAGGGACAAATGACGCGTTGGAACTGCTATGGGATTGCTAGGGTCAATGCGGCTGAATCAAACAAATCATCTTTTGATGGGACATGGAATGTCGACATTGAATTTACCGCAAATGATCCTTTTTTTTGGTAAAAAAATGTCACGCAGAACAAAATTATTTTATTGCTGAAATTACTTCATGTAACGACTACACACACAATTACACATATTACTGACGCAAAATATATTAAAACATATAGTTTTAAGTTTATCTCCCAATCGTAGTTTTAAGTTTATCTCCCAATTTTATTATGAAAATATTCCCTATTTTATTCAACTCCTGTTTGTTCATGCATTGAAGTCGCCGTAGTCTAGTAGGTAGTGTCAGTAGGTTGTCAATTAGACAAAAGCACGTGCTACAACCTCTGGTTGAGATCTCTTGAACAAAAACGAAATATGAAATGGCGACTTCCACTCAGTAGACAGACTTTTGGCAAAAAACTCTGCAAGTAAACTAAAGTTCCCATGAAATCTGTAGGTCAGGGTCGACATTAAATGGTAGCTCTTGTCATTCATGGATAAATTAACAAAATGGCTGCGTTTGGAATTTGTTTCGTGTTTTTGTTTATTTTTCTACCTTAATTGTTCAATAAAATACTTCAGTTCGGGATAAAATTACTCGTCTTAGGAACTTTGGCTTAAAATTTCAACGAAATCGATCAAGTAGTTTTTGCTCAATTCTGGTCGCCAGGACGAAAAGTGATTTCGAGTAAAACGCGTTTGACATGCGCTCCTTGAGGGGTTGTACTATTTTGTCTTTTCCCCTTCTTTTTTTTGGTATCGTTTGAGAGAAAAAAAGATTTCTATCTTAATTCTATGGCTTTAAAGTAACTAAAAATTAGTATAAAGTATACTATCCCCTTAAAGAGATTATCAGCAACCACAATTGGTGACTTGTAATTGGGGATCTGCTCCTTAAAAAGCTCCTGTCTTATTTCCAATATCATTTTGACAAGGTTTCTAAAGCAAATATACAGGCACACCAAAATAACATTGAAGCCAGACTAGGTTAGGTTGGGTTAGAGGACGTGTACTTGTCAATTAAGACAAGTACAGTACCCGGAGGTCGAATTGACCCATTGTACAACGTCCTAATTTCTCACACCACTTATGTTGTGTGTGTGTTAATTTTATACATGAGTAACGGGACCTACAGTTTAAAGTCGACTCCGAACGACAGATTTTTGAGAAACTTTTTAATGACAATTTTTATTTACTCTCAGAGTTTTTGCCAGAAATCTGCTGAGAGGAAGTCGCCGAAGAAATAATTTTTGTATTTTGTGTTGATGTCTGGCCTGGGGCTCGAACCCTGGCTTTACGTCTAATAAGCCAACACACTACCTACTAGACTACGGCGACTTCAAGCCAGACTGTATAATGAAGAAACACAATTTGACAAGTCGCTTTATTCAACATGGAGATGTAAGTCTAAGCACTATAAGGATTATGGGGAAGAAGAATTATGGAAAGCCAGTAAAGAGAAATTTTGAATAAGTGCCCTTGTTTTCTTTCTGATGACATGAAGTGTAATTTAAAATTTAAAGCGTATGCTTCCTAATAATAAGCTTATATATACGTCCTAATTGACGTATCTGTCAATACTAATTAGTTTCCTAGCAAAATTGCAAATAAAAATAAAATCAACAGAATTTCAATTCAATTCGAATATAATATTATTTACAAATTATATCAAGTCAATGTCATATGTCCAATAATTTGCATTGACACAATTACAACAATTAGGCACAGCATCGAATAATTATGGTCACTTGAAATCTATTCGTTCCATAGGCATTGGCATGGCAACAATTTACGAATACTTCTAAATATGACACTTAAAAAGCCATTTATTCTCATATACGAGTATGTATTTGTACATGAAATATTTTACTTAAATGTGTCTGCCCATATACATATGTAAATGTATGTATATACATATTTGTTTGTGTATATATTATGTACGTAATGGTGGTAATATGCCACATGTGGTTTTGTATTACAATACAGGCGTAATTCATTTATATGCCATAATAAATAGATCGAGCCAATATTTAGTTTCCCTTTTTTCCCTTCCTTTCCATTTCTTATTCTCCAGTTGTATGAGGGATGAAGGAAGTGTATATTTCGGTCCCTATTAATTTTAACTACAAATATTAGCATAGAGAAGTAGTTTTAGTTAAATGATATAAAATTTATTAATTATGCCATCCACCACTAATGAAATTTTCTTTAAACATTTCGGGTTCTTCAAATCTGTTGTGCCACAGAATCAAATGAATTGTTCTTTGTGTGAAGAGCAGAGAACATAAAATTTCAATGAATAACGAAATAATTAATGGCCCATATGGGGTGTTAATGGAAATATTATAGACTTAGAGTGTTTAAAAACGCTTTTAATTTGAGTAAATTTTATGGTTTTTAATTGAATTTTATGAATAATAAACCTTTTTTAGTTTGTGTAACTAAAATTTGTGTTTGACGTCCTAACAAACTACAAGGGGTTCTTCAATTCATGTATGTTTTTCCAGAAAATTCAAACTAAGCAAATTGTTTTTATGACACATTGCTTATAATGATTTTTTGAATTTCCCTGATATCTTCTCCTCTCCTGCTTAATAGTTTCAAACTGAAAACCAAATTAGAAAACCAAATTTAGTAAATAGCAATTCCCTAATTGTTTCTTTCGTAACTGTATAATATATTACGGAAATTAAAGAAAGAGTGCTAACAAAACCTTGTTATTTGTTGAAATATGAAGCTAATTGGGTTAGGCGCATGTGACCGAGAATTCATCCTCAATTATGAAATTTTAGTGCAAAGAAGGGCCATATTTAACGCAATCGCCGTAGTCTAGTAGGTAGTGTGTTGGCTTATTAGACGCAAAGCCAGGGTTCGAGCCCCAGGCCAGACATCAAAACAAAATACAAAAAGTATTTCTTCGGCGACTTCCTCTCAGCAAATTTCTGGCAAAAACTTTGAGAGTAAATAAAATTGCCATGAAAAAGTTTCTCAAAAATCTGTCGTTCGGAGTCGACTTTGCACTGTAGGTCCCACCACTCATGTATAAAAATTAACACACACAACATAAATGGTGTGAGAAACTCGGACCTTGTACAATGGGTCAATTCGACCTCCGGGTACTGTACTTGTCTAAATTGACAAGTACATGTCCTCTAACCTAACCTAACCTAACCTAACGCAATCGAACAGTTCTTGTGTGCTGCCAAAAGGTTTTTGCTGAAATCCAAAATTTAAAATTTTTTAATGTCATCAGACTTTTGGCTTCATGAAGAAGTTCATCACAATTCTTCTGTATTCGACAAGAAGGACTACAGAGTTTATCATTATCGCTTTCTACACTCTCAAGACTTCTTACGTAAAGTTTGTGACTCGGGTCTTTCACTATGCACTTCCAATCTTTAAATTTAAATAAACAAAGTCTGTGCGAGACTTTATCGAAATTTTTTATTCGTTTGTACGACCTATTGACACCATTAAGAGGAGAATAACATCGTTAAAATGTCCGCCACGGCTTCTTTGGACAGAAATGAAAATTAAGATCAGTTGCCAACTGCTTTAAAAGAACATACGTCGTTGTCTATTGTGATTTACTGTTGGTTCCTGGCTCAGTTGGATACTGAACGGGTACAGGCCTGGCGGTCTGTGAGAATTCCGAGTTGTAGGGATCAATATGTAATAGATAGCAGTGCGTTTCATCTACGTAGGGGTTTCGTAAACGTAAGGGTAGTGCCTGATCAGTGCTGGGATTTACAATGTAAAGTCGACTCCGAACAACATATTTTTTGAGAAATTTCTTCATGGCAATTTTATTTACTCTCAGAGTTCTTGCCAGAAATCTGCTGAGAGGCAGTCTCCGAAAAAATATTTCTTCATATTTCGTTTTGTTGGAGATGACTGACCGGGTGTTTGAACCGTGACCTCAAGTCTAACAATCCAACACACTACCTCCTAGGTTACGACGACTTGCTGTAGGATGATTATAGCGATCGTAAAATGATTAAAATGCTCTTCGCTCGAACAGAACACCCATATTGACAAAATAATGTTATTATTTGCACGAGTTGTTGAATCCATGGTTATTTGGCAAAACAAACTGAAAAAATTACAACTAATTTGACAAATGTTGCTTTCACAAGATGACCGTTAGTAATTGTGAAAGTTCGAAGGCCTCTGTTAGAAGACCCGATACTTGAATGATAGTCAAAAAAAAATAATAATAAGTAAATCGATTCCATCTTTGACCTCACTTCGTACATTAACCACGGAAATAATATATGTATACATACAAGCATGAATTCCTAAACTTTTTACAATTACTAACGAAGGTTTCTTTCAAGACAAAACATATATAAAATTACCTCCAGATTCTGGAAATGATTAATAAATTATTGAGAACATATTAAATCAAATGAGATTATTGTAGCAGAAATCAAAAATAATACGAGGGTGGTACCAAAGTGCAAATGGCGACAAAAGTTTAAGAAAGAAGTACAAAAAATATAAAAAACATATACAGGATTTCCTTTATGATGAACTCTCAAAGACTTGTGGGCTTGTCTTTGGATCAACGAAATAGTTACTGTACTGGTACTGGCAATGTTAACTTTGTAATTGTATTACTCTGGTGAAGTGTGTCTTGGCTAAATGATATGGACCAGAACTTGACTAAATATACTAAATAAAATATAAGTTAAACCCTTGTGTTGATACCGTATTACAGATTTCGTTTTTGGTTTATTGACATTGTCCTTAAGAACATACTTAAATAAAATAAAATAAATATCTTTGTAATCTAAAATTCATTGCATTAAAAAGCAAATAAAATCATACGACATTAAATGTCATTGTCTTCTTCTTATATCCATGATTGACATGTAAAAGGAATGAAAATGTATTGAATGTAGAAAAGTTTTTAAGATCAATAAAGCCACATTTTGTATTAAAAATTAAATTTTTTTACCTTTCAGTTCATTGAGAATATAACAAGCAAATCCAATTTCGAATTTCATATCAGAGAGTAGCATTCGATGTAAAACTTTGCTATGCGAAAGGTAAAACTTTTTTCTACAAATATTTCACCTGAAAAAAGAAAAAATCAAAATAGAAAATCAAATATAATGCATTTAAGATATACACATATAAGCAGAAATAAATATGCACATACATACATATATACTACTTTATATACATGTAAACATACATAGATGCATGCCTAAATGTATGCACATACATATAATCCATGTGAAAGCAATACACTAACAATAACAAGTGAATGGAAAAATAATATTTTTATTTGATTTTTATACAAGTGTATGTGTGTTTATATGTATGTGTAGGAGTACATGTTTATAAGAGATATTTGTGGTTAACATAGGTATATAAATCTATCGGGAAATAGGAAAACATAAGAGCCCATTAACCAGGCCTTACATTATATTTATTTTATATTCATATACTCATGTCACACAGTATTATGCGCCTGCAGATGACCCATACATACATATATAATTGGTCATTACAACCCTTCAGTCAGGATTACAACTTAGTTTCTCACACCACTTATGTTGTTTGTGTTAATTTTTATACATGAGTGGCGGGACCTACAGTTTAGAGTCGACTCCGAACGACAGATTTTTGAGAAACTTTTTCATGGCAATTTTTTAATTTACTCTCAAAGTTTTTGCTAGAAATCTGCTGAGAGGAAGTCGCCGAAGAAATACTTTTTGTATTTTGTTTTGATGTCTGGCATGGGGTTTGAACCCTGGCTTTACGTCTCATAAGCCAACACACTACCTACTAGACTACGACGACTTCAATTCACATAAGATTCAATATTTTATTGATAACCAAATTGACCAGGATATTGGACTGCGAGCGATTATTACCAACATCTTTTAATCTGAATTGGATGATCTGTACACCAACTACATGCAGTTTTAACAAGAGGGTGCTACATGCCACACAACTCATGTCACATAGGATATTCTGCACGAGTGATTTAAGGACATGGTCATTTAACGTGGAGGTGAGGAGAACTGGCTACCAAGATTCTGCTAGTTGACCCTCATAGACTTTTTATTGGGGGATTTTTTAAGTCGCAGGTGTATGCGAATAAGTCGCAAGGAACAGCGGTCCCCAAAACCAATGCAACCCATGCAGTTGCCATAGCTGTGGTTCAAAATCTAGTTAAGGCATCTCGAACTAAACGAAACATGAAACAATATTTCTACAGTGACTGCCTTTCGGCAGATTTCTGGCAAGAACTCTGAGAGCAAATAAAATTACCATAAAAAAGTTTCTCAAAAATCTGTTATAAGGGTTGACTTTAAACTGTAGGTCCCGCCACTCATGTATAAAATTAACACACATAAAGAAAGTGGTGTGTGAAGCTAGGTCATAATCCAATTAAGTTGTCTGGCCATACTAGACAAGAAGTTAGAAGTTAGTAACCGATTGTTAGCTGTCACCGAATCAGTAAAGGCCTTACCATCTTTTCCCCAGGCTCCGTTCATAGAAACTGAAATCAATTTTTTAAAAATTTAACCTTAAGCTGATTTATGCCGTATAGAGTTGTTAACATTTATATGCCAATGGGAAAGCGTTATTTTAATGTCATAACCGTTATTCAGTAACTCCAAGTTATGCTTTTGCAATTTTTTTTTAATATATTCCCATCCATATATACATACATGGTTATTATTATTTTTTTTACACGAAAACCTTTTTGCCATTGTCATTATTATTGTTGTTGTACACGTTGTCGAAATATTATTTTCTCTCTTTTACTGGAAATGTTACATTTTTTTGCCAACAACTTGATATTGTTGCGATAATTCTAGGAAAATGTTATTTTGTTCAGTAAAAGGAAAAACGAAAGAAAAAAAATTTTAAATGTATTACCGTGGCGTCACAAAGCAATCGTATAGTGTTGTAAGTGAGTATATGTGTGTATGTATTTGTACATTGACTCACAATAAAATATTTTTTTTTTTGCTTTTTTTGCAAAGTACGTTTACAAACAAAAATCGGCTTAAGTACTTTTGACAGGGTTACGATTATTTTTTAACAGGGTCAAAATCAAGAACAATATTGACAAGAATTGTAAAAATTGTTAAAGAATAATTCTTTGAAATAAAAGAATACGACATGTTGTTTCGATGTGATTTTTTTTTCAAAGGCCTTTGAAAGGGAAAAAAATTTCATTTTGGTACTTTCCGTTAAAGGCATCCATTTTGACGGAATATATAGTGAATGACAGTGAAACATACATACATAATTGGTCATTACAACGCTTCAGTCAGGATTACGACCTAGTTTCTCACAGCACTTATGTTGTGTGTGTTAATTTTATACATGAGTGGCCGGACCTACAATTTAAAGTCGATTTTTGATCTTTTTGAGAAACTTTTCATGGCAATTTTATTTGACTCCCAGAATTTTTGCCAGAAATCTGCTGTTTTGTTTTGATGACTGGCCTGGGGCTCGAACCCTGGCTTTACGTTTCTTGTAGTTTCTGTGTTTTATTAGTGTTTGTTTTCCTGGTTCGTGTTTTAGAATTTTTTCGTGTTTACACTGCCTTGGCATCAATACTGTTGCAAATATATATGGTATGATAGAAGCAGTGCATGGTATAGTGTTTAAGCTGCTTGAGTAAAAATCCAAGAAATCCAGGTTCGAAGTAAAGACAAGCCGAACAAATTTTCATCATAGTTTAGGAATTTTAAAAGTAATTAAGAAATATGAATTAGGAGGCATTACGTTGAGACAAACTTATGTTTCTTATACGTTTGAGAAGATATTAAAAAATATAAACGAGCGGTAATAAAGGACATGCTGCCGAAAATTATACACCATAGTACTCGCCTTATTTATCGGTACGTCAACAATTGTTCGAAGGGCCACAAAACGAACTGCAGTAAAAAATTATCTTTAAGCTGAATTTTTTATGTGAGTTTGATTCGATCTGATTAGCTAAACTCACAGATGGATGCTGTTTGAATTGAACCTACGCATTCCCGCAATATAGGCTGCTACGATGTAGTCGACATCAGTATATTATGGGCATCTGTTAGTACATCTATTTGGAAGGCGTTATGCTTATCACTGTTAATAATATCTATAAAGTGTGATCTCTCGATATTGTAGGATATTGTACGTGTAGTATCAGTTGTTACCATAAGTATTTACTTAATTGGTTATTACAAGTCTTTAGTCTGGATTACAACTTAGCTTCTTACACCAACCATGTTGTGTGTGTTAATTTTTATGCATTAGTGGCGGGGCTTACAATTAAAAGTCGACTTCAAACGGCAGATTTTGGAGAAACTTTACATGGCAATTTTATTTTCTGTCAGGGTTTTTGCCAGAGATCTGCTGAAAGGAAATCACCGAAGAAATATTTTCTTATATTTCGTTTTGTTGGAGATGTCTGAACTCGGTTTTGAAACGTGGCCTCACGTCTCTCAACTCTTAGACTTCGGGACTTCAATTTTCAACACTTTCCTAACAGTAGAACTTTTTGGTAAAATTTTTTCTCACTAAACTTTCCCACCCTGCCATTGTATCCATCCTAATCACACTTTTCGTAAACAAAGCACTCTTCCTGCAAAAATCGTTTCTGTCTATTGTGATGTGTGGAGATTTCAATTTATTTATTTATTTATTAATTACAATACAATTACAAATTATATTCTAATTATATACGAGCGGAGTAACTTGACCATATGCTCGGTTTAGTATCACAGACCAGAGTCTCTGGTGGGAATCGAACCCACAACCCTCACGCTAATAGTCTAGCAAACTACCCACTAGACTACCAGGGCACCCAAAATTCAATTTTAATTCATAATCTATGTTCGTAATGCCAACATAATGTAGAGCACTGTTAGTATCATTGAATGTTAATTGTACAGAGAAAAATAATACAAAAATTACCAATAACGATGTGTTGTGTCTAGCTCTCGAAATCCCTTCGCTAATGATTAATTTAATGTATAAAAAAAAAAACTTCTTAATGCTGATTTTATTTAAATTTAAAATCACAAAATTAATGAAAACCACTGCCAATCACAGCATTGCGGTTTTGAAGTACACTCCATTCATTTTGAATTTTTTTTCTTTTTAAAATAAATTACGCATGTATTCACACAAACTTTCCAAGTAATTATAAATAATGCTTGAAAACATTTAGTTCTGGTTGGTTTTTTTTTTCTATATTGTTTGACCACTAAAAGTGTTCACCAAGTGTAATGCAATTGCAATGCAAATCGATAAATTTGCTTTGTTTTCGTCTGCCTTGCCTTCAGTATTTATTGATTATTTATTATTTTTTTGCATTAATTTTACCATTTAATTGAAATAACAACAGCCATAATGATGTGTTTATTGAAATTTATTCAAAGCATTTGCCATTTGTTATGAGAGAGAATTTTTAGCATTTTGTTAAACAATTTATGACCGCCAAAGTGGAATAATGGTTTCACTTTGCAAATTCTGATACATATGCTGTGATTGAAATCATGTCGGAAAATTGATGTTGAATCAAGGAAAACATTGGGAAAGGATGTCGTGCCAGTTGTAATGATGATTTAATTTGTCATTGTAAAGAGGAAACCACAAAAAAAAATTCCAGTCATGAGGGACATTGTATATGTTGTTACAAGAAGCTTGTTAAGGTGGCTAGAGATCCTGAGAAAAGGTCCATCATAGGTACCTTCTATATCCCTGTAATCTAAAAGAAATAACGACGGAAAAAAGTAAAGAAAATCGAAATTGAAATCCAAGTGTGAAAAATGAAGACGAAAAAAGTGAAAGATGAAAGAATCAAAGAAGCAGAAAGCAAAGGTAGAAATAAATGGCATATGTGGTCATCTCATCTCATCTCTTCTGGCCTGAAATCTTAATGGATACTAATTTCTGAAAAGCATTGAAGAAACCAGGGCATAGTACCTGCGATTTACGTCGCCTCGATTAACGTTGTTTGGATTTACGTCGTCAAATTTTTTGTTCCCTCTAACTTCAATTTGCGTCGTTATTGAAGAAACCAGGGCATAGTAACTGCAGCTTGCGCCGTTTTATACCGGGAAATACAGTGGACAGCAAAAGTTTTAGGACGGCAATATATTTTAACAACAAAAAAGTCTCCACAGGCTTAATACTTTTGCCCAAAGTCCCGATATGACTTCAAGAGAGTATTTAGGAGATCATTTGAAAGAACGGTTACGTAAGCGCCAAACTTCAAACAAAAGTCAACCGAAAAACTTGCTCATGGTCTGAGAAGCAAGGTAGTAATCTTAACTGAAGGTTTGTAATGATCAATTGTGCCTGTATATCCTTGTTAATACGTTTGTTTAAAGGGCAATCTCATCTATTAATATTTTTCCTTTTCTTTGTTACAATTGAAGTTTTTCCGGGTTGCCCTAGCATGATATGACCTGGGGTTTGAACCGTGACCTCACGTGTAATAAGTCAACACTCTATACGTACGTATATCGAGGTATCCAGAAGTAATCAACCTCATGGCTACGTTGTTCAACATATTTTCAGATAATAATTCAAGAGAAGTCGCCGTAGTCTAGTAGGTAGAGTGTGGGCTTATTAGACGTAAAGCCCCAGGCCAGACATCAAAACAAAATACAAAAAGTATTTCTTCGGCGACTTTCTCTCTGCAGATTTCTGGCATAAACTCTGAGAGTAAATAAACTTGCAATGAAAAGTTTCTCAAAAATCTATCGTTCGGAGTCGACTTTAAACTGTGGGTCCCACCACTCATGTACAAAAATTAACACACACAACAAAAGTGGTGTGAAAAGCTAGATCGTAATCCTTACTGAAGGATTGTAATGACCAATTATGTATGTATGTAAAGGCATCAATGCTTCCCTTAAAAAAAAAACGTATATTTAAGACACTAGCGATAGATCCCGCTAGTGTCGACTCCGAAAGACAGTCGCTACAGTGGGACAGTTATCTGCTTAGCTAGAGATACCTGATTATTGAGACTAAAATAAAGCAACGAAATAATAAGAAGATGGTGAATAGAAGCCTTCTGATGGTCTTATGCTATCATTAAATATTTTAACTTTAAGAATTAATTCTTGTATAAAATAGTCTCGTTAAACATCATTTCACATTTTAAAACTATTCTCAAAGAATATAAATTCCATATGCCGTTATTCTTCTAATTAAATGCGACGTATCTAATGGCTGTAGTTTATAGAAAAAATTTCAGTATAGTTCTGAAATTTTTGCCATATGCTCTTGGTATAAAATGTTTATTGAAATCCATAATTTTTTATGGATTTTTTTTAAATTTTTATGATGCCAAACAAAAAATATTTAAATTCATATACGAGACAGTCAATGGCTTTTATTTGGATTATAAGTGGCACGATTGTGGCAAAATTTTAATGTTTATCTCAATAAACGATGGCGGGTGGAGGTGGCGCTGATGTTGATGAAATTTGTGATAATGACGTTAATGATTGAAATTTTTTTCGTTTGATTTTATTTTTTGCTTTCGTTTTCATAAGGCATATCAAGTGGTGCTATTGGAGTTAGTGGTCACCACATTGCACGCATTTTCAACGTCTTCTTTGTGGTTAAATTCTCTGAATGAAAACATTAATAAGAAATTGAAATAATATTTCCATCAAACAGTCAAAGTAAACAGTTAAAATACTTTTGAATTTGAATTTTAAAAAATATTTTCCAGCAAAGAGGCAGATTTTATTTATTTTTGTAACACCAAAGTATCATTATGATGATTATGATTATTTTCTATGTGATTTTTTTTTGTGTTTTTCTTCTTCTCTTGGCTGAAGTGTTCCTCTTTAGTTTTGTTTCTTTTTCTCCATTCCTATGCCCATTTATATTTTTGTATGTTTCTTTTCGGTTTTCACATTAACGATGTGAAAAACGTAATACGTTCCTTTCATTTTATTTGTATGTTGTCTGTTGTCTGTTTAGTTTTGTCAGTCAACTCTCAGCATCAACTTGAAGCAGCAGGAGCAGCACTTGCTGCACCAGCAATACATCTAAAGTGTGAGTTGTACTGGAGGCTGGTATTTTTCTTACTTTTTTTTTCTTACTTTTCTTCGTGTTCGTTATTCTTTGGAGTGTCAAATGGAGAAAGAGCTGCTGTAGATACTATTACAAGAAAAATGAAAAATAAACACCACAAAGTAAAAGGAAAAACACTTGTGTGGCTTTTTCATTATATTTTCAAATTTCTATTTTTAAAATTCTTTAGAAAAAAAAAAACTCAAATAAACGACAACAAATAAAAAGACAACATAAGAAGCATTTATGTAAAGTATGATTCTACTAATGTACATCATACATACATACATATATATATACAATATATATGTATGTATTTATGTCCTGGTATATTTTACACCATACTCGTATTTACTATGAAGTCCATACAATATTTAAAAAAAAAGAAATAATCGAAAATGATTGAAAAACTAATTAGAAGAAAAACTTATTTGGTAATGATTTTCTTACAAATTTTTCAACTTAAAGTCTTACAAAGGAAAACTAATTTTTAGCTAAAAAATTTTCTTAATTGGTGATTTGTTTATGGAAAAATTTAAAAAGAAAACAAAATTGTTATGCCATAAACACAATAAACGCAATGCAGCAATCTCTCGAAAATGGAGTACATACATAGGTGTATGGAAATGATTATTTTAAAGGTAACGCAACAAGAAGCAAATTGTTGTTGCAAAATTATTTGGTCAATTCACACAAGCCGTTGTATCGTTGTATTCATTGTATTGTTGGAATGTAAAAATCCGATACACTTTTACACATTTTTTTCATGTTTTTAAAAGTTGTATTGGTTTCGTGCTATCAAATTGTTTGAATGCCAAAAATTATGAAGAAGAATACTACATTACACAATGCAGCATATCATTGAGCTTTCACAAACAACCAAGTGTATTCAATACAACATACACGATACAAAGTCATGTGAATTGGCCAGTTGAGCGTTGCGTTTATTGTGTTTATAGCATAAGATTTTAATTAAAATGTTTGACTGGAAATTAAATTTTCGTATAAAAATTCATCAATTAATGGTATCTGTAATCGAAATTAAATTTAGAAACTAAAATTCATTTCAAAGCATAATCTTACAACTATACGGACATGTCAAATAATTGACTAAAAAGTATTGCGAATACACAGCTATTCACCCAAAAATTGAGCGATTACCCCATAACAGTATTGAACAATTTGTAGTACCTAGACAGTGTTATAGCGAAAAGCTCTTAATGGATGTATGAAATCGAAACATGTATTCGATGAAATAAGAAATGTTTGGATATCAGTATCACTAACAATGAATGTCAAAATACATATATATACACATACATAATTGGTCATTACAACCCTTCTGTCTGGATTACGACCTTGCTTCTCACACCACTTATGTTGTGTGTGTTAATTTGATACATGAGCAGCAGGACCTACAGTTTGCCGTAGATTTTTTGAAAAACTTTTCATTGCAATTTTATTTACTCCCAGAGTTTTGCCAGAAATCTGCTGAGAGAAAGTTGCTGAAGAAATAATTTTCCTTATTTCGTTTTGTTGGAGAATACGGACCTGGGATTTGAACCGTGGCCTCACGTCTAATTAGCCAATACACTACGTACTAGACTACACCGAGAAGGTCGTGTTGATAATCTAAGCCGCAAAATATATTCGTATAGAAAATTGGAAAGATAATGCATTTTGAAAGTGATGTAAACTTGGCAAAAATACGGACATGAAACTCCAAAGAAAAGAGATTCCAAAAGGAAAAATCGACGGAAAGGTTACAGTCGACATGAGGACACTAAAAATCGTTTATTATGTCGAGTAATAAAGAAAATTAAACGCGCGTGTTTTAAATGTACGAATAAAGGCAAAATTAATCAAGATATGCAAACATTCTGTGGAACATTCTGTGAATAGTAATGCAAAGTCATGACATAGGCTTAATTTTTCTGCGATCAAAAAGACAACAGAAGTGTATAAAATGTTTTTTATATGGTCTGTTTAGATGCTCTTACGTGTATACCTAGGTATTATGTCAGTTTGAATTGGGTTGCATGTTATTGGAATACCTATTCTATACGATACGAATACGATACTTCTAGACAAAACTTTTGAGTTTTGAGACACTCTGACGTTAAGGAAAAAGAGATTCGCTGACAATATGTATCTGGGTAATGAATCTTTAGATTGTAGAATTTCCTATCTTTTATGTCCCAGTCTGGAAATTTCTAGAATTGAGTTGGTCCAAATTCCTCGTAGGCAATTTGTATGATCTTGCTAGTAGGTAGTCTGTTTACTAATTAGAAGTGAGACCAGGGTACAAACCGCAGGTCAGACATTCCAACAAAACGAAATATGATAAAATATTTTTCGGCGACTTCCTCTCAGCAGATTTCAGGCACAAACTCTGAGAGTAAATAAAATTTACTTGAAAAAGTTGCTCCAAAATTTGTCGTTGGGAAACGAATTTAAACTGTAGGTCCAGCCACTCCAGTCGCCGTAGTCTAGTAGGTAGTGTGTTGGCTTATTAGACGTAAAAGCCAGGGTTCGTATTCCAGGTCAGACATCAAAACGAAATATGAAAAAAAAATATATTTCTTCGGCGACTTCCTCTCAGCAGATTTCTGGCAAAAACTCTGAGAGTAAATAAACCTGCCATGAAAAGTTTCTCAAAAATCTGTTGTTCGGAGTCGACGTTAAACTGTAGGTCCCGCTACTCACGTTTAAAATTAACACACGCAACATAAGTGGCGTGAGAAGCTAGTTCATGTTATAATACTGGCTGAAGGGTTGTAATGACTAATTATGTATGTATGTAAGTCTGTTTGTATGTACATATGTACGTATGTATTTGTAAGACCAATTTAATTGTATTCCAGAGAAAGCTGGTAAGTAACTGCAGGTTTCAAACAAATCATTACTAAATACTTTCGATTGTTTAAGAATATTAATGTAGGCCTGTAGATATTATATATTTTAAACATTTTGTGGTCAGAAGATTTTTATAAAAAATAGTCTTGATTTGTTAAATATACTTTTGCAACAATACTTAAACCAGATATTGTCAAGGCTTGTCAGAGAACATGTTTTAAATCCCATTAATGAAAAGGATTTCATATATGTTTTCTCTGTTTCACTTAAGGATTTAACAAAATTGTTGTTATTGTTATCCGGATATCTCAATGGATAAATAAATTAAAAAAAAAAATTTTAATTTCTAAATTTAAACATTTGACATTTTCATTATTACAATTAAAAAAAATTTAACATAAAAAAGAACCACAAAATACGAACATATATGTATGTATGTTTCATCTTTTTTTTTCATTATTTTTGTTTTTCTTAAGTCCATTACGTTTGTATAAATCTGTCCCTACTTCCAATTAAAGGACTAAATAAAATGCAGGCAAATGCAGTCAGTACCCAATGAGCTTATCATACCAAATGAACAACGAATTTTATGGACTTTATTCCTCTTGCAGCCGGCTAGCAGCATGGTGTAAGAGGCAACATAACCGAAACCAAAATAATTTGAAGTATTACTAAAAGGGTTTTCCTTGCACATACACGTATATACATACATATATACACAGACACTCTGTTTCTCTTTCGATATGTAAAAATTGTTGTTAAATTTTTAGTTTTTCTCCATAAATTTTAACTTTTCTGTACATATTGTGGCCTAGTTTTGTGTGAGAGAAATAACAAAAAAAAAAGAACTCAGAAAAATATTTCCTTCGTCGTCTGTGTATGGTAAGGAAATGTAAATTTACTGTATACAATATATATACCTACACAACCATATATACGTTACAATAACCACAATATAAAATTTTTGTTGTTTTTTTCTTTTTGCAAATAAATTTAATTGAGGCAATTAAAAATGCTTCTGATGTAGAAAGTTCATAGAACGTCAAACTACTGCAGAAATAACAAAAAAAAAATAGGAAATGAAAGGAAAATATGGCAATCAAAAAGGACTTTTGATAATTGAAAATAATTATAAGTGCGCTTAAGGTTGTTATTATTTTTAACAATTTTTTTTACATTTTTTTTCAACTGTGCTGATTGTTGAATATTACTGATGATGAATAATAATGAAAAATAATTTTAAAATAAAAAACAAACAAAAAAATGGTGCTTCAATACATCAATTAGAGGTGAAGGATTTTATTTAAATTTGTTACGCATACAAAAACATTATTTTAATGAAATAATGAACAACGAATTGTAGTAATACTTTATTGATTTATCGGGTATAAAAGGAGCCGTAGTTTTTTCTCTCTCAATGCTATTCAGAGAGCCAAATAGCAAGTAACATTAAAATTCTGAAAGGCTGTCACCCGTCGGTTATCTTGAATTAAACACCGAGAGAAATATATTATGTGGCGACTTTTTACTATAAAAATTAAAATTACTGAAAACGACATTTCATATCAAAATTATGGCAGCATGGAATCGTGAAAAACGGCTAACTATTCAAACATGTAGTCGCTGTAGTTTAGCACGTAGTGTATTGGTTTATTAAACGTGAACTCATGGTTCTAACCCCAGGTCAGACAACAAAACGAAATTTGAAAAATAAATTTTATTTCGCCGACTTCCTCTCAACATATTTCTGACAAAATCCCTGAGAGTAAATAAAATTGCCCTAAAAAGTTTCTCAAAAATCTGTCGTTCGAAATCGACTTAAAACTATGTGCCCCTCCACGCCACCGTTCGAGAAAAGTGCGTAGCGTAAAATCATCTTCAACGATGAGGCCCACTTCTTGCAGAATGTTGAATATGTGACGATACAAATGCACATGATATCCAAGGGCGTCCAATGCATTTTCAACAATATTAATGTGTCCATGTTTTTTTAAGAACGACGGCTAGTGAGGTGAGAACTTCTCTGTCAACGGCGAGCACTATAGGTGCATGATTACCGATCAGATTGAATTGGATTGGATGTCCTGCACCCACGATTTGAAGTTCCTGAGGTGTTGATTGGCCAATGGAGATTGTGTGGATTTTTTGAGATTTAAGTATGCAAGTAAGCCATAAACCACAGCGGTCTCCAAAGTCAATATCGCTCAGCCTCATTTAAGGTGGTTATCTGGTTCTAAATGATTATTTAATGATCTTGGTAGGAAACCATATAGGATAAAACTGTTGTATAGACTAGAATCGAGGTAGCTTACCAGAACGCCATTTGATTGGATAGTTGGATGAAGATCCATTATTTTATCAAAAAATTATCTTCCAAGACGAAGCACATTTTGCTTCAACAAATTGTTAAATTTTGTGTGCAGAGAAGCCAAACGCAGTTCAGGAGCTACCAATGCAACCTAAAAGATGCAATGATTCTAGAGAAGAAGAGGAGAATCGGCCCTGGATAGCTGTTGGTGAGCAATTAATTTCACGGTCTATAACAGAGAGTCGCCAATTTCATGAGGTTTAACCCAATTAAACTATTTCTGGTAAGGATACGGGTATAGGGATTAATCAGAGGAACTTGTAGTGTTCAGTTCCTTGCGTACGCTGGCGACATTCACATCATAAGGCGTGCCAACCCAGATGTTATTGATGCTGCCTTTAGCGCTATTGAACGGGAATGTATTATGATAGATCTGGCAGTGAATGTAAATGTGAATGTAAAACGAAGTATATGTTGTGGACAGGTAGCGACATGTGGCGTATTGGATCTCAGATTATTACCGATAATATATACGATATAGTACTATACGTTGGATATTGTCAGTGAATTTGTTTATCATGACTCCGCGGTTACCACTAAAAATGATGTCAGTCTGGAGATCAAGCGTATAATCACTCTTGCCAACAGGTGCTACTATGGTCTCAATATCGCAAACCTCTCTCGTACTACAAAACTAACTCTACCAGACGCACATCCTTCCCGTGCTTCTTTATGGCTCAAAAGCTTGGACAATATGAAACACTGATGCAACTGCCTTGAGAGTATTTGAGAGAAAAGTCCTACGTTCCGGTGCGAGTTGGCGATGATTTCCACATTCGATCCAGCAAATGACTATTAACTTCCAGCGGTTGCGCTGGCCCGGCCTTGTCATTTGAATGGATGAGGATGCTCCGACGAGACCGGTATTTGATGCGGGGACTTGTGAACATCAGCGAAGAGGAAGACCTAGTTTGCGTTAGAAGGACAAAGACTTGTTATCGATTGATGTGACTAAGTGGCGAAGGTGCGCAAGAAGCAGAGATGCCTGGAAGGATGTGCTAAAGCAGGCTGAAATCCGATAATCGGGTTGTTTTTGTTAATTTTTCTTAATAATTGTGACTTTTGCGATATCGTGGTAAGTTCTTATTGGAACGATGATAATTGCATCCAAAAATCGTGGAAAGGCAATCGATATTTCAAAACGTATACTCTGGGGATATTTATCTGCTTTTAAAAAACTAAATTTCGAAAGAAACTCTGTATCAAATTTCAATGTTTTCAATCATTTTTCTCTCTACATTTTATGAAGATTTTAATAACTACTTCCCTAATCAAACCCTGAACTAAACGGTTTATCTTTGTTTTTTGTTTTTTTTTGCTAAAGACATAGAAGATAATTGTACATGGAAATTTCTAATTAATGGGATTTTCATTACTGAAAAGCTTAAACTATGGCAGACATTAACATAATGAGAGCTTAACAAATGATTCATGGTCCACACACTAACGTGTTACACTTGAAATTATCCACACACTTACACACATACGGAAACAATGGCAATAGAATGAATGCCAGGCAGTAAATTGATGCAAAAGAGATGAATAAATGCATTTGTGTGTGAGAGAAATATCAACACATGCTTAGTTTTCTTGTTGTTGTTGATCTGCATGTAAATGTAAATCAGCATAATAGCGATGGTGGTAAATGATAATAACCAACGACAGCTACAACGAACGTTTTCAAACAGAAGGTGACAAAAATTTTTTGTACAAATAACTACAAAGCCAACTGAAATGGCTGAATAAAGAGGATATGATGGCTGAAATGCAGTTAGAGAGGCACGGTCAACTATTATATGCACTTAAAAACACTGAAGGTTGAATTTACATTTTCTTTTTATGTTTCGTTGTTTCATTTCTTTCTTTTCACTAAAGGTCTCTTCCTTTTGTTGTTCTTGTTTTTATTTTTTTTTTGTTAAGCTCTTGTATATAAGTAACTACAACTGCCTACGTTTTGTCTATAAATTTACCCAGCCCTTCAGCTTAATGGCAGCCTACTGTGACTGACGGTGTGACTTACAATAAGTGGCCAGAATAAAAGAGAACGACTGAAAGAATGATGTTAAAATTCGCAGCCAAAGTCGGCAGGTGGTAGTTAATGTTCATAATAAAGATGGTCATTATGCATGAAAATGTAAAAGAGGAAAAAAAAATTAAGATACACAAACACACAAAAGCAGTGTGTGCGAAATGAAAAGAAAAAAAAAATAAAATGAAATTGTAATGGCAGCCAGCATTAATGAATTTTAAATGCACCTTTCCCTAAAAGTACAAAGTTTAATTAAAACTTTTTGGACCAGATAGAATGCTAATACTGATTACCAAGTGGCTGCCAACATGCTACTATTTTGCTTTTATGAATAAAATTAAGGAAATCCAGGAAATGTGAAGAAGAAAAGTGTAATAAGGCTATATTGGCGGCTTGTAGGTATTGTTTTTCGAAAGATAGAATCAGCCATTAAACATATAATGCTTTTCCATGTAAGATCGCTGTGGGACTAGTACGCCTTTCGGTATTCCTTAGTTGACTGGTACTATCAACCTTCCTCCTGAACTTTTCTAATTTCTTTCAGCGTGAGTTTTACATTATTTAAGCTCCAGAAATACGTGTTCCTGATACTGTTGAGCCAGAATATTCTGCATATATGTAGCTCTGAGGCACTTATTGTAAAATATCTACAGTTTCTTGGTGATTGCATTTTATGAGCTTCCTAATGCTACTCATTGACAGCGCCATTTGCTCTCACTTTATTGCATAGTCAGCAGAAGCTTTTTACGTATTCGACTAGTTGGCTTTGGTGCAGGCTGTTCAAACGTTGTTAATCCATAGTTTATGATTTTGTCGATATTTATTTCAAATTCAAAGTTATGCGCTAATTGTTCCACATGTACATACATAATTGGTAATTACCACCCTTCAGTCAGGATTACGACCTAGTTTCACACACCATTTATGTCGTGTGTGTTAATTCCATGCATGAGTGGCGGGATTTACAGTTTAAAGTCGAGTCCGAATGACAGATTTTTGAGAAATTTTACATGGCAAATGGTTCCATGTATAGTAGAGCCCATATGCATGAGATGGTGTCAGACGCCTTTACTCTCCTACCAGATTTACTCATGATGTAAATAGTACGATGGTAAAAAATTGCAGAGATGGAGGGTATACTTGTTAAGCTTGTAGTATAAAGTGGATGACTTATTCTGCCATTGCGAAGAGTAAACGAGTCTGCATCATCCTACATACGTTTAATGATTCGAATTTGTTTCTGCGATATTTCTTTCATTCTTAATGCTTTCCATCTTTTTGATTCTACCGGAAGCGTAGAAGTACGTTATTTTATAGGTTGCTTTATTACGGGTACAATAGGTGTTACCAGTAGCCCCTCTCGATTTATATATGTATAGGAATGCCTCAAAGATCGGCTGATATAGGTGCAATCGATCTGATTAGTTCACATTAACTTCAATGGTTTGTAAAAGTCAGGTTAACAGAGTCTACACTACACACACGTAATTAGTCATTATATCATTTCATTCATTACCACGCTTCACTTTTTCACACCATTTACGTTGTGTGCTCTAATTTTATACATAAGTAGTGGGACCTACAGTTTAAAGTCGACTCCGACTGGCGGACTTTTGAAAAACTTTTCATGACAATTTTATTTACTCTTAGCGTTTTTGCAGGAAGTCGCCGAAGCAACCTCGTTTTTGAGCGAGATGTCTGACCTGGGGTTTGAACTTTGTCCTTACGTCTAATAAGTCAACACACTACCAACTAGACTACGATGATTTCAAAAGAATTCATAAGGTTAGTCTAAATATCATAGAGTGATGTATTCATTAATGCTGTAGTAAGGATTACTAGAGTTTCTGCGTTCGTTAGGCCTTCAAGTTACTTCAGTTCTTGCTATTTTCATTAATTGTATTACATTTCACTCTTATGCAAGGACCGATACTTCAAGTAAATTTATGAAATTTCATGACTACGTTCAGGACAATACGAAATCAAACGATAATATAAATAAAAAAATATGGAAACTTGTTTCTGAAAATCTGAACAAACTTTTTGGTTATTTCCTGCTTCTTATTATTTAAACTGATATGAGTCTAACTGTAGTCACCCTGGTTTAGTAGGTAGTGTGTTGGTTTATTAGACGTGAGGCCACGATTCAAACCCGAAAACGATATATGAAAAATATTTCTCTCAAGGCAATTATTTGTTCCAGTTTCTTTGAATAAACTGTGGCTTTGTGATAGCCCCGTAGAAAATAGTCCACAGGGGTTAATTGTGGCAATCTTTGAAACTAAATAAATTATTTTAAAAATTATTCACTGGAATTTAATTGTGTTGCGAACGACATTGCATATTACACGATCTTTTTAAAATCATGCAACGTATTAGAAAAAAAAGAAGGAGTAAGAGAAGAAGCATTTAACATATCCACATATTAATTTATTTTATTGGCCATTACAACCTTTTAGTCAGGATTATGGCTTCAGCTTTTCATGTCACCCATATTGTGTCTTTATTTTATTCATGAGCATCGGGACTTACATTATACAAGGGTTTTAAACTTTTAGCAATTTTGCCAGAGATACCAGATATAAAAAGGCACCAAATCCATAATCTATGCAATATTTTGTACCTAATTTGGCGTACTTTTCTTAAGTATAATATTTAATGCAATTCTTACTTAGTAAAACGTATGATAATGTAAAGATTCTTGGTACTTTTACATTTGAAAGGTACTTTTTAAAGTACTTTTTAAGATTCTCAAATAGCGCCCTTCCATCTTACGTGCTTTTATGACCATTTTAATGTACTATTCTTCAGTGTGAGTTGAAATGAGTAAAAAACATTGCTTATCATAGCGTACCAATTATGTTTAAAACCCATGATATCAGCGTTTTTATGGAAAAAGTACTTTAAAAGCTAAAAGAAAGTATACAAATTCGTTTTTAATCTCCACTGGCATACGAAGAGCACAAAGAATTACAAATAAAGTCCAACGTTTTAAAACGTTTTTGCGTTTTTTACAGCCAAAGCAATATCAGCAGTAAAATTTTGTTTACCCTGCACATAGTCCTTAACAAATGCACCATTTAGTATAAGAATCCTCTGTATCCTTATCTTCCAACAAAGACAAAAAAAAAAGAAGGAACGAAAATACAAATTTAAGCACAAATACTCAGAGCAAGCAAGCAAAATAAGAAGAGAAAAAATAAAAACGAATCATTCGAGGCTGTTAGCAATGTTATGCCACAAACAACTCCTGCTGTAGCAGGGTATTTACCCAGTTTAAAACACATTTCTATTGGATTTGAAAGATACATACACACACACACACGTACACAGTGAGATATCATAAATGTTGATAATGAAAGAAATTTCCATAGAAATACTCACAGAAAAGTAGTAAACAAAACTGTAAACAAGATTTCTAAACGTACCCAGCGGAAAAGTGGTATATGCGAGTAAAACCAGTAAAAGTATTTGGAGCCCCTTTAATTTACGTGTTAAGCAGTCATTGAGAAGGGCTCACTCAACCATTGATGGTAGGCTGCTTCAAAAGCTTGTAAGAAGCAAAAGAAATTAAATGAAAAATTTATGAAATTTTTCAATTCGTTTTTAATGAAATTTTGTAGCGTAAAAGCATATAAAAGGAAAAATGAAGAAAAATTTAAAAATACGGCAAGAAACGGAAACGGAAAATGTGTAGACAATAATTTTGTTGGTTTTAAGAAGTCCTCAAAAAAAAAAAAAACAAAAAGGATGGAATAAAATGGAAAGAAATAGAAATGCCAGCAAAATGACCTTAATTGACGTCTGGACTTTTACTCTGACTTTTCTAATGACTTTTTTTGTTTACACTGTCCAATTTACATTCTCATTTATTTTATTGGTTTCAATAATAATTCTGTGAATTTTGTTTGTAAGTTTAGCTATTGCCATTTGACATTTGGCGAAATGTACAGTGGTGGCCTTATAATTAGAAACGATGTTTCTGGAACAAAGTTCTCTGGAGAGACGAATCTAATTTTAATTTGTCCCAATCTGATGGCAAAAAGGTATGTAAGACGTCCTCCAAACAAAGCCTTTGATCCCAGGTATACCGTGAAAACTATAAAACAAATTAACAAACATACATATTGCTAAGTCGTTTCTAATTATAAGGCCACCACTGTATGTACGTATGTATATATGTATGTATGTTCGTTTATTTTATTACTTTTTGAAACTAATTATGCCATTAAAAACAACGTTATCTTACGAAATTTTTGTTGATTTTTATTAGAGAACAGTGTGCTTTAAAAGTAATCTCACTGAGTGATTAGAGTTCGTGGCAAACGATAATATTTACAAATTAGCGTTATTACGAGCTAACATTAGGTGACATTCAATTTGGTATACCTTGTTCTAGTGGAAGTAATTTGGAACGGCCAAAACATATTGTAGCAGGCAAAAACGTAAATAGTCGTACGATAACATGTGGCCGATTGTTCGATATTCCCTTGATTTTGCAATGCAATGCTTGCTTCAGACTAAATAAATGTGTCCCCGGGAGCAGCTGTATTACAGATTGCCAATCTATTGTTTGTTGTTATGATTTAATCAATAATTACATGCCAAGAGGAAAATCAGTATGTTTATTAATCAATCAATTTGCCAACCATGCTATATAGAGAGTTCCACGTTCTACAAGGTGCGTCAAAGAGCTTGAGAAAACGCCCTCAGAGGCTCTGTCCTTTGACCATTCTTAATTAGTTGCCTCAGGTAGATGTCAAGACTGCCAGATGGCGATCACCACCAATATTTCTGCAGACATCTCCTTTAATTAAAGCTCCTGTAATTGATATAAGTTCTACGTTCTGCAAGCTGCATCAAAGAGCTTGAGGATACATTGAAGTCGCCGTGGTCTAGTAGGTAGTGTGTTGGCTTATTAGACTTGAGGCCTCAGTTCAAACTCCAGGTCAGACATCCAAACGAAAATGTGAAAAAATATTTCTATTACTCTGAGGGTAAATAAAATTGTAAATGAAAAGTTTCTCAAAAATCTGTAGTTCAGAGTAGACTTTCAACTGTAGGTCCCACCACTCGTGATAAAATTAATACACCCAACAAAAGTGATGTGAGAAGCTAGGTCGTAATCCTGACTATAAAGTTGTAATGACCAATTATATATGTTATGTATGTATGTTAGATAGAGAGATGCTACTCCAATTCCTGCACTAAGTCAATACTCCTTTTTTGGTATTTTTTCTTAGTTACTCCTTCAATCTGTCTATAAAACAATTTGCAATCCAAAAATCGTTTATAAAATTCGGATACTTATGGAAGTATCAGACATACATACATAGTTTTCCGATGCTTTTGAAAGCTTAACTCAATATGTATACGTTATTTCATCTGGTCAAACATTATGTTTGAAGTTACCGAATTCCAAACGAATACATACGTACATACATACATAATTTGTCATCACAACCTTTCAGTCCAACACTATTTAAATGGTTCGCCAATTAACTTTTATTTTTTTGAAAATGCTTTAAAAAAAAACTACTGAATATTTTCTCAAATTTCTTTTTTTATTTGAAAGTACAATCCTTCCGGTTAATAATGGAAAATTATTTCATTCGAATGGTTGCCTCGGCTGGCCATGCAGTATCCTACACGATCGGTCCAATTTTTAAGCATATTATCGATTGTGTGCAGCTGTATTTCACCAATGGCTTCACGAATATTGTCCTTTAAAGCGTCAATTGTCTCTGGCTTGTCTGCTGAGAGGAGATATATCGTTTTGTTGGAAATATCTGGCCTGGGATTTGAACCGTAACTTCATATCTAATAACTACCCACTAGACTATGATAACTACTTACCTGCTTTAAGCACTTCAGGCATTATATAATAGTATACAGAAGCTTTCCTTTCCCCAGGCTTCTTGATCGCATTTTCGATTTGGAAGTGTAAAGTAAATTGAATTTTTGATGAGTATGTCATGCTTATCTGCATATTGGTAGCATTAGCATCACGCCACGCATTAGTCCACATTTCTTTGAAAATGAGGACGATGCAACCATTACGGTCAGTGGAGACACTTATCGCCCCATGATATTCGATTTTTTTTATAAACACTCTTCATGGTATTGACGTGACCGAGGTTTGGTTTCAACAGGATAGTGCAACTTGCCATATATCTCATGCCACAATCGATTTATTGCGTCAAACGTTTGATGACCGTTATGGTGATGTCAATTAACGGCCAAGAAGCTGCGATTTTACACCATTGGACTATTTTCTGTAAGGCGCCGTTTAAGAAAAGTGTTATGAGGACAAACCAGAGACAATTGAGTATTTGAAGGCCAACATTCGTGAAGTTTTTTTGAGATACGACCCCATACACTCGAAAAAGTGCACGAAAATTGGTACGATCGAATGAAGTACTGTAAGGCCAGCCGCCATATGAATGAAATAATGTCCCATTTCTAACCGGAACGATTGCAATTCACAACAAAAAACAAAATTTGGCAAAATTTCAAATTTAAATTTAAACTTTTAAATGGCCCACCCTAAAATACTTTGTTGTTTACGAATTGCCTGTGGATATATGTAATTCTGAGTGGCGCATGTAAATCGTTTATTTCAAATATTGATAGTAAATGTATAGTATTTGAACAAAATATATGGCCCTCTTATCGGCTAGGCTTACAGCCCATTATTGCAGTAAATATTTTATAAATACAGCTCCATTGCTTTTAACTGTTCAGTTAGTTTTGTTCTACACTGTATGTAACTAACAGAGTTCCAAGCGCTACTATTGCTTCAAAAACTTTGTAATTATTAACTGGAATCAGAATTTTTCTAAACAAATTGTTTTTAATTTTCCAATTATGCCAGAAAAAAAATATTCTTCAGTGTATTAAGTATTGCCAAAACAAGTGTTTTTTAGCCTAAAGCATTACGTTTTTTATTTGATAACGTAGATCGCAACTCAATTCATTTAAATTTGAAAATGTTTTCCTCTTTTTTAGTCACTTTAAAGAGCAGAATCTGTAAAAGCCCCATGAAAGGCCATTAAAAAGTAATCAAGATCTTAAGCATCTCCTTCGCAATTTTGCTGTGTAGGTGTCAACTTTAAATACCTCATTTGAACTTATCATTTATAAACTGCCTGCCTGCCTGTCGGCCATAAAAAGCAGTCTGAAGAAAAATAATTTTAATTATAACTTGGGGGCAGTCTTGAATACACAACACAAATACCGTGTATTGTAGAATATTTGATGGAGTAGCTGTGAAAGATTTAGAAAATGATTTATACGTTAACAGTTGAGAAAGAAAATGACACCCACCAATAATATGTATGGCAACGGCAATTAGACACAACTGAACATGCTACTCGATATCCAATACAATTGACGATTTGGAAATGTTGCAAATCAAATGAGACTGGCAACAGAGATTTTTACAGAGAAAGGCAAATAAGACAAGAAGTTCGAGACAATTCCATTTAAATATAGACATACGGTACATTTAACAGACCATTAATTATTATTTCTCGTATTCATGGTATTTGAGCAACTTGTCGGCATGCATTGTCGTTGTGTTCGTTGACTTAAGGGAAGTTGGCGTTTTTCTTTTGCTTTGCTGGCATCATTTTAATTGTCTTTGTTTGTGACTTGCTTTCGACTGGTCTGGTCTAGTCTGGCTGCTAACTGACTGACTGACTGGTGGTTTGTTGGCTTATATGGTTTCCCCACAAACGGCATCAGTAAGCCAGCCAAACCAATAGGCAACTGCAAACTGGACCAAAGACAGATGGATGGCTTCATAAAATAGTTGCTCGTAGTTAAACAAATCAAAACACTACAGAAATTAAATGGAATTTTTTTTTGCTGTTTTTATTTTCTTTTCATATTTAGATTGCTGTTTTCGTTGTTTTAGGGAAATTGGAAAATGTAAAGAAAGAAAGAAAGAAAATTGCTGCAAATGAAGACTGAAGCAAGATTATGAAAAATTATAACAAAAGTTACAAACGGCCAAAGGTATGGGTAACAAAACCCGTTCACTGAACTTTAAGAAGGAAAAGCGAAAAGAAAAGAAAACTAAAACTTAATGGGAAACAAAATAAAAAAAATATGTCTTCACAAAATATTTCCCCATAATATTTCATACTTTTTTTGTTGTTGTTTCATTTTAATTTTAAAAATTATTATGTTGCAAAATATTCACCACACCGACAGACGTTTTGCTTTTTAATAGTCATTGTTGGTAGGAAAAAATATAAGAAAACAACAACAAAAAGCATCAAATTTGTAAAAAAAAACCAGAACCATCAGTGACGTTTTTTTCTTTCTACCATTACAATGCAAATAGACAGCCAGACATAGTGAAAGATAGCGAGACAGACAACATAAGTATCATAGTCATCATCATCATCACTATTATTATCAGCAATGTTGTGTTGTAAACCAGATACCAGCTACGAGATACATGTTCTTGTACTCACAATATGCAATTTTATAGTTTAAGAATGAAAAAAACAAAATAAAAAAAAATACGTTTTTTACAACAATGAAATGAAATGACTACGGCCCACAAATAATACGATTTTTTATTTGGCGATTTTGATTCATCTTTTTACTTGGCTTTCCACAGGCAACGCGAGATTTAAAAATTCTTCATGAATTTGTATTAAATTTTTATTGCCAGTATTTTTTAATTAAAAAATAAAAGAAAATTACTTTCCATATATCAGATTTGATTAAGTGCTGATGTCTCTGACAACTTGAAATCGGTTCGAAGTTCATAATTGATTTGATACACGTGATATCCAGTACCATTATAGAGTTAATGGCATTCAACGATTTCCTAGAGACATGGAAATGAAAATAAGTGCTCCAAACTTGTTTTAAAGCCGTTCTTCGCCTCTGAACTTCCTTTTTTAGTTTTGTGGAAAAGGCTTGCAGTTTTCCATAAGACGTAGAAGATGCCTCTAACGAACGTCGCTGTCAATGATTGAAATAAACTTTGAAAGATTAAATAAAAGAAAGTGTTGTAATGCTAGATATTGCAAAAACCACCTTCAAAGCGTATTTCTTATGCGGCCAATTACAATACCCTTCGAATTACCTAAAGACGCTGGTCTTGACGAAAGCTTTTGATTAACATTTATGAATCTGGTCATTATAACCCTTCAGTCAATATTGCGACCTAGTTTCTCACACTACTTATGTTGTGTGTGTTAATTTTATACATGAATGGCTGGACCGATACAGTTTAAAGCCGACTCCGAACGAAATATTTTTTGGGAAACTTTTTCATTGTCAAAAATCTTCTGAGAGGTAAGTAATCGATGAAAGATTTTTTCATATTTCGTTTTGTTTAAGAGATCTGACCTAGGGTTTGAACTGTGGCTTCACGTCTAGTAAGCCAACACATTAATTAGTAGACTACAGCCACTTCAGAAGCATCATACTGCACATAATTCCCTGTCAATCTAACTATCGTCTCTACGGCCAATGCTGCCTTGGTTGTCGCCTGTGTGTGCTTTTAATGATTTGGTTACGTTAACGCAAGAGACTAACTTTTTATCACAAATCATTATCCGCTTAGAAACACACTGGTTTTATTGATAAGGCGACTCGCTGTTTAAGTATCGGGGCAATATTAACAGTGATATGGTGATAATTTCGAGAGCGTCAGTGAGTGGTTATCAAAATTGTTGGAATGCAATTAACGAATCGAAGCAATAATAAAACTGAGTAAAAAATACTTTTAACACCGACTCTTACTTGGCCTGATCCAATTGCCCGAATATAATGGCGGACAATTCTCAAAGTGGTTTAGTAAAGAAATAATAGTTTATGCACGACACTCTACACTTCCCATTCCCATGCTCAAGCAGCTTATGATTTATCTGATGATTGACAACTGTAATCGCCGATGAATGCAAATGGGCTGTCATATCATTCGATATTTTTTTGCTCTTGGAAATTGCTTGTGCAAGTACTCAGCTTCATTTGATATTTACAACGACTTCCGTTGCTCATGATATTCTTGTCAACAATACTTTTCTACTCAGTTCTTTATGTATGTAGTTGACACAACATCAAGCCAATGAAGAGTTATTCTAAGGATCCTTAATTCTTCAGCTGCTAGGCCTGGGTATACATAGAGAAAATTAAAGTTTGTCTGCTCCGTTTATGACTTGTGTTCCGATTGTCCCACAATCTATGCATAACGCTACGAGTTTGAAAATATAGTGCCGAAAGATCTTTAGAAGTTCTAGTGTCCTGCCCTTGTCAGATCGAAATTGAACAGAAAAATATATTTTGTTTTGTGCCCTCCAATAGAAAGATTGTAAATTATCCCCCTGATGATAATCATGGGACGGACAGTATGGGAGCACTACAGGTGGGAAGATTACATATTCCTCATCAATCAAGCCCGCTCCGACAATCTCCCTGCATGCTGGGTTCGAAATTAAAGAGATGGCACATAGATGGCTAAAGAACTTGATTCGCTCCTATTATTGAAGGACTAACTTGTTTCTATGCGACACTAGGATCCTGATAGCAGATACAGGTATGAAGAAACAAGTGGTCGTCAACCTAAAGAAGATAAATACACTTAGTCCAAGTAAGGGCGTTTGTGATATCACATTGATTCTCTTCTCCTCATCTTAAAACTATCCGGATCTACTGATAAAGCCACATATTCGTCGTCAACAGCATTTTGGGCATGTACGTAGTAGCAGAAGAACACTTTTCAACTCTTCATTGCCTCTGCACTGGCTCTATGCTTTATGTATGCATGTATGATTTTTGTCTACCTGTGCAGTGTGAGTGTCAAGAGATGCTTCTTAGAATGTTAGCAAAGTTTCTTGAATATAATCTAGGCTAGAAATTTCTAAATAACGGTATAAATTACCATTTCGTATGTTTTAAACTTATAGATTCCCTATTTAGAGAATTCGGCCAGTTTATCCGCTCTGCAGTTTCTCGGAAAACCATTGTGTCCTGGTACCCATATGTTGGTTAGTTTATTTGCTCTGCATTTTCTGGGAAAACTATCCTGGTAGCCATATGATGGGAGTATTGTATAGTTCTCTTCTCTTTCTTACAGATTCACGGTTGCGGAAAATCGTTCAAGAGGACACGAACCCAGTGCTCTGACATCCGCCCAGCAATCAGAGAGAAACCATAAATATACTCCTCTTTATTAATCATCATCCCATCGCTTACAGTCCATACTTTCGTCTAAAAGCCACTGCAATGGCGCTGAGCTATTTCTATCGACTTGAAAGACTTGCCTGCATCCACTTAGTTACGGCAGTTATATGATAACAGTCGTACAACAGTAAATGAAATACGAAATGTCACATTAATTAAACAGAAATTAAATGTGATGGAGGAATGTTTGGTAAACAATATCTTCATTGTCATAAAAATGTTGTTTAATTTCTAACAACAACAATAATTTATCTTGTTTAGATAGTTTTCAAATCAGTTTCATAATTCTCCATACTTAATACCCATGAGTGTATAATAATTTTATTCAGAAACTTTTTATTTTTGTTTTTGTTTTTGTTGTTATTTAATGTAAAATTGTAAATGTTAATTTAAATATTTACTCATTACTTTACATTACACGTGTATAATAAACATTTTCCCATTGCATGTGTGTGTGTGTATTTACAGTGTGCATATTACGTATGATTAAATGAACACATTATGTATGTACATGAATATATGTATGTATGTGGGGATGTACGATACATACATATGAATAATATTCTCGTGTTTGTTCACATATTTATTTTAATTTTCTCACTAAATAGTGCTTTTTTACATTGCTTTTTATGTAAAAGTTTTTTTTTGCTGTTTTTAGTTCTTTTATTTTTGTTTTTTGTTTTTTTTTTTTTTGGAGAATACTCCAGACAGTCAACTCGGCATTTCAATGATTGTATGTAAACAACATCCAACAGTCAACATACAACGTACAATATTGGCAAAGTTAAAAAATAAAACCAGAAACTTTTATAGAAATATATGTATACACACATATATACATATTTCGTATATATATATGGACGTACGTGTTTGGGTTTATATGTAGAAGAAGAGAAGAAAGAAAAAAGCATCCTAGTGTAAAACTAAGGTTATAATAGGGAACCCTTAAGCCAGTTTTATAAGAGGTTGCATTCATTAGAAGACTACTTCACTACATCAAATTAAATCTAAGTTTAGAGGTGTGAGAGAGCGAACAAAAGTTTATTTTGTTTAAATGTTGTTTTGAATATATAAAAATAATTTAAGATCCACTTGACTTCTACCCCTCATAGATGAATAATATTAACAGCCAACATCATGGAAATAACATTTTAAACTTGGCTTTTAACAAAAACGTATAAATTTCTAAAATACTAGAATAAAATACAAAAATTTTGTGTCTAGCGGATGGTATGTAGGGTGA
Source organism: Sarcophaga carnaria (assembly GCA_958299815.1). Taxonomy (NCBI): domain Eukaryota; kingdom Metazoa; phylum Arthropoda; class Insecta; order Diptera; family Sarcophagidae; genus Sarcophaga; species Sarcophaga carnaria. The sequence goes on from OY283150.1 coordinate 43,906,672, forward strand.
AATAGAGGAGAGCAGCTAAAGATCTCATACTTAACAACATCTACCTAAGCCTTGTTGTGAGTTCGTTATTCGTGGCACCCACAATACTACGCTTTCTATGAGCAGCCTGTATTCTGTACAGACTTCCTTGCCATCTTCTAGACAACTCCTCTGATTTATGTTTAATTAAACAATCTTGCCAAACAATTGGAATCTCGAGTTTATGAAGTTTATATTTGTAGCATGGTTTTTAATAACCTAACTTCTTATTATCCATGACAGTATAGGGATAGGGTGTCAACCCTCGTTGTTATCACCTTAATTGTTATTTGACGCTCAGTGAAGATATTTAAATCTCTGTATGTTAAGTTTATCAGACTATGTATGGTCTAGCAATTGCACATACTTCCGCTTAGAAGACCGTATTATTATTCGGTAGCCGAAGGCATAGTTTCTGTTTATTCTGTATAGAAGACCAGTTCCGTTCTATAATCATATTCAGAGTTAGCGATATACGAAACTATTTCTGTAAATTCCAATTAAAAATTGCTCGTTTCTATTATGATACATGAATTCAGAAATGGCACATGAAACACAAAATCACTGATAAATATTGCGGTTCTTGAAGTATCTTATTCATATCCGATTAAATTTACTTAATTGGAAGCTGACGTTAGTGTTAGTGTAATTGGAAAGGAATAATGCAAACTTCAACTTCAAACTTCAAATAAACCCAAGCTTGTATTCTTTACTTGAGTATTTGTTCATTTCTCTTCACAGGCATTGAATTACATCAAGTAGGATCGATTCTGTGGTAGAAATTAAGAGAGATCTGAAAATTCAAGCGAGAATTGCCAAGGCTTCTAGGCTTTGAAGACGATGCGATTTTCGGACATAGTGGGATGGATAGCTATTGCATCTAGGATTCCAAAACATTTTTCGTTACGATCTGGTAACCCTTGGGACAGAAGATATTGCCGACGAAGCAAAAAAGTCACCTATATAAATCGGGCTTAATGGTATAAAAAATCAACTTTTGAGAAAATGGGCTGGATAGCCTTGCTATCAAGGATTCCAAAACAGGTTTCTTTACAGTTGGACGTTACTGGGAACCGGAGATATAGGCGGCGAAGCTATTATCATTCTATTAAACCAAACGTGTACAGTTTTGATTAATTACAATCTATTATTCCATCAAAGTAGAACTCGGGTTCGGAAATTATTTTACATTATTAAGAGAGCTCATCAGAGAAACATATTATAATCTGAAGACATACGGCATGGGCCATATTGTGAATGCATTAAAACTCTTTCAGCCTCTGTCGGTTTATCAAAGGCGTGTGTGACTTGGCGTTGTTATGATGTTGTTCGTTAATTGTCGATAGTTGAGATCAGAATCAATAGTTTGATCAAGGTGAAGAAGCTTATTATTTTCCAGACGTGGTGTTAAGCCTTTCTTTGCTATTGTCTGTGAAACTAAACCATGCTTTGTTCATCATCTTTTGCTCACATTATGATCGGTCTTCATGCTTATTTTTGTCATTCGTAACGTTTTAGTAGTTTTGTAGTCGCCGTAGTCTAGTAGGTAGTGTGTTGGCTTATTAGACGTAAAGCCAGGGTTCGAGCCCTAGGCCAGACATCAAAACAAAATACAAAAAGTATTTCTTCGCGACTTCCTCTCAGCAGATTTCTGGCAAAAACTCTAAAGTTTTCTTCCTCAAAAATCTGTCGTTCGTAATCGACTTTAAACTGGAGGTCCCGCCACTCACATATAAAATTAATGCACACAACATAAGTGGTGTGAGGAACTAGGTCGTAATCCTGGCTGAAGGGTTGTAATGACCAATTATGTATGTATGTAACGTTTTAGTAACAGAAATGGTTCAATTTCGTATCGTTTTAGCAGTGCGTTTCAAATAGTAAACAAAATGGCATCAACTATGATGCTGTAGGTATGTGATAGTCACACGCTTTAGATATTCTGAACTATATAATATGTTTGCTATATATTAATTATAGAGAGATATTGCTTTTAAATTCTTTTATTATTCTGAGCAAGTCTTAATGTGTCTTCATTACCTAAAAAGGATTGCTGGGTTGTTATCCTTTAGTGGGCAATTTAACAATTCACTGTTTTACAGCACTGGCACCAACAATATTGCAACGTAGTTAAATGGCAAATAGCAGAGGGAAAAAATCAATAATAAATATATAGAAACAAAAAAAAAGAAGGAGAAAATATTTATAAAAACTGTAATAAAAAGTTCACAGCAGACATTCTTTTCATAAGCAAAAGTTAAGCAGTGATAATGAAAAACAGATAATATGGGAGTTTTCAACATTTTTTTTTTGTTTCGCTTTTGTTGGAAGCCTTTTATAGAAATTTTATTAAAAAAAAAGGATGTTCACTGGCAAAAAATTAAATGTCAAAGGTTAAAATAAAAAACAAACACATGTAGAATACATGGGAGGGGGGAAATAAACAAAACAAACAAAAAAAAGAAAAGAAGAGGAAAGAAAAGAAAAACAAAAGTATTAGTAAATAATAATAATGAAATTTCCATGAGGCATTAATAAAATTTGCTGAATTTATAAAATTTTTTTAAATCAAATAAAACTGGCTAATAAATGACAGGGGTGTATAGATAGATAGGCTATTAAATAAAGTTTATGAATTTTTATTTATTTTTTTTTTATCTACAATTTATGCTTTTTTATTCAATCATATGAATAAAATATTTTTTTTAATTTTTAGCGGATTTCCTGTTATACAACCTCTCCAACTTTTGGTGGCACAAGCAAAGCAGAGCAGAGTAGAGCAGGCAGTCAGTCAGACAGCCAGCTAGGTAGACAATCAGCGAGACAGACTTGTACTTACGATTACGATATTCATATAAAAATATAAGTGCACCGACTGTTCTTTGTCTGGTTAGCTGGGCAAAGAAAATAAGCCAGTAATAGTCGTAGCGTATATACACACATATATAGAGTACACCACTCCAGACGCCGAGTACCCGGTTATGTACTGTTATTCTCGTCTACACTTTACTCCACTTCAACAGTCATATGGTATTGTAAAGCCAAGCCAGTAGATTTTTCGCTAATAAAAATACAACAACAAAATACTGACTGACTGACTGACTAACGGACGAAATATACAAAGTTTCCTTAGGTTGTCTGCATTGAAATCATTTTCATTTTTTTTAAATAGGTTTTGTATTACTGTAGGAAACACAATCTCGCCGTTTTATTAAAAAAAAAAACAAAAACAAAAAACTTTTTACTACACTTTACTATTGGCGAACAACAACAACAACAACAAACATTAATATTTAAAAATATGAAATATTCTTTGATGTTTGCAATTCTTTTTTTTGTTTTTGTTTTTGTTTCCTTCATATTTCAGCACATTTTTTTTATTTGATGATGATAATTATTATGGTGCCGTTGATGATAATGTTGTTTCTATTGAAGTGGCTGTGTGCTGCGATGTTGTTGACTTTAGAGTCAATGGTCTAACAATAGTCTTGTTATCAACTGAATTGCAAAATATTTCCGAGAATTCGTAATTAGTCAACCACAAATGTGGAATATCTTTGTTTTTGTAGCTGCTTGATGTAAGCAATTTAATAAATAAAATTCATAATTTTTAGGTGACCAGTTGTAATATTTTAGTAAATCTGTTGGGGCACTTGAACGTTGCGATTAGTTGTACATGTTGGAACGCGTTTCGACTTTTCAATAAAATTTACTTATGCAGTGTTAGTGTAGCATGATATTGGTCGTCGGTTACATGAAGATTAAAATTCAACCGGCGACCAATATGATGCGACCAATATCATTCAACCGATGACCAACCAGTTGTGCAACCTGTCGCAACGTGTAGGGGTCACATGATATTTTCAAAATTTTGTGTATTTTTTTATACTAACTTTGTAAGCAATCACTCATAAGCTGAATGGAGCTATTTTTTAATCCACTTTATTAGCTGATTTGAGTACGTATAATTTAAACGACACTTCATTAAATACGCCCAAGAGGTTCTTTTGATTACCAAAAAAAAAAAACACAAACAGCTCGCATTCCAAATAAGTTTGAGTTTTTGCCAGAAATTTAATGAGAGGAAACTGCCGAAGAAGTATTTTTTCTGATTCGAACACTCTATCTACCTAGACTACGGCGTAAACTTCTGCTTGCGAATATTTCACATCATTTGAAATATGATACTATTATGTTGCTCCAAAATTTTGCCTCCAAAATGATGATGATTCACTCTTATTACACTCTTATCTCGCTTCTAAGAAATTTTCAAAATTAAAAAGTTTACTTGTTATGTCTAAGAAACAGTCATAATGTACTCCCCTAATCAATTTCGTGTTAGATTTGTCTGTCATTATCCGAACCATTGTCTCAATTGATCTAGTGATCATTCCAATATGCAACAAATTTATATCCAACAGAGCCCTTAGCGCCGCTATAGGGAAGTATGCCATTGTCCCAGTTAAACCAACCAATGCCTGTGTATCTTTAGAGGACTTAAACCAACAGAGACTTCAGCGCCATTATAGGGATTATACAATCCTATGCCTATGTACGTGTATCTTCACAGGATAATGGAATTGTTAGCCATCATTACCTATCTCTCTCTCTCTCTGTCTTTCGAACAAATAAATCTGTTGTTGTATTTGAGATTGTGACGAGTAATGCTGTTTATTCAGTTCTGCTCTATGCTAGGGTTGCGTCTATGCGAAAATGTTTTGAGTGGTTGTACTGGGTGCAATGAAAATTAACTTTTCTTGATGATTATTCACTTTGCGATGTCAAGGAGCATTTCGAGTGATTATTTAGTGGGGAAATATAAGTCGAACATTTTAATCACTACATGTTAAATACTCTTAGACTAGCATTCGGGGGAATCCAAGGGGAATCATAAAATCTGAATGAATAGAGTGGGATGTCTCAATGAAACCGAAACAAATTCGATAGCAGTGCGGTGTATGCCAATCTTCAATGGTCTTCTTGGCATACATACGTATAACTTGCCTTCTGTTTTATTTTATATTGTAAAGCAGAAATTACAACTGTAAATGGATAATTTAATTTGAAAGTTTTTTTTTCCTTAATTTTAAACTATTATTTGATCAACAATACAAACATTATTAAGTTACAAAAGCTTTTAATTAACCGATATTGAAATGCGTTTCTATTTAAAGGCCTGCGGAATACGTTTGCGGTTGTACAGAAACATAATCATCATCATGCACAACAACAACTGTAAACAATTAATTTAAAGTGAATTGATTGTTGTAAACTCATTACAATTGCATTAAACCTTAACAAAAGAAATAAAAAATAAGAAGAAAAAAATGGAAAAAAGAAAAAAAAAGAGAAAAAACACTTTAAAATCACAGAAAAAACAATTTTAGAGTCAGTCATTTAATATTAAACCAACACACGGCTTGTAAAACAACATTTTTAATGTTTCTTGTGTTGGTTTCATACAATTGAAGTCTCTTAAGGGCGCACAAGCCAAATGCGGTTTAAAGAAAGCAAAAAAAAAACCAAACAAACAAACTATAACAAGAAAAATGAGAAATAAAAGGAAAACAAAAATAATACAAACAAATAATATTAATGAAGTAGTTTGTTTTTTTCACACACACACATACAAACACACATTTTTTTTTTTTTTTTTTTTTTGGAGAGCAAAATAAAAGGAAAAACTCATAACAATCTTGTTGTTGTTCACAATAATGAGAATAATGACAGAGACGTGGGCACTGTTAGCGGTGAAGTATAATTTACCATATAAACAACAATAACAACAACAACAACGAATATAATTAGTCAAAAGAAAGACAAAAATAAACAGAGCGCAACAAAAAACCACGACCATTGGCAAAAACAAAAAAAAAAAAACGAAATAAAAACGAAGAAATAATATTAAGAATGGAACTATAATAGTATATGGCAAGAGTAACAACAACGCAACAGCAGCAACGAGAGAAACATAAATAAAATTAAAAGAAATAAATAAAAATTTAAAGAGAAGTATTACAATTGAGACTGGTCAAGATGATTTGAATAGGTGCCCTACATCTACAGAACTCACTCATACCAGGAATGCGTAACAAGAAAGGCTTAGTGCGGAGACAGACACGCTAGCTTTTAAGGGAATGAAAGAAACTCCATAGTGACATATCGCTTAATACACTTTTCATATGAAGCGATCGCATATTCAAAAGGGCGAAGCTTTAAATATGCATTGTTTCAAGCGAACATTGTGAAAACATTGTAATTTGTATCCTGCATGAACTAAACGCAATTGGATTACGCTAGTTAGCAGCAAAAATATGGTGTATTTGAAAAAGTAGTAGCTCTGGCAGTATTACTAGCATTAGGCAACACTAAAGCATGTTCGAAAGTTAACATTTTAAGCTTTATTTTGTTACTGGACATTATTAAACTCACATTATTCAGTGAAAAGTTCTTTGCATTTCGAAATGTCATTTCAATTCTGACACAATTCCCATCCATTAAGAAAACGTCACAAGCTGCTAAAAAAATCTGTTTGCGGAACCGATGCTGTCTCTAGAAAAACGACAGGAAATGGTGTTCTCCTTTTAGATTTGATAAAGGTAAACCGTAATAAAGTGTAGCACTTAAGCAGAATTGAAGTTGCTAAGAATTCAGACATTCATCACCAAAGAGTTATCAACTATTTGTGAAAGGCTAGCTCCAAAGAGAAGTTCGACTTAAGGGAAGTCGCCGTAGTCTAGTAGGTAGTGTGTTGGCTTCTTAGACGCAAAAGCCTGGGTTCGAGCCCCAGGCCAGGCATCAAAGACAAAACACAAAAAGTATTTTTTTCGGCGACTTCCTCTCAGTAGATTTCTGGCAAAAACTCTGAGAGTAAATAAAAATTTGCCATGAAAAGTTTCTCAATAAATAAATATCTGTCGTTCGGAGTCGACTTAGGTCCCACCGCTCATATATAAAATGAACACACACAACATAAGTGGTGTGAGAAACTAGGATGTTGCACAATGGGTCAATTCGACATCCGGGTACTGTACTATTCTTAATTGACAAGTACACGTCCTCTAACCTAACCTAACCTAACAAATTTCAATTTGCAACACTGCTAAAATAAAAAGTGAATCACACACGACAATAATGTGCTGAAAAGATCTTGGGCGGAGCAAGATGGAGCCACGTAGAAGGTGGCTAAGGCAGGATTAACATCTAGAAGCGTAATGCTGTGTGGCCGATGGGAAAACAAGAGAATTGTTCATCTACAACCCGATAAAAACTATTGATTTTGATCTCTACTTCAAGACCAGTCATAATGTTAGCAGTGTGTCAATGGATAAAAAACAAAGTTCTGTGCTACAAACTGATTAGAACCATTTGAATAAAGTCTTCCATGGATAGGCCACACATCTGTCAAAAGTTCCATAATTTATACTATTCATATGAGAAACACTGTATCTTTGGAATCTATCTGTCACTACAACTCTCTTTTCTTTCCTCCTGCAATCTGTCTGAGTGTGAGTTGTAATGATTTATGTAGTTTTCGGCTTAAAAAAACACGCATGAAACTTTATTTCCGATGAAGCTTTTATTTAAAAAAATAGTGATTTGACCTTGTCATTAAGTATGACGTAATGCCCTCTGGATTGCTTACAGCAATCGATCGTTTCAAGATATTATTCGACCATTTTGGTCGACATTTTGTGCTGTACGCGTAGACAAGGTTTTCGACATAGCCTAACGATGTCAAGTCGCATGATGTTGGTAGCCAACTGACATGGCCAAACATGAAATTACTTTTTCTGAAAACTTCGCGAGCAATAAAGCCAAAATCGGTTGAGTTTTGAGGAGTACTGTATTGTTTTATTAAAACCCCATAATATCCAGTTCATAATCTTAAATTGCAGGCTTAAAGTGGTTCTTTCAGGGCAATTTTCGAATTTTCTTCCACGACTAATGTCATAGTAATCAGATGAAATGGCATTTCCACGGTCACTTCTAGGTTCTCCGAGAACCATCTGGGAGTATATTGCTTGGTGTAATGACTGAGTGAGAAGCTAGCTTCGTTGCTAAAGAAAAATTTGCTTAATTTTAAAAGCTTGATTCTCTAGCACTCAATCAGCTAATCTACATTGCTATGAATGATCTGCCGGCTATAATTGTTAGATTATTATTGTGTTAGACTATATGTAAATGAAGGAGTAAATCGAGATGCAAAGCTCGTCGTAATACAATATAAGACAGATTCAACCGGCAAAGTCGGTTTACCGTCACAATTTCACTAAATGAAGCGACATTTTTGGCAGTGCATATACCGTTAAGGTGCACATGTCTGACCATATCGTTAAAGTTCCCATCCCTTTTTTACTTGAAATTCTAGCAAATTTTCAAGTCGATTACAACATCTACGATACACAGTTACACTTAAAAAATGGCCATGTTTGAATCACAACTTTTGGTGTAAGTTTTAATTTTGACGTATTTTTTGATAGTAAAACTGTCCATATTGGTAAACGCCAAACGTTTCACTAAATAAATGATGAAAAATATTTAAAGTTTACTTCTTTGCCAAGCTGGTGCAGGGATAAACCGGTGTTTGTCTAATATGAAGTATTAGTGTTGAGTATGAGTTGTTTTTCACAACAATATTTTCGGACATTGCACACAGATTTACAAGGATGAGCTGAGACAAACCGGTTGTTATGTTTCCCTTTTTTTTCTTTTAAAGAAAAAAATCCTTATTTAACACATGTCCTTACAACATGTATAAATTAAAAACCATTTAGTCAGAATTGCCGCCATTAAGCGATAAAAATTTTTGAAATATTTTTACGATTTTCTTTTTTCTAAAACAATCATACCCATCAATATCGCATAGGGTGTAAAGAAAGAAATACAATTTTGCAGAAACAAACGAAAATAATAACAAAAAAAAAACTCTCAGCAACTACATCTTCCTAGTGAAAGATGATGATGATGAAGATGGGAAGGGTACGAAAACAAGGCGCGGTTGTGTACGAACACGAGCTGATATTAAATTATAAACAATCAAAATGGAAAATGATTCAGAAAAAAAAAAAAAAAACAAAGACAAGACAAAATTATACAATTTTTTAAATTAAATTTAAGAGGAAGAAGAAATAATTAAAAAACAAGAAAAACAAAAAGAAAATTATGTAGAGAAATATTTACCTTGAAATAATTTTGCTTTAAATAACAGAAGCCAGAATTATTCTGATAGCAACTGGGTGGTGAAGTTGGCGGTGCTGGTGGCGGTGGTTGTTTTTAAATGACTGCTTGGGTTGTTCAATGGCTGGTTGATGGATGATACTGCAGTTAAACGCACACAGAGTGTAGAAAATTAAAAAAAAAACGAGTTGTTGTTAAAGAAAATGGCAATTTGAAGTGAACTTTTTTTGTTTTGTATTATTTTGTTTAAATTTAAATTTTTTATTTGAATACTTTAAAACGAGAATTTCTTTTATTCGCTTTGATTTAAATTTATTTATGATTTTTCCTTTTTTTTGCTTCACTCTTTTAATTTTCTTGTTTGCTTTTTTCTTTCGCTAGAATCATGCCATTTCTTTTACTCTCTTTAGTGTTGTTACGTTGTTTTCATTTTTCTCTGCGCCGTTCGTTTGTCTATCAGACCATCTTTATTTTGCAAGGATATTTGGCATTGAATGCCAAGCACTAAAAAATATTAACGGCATACACTCATCTTAAACACATACACACACAAACACAAACATATACAATTACACTTGCTCTCACTCACTTTTACAAACATATTTAAGGCTGTAGGCTTTTTTACGATGTTATTGTTAAACGTTGTTTTTGCTGTAAAACACACAAGAGTTGAGGCTCAGTTCAGCTAGCCAAACGAAAAGAAACGATACGAATGAAACTGACTCAAAGAACGAAACAAAGCGTAAAAAAAGAAGTGGAATAAAAATTTACTCTCTCTTACACACACACGCACGCAAAATTTTTTACGAATGATTTTTTTTCTTAAACGGAATAGAGGAGAGCGTAGTGGAAGAATGAATACAAAAATACAACAACCCAATCGAATCAATAGATTTTCATTTTAAATTATTTGCACTTAATTTATGAGGATTTCTTTTTGTATTAAAATTTCTTGGCTTTTTGATAATTAAAATATTTGATTATATACTTTTTAATACAACACTAACAAAAAAACAACACTTTTATTATTCTTTTAATTTTTTTTATATGAATAACGCGTACCGTAAAATGTTCGTTGCGTCTTTAGTCGTGCTTTGTTCAGTTTACAATACAGACAAATAAATCGAGGTAGCAAATGGTCTGGCCGAAGCCGCCTTGTTATAATTGAAACAACAACAACAACAACAACAAAATATAACAGGCTACACCAACAATAAGAAAATAAACGCACTTTTCAGATAAATTTTAATGTTAATGCCTTGCGAGCATGCAGATAGGAAAGAGACAACCATATTATTAAGCATATAACTCTATGCCGCATAACAGTATCTAGAGAAATGTCATGTCGTGCATTTCCCTTAGTTATTGTGAATGGCTTAAGGAAAATATGACAGCATTAAAATAGTGACAGCTGTTTTATGTTTTGATAACACATTTAATAAAACAACAACAACAACAACTATAATGCATGCAACGCCAATAATACATAGAAATGGAAATAGGAAGCAGGCAGCAACAAAATGGAAGAAAAATTGGATGTTTTTTTTTTGTTAAAGTGCACACTCTCTTGAAAAAATGAAAAGAATTATAAGAAATTGCTTGTATTTTGTTTAAAAATAACTTTCACGAAATAATTGCAATTGAACTGAACAAGCACTTTGTTTTATTAAGACACACATTAATTTATTTTTTGCTTTTTTTAATGTTAATTTTTTCTTTACTTTTAAGTCCCTCACTCCGTTGTTTTACCGCACGCCGCTTATTTATCACTGACTAATCGTTATCGATGGCTTCTATTAGCTTTTTTTGTTTTCTCTTTTCGTTTTTATCTTCTCTTTTTATTGTTTACTTTTTGGTTAAACTGTCAGATTGTCTTAATTTGGTTTAAATTTTGGGTTTCACTTTGTAGGGCTTGTCATATTATTCATGTCCACTTGCATTTATTTTATTATGACCCCAATTTCAATCACAATAGTTTTTATATAAATTAAAGGTGCATGCCTTTACTAAACGCTACTTACACTAAGTGTCTTGGCTAAACTTTAGTCAAACTGTTTAGGCAATGAAAATAATTTTAACGAATGTTATTAACATTTTGTTTTCCTTACACACATACTTTCAAAGCAGTCTATCGCACACTGTAAATAACAGTAAAGTAGTACCGCTAGCTAGCGTAATCTTATTAAAAAACCGTTATATTTATAACGGTTTTATAATTTCTCATTAAAAATATTTGTTTAAATTTTAAAACATACATTTTTTTTAACAAAATTAAAAGTACGTATATTTTTTAACGTGACTGTATTATTTTTATTACATGATATTTTTAATTGGATTCTTTTTGTTTATTGGTTAGTATTTGATTTATTACTTAATTAAAATTGCCATGAAAAGTTTCTCAAAAATCTAACGTTCGAGATCGACTTTAAACAGTAGGTTCTGTCACTCATGGATAAAATTAACACTCACAACCTGGGGGGTGTTTTATTACTTGCACGTATTGTTGAATGCCACATCTATAAATAGTGATTTTGCAAAAGCAAACTAAATAGGTGGCCGTCTCCACAAGGAATTCGGATAAACCCTCTTAGTCCACATAAGGCCCTTTGTGATACTACACTTTTCATCAATATCCCAATTATTCCTAGAATCATGTAGAACTTCCAATGAAGCGACTCAAAGTTGCCGATGTCAATGTTCGATAGATCACGAAAATCGTCTTTCTTCTTTGACATAGTATCGGGAATGTTCTCAATAGGTGAAGAACAATCCTATCCGACTCCTCGTCTCTGTAGCTTATTCAGTAATCATTTGCGAGTCATACCCATAATGCAAGAACTGAGACACTGAGAGTGCTTTTTTGGAGTATAAACAGATGGTCAGATTTTCTACGCCGTTCTGCCTATATCCGAAGCCGCCCACCCGCGGTAGACGGAATCTGTTACCGCATTTTCAATAGTGAGTTTACAGGATTCCAGAGGGACTCCAATAGTCGGGAATTCGTCAGAGAATTAGGTGGCTGAGCCATGCCTGGCCAGTTCATCTGCTATGCAGTTACCCGGGATATCATTATGTTCCGGAACCCAAAAAATTTGGACATCGTACCTTTCCGCCACCTTTCTGCCGTACTCCGTCCTGGAGTTCATCACCTTAAAGCCCAGTGTCTTAATAGCTCACCATACTAGGCATCAATAGGTCAAGATAGGTCTGACCACTGCCGTGTAGATCGAGTGAGTCAGTCTATGTACCAAGCCACATTTTTCCCCAACACCTTATTCGAGGTGTAGAGAGCAATGGAGGCTTTTTTCAGTCTATTAATGATGTTCAATTTCCAGGTCAATTTCGCATCTAGAACCAGCCTTAAAACTTCGCCTCATCTTTGAGTTCCAATTCCGTCCCATACGTTCTCAGTTGCCCAATCGGCGGTGGTCTATTCTTCCCAGTTTTTCCGGGAAGTATTGGGAGCTAATCCGCGGCAACCCTCTTCAGAGCCAGTTGCACCCTATCTTTAACAGTGCCCGCAAATCGGTTGTAAGCACCACGTCATCTGCATAGCCCTACAACCAACATGTTCTAACATCACTAGCAGTTCGTTCGTCACAAGATTCCATAGGTGTTGGGAAAGCATCCCACACTGTCGAGTTCCTCTTCGTATCCTTCAAGCGATGTGCAAGGCCCCTAACGTCGGGTAGATCGTTGTTTCGATATCCAGCTCACCATTGTGTCCTGTATACCCAGTCTTATGATCGCGCCAGAAATAGCTTAGTAAAGGACACTTCAATGTGTAAGAATGGAGCCAGAGTGTACCCCTTTCATGTAAGAGACTTCTCTATTGTTCCAGTTTCAACAGATTTCCACTTACTGTACGCATATTGTCCATAGAAAAAAATACTTCCATTGAGGATCCGTCGAAGATTTATTTCTATGAGCCTTTCCAAGGCCTTCAATAAGAACGGGAAGAGACTTATGGGTGTGTAATCCTTAGGTGTGGGGTGTGAGTTTCTTACCGCCTTCGGAATTAAGACCACTTCCACTTTACACCATTTCGACGGTAAACTTTCCTATGGAGTTCGATGTGCCCCATTCTTAGATGCTGTAAAAGGGCAGGATATATTTCGTCCGGTCCTGGAGACTTAAATGAGCATATCTCCCGTTTGACTGCTCTCGCAGATATATTCCAGATGTATTCTCCCGGCAGTTCACTTCTTAGACGTTGACATCAATGCTTCCCCATATATTATGATGAGAGTTGGCAGCGCAACCTGTCAATTGGCCAACTTTAGCGTTTTTGGCTTCAGTCATCAATCTTCTTACTGGATCTGGTGGTGGGTGACGGGCAAGATCGTGTGCCATATAGCTAGAGGAGATCCAGTACTGACTACTATCGATCTCCGTACTACCTATATTACCTACTGAATCAGGCCATAGTTTTTATATTATTTTTGCAGACTGAATAAATGACAACTAATTTGACAGAAGTAGCGTTAACAAGATGATCTTTATCAGCTGACATACATAGTTGAGAAGTCCTTGTTAGAAAGCCACATATTTCATGTACAGGGTGGACCATTTAAAAGTTTAAATTTAAAAATGCAATAAAACAAAAATGGTTTGAAGTTTTGCCAAATTCATCTTTTTGTTGTAAAGTACAATTGTTCCAGTTATAAATGGAATATTATTTCATTTATATGGCTGCCGTAGCTGGCCTCACAGTACCTCATACGATCGGACATATTTTCGTAAATTTTTTCGAGTTATGGGGTCATAGCTCGTAAATGGCATAACGAACGTTGGCCTTTAAATGCTCAATTGTTTCTGGTTCGTCGGCATAACACTTTTCTTTAACGGCTATAAACAGAAAATAGTTCAACGATGTCAAATCTCAGCTTCTTGGCGGCCAATTGAGATCACCATTTTGGATAATTAAACGGCCGTCAAACGTTTGACGCAATAAATCTATTGTGGCATGAGATGTGTGACAAGTTGCACCATCCAATTGAAATCAAATAAATCGGTTATCATGGTACGATAGGTGTATCCATTGACCGTAATGGTTGCGCCGTTCTCATTTTCAAAGAAATATGGACACAAGCCCCACCAAACCGTCACTCGTAATGGGTGCATTGGCTTCTACAAGACTACGTGTGGGTTTTCAGAGCCCTAAATACTGCAATTTTGGTTATTAATGTACCCACCAAAATGAAAATTAACTTCATTTGAAAAGATGATTTTTTTTTGGTAAAATTGACATCACTGTGCAGTTTCGCGTTGGCCCAATAAATCCCAACGCTGCTGAAGCGTTAATCGATTTAATACGTTCAGTGGAGATAAAATACTGACTTTTGTGGTAGAATAGAACGACATAAGTATTGCCTGATTCGAAATAACCGATGTTTTAATTTAAACCGATAGATTGTCCACCCTATACATACATAATGGGTCATTATACAACCCTTCAGTCAGGATTACTACCTAGTTTCTCACACCACTTATGTTGTGTGTGTTAATTTTATACATGAGTGGTGGGACCTACAGTTTTAAAATCGACTCCGAACGACAGATTTTTGAGAAACTTTTCATGGCAATTTTATTTACTCTCAGAGTTTTTGCCAGAAATCTGCTGAGAGGAAGTTGCCGAAGAAATACTTTTTGTATTTTGCTTTGATGTCTGGCCTGGGGCTCGACCCCTGGCTTTACGTCTAATAAGCCAACACTATACCTACTAGACTACGGCGACCACCCTATCCCTATCTACCCTATAGTAAAGGTTTTTCTACCAGATCATATCCGTTTGTGGTCGATTAAACAGAGTTTTGCGCAATACATTAAAGAAGATCATTATCCTTACTGTACGTATGTGAAACACAATTCAATCGTTCTTTCGCTTTCTCTACACCCATAACCTATTTTTTTCAACACCACATTCTTTATATGGCAGAAATCTATTTAAAATTAGTAACTTTTAAGAAAAATTAATTTAAAATTAATTTGTAAAAAAACACACACAGGCACAGAATTCTTTTTTTTTTTAGAAATCATTGATTTAAGGAATTTCTATTAGTAGAATCAGATTTTTTTTCTTCTTTTAAAAATATTTAATAAAATTTAATTTAATTACAACAACAATAAATTACACAAAAGTAAATTCATTTAAATTTAAACAAATATTATTAAAAAAAGAAAAGAAAATTTAATGAAAATCATAATTCTTAAGAACAAAGTTTTATAGGGATTTCGTTTACAATCAATCCCCTTGTTTTGTTGCATTTTTTTATGAGAGAGAGAGAGAAAAAGATTGAAACAAAAATGCCAACAATTTATGAAATTTAATAATAAATTTAAAATGTCATGTAAACCTGCATTTATTTATTTTCTGTATTTTACTTTAGTATGTGCTTCTTCTACCATTTCTCCACCTTCCATGTGGCATGCTACCACCACCTACAGTATATCAATTTAAAAGTTAAATTCTGTTTCAACAAATTCTCTCATATTCACTCTGTTTTTTTACTCGAAATATTTTTACTCGAAATATTTATGAGAAGAAGCAGGTGAGGTACAGATGGTCAAGTTAGATCGCATAATGCTAGGAAAACTGTAGAAAATATAGGAAACCAGTGGTGTTGTGCTAATTTTTTTTTACCGGAACGCGTTCCGGACTCCGGTTCACGGTTGTTTATAAAAATACATATAAAATCTCGACAAAAATTACAAAAAAAAAAATCTGCAATTCTTTTTAATTTTTTTTTTTTCAAAACGTTAGCCAATTCTCGTTATCCTGTCCAAAAAGGAAGTACCGGAA
Source organism: Sarcophaga carnaria (assembly GCA_958299815.1). Classification (NCBI taxonomy): domain Eukaryota; kingdom Metazoa; phylum Arthropoda; class Insecta; order Diptera; family Sarcophagidae; genus Sarcophaga; species Sarcophaga carnaria. The sequence continues at coordinate 43,922,672 of OY283150.1, forward strand.
CGACGTTCCGGAACGTTCCGGCTCGACAACACCACTGTAGGAAACGTATTATGAATCAATACAAATGAGATGCAACAATAAAAGTTACGCGTGGCAACAATCCTTTTGGGACGCCAACCTATGTTGCTCAATTGCTAGACTCACTTGGCCCAAGATGGATGGAAGGCTTACCAACCAACTACTCAAACTCGATCGTAAGATCATCCCGATCATAGTGGCCATGCTCACAGTGTTTTAGGAAGAGACACGAAAAGACTGCAGCTTGCTTCGAACGACTACTGTCGAGATTGTGGGCCTGCTGTAGACGAGGAAATTGTTATCCACTTTCTTTGCAAATGCCCATCTCCCACGAAGTGCAGATTTAGGTTATTTGGCACTCCATTCCTTGTTAGTTTAACGGAGCTACCATCCATTGATATCGAGGATATAAGGTTGGTTTCCAGCTTAGGGGAGTCGTGCTTTTAGTGTGTACCTCCCGCTCTGACCAATTTCTTCTATAAGTTCGGTGGAATTTGGTCAGTACGGGTACTGCGTTTACTCATGGCATCAAAACGAACCGCTATGCGTGCTCAAGTGAGCCTTTGGTGACAAAGCTACCACTCTAACCTACCTACCTACCTTATAAGCGATTAACATTCGAGGGATTCTGTCGAAACTGACAAAATTAGTTTGGGAGCAGACTGGTAAGTCTTGAAAGAATGTCGGATTTACATGCTGTAGGACTAAACAATAATATGCTATGCCTAGTGCCAGACGTGAACAGATGTACTCCACGAGAAGTACAACCATTTTTGGTAAACAAGTTTACCTACATCAAAAGCATTAAATATGATTCACATTGTAACCGTGCTCTAATAAGCCTATAAATGAATCAGTAGCATACAAGAAGACAATTGGGTTGCTTACACTAAATAAATTTTAAATAATCAGGCAATACGTAAGTATTTTAATCCATCTTTGTTCGAATAAGTGTAGACTATATAGTTAGGTAAAGTATTTTCAAGTGTATCTAATGCTTATCACATACATAGTTAGCTTTTGACTCTTTAATATTTGCCCTGCGCATAGCTGCAATAGAGGTCACACCATTAATGTCACTCTTATAAGTCAAATAAAATGGAGTCATGCATATCCCTCTTCGAAAATGATCCGTAGAAGAGATGAAAGCAAGAAGAGAGAGAGAGAGAGAGAGAGAGAGAGAGAGTGTTATCGATAACATTATAGTGGTATCTCATGTTTCAAACATAAAGAGCTTCTGGCTCTCTAATATTTGCTCTGCCATGTCTATTAGATAAAAAATATTATTTGGACTTGCACATCCCTATTTAGCTGGGAAAGAGAGGCGTTCATATCATTTCCTTTTGATATAAACTCCAAATATTTTATGATATGGACCATCTATCGGTTTAAATTTGAATCATCGATAATTTCGAATCTGGCAATACTTATTTTGTCATTTTATTCTGCCGCAATTTACGCTTGAGTAACGTTGGTATTTAGTAGTCCAACGAGAAACTACCTATACGATGATATCGATTTTTCCAAAAAAATCGTCTTTTCGGATGAAGCTCATTTTGATCTTGGTAGTCAATAAATAAAATTACTGTATTTGGGGCTCAGAAAACCCACACGTGATTTTACAGAAGCCAATGGACTCATGACGAGTGACTGTTTGGTGCGGCATGTGGAGCAGGCGCATCATTAGCCCATATTTCGTTGAAAATGAGGACGGCTTAACTATTACGGTCAATGGAGACACCCTATCACACCATGATAACCGATTTTTTTTGTACCCGCTCTTCATGTTTTTGATGTGAACGATGTTTGGTTTCAACAGGATGGTGCAACTTGCTACACACCTCATGTCACAATCGATTTATTGCGTCAAACGTTTGATGGCCGTTTAATTAGACGAAATGGTGATCTCAATTGGCCGCCAAGAAACTGCAATTTGACACCGTTGGACTATTTTTTGTCTGGCATCGTTAAAGAAAACAGAGACAATTAAGCATTTGAAGGCCTACATTCGTGATGCCATTGCCGAGATACGACCTTATGCAGTCGAGAAAGGGCACGGAAATTGGTTATATGGCATGAGGTGCGGAACAATTGTACTTCTCAACGAAAAAAAAAAAAATTATTTGCCAAAATTTCAAACCGTTTTTTAAATTTAAACTTTTAAATGGCCCACCCTATATAATAATAAACCATGCTGTCAACTATAAAGGTGTAGGTAAGATAAGATAAGATAAGAAGGGAATTTTATTAAAGAAATTCAAAGCAGATTTAAAAATATATACAAAGAATTCGTCCAATGGAACGCCCCATCAGAAAAATTCGAACATAGTCAATTCGCATGTTATCGTTGGCCAGTTGACATCATCTCCACATGGGATAACTATGACCTCAAATTGCTTGTGTAAAATATTCAATGCGACGTGAGCTTAGTGTCCAGATTATCTCAGTAGCAGCAACATATACTTAATGTTGTAAAGTCTACTTAGCGTAAAAAAACTTATAAAAGATAAGAAAATGGTGGAGATGCTCTATGACATGCCAATGTAGGATTGAAAAAAACTTACTTATATAGTTAACATATCAGTGACAGAACATGTAATGTACAGAGTAGGGTATTAAAAATATGCTTGTGAATGTTGATATTTTCCTTTGGCTATTACACAATTTATGTGTATTTTAAGTGTTGGCCATATAATACCTTTCATTGGTAAAATTTTATTATTATTTTTTATACACACACACATCCTTATACGTGTATATACAATCATATAAATATATAAAGTGCATCCAGGCCACAATATGTTAAAAAGAAAGCAAAAAACAGAAATAATTTGTAAAAATAAAATAAAAAAAAAATTAAAACAAATTAAGTTTTAACTAGAGAAACAATATTTTCACCACAAATTTATGGAAAATTTCTTCCTTTGCTCTGGCATACATTTATGGTGAAAATTATATAAAAAAAACCACCACCAACAGGAAGAGGACTATTAAAGCCATTTTTTATTTGAATTGTTGTGGTATTACAAAAAAAAAAGACCTTAAATGGTTACGAGTATTTCTTGGAATAGTTTTTATGTTGAATTATTTTTAATTCGAATAATTTTTGTGTATGGCATGTGTAAATAATATTGCACAGCTCTTGCACAAAATGTGAAAATGAAGTTTAACGAAAATTAAATTTTTATTTTCTTCTTCAAAAATTGATTCAGGCATTAAACAATCCAAACGAAGTTAAAGTTCAAAATTTAAAATTTTTTCCAGAATTATCTTAATTTTTGCCTGCAAATAATAAATATTGACAGTAAATAACGAAGTAACTGAACAATGCATTTATATTGTCTTTGCGTGTTACCACAGAAATGTTTTTTTTACCAGACTGAATACAGAATAAAATTTGAACAAAGAAATATAAGACTGCAGAAATGAATTAACAAATATACGAGGTATGTTTGAAAAGTAACATGATGCACTCGTATATGTATATATAGCATGGGAGAATGTATATATAGCATCAGTTTGACAAGCATATTTATGTAAAAGAACACTTTGCATATCCAAATTCACTAGATTCACCAAATCACCGGTCGAAAAATGGCTAACAATATTGGTATTTGAACTGGAGTCTGTTGAACAGTGTTTTTCGGATATTTAAAGCAAGACAAAGTTAAAATAAAAATAAAGCTGATAGGCTCTGAATGATAACGAATCATCAAAACCAAAACTAGTAAAGGGTGTTTTTTATAGAGGTATAGAACTTTAAGTTGGCATTACTTTTCAAGATGGCGACCGATTTAACAGCTATCAAGTGATTTATTCTCAGTTTGGTTTGGCAATTCATCATGAATAGACTCACGCCTGAACAACGCTTGCAAATAGTGCAATTTTATTTCGAAAATAATGGTTCTGTGCGGAAAACGTATCGCGCACTACGTCCATTTTATCGTCGACAAAATCGTCCATCAGAGCAGTTAATTCGATTAACCATGGAACGTTTTCGCACCACGTTTACTCTTATTGATAACTCGCATCCCCAGAGACGCTGTACGGTGCGTACAGAAGAAGCTATTGCTGCTGTAGAGCGTAGCATTGGCCAGAACGTTACAGTCAATGGTGATCGGTATAGAGCCATGATTACTAACTTTTTCATTCCTGTATTGAATAACCATGATGTCCAGGAGATGTGGTTTCAACAAGACGGCGCAACATGTCACACAGCTCGTACCACAATAGATTTATTGAAAGTCACGTTTGGTGACCGCCTAATTTCACGTTTTGGACCTGTGAATTGGCCCAAGATCTTGTGATTTAACACCGCTAGATTACTTTCTGTGGGGCTATGTAAAGTCATTGGTCTATGCGGTAAAGCCACAAACGCTTGACCATTTGGAAGACAACATTCGCCGTATTATTGCCGATATACGGCCACAAATGTTGGAAAAAGTCATCGAAAATTGGACGTCCAGATTAGACTACATCCGCCCCAGCCGTGGCGGTCATATGCCATATTTAAAATGTAATGCCACAAGATTATCTTTCGGATAAATAAAATTCATGTCAATCGAATAATCCATCGTTGTTTTATTGCAACTTAAACTCTATAAAAAACACCCTTTACAATCAATGATAGAGCCACAAGCGCTGAACGAGCTCATTCTCATTTGGCACGCTGTTTTCTTTAATTACCATTATTTACCAAGGATGTCTAAGGTTAAAACAGAATTTTTTCTTGTCTAGTCTTGAATTTATAAACAATTCGCTGGAAATAAGAAAATAATGTAAATGCTAAAATTTTACAAATTGATTTAGAATCAGAGAAGAGAAAAATGATTCCAACTTCGGCCTCACCATTCAAGTCGTTCAACTTCTGAGCCAATATGTTGAGTTATTCACAGCGCACTAAATGTATTTCGCTTCGTTCCCAGGAGCATATAAGCTGCCTTCCAAAATGTTAGTTTCTTTGTGTTTGAATAAATTATCGTGTTTCATAATGCCGCTGTACAAAATATATACAATGTATTCTATTTCAAAACGTCGTTAATGTGTATTTTTAACGCAGTCAAAAAGCAATCAGGCATCGGATTTATAGTTGATGCATTGTTCGGTTACTTTTCACATCTACACAGTTTATATACAGTAGTAGAACTGAATACAAACTTTGTATTGATACATTTTGGAAGGCAGCCATAGTCTCGACATATGATGTACAGTTTACTCTGTCCACTCTCTATAATCACATGCTTCACTTACTTTGTATTGGTCGTCTTCTTTCTAGATCTCAGTTATTTCTGAGTAGTTCTGTAGTTCTATCTTTAACAAAACTGTGGGGTAAACTTAGTGAGTTGTAGGCTCCAAAGCATATAACCACCACGTACCATCATGAATTGGATCATTATAATCCATTAGTCAGGATTACAACCTAGCTTCTCACGACATGCTTGACGGTACCTACCGTTTAACGTTGACATCGAATGATCGATTTGAGTAACTTTTCATGGCAGTGTTTATTGGTGGAAATATTTTTCTCATACACCTTCAGAACTGTTTGCCCATCTTCTTTAGAACAACAATATTACTCGCCTCCAAATATATGGTGAGTTATCCACTCTACTTTGGAACTTTTGTTGTCGTATTCCTTAAAGCATAAGCCACGAGAGTAATACTTAAAATCTTGAAATAATCAATCGAAAATCATTTGAGGGACTCTGTTAAGTTTACGTCACTGCCATTAATACGAATATTGAGTGTTTTTGCTGTTTGCGATTTTAAAGACAGTTTTCTTCTTTCGTTCAAAGTTTTATCACAGCAGTGGCTTTCTTTGAACACACTAGTATGGTGCTCAAAATCGGTGCATCATATGAAATTTTCGAACCAAACATACATATATCATCATATCATATCATATCATACATCATTCACAATTATGGTTTTAAAACTAAATTTTTTGAAACTGTGGCTGTAATATCGTATGACACATTCCATATTCCTAACTAATTCGATTAGGCACTCAGGTGTATTTAATTTCCACAACGCAACAAGGATTGCCATTTTGCCGAGTTAACACAATTATTCCTGGCTTTATAATGATAGTTTCGTTTGCAGAATTCTGCTATAAGAGGAATTTTTACGGTGGATATCTCTTAAGAAAATATTCAGAATATATCGATGATGATTCGTAACCAATTAGTGGAAAGAAATTACACATTTAGGTATGCAAAGGAATGCAGCTTTAACAGATAATACTGCTGTAAACATTACGATACTGATACTCGGATTCTTAACGAGAGTTGGGTGGAGCAGAGTGCTTTAGTAGGTTTTTTGCAAGTCAATCATTTGATCAAAAAGTGTTGGTGATATCTAGATCACATAGCAAGGCATTCAGAATTGGATCCCAAAGGCAGGATAATGACTTTTTAGAATTGCTTAAATTACAGGATAAACGTGTGACTTAACTGCGCCGAGGACATTTGCAGTGTAACTTTTTATTTATCCAGACATCGTGTGGAATATAGTTGGTGCTGGATGAACGATGTTGATGTTGTTCTAAAAAATTTAATTAAAGTTGTGGTCTATTCTGCACTAAGACAGTGTAGTCCAAATATGCCACGGAACCTTGTATGCTTAAATGTTCTATTTTATATGTAAACAAGAGATGATCAACACTGACAAGCATTGATCGTATATTTACGCCGATACTACTTTCGTTTAGTTCCTTTTGCCTTAAACTATCGAGTAAATGGCCTACATAGCTTACATCTGGCTTTATGGTTTCCTTAGAACTCAAAAATGTATATGATTGATTGTGAACGATTATTTTAAATTATTTTATTACTTGTACTGATATTCTATACAGATTTACTATAATTCTTGACCCATTAGGCGGTAGTAAAACTAATCATTGTCATATTGATATATAAACTCATGCGAGAAGAATGATAATTTTTCAATGTAATACCCTTTTTCACGGTGTCATAGTTCGAAGAAGAGGTAACAAAGAACCTCTACTATTGGTTGGCTTTATCTGGAATCAGAGTAAGACTTTGTCGCCGTAGTTTAGTAAGTAGTGTGTTGGCTTATTAGACGTGAAGCCAGGGTTCAAATTCCAGGTCAGACATCAAAACAAAATACAAAACAGTATTTCTTTGGCAACTTCTTCTCAGCAGATTTCTGGCAAAAACTCTGAGAGTAATTAAAATTGCCCTGAAAAGTTTCTCAAAGATCGTTCAGAGTCGTGTCCTTATTATTTTTTACATCACTGTCAAGTTAAAGAAGTCGCCGTGGTATAGTGGGTAGTGTGTTGGCTTATTAGACGTGAGGCCTCGGTTCAAACACCAGGTCAGGCATCTCCAACTAAACGAAATATGACAAAATATTTCTTCGGCGACTTACTTTCACAGATTTCTGGCAAAAACTCTGAGAGTAAAAACAAATTGCGCTGAAAAGTTTCTCAAAAATCTGTCGTTCAGAGTCGCCTTTAAAGTGTAAAGTGTAAATAGTCCGGCTGGGATCTGTTCCAGATCCCCGTTAGCGACCTAATCCCGCAGTGCACCGTAATAAAACCGACAACCAACCCTAAGCTGGCCTTATCCAAGCCCAGCAGCCAACCTGTTCTCCTATTGTCCACAGCAGGCCATAGACATCTAGAGACAAAACCACCCGATCCGTTGCCCCAACGCTTCTGCTCTTCCTCCCTGACCCATCCATTGATGAGGCCATAGAGGTGACAGACCGGGGTGTCAGGGCCAACTATCAAATCGCCCCCAGAAAGCGAACCTAACCTAGCGAGGGCATCGTCTCATTGCCCAGTATTCCGCTATGACCCGGAACCCAGCACAGACGGATACGGTCTAGTCCAAAAGTCCCCAACGACTCCTTGCACTCGCGAACGAGCCCTGATTTGCACCAGACCGACGCAATGGCCCTGACTGTCAACGAAAATCATGTAAGATTCCGAATCCGAAGCTGGGCCACCAGCTATGGCCTTCCTTACTGAAGGGTTGTAATGACCAATTATGTAGGTATGTAGGATCTGTAAACACCACAGTAGATGGCGAAGTAGGAAAATATTAATCCTTTGAAATACAAACGACTTGAACTTTAATTTTAAAAATGTTTAAAATTTTTGCGCTTAACAGTCGTATTAAACTCAACCTTATCTCGTTAAATAGAATTAATCCAGTCAGTTCAGAATTTTGACGAAAATATTGGTGGGTTAGTAAGTAGTGTGTTGGTTTATTAGACGTGAGGCCACGATTCAAACTCAGGTCAAACAACTCCAATAAAACAAAATATGAAGAAATATTTTTCGGTAAATGCCTCTCAGTAGCTTTCTGGCCAAAAACTCTGAGAGTAAATAAAAGTGTCATGAAAAGTTGCTCAAAGTTTACGCCACCCAGGGATAAAATGAACACACAACATGTAAGGTGTGAGAAGCGAGGTCGTAATCCTGACTGAAGGGTTATAATGACCAATTAGGCAGGAAATGTATACATTGGTAACCGTATAAAAGAAACTCATGCAATTTATGTAATTAATTACTTAAAATTAGTCATCATTTAGGTATGATTGGCAGAAAGCCAATAAACCTTCAACATAATTTCATAAAATTAAATTTCGTTAAGCTATCTGCTACAAAATGTTGAAAGTAAATGGAAAATGATTGCAGATAGAATGTCTATCATTTAATTTTGAGTTCTTTTTTTTTTTGTTTGTGTGTTTTGTTAAGAAAAAAGAAAACCACCATAATGGAGATGTCTTGTTTGCATGTTAAAATTCAATAATTGTAACATTTTATGATACTGGTGTCGTCTTTAATGGATTGCCACAGAAAAAGGATAAGAAGACGAAGCAAATACGAAACACAGGATTAAACAAAAGAGTCGATCTAATGAAAAGTGTTGCGTGCTTAAGAAGTGAAAAGAAAATAAAACAAACAAAGGTGTATAAACCTTCAATGGATACGTATAGATTTATGATATAAAATGAATTGAAACAATTCTTTTGAAAGACGCCAAATGGGAACGTAGAGACATGCTACATTTCATCATAAAATATCCGAAATACAATCGATTTATGATTGTAATAAATTTTATATAACGTTGACGTTGACGTTCACGTTCACGTTGCTGCAGTGTAAGTCATAAAATCATGAATGCCAAAAAGCCAACTGTTTACAAAAAAAAAAAAAAAACAAAATACAAGTCAAGGATTATAAAAGTTCTTTAAATAGCAAGGAAACACAATATGGTTTATTGCGGCCTATTCTTGTCTTTATGGCTGTTTAATTATATAAAATGTTTATGTTTTTTTGGAGTCAAATAATAAATATTCATTTATTTTTTTGAATTTTTCCTTTTTTTTGGTCTCTAGACTGCCTTGTCGTTTTTTTGTTTTTTTTTTAATTTTCCTAGAAACCGCAAAATTTTCTTTTTTTCCCTTTATATTTAAGGTTGGTTTTGTTTTGTTTCGTTTTCCTATTTAAACGTTCCACTTTTTTCCTACACTATCCCACAATTTGGTTTTTATTTGTATCTCATGCTTCACAAATTTTTTTTATTTTGAAAACGTTGCTGTAACAACTTTTTAGTTGAACTTCCTTCTTTTTTGGAAAATTTTATTGTGTAGAGTTTTTCATCTGTTTGCCAAACAAAATAATTAAAACCAAACCAAACCAAACCTTTGCGGATAAAATGGTTTATTTGATTTCATTTTATCTTCACCGTAAATGGTTATCTCAAATGCAAACATTCAAGTGGAAGTAAGCTTTTAAGGGCATACGTTATTACAAGAAAGTATTTTTAAATTTTAAATCACTCTTGATCGCACATCTTGATCGGATTAAGATTTTTATGCAAGTTAATGACAGTGAGAAATTTCGTTAAATTTGTTGCATAATTGACGTTCTATCACAAGCAAATCTTAAAATTTTTCTATTTTTAGTTATTTTTTATTTGATTCTGTGCTAGTAAGAGAACAAAAAGTCGGTCAGTCGGTCAGGTTTACCGAGCAGCCGATAGTTCACATGCACAGTCATCTATGGTTGCATCTGGACTGAGTCCTTGGCTCGAAAAGGGACATCACACACAGTTTCAGTTGCAACTGGGTATCTCTTGCGACAGGATCACTGACTTGATTTTATGCGAGTAGGAGGTCAAACGATAAGAGAACGATGCCCACTCCAACAGGCGTTATTGGCAGATCCCACCAGGATTACTGCAGAAATTGCCATGATATGGATGAAAAGGAATCGATACAAAACCTTTTATGCAAGTGTCCTGTAATTCAAAACAGATGTCATCGTTAGAAGATCTGGTCATTGTGGCGAATGGAGCTGGAAGGTGGATCATAACAAGGGGGCTTTCCTCACACTGGGTAACACAATATGCCGTATAGGCCACCGAGTGAACATGCCTATGAAAGGCAAGCTACCCGCTAACCTAACCTAATCTAACATAAGAGCTTAAAACATTGGTCAAAGTTGACCAAGAAACCATTTTGGAAGCTGATGTGAAACCAGTAGATCGTTCTATATTCTACAACCAGTCGAAAATTTTCCAACAAAATTCTGTGCCAGCCTAAAAAGCTAAAACAATCCAATCTTGGCTCCGAAATAATTTACTCCTCTTAAAAATGGGCCTCTGGTCGTCTCGGTTTGAATTCAGTGAAATATAAATTGTGGACAGTTTTAGAGGACATGGTTATTCACCAAAAAAAGAAATTCCCATTCTTGATTCTCTTAAGATAGCCTTGAATTTATAGCATAAAATAATAAAAATACTGCGTTCACGGATCTGAGCCTTGTCACGTGAATCCAACGATCAAATTAAAACTTCAAACGTCCTGGATCCATATTATTGCGTTTTTAGCTTTTTATAACCGATTTTTTCTGTGGATTCAAGTTCATTCTGTCTTCTCAACAATATTTCAGACTAGGCGGTCAGCGCCAATCTCAAGGAATGTATTTCTGAGACCAGATAACTAAGAGGACAACAACAACAATCAAATAAAAAGACAAAAACTGTATTAGTTTGAATATGTTTTGTCATGATGTTTTGGAGTCGAGTATGCAGGGCTGCCCCTGTAGCAGTAGTAGAGTATTACTTACAGAAGGACATTCTCAACGAGACTGGTACATGTCTTAGCAGATTTAATAGACGGTTTAGCATCAGATAATGGCGAATCTGGGTACACCATCCATGTATGTATACAAGACATATATAATTGGTCATTACAACCCTTCACTCAGGATTACGACCTAGTTTCTCACACCGCTCAAGTTGTGCGTGTTAATTTTATACATGAGTGGTGGGACCTACAGTTTAAAGTCGACTCCGAACGACAGATTTTTGAGAAACTTTTCATGGCAATTTTTATTTACTCTCAGAGTTTTTGCCAGAAATCTGCTGAGAGAAAGTGGCTCGAATCCTGGCTTTACGTCTAATAAGCCAACACACTACCTACTAGACTACGGCGACTTCATCCTCGTATATTAACTTTAAATAAAAACACTTAAAAGTTGACAAACATCGTATCAGTAGTACTAAATTACTTAAGCATTATAGACTCAATTAAGCTCTTAACATAATTGGATTGTAAAGAATTTTTAAGCAAACTTCTTAGATTTATTGCCAGTCAGTGAAATAAGTCAGTTCAATAGTTGGAGAAAGGTCAGTTTTGAGGTTCTGCCAGACTTGTGAGGTTCTGCTGGACTTTATTGAATAATTTTTCAAAAAAATTTGTTACAAAATTTATTGATTGACAGCGTAATGACAGAAGATATAGGTAAGGGCCTAATGCTCTTCTACTTCATTGGTCAGCTCTGTGGTGATCTCTTATTCTAATTCGACAGCCAGCTAAGTGCCCGGTTTAAAATTACAAAATTGAAAAAGTTTTGTGTCCAGAACAGTTTTTTTGCGATTTGAAATCAGCTTCACCCAAAGTGTTTTTTTTTAAGAACATGACTGAATGTCCTCTAACAGAGCAAATGCTTCAAACACACTGTTTGATGCTATAAATGTTACCGGAAATATTGCATTTTAGATTCACATGCCACAACCGCTATGAAGTCGCCGTAATCTAGTAGGTAGTGTGTTGGCTTATTAGACGTAAGGCCACGGTTCAAACACCAGGTCAGACTGCACTCGGCGACTTCCTCTCAGCAGATTTCTGGTAAAAACTCGGAGAGTAAATAAAATTGTAATGAAATGTTTCTCAAAAATCTGTCGTTCGGAGTCGACTTTAAACTGTAGGTCCCGCCACTCATGTATAAAATTAACACACACAACATGAGTGGTGTGAGAAGCTACGCCGTAATCCTGACTGATGGGTTTTAATGGCCAATTATGTATGTATACCACAATCACTTGCAACCAAACAAGCACCCCTACATATGAGATATTTAATCGTTTGTACTTCTTTGTCATTTTCAAGTCATTCTTATAGCCGTTATAACATTTTATCCATTTTGAGGTTTTTGCACTAAAAGATATTCATAAAATATGCCCATCTTTTCACCATTAAAACTCTTTTAAGATGTGCCACAAATTGACTTGAAATCCCTACTATATTTTTGCATTCATAATATGGCAAAATAATTTTCTGTTTGTAATGTGCGCCATAAACAACAAATTTTTATTGATTTTTGTTTTAATGCCCCTCCGGCATTTTTTTGTTTCCACATGGAATAAGGGTCCTTTTCCACTGGAATGCATAAATTGCAAATGCCATTAAAATTTTGAATATTTCGTAAGATTTACGACAATTGTTCATGTAATTTGAACCTGGTGAGAAAATACAAACATTTCAATGGTTTAATATCAATTGGTTGGCAAATAAAATTGTTATAAAAATCGTCTAAAGTACGTTGTAAATATTTTGTTGAAAGTGTTACAGGTACGCGTCTGCAATGTAAAATAATTTTCATGTTGGATTCAATACCGTTCTGTTTATTCACAGGAATTATTCATTTAAAATCGTACAATCGTACTCTACAGTACAAAATAAATATAAAATACGCAGAAAAAGAGTTTTTATAAACCTATAAACGTATAATAAATGGAACAATCAAATGAATGTAAAGCCATTTAAGAGTGTGAATTCTAAAAGATGATTTATTTTAACATCCACAATTCAAGGGATATTATTAGCGAAGGAAATAATTTCTTCAGAATCAGTGTTCCACATTCGCCCATAACGGTTGAAGAAAGAATTTTCTCTGTAATGCATTTTCCATATTTCTCGCTAATCGAAAGCGATTGGATTTGCTCTACTGGAGAGGCGCTTGCTACGTGAGAAAAATTCGGTATTTATTTCACTATAGTGCCAGCCAATGTAAAACACTGAAATAGGTTCCATTACGACGGTATGCAAATGATTAGAGATCAGATGGAGTGAAATATTTTCTTCACCTTCTTGAAAATCCTTAAAGACTTCTTACGGCATGGAATATAAATATGATAGTTCCGCATAAATTTTTCGTATTGATTTGTTGTACAGGACTACAATAAAGTATAGGTTCGTATACGCAAGTTTATTACTAAAGTTCGTCAAACTGGTTTCATCATTGTTGATGCGCCAAGACGTGAGCGTACTCGTACAGTGCTTACATTCGAAAATATCGAAGCTATGGCTGAGAGGGTGCTTGAGAATCCATCACCATCAACTCGTTATCGTTCTCAAGAATTGAACATTTCATGCACCAGTTTACGTTGAATTTTGCGAAAAAAAATCTCCGTATGACGCCTTATAAAGTTCAATTGGTTCCAGGGTTGTTGCCGAATGACCATCCGCATGCCAACGAGAAACTGCACGATGATATCGATTGTGCCAAAACAATCAGCTTTTCGAATGAAGTTCATATTCATCTTGGTAAGTACGTTAATAATCAAAATTGCCGTATTTGGGACTCAGAAAACTCACACATGGTCTTATGGAAGTCAATGCATCCATTACGAGTAACTGTTTGATGCAGCTTGTACAGCGGAAGCATCATTGATCAATCGTAATTATTACAGTCGCTACCAATACGGTCAATGGGGACATCTATTGCACCATGGTAACCGCTTTTCATGGTATTGGTGTGAGCAATGTTTGGTTTCAACAGATTGGTGCAACTTGCCTCACATCTCATGCCACAATCGATTTAGATTTGATGGCAGTTTAATTAGCTGAAATCGTGATGTCAATTGGCCGCCAAGAAGTGGCAATCTGATAACGTTGGGCAATTTTCTGCGGAACGCCGTTGAAGAAAAGTGTTATGCCAACAAACCAGAGATAATTGAGCCTTTGGAAGCTAACATTTGTGATGTCATTGCCGAAATACCACCCCATATGCTCGAGAAAAATTGATCCGATCGAATGAGGTACTGTGAGGCCAGCCGCGGCAGCCATATGCATGAAATAATATTCCACTTCTAACCGGAACACTTGTACTTCACAACCCTTCAGTCAGGATTACGGCCTAGCTTCTTACGTCGCTCAAGTTGTGTGTGTTAATTTTATACATGAGTGTCGGGACCTGCAGTTTCAAGTCGATTCCGAACGACAGACTTTTGAGAAACTTTTCATGGCAATTTCATTTACACTCAGAGTTTTTACCAGAAATCTGCTGAGAGGAAGTCGCCGAAGAAATATTTTTTCATATTTCGTTTTGATGTCTGTCACTATCTACTAGACTACGACGACTTCATTCCTTTAAGCCTCTGTTAAATTTACAATACTTACACAGAATTTTAAGAACAATTTTTTTTTTGTTTTTATGAAGTGTTTATATAACACAGACGCCTTCTAATAAAAGCAATAAAATCTAAAAAACCTTATGAAACAATAGATTTTGTCTTTAGTTTATGGCCAACTTGTTTTAACAAACAAACAAACCTGGGTTCAAGAAACATTAAGACTGAAATAAATTATAACAAGCCGTAACGGATGTTTATTCAAGATTTAATCGAAAGATTTTTGAAGAAAGTTTCGAAAGCAACAGTAACCCAGTCAGTATAGCCACAAAATAATTTGGAAATCATGAATCAACATTTTTTATTGGCTTTCTGTTCCTTTTTTTGTTCTTTTTGCTTTGGTCTTTGGTAACAAAGGTGTGAGGGTGTGTTTTTTTTGCTTTTTAAAAATTGCAAACAGTCATAATAAAAGGAAACTTAAATGCAAAGAATCCTGCTTTTACAAATAGAAGAAGGATTAAAAAGCTTTCAACTCTGAAACTGTTATTTCCTCTTTACTGTGTTTAGTTGAGAATTTCTTTTCGTTTTAATTAAATTATTCTGACTTTTCAAAGAGTCCAAAAGAGCTGTTGAGGTGTGCTGTGGGAGTTTTATCAAAGTAAGAGAAAATTGTTGAAATCAAACTAAATTGATGGTAATTTCATGGCATTGCTTGAAATTACGGAGAATTTTTTCTACTTTCTTTCAAATATCAATTAACTTGAATTCATTCTTCCAAACACACAAAACAAATTCTCTCTCTTAAAAGGTCAAAAGTGGAGTAAAATGCTTGAATACTGTGCATATTGGTTTTCTGATATCATTCCTTACGTATTCAGTTTTAAATTGAACAGTAGTCTGCTTTGATCTAGCAAGTTAAGAATAATGCTTGGCCATATGTTTTGTCATAGAACATGGGCTGATTGGTTCAAAAATATGCCGGTCTTTCGTTATTTTTGATAACAAAACTCTCAAATCAGTTATTTCTATAGGATATACAACATGCCTGGATGTAATTTGAAGAGTTTAAGAGAGAGTACTTATAATGTAAATATTCACTTTGGTTGTGGATTAATCTGCTCGTAGATTTCTACGGTGAAGTAGCCGTAGTATAGTAAAATAGTATGTTGGCCCAGGATCAAAACTAAATAAAAAAAATTTTTCTTCGGCGACTTCCTATCAGCAGATTTGTGGCAAAAACTCTGAGAGTAAATAAAAAATTGTCATGAAAACTTTCTAAAAAAAATTTGTCGTTCGAAGTCATTTTTGGATAAAATAAACGCACTCAACACAAGTGGTATGAGAAACTAAGTCGTAATCCTGACTGAAGGGTTGTAATGACTCATTTATTAAGTTTTTTTCAGATAAGTAGCTGATTGGTCTACTATAGTAAGACCTAGAAAACCGCCGCATTCTGTGAAAATGTATTGGGTTGTTTTCTGGAAGAAACCTTGCTCAAAGAGTCCCATTTTTTTTTGAAAAGGTGGCTCTGCTTGACCTTCCTATGCTGTTCGTTGTTAATGTTATTCTCTTTGCATTGTCAGGGGTCTTCCAAAGTGATATTTCAAGGGATGTAGTAATAGGATGTATAATCTTTTAGAATCAGTTGAATGTCTTAGTCTCTTAGACTTGCCGATTACTATAGCACTCCCCAGACTAAAACAAAAGTTAAACCAAGCATCAGAGTATGTCGCCTTATTTATTGAAACTAAAGCAGCCATGAAGACGCCGTAGTCTAGTAGGTAGTGTATGCAGATTTTTGATAAACATACCGGCCTTTAACTTTACATACAGAACATACATATATAATTGGTCATTACAAGCCTTTAGACAGGATTACGACCTAGTTTCTCACACCACTTATGTTGTGAGTGTTAAGTTTTATACATGAGTGGTGGGACCTAAAGTCGACTCCGAACGATAGATTTTTGAGAAACTTTTCATGGCAATTTGTTTTTACTTTCAGAGTTTTTGCCAGAAATCTGCTGAGAGAAAGTCGCAGAAGAAATACATTTTGTATTTTGTTTAGTTGAAGATGCCTGACCTGGGGTTTGAACCGAGGTCTCACGTCTAATAAGCCAACACATTACCTATTAGACCATGGCGACTGCTTTAACTTGACAGTGATGTGAAAAATAATAAGGACACTCTATTTACTACTCATAATAGTTATAAACAAATAATCACACATTTGCTCTCATTTAAGTTGTATAGTGGTCTAGTGGTCTAGTGGTTAATATATTGCAGAGGCCCCGGTATTGCTTAAAACTGGCATACATTGCCGGTATACCCTTAGATCAGCCAGAATAAACTCCCTAATTGATAACAATTTGTGGAGACAAGTTGTTGTTTTTACTATAGTCCACAAGCTCTCGATCATATTTGGTTCTGAATACAGTGCGGGCGAGTCGAATACATTGTTATTGTTATTTCCGAACCCTTACTTAGTACACTTTGCAATACGTTAGGCCGCAACATGCACCAAAGTGGCATATATTTATACGACCTAATGCAGCATAGAAAATCGAAAGATTAGGACATAATCTGTTACTGTTCTAAATGCCTTCTCTACGATATTGTATGGCCTAACACCATAGTAGGAAATTGACCTGCAAATAACAATATTACTCCCGCCATGCTTTACCGTCTTAAAAGTGGACTGAGTATCTGAATTTATTGATCTTACAGTATAAAAACATCGAGGTTTGCTTAGGTAAGTGCTTTGCTTGCCGTTTTCACAGGCAAGTTCACTCGGTTGTCCATTTGGTTCGTTGTGTTACCCAGTGTAAGGTAAGACTCCTGATTTGTTAGTGGTCGATTTAGACCAACCCGAGCTTCGAATGCAACCGGCCAGTTCCCCAAATAGGCCGTTCTCCATCATGCGCAGACCTAATCACGTTTTGTCACCCAAAAACCGATGATAACTGTTTGAAATGCTGGGCATTCACATAAAAGGTATTGTAGCGATTCCGTTTCCTCTACATTCTGCCAGATTCTCCAGTAATCCTGGTGAGGCAGACCAAGCTTGCCAGTGAAACCGTGAGAATTCCTATTAGATGGCGAATCGTCTTGTCGAACTCAAGCAGTTGATTGGTTTTCGATCTGAATATGAAAAATAAATAAATTTTTGCCAATAACCACAGCGGTGGTGGTATTATTGTTGTTTGAAGGTAATTTCTTCAATTTAGGTCACAATATCGTGTTCTCGAATAGAAGCTATGGTTATGCCAAAGTCTAGGGTATAGTTTATCGACTATGCGATATATATGCGAACCCGATCCTATGAATACAATGAAGATATCTGATAGATCCTCTCATAAAACTTCTTTGCACCTCCCACAGAACGTCATTCAAGTATTCACTGATGGATCTTGATCGAAGGTGTTATTCGTAAAGAGCTTTTTCAAGGCTTAGCACTGCGGCACATGAAGTTATTATGTCGCCCATTTCTGAACTCCTTCTGGATCTGGATCGGACTAAAAGTTTGCACGTCTGATTAAACCAAATGGAAAGCTTTCATCCTAATACTCTACAAGACTCTCATCCTCCTCGTGCTTCCTTATGGCGCAGAGGAACGGACACTATTAAGTACTGATACAGCTGCTTTCGAGAGAAAAGTCCTACGTAAGATCTTTGGTACAGTGTGAGTTGGCTATGATTTCCGTATACGATGTTAGAAGCACATACACTAAGCGACATGCACGTTCTGCAGCGTATTAATATCCAGCGACTGCGCTGGCCCGGCCATGTCATTCGAATGGAGGAGGATGCTCCTGCTAGATGGCTGCACTGGCTCGGCCATGTCTTTCGAATGGAGGAGGATGCTCCTGCGATACGGGTATTTGATGTGGCGATCTTCGTAAGTCGGCGAAGGTGCCGAACTTGTTTGCGTTGGAAGGACAGGATCGAGGAAGCCTTGTCAGTGATTGGTGTGACCAAATGGTTTAGGCGCGCAAGTAGCCGAGGCGCCTGGAAGAATGGCGGGCCGAAATCTGTTAATCAGGTTGCTAATGTCTAATTAAGTAAGAAAGAAAGAAAGTAAGCAAGAAAGCCATGACACCAACTTTTCCGACGAAAAGATAAAGTTCCTGTTAAAATGCCTATGAAAATCGTTGAACTCAGCCTAATGTCCTTTTTCGTATACAAAAACGGATCATTGTGTGATAGAATAAGGTGACCTCAGCTCAACGTGCGTGTACGTATATAAAAACGTATCATTTTGTAACAGAATAGAGTGAATTTCTTGCCTTGGTTGCTGATATATTCAGCCAAAGTTAATTTGTGCTCCATAATGTAATGTAATGTCACAATAAATAGTTAGCAAATCTTGTATGTTTTTTGTCCCTTCATCTTCCGTTAGTTGTCAATTGATGCTGGCAGTGTCTTCCAAATACTGAAGGGGGCCGATTGTTGCAGTGGGAGTAAACATAAAATGATAGCCAGTGATTGATGACATTGTCGTTTTTAGTCGTATATAACATACGATTCGTCTTTTTTTTTTCTTTATTTGGCTAAATATATACAAGAGAAATAAATAAATACGTATCAAAAAAAAAAGGAAGAATCACAACTAAAATGATTTCTTAACTTTGACATTGATATAACGATTGACACGTCAAGTATGTTTTTATACTGTTGTTGCTATTGTTGTCGTTTTTTTTTTTGTAAATAAAAGAAAACGGGAAGAGAAATCTTTGCCTTACTTGTCCTTAATGCTGTATTAAAGTTGAATTTGTTGTTTCTTATTGTGAAACCAGTTCGCTTGGCTTTTTTCTTGTCATTTTCTTTTTGAAGAATTTCAATCTTTTTTTTTATTCCATTTTTATTTGACTTCCTTCACATGCGATTAGTCCGTCATGTTATGGGTGATTTTCTTTTTAAGTTTAAAATCATGTCACAAAATGGCATGTGAATGCTTTTTTTATTATTTTTGTAAAATGTTGAGAAAATCCTGACAAATTTGTTTTTTAAAGTTTTCAAACAAATTTGAAATGACAACTGCGGTACATGGGTTAAAATAAGTTCAACGTTTTGTTTACTGTGACTGTGATGTTATTTTTGTCTTAAGAATACTTAGCTTTCTATTTGCCAGTAAAAATATCACAAGCTTATTAGTGACTTGTAAGACATCGTGGTAACATCAACAACAAAATAATGAGAAAAAGAAAGTTCCTTACCACTACACCCAATGCAAACAAATGCTATTTCTATCCAACGATAGATGACAACATTCTCGTTTTATTGATGCCATAGTCTAGTCATCGTAGTTTGGTAGGTAGTGTGTTGGCTTCACACGGTTCAAACCCCAGGCCAGAAATCTCCAGACCAAAACCGGTACGATAATGTTTTTTTTTGGGAGTTATGTGCTTTGGTACCGTAACCGTCTATCTAGGAATGTGTCTCGTTGATGTCCGGTCAGTTGTCAACTGCTCCGGAGCCATTTCACAATAAATCACTTTTAAAACTGCATCCTGTTCTTGTATTCTAATTTGTATTCTAATCTGTATTAAATTCGTCTTATTTTTGGGGTAAACATTTGGATTTTGGCTCTGAAGCTATGTGGCGACATGGATACATATCATCTCGGCATAGTTATCCAGGAGTATGTGGAAGAGTAAGCAAATGTCGTATGCATAACCCGTAAGTAATATCAAGCTTCATCTTTCTCATCACAATCTCTAGAAACAAAGAAACGCACGCCTAAGCTGATTTTAATACTCTTAGGTTAGGTTAGGTTAGAGGACGTGTACTTGTCAATTAAGACAAGTACAGTACCCGGAGGTCGAATTGACCCATTGTACAATGTCCTAGTTTCTCACACCACTTATGTTGTGTGTGTTAATTTTATACATTTTTAATACTCTTGCTCAGCAGGAACTTTAGAACTTTATAAGTATTTATAGCGTATACTATTGTACTCTAATACGTTCCATGTGATTGACTGGTTTAGGGTGTCTGAAGTCTTTTCGAGATCAGATGCAGAGAAGCCTGCTTGTTGCCTTATTAGTTCTGGTGAAAGATTCCCTTACTCACATTTTGGGATCATTACACTGCATTCTAAGAGGCTTACATTTTTCGTTAAATTCAAAACCAAAAGTTCTGAAGACCAGAAGACACTGATATTAGGAATGAATAATTTGAATCTCGTTTTCGTGCCCACTTTCAGTATTTTAAAGGATAAGTTTTCCATCTTGTGATTTAGATTATCATTAGTTACGTTGAAGATGCATACATACATACATAATTGATCATTACAACCTTCTCATGGTAATATTATTTACTCTCAGAGCTTGTGCCAGAATTCTGCCGAGAGGCAGGCGCCGAAGAAATATTTCTTCGTATTTCTTTTTGCAGGAGACGTCTGACCTAGTGTTTGAAGCAAGGCCTCATGCCCAATAAGCCGACTATGTTACGCCAAATTTAAATTTTAAATCCTTTTTGTTTTCCACTTAAGACTTCCTTTGAATCTAAGATATTTTTTGGCTATCAGTAAAAAAAGCCTTGATAACAGTATACATACATCGTACGTTCCATACATTCCAAATTGTGTATCCAAACTCCTTCAATCATGCAAATTAACATTGTCAAAAAGCCTTAATGTTTATGACACGTCAGGTATGTTGTATTGGTGGTCTCATAACTATGTTTTACGTATTATTGTATTAACATAATTACACCTGAATCACTCCCATAAATATACACAAACTCACTCACACACGCCTGTGCACGCAAAAGGCAAAACGCATACACTAATATTCATGCAAATATCACACATCATATTCTATGAAACAGTTTGGAATTTGCCATGAATTCTGCTGTTGTATGAACAAACTTACGAATATTATGTTATGCACACACACACACACACTCACGCATAATTGCATGGATGTGTATGGATGGATACTTTTGAAATTGAATTTTCACAACAGTATGGATAGCAGTTGTTGTGCCATCACGTTAACGTTGTATGCAACTTAAATACAATCAATATGCACTTGCTCTCTCTCTTTAATAATAACAATAACAACAACAGAAGCAAAGGCAATAATAAAAGTGAATGTGTTTTATGCTGTGCTACTATAATAGGTTCAATATGCTTGACTCCTTCAATTCTTGCGTAATGAATTAGGATGCGAGGCTTGATTTCATTTAGGATTTGTTGAATACAAAGTATGAAGTGCAATATATCGAATGAAAAGTGTATATATAGCGAAAAATGAAATTCTATTTATTTTGCTTCTCTTACAGCCCTCGTAAACGTATAAAATGTATTCATTAGTTTACGTTTTATGTTCATTCATTGAGAATTTATGTAAATTTGAATAGTTTGTAAATATTAAACCATTAATGTTGAATGTTTTACAGTGCATTACATACCATTTTAATGTTATTTAAGGTTCAAACATACCTATGCACTCAGGTAGACGCTTTGTGTTCGTATTGATGTTGATGTTGATCTAATATTACTACTGACCATTAAGGCACTTTGGCAGACAGACAAATGTCAGGTTTATTTAATAAATCAGTTGTTATTGCAGTTGCTGGTTGAAAATAATATTTTCGTAAATTATTTGTGCAATTTCAACTGAGTAAGTTAGTCTTCAGTTTAATTGATAACATAATTAAAAACCATACAATACCGTACAGTTTGTTTATAAGCAAATCAATATGAACCGCCTAACAATGTCCTAAATTGAGCTGATTTTAAAGCATTGTTCGGCAATATAATGGAATTTTAAGCTCAAATATTGAATAAGAGAAGATATGTATGATTGTAAATTTCTATGTTAAGAAGTTGAAAGCGTTGGGGCAAGAGAGGCATTAAAGCCTTTCGTTCTATGAACATACCCTTGAGAGAGTTTTATTCTGTTTTTAAATTAATATTTTCTCTCTCCTCAAAGTCTTGCTTTTAATATTTGATAGCCGATGTGTTTATCCTAATGTGCTGTACTGACTTCTAAGTCCCAAGTGAAATGCAAGCGTTTTGTTTGTATTAAGAATACATTTTCAAGCAGCATCTTGAATAATTTGCATTGACCATTTATAATTCTCTTCGCACTTGTTTGATATTTTCTAGATTTGAAGATAATGGAGCTCAGTTATATTTTCTGCACGTGGAATAATATTCTAGATGCTGCATAGCATTAAATTTAAGGCGTATTAATCTTCTCAGAAAACGAATTACAACCGTTCAGTCAGAATTACCATCTAGCTTCTCACACCACTTTATGTTGCGTGTGTGTTAATTTTATACATCAGTGGCGCGTCCTACGGTTTTAAGTCGTCTCCGAACAACAGATTTTTGAGAAACTTTTCAAGGCAATTTTTGTTTACTCTCAGAGTTTATGCCAGAAGCCTGCTGAGAGGAAGTCGCCGAAGATATATTTTTTCATATTTCGTTTTGTTGAAGATGTCTTACCTGGGGTTTGAACCATGACCTCATGTCTAATAAGCCAATATACAAGCTACTAGACTACGAGGCCTTATAACTCCTTCAATGCCATGCGTCTAAAACTTCGAGTTAGGCTTGACTAAATATTTTTGTGAAAATCTCCTACGATTTCTCTGTTCGATTTTCTCAGCAGAGATCTGTAATTTGTCGGTCATTTAAATTTTCTAGCTGCGCATCAAAAGGAATAACCTGATTGTGCATAAGAAGCAGTGGAATTCAATTTCAATGGATTTTCGGGCTTACCTCACACTGTGTAATACAATGTGCCATATGGGCCACTGAGTGAACTTTCCTGTGATCGACAAACTACCCGCTAACCTAACCTAACCTTCGAACAGTCTCATACACTAAATCAGTGTCGTTTGTTCTCGTTCTTAAGTCTTGGATATTTATACTGTTTTCGTGTTTACCGTGTTCTTCTTTTTTCAGCTAATGACTGCTTAACATCTGTAGAGCGCATTCTTTCAATTGTAATATGGTGTGGACGTCGCCGTTGTCTAGTAGGTGGTGTGCTAAGTTTTTAGACGTGTGCCCGAGGTTCAAACTCTAGCCCCGACAGCTCGAACGAAACGAAATACGAAATGGCAAAAACTTGAAAGTAAATAAAATTGCTTTGAAAACAATTCTCAAAAAATCAGACGTTCGGAGTCGACTTCAAACTGTAGGTCCCGCCACTCATGTATAAAAATTAACGCATACAATAGGGGTGTAGTAAGAAGCTAGGTCATAATACTGCCTAAAGAGTTGTAGCACAAATTATGTACATATGTATGTATGTACAGTAGAATTCCATTAGTCCGGCATCCAATAGTCAGGAATGCCCGATAGTCCGGCATCGCTCCGGAAAACTATAAAAATTTTGGTTTTCTCCAAAAGTGCGCTTTAAAGCAAATAAAAACGCTCGAGAGCTATTCGGAAGTTTTCGGGGTAGTTCGGGATCATCCGGAAGCGCTCGGTATTGTTCGGAAATAATTAGCGGCCGGCTAGTCTCAGCTGTCACAACAAATTCAGGTGCAGCTCCGTTAATCAATCACGAAACTTCTTTGCCATTTTGTTGTGCGTTGTTGTTTTGTGTCCTTTCACATCGTAGTAAACGTAACTTTTGAAACTGTTTATAAAAAAGTGATTTTCGTTCTAATTGTACAGTCACCATGGTTTCAAAACATAAGCCTTCGAGTTCAAAAGAAGAGAAACGAAAACACATCATTATCAACATTGTAGTAAACCTCAGCCTACTCAAAATCTTGAAGAAAGTGACTCAGATGCCGAAACGGAAGAAAAGAAAAAAATCAGCTGGGAAGAACCTGCGAAATCACTAGCACCAGTATTAGCTACAGTGCTTCAGAAATTATTGATTTCCATATCAATAGAAATAAATTTTATACTAAACGCCAATAGTCAAGGAAATAAAAAGACATTCGTGACTTTTTTAAATCTAAGTGAAACATGTTTACAGTACGTGTACATACTTACATTATATGAAATGTAAAATAAACCTTGTTATATGTATTTGCATACTGTGTTTGTAGTTTAATTATTAACCTAAATGTTCTTATAATTACCGCCCGATAGTCCGGAATTTTCGATAGTCCGGAATTTTCGATATTCCGGCACCGAGCCGGTCCCGAACGTGCCTGATTATCGGACTTCTACTGTATCTTAAATGAGGCAGGCATGCAATTGATGTTGGTTATAAATAAAATTGGATTCCATTTTCTTGTTTGTTTCATTATTCAACTTTCCTATTAAATAGATGATTTGTACACTAATATGGGCCTTAGAGGTGTATAATAGTGGTTCAATATAACAGAACCAATTTAATCGAATGATAACTGAATTCCCTTTAAACCTTTATTTTGAAATTTAATAATCGTATTGAACATATTGACTGCTGTATTACAGAATGTTAATATGATGAATTGCAACAAATATTTCATAGTGTAATTGCATACACATAGAGATGTAATAAGCATTGTTCTCCTACACATAGTTGTAGTTGTAGTGCAAAGAATAGTCTTTGAATAGTTTCTGTTTGATTACCAACAACGACTCAATGTCAATGAAAATGTCGATTACATGCAACAACCACATTCAAATGATGATATGAATGTAATGAAACAATGCATACGTATGTACACATGTATATAGAACTACGTATTGATGCAGGTTTTGATGAATCCATGGGTGTGTGACTATGTAAAATGCATGTGATCAATTGTGTAGCTTAGGCAAAAAAAAACATGAGCATCAATATTAACACCCCGTTTCACAGAATTAATGTTGTTAACAGAACACGCTTAAATAGTATTTGACTAATTTATTTACAACACCATGGGGAGGATATCAACTATGGCATGAATTGGAAACATTCTAAAACGTATGCGTACTTACATATCTCCATATGTACATGCATATTTACGTACATGCTCATGCATTTCGAATGTATTCGGTATTTCGACAGGATTGTCATATTCACTTGTGTTAATTCGAAATCGTAACATTTCATTAAATTTTTAAACAACGACTTTGACAAACAACAAATCCACTTAAAAAGTTATTTTGTTTTTTTTTTACTCATCGATACAGTCACTTACAGCTTATGTGGTGCAGTTAAGAGAAGTTGAAAATATTTCGTATATTACTGCTTAAAAGAAGAGGAACATACACGTCAATCCCATTATCAATAAGATTTGACCGCTGTGCCAATACTCATGGAAGGGCCCTACTCATGTAGTGCATTGTATTGAAACTAGGAAAATATGTAATGGGAAGCAGAAAAGAGGGAGTTGTGTTTGTGGATTTGAATCTCTTTATATAATAAATGAAAGGAAAAACCATTCGCAGGCAGCGAGTGCCACATACGAACAGTCCGTCTAAACAATGAATTTTCTCTGTGTACGATCCACTAACCGCAAACGGATGTGCTGTGCGAGAAAGACATGTGCTACCTACGAATACATAATTCTCGGGAACAAATCCCCTTATTTTTCATGAGCAAAATCCGTTGTTGTATCAATGCAACAGTGCAACACAAGCAACATTGTGACAATACTTCAATGAATCAATAAAGTTGAACCCTACTAACGCGGCCTGTCCTGTATGCGGCCGAGTACCCTTAAAATAAACTTAGAGACACCGGCCCACACTTGAAAGTTGTACTCCACTCTCGATCGGATATAAGTGATGAAAATAGTAAGAAGATCAAATGATGTGAAGTATTTATTGCACCATTCTAAGCAGCCGAGCATGTTGTGAGCAGTTACGGATAAGTTCATTCCTTTCGATAGCAGATGTATACCCGGAAATCTAAACAAATTCCTAAAAAAATTGAGTGCATGAAATAAGTTGTGAGCGACTGTACATATATGTATACTCATACTGATTCGTGTTGATATTTTTTTAAAGATTTTAAAAACAGCGCATTGCGCTTAAATAGAACTGAAATATCGGCTTTATGTTGTCACAATCAATTAAATCAAACACAATTACATACATATACAGGATTACGATCTAGGATTACAACCTAGTCCTCACACCATTTACGTGGTGCATGTTAATTTTATACATGAGTGGCGGGACCAACAGTTTAAAGTTTACTCCGAACTACAGATTTGATGAGAAACATTTCATGGCAATTTCATTTATTGTCAGAGTTTTTGCCAAGAATCTGCTGAGAGGAAGTCGGCATTTTTTTTCATATTTTAGTTTTAATGACCTGACGAATGTAACTATTCTGTTGAGCCGATAGTTAGTGGTTGCTCTACTGCCTAGATGTAGTCGCCGTAGTCTACTAGGTAGTGTGTTGGCTTATTAGAGGTGAGGCGTCAGTTCAAACCACAGGTCAGTCATCTTCAACTAAACGAAATATGAAAAAAATATTTCTTCGGCAACTTTCTTTCACCAGATATCTGGCAAAGAATTCATTACAACCCTTCAGTCAGGGTTACGACCTAGTTTCTCACACCACTTATGTTGTGTGTGTTAATTTTATACATCAGTGGCGGTACCTACAGTTTAAAGTCGACTCCGAACGACAGATTTTTTTGAGAAATTTTCACGGGAATTTTATTTACTCTTAGAGTTTTTGCCAGAAATCTGCTGAGAGGAAGTCGCCGAAGAAATACTTTTTGTATTTTATTTTGATGTCTGGCCTGGGTCTCGAACCCTTGGCTTTTCGTCTAATAAGCCACCACACTACTTACTAGACCACGGCGACTTCAATAAGCAATAACAACTACTAGTCAATTTGTCCGATAGATCTTTATAATGGATATCTTCAAACCACGATTACTCTCTTTAAACACACCGTTTCCTTACACATGACTGACTTAATTTTCACTGACCCCGTTGCCTGCTTTGTCATGCCTTTTATATAGCAGGGTAAACAGTCTGACGAATGCTCTTGAAGGAGAATGACTTCGTCTTCTCGAAATCTCTATAAATGTAAACATGTTGTTTACGTTATTGTTGTTTGTGGATTTTGTTTACGCTTGTCCTTGCAGTTGTTGTTGTTCTATTTTTGTTTACTTGTTTATCCCCTTTTTTATATTGGTTTTTTTTGTAGGTATATTTTTGTCTACAATTTAAACGATGTGAAAGCAGAACACAGTTTCCATTTTTGTAATATTATGTATACTGCCTAGATAGCGAAATATATCTACGTAACCGACCACTTATGAAGACATTCTCTGATAATGTGGCTTATTTTAAATGCTTAATTATTTCTTGATCTCCTAGTTTCTGTTGAGTAAACAAATATCAAATTATCGTGAACGAATCCAATCCTTTATTCGAATTAGATTTGTGTCATTATAACTATTACACAATATAATGGCGAAGAGTTGAGATGATAGTGGTATTAAATTGTTGATTGTAGCTCTCATAATATGGAATTGAGAGTTCTACAGCCTCCAAAATAACTCTGGCAGCTCAAAATATTTTTGTGGGTTTTGTGAACACGCTTAGCGTCCCTTAGATAAAATGAAAGTGTTTTTTCATTCAAACAATTTAAAATTTTTAGAAGATTTGTCTCCCTCTTATAGCCTTTATTGCTAAACTGAAGTAATTACATGTGAGCTAAAGATCTGAGCTAAGAAATTAAGTAAATTTAATTTAAATTTATTCTGTTTTTGTCATTAATATTTTTAAACAATTCCTTATTGAGGTTATGCCATTGTGTGTCATTTTTATCTTTAAAGAAATTTCTAATCAAATTGCATTTCTAATCAGTTGTACTGCCATGCAATCAAATTAAATCCCATATTAATTTTAAATTTTGAAATACAAAACAAAAATTGAATCTCTGCTTGACATTTAAAATCATTTACAATTTAACATTTACGTACATACATACATACATACACAATATGTATTGTATGTACAAAGTTTATAATTTTTTTAATATATATCCTTCAAAGGCCTTATCCCGCCCTCGAATGGAAAACAGTTCAGCTTAGATTAATGAATTTAATTAAAATTTATTGTTTTTTGATTTTCATTGATTACATTCACACATTCACATTCACATTCACAATCACATTCTTATCAACACCATCATTATCATTATGATTATAATGATTATTGTAATGATAACTTGTTATATAACCTCATAAAGAACTAGTTTTAAGGGATTTGCTTTATATTTTGTAATTATTATAGTATGTATGTAAATGTATGTGTGATTATTATTGAAAGTACGAGTATATAATTTATTCATTTATTATTGGCAATAAATTTCAATTAAAAATTTTATTTAAAATTTAAATGTTGATTGTAGTAATTAATGTCATCTGGTATTGAAAATGGTATTACGATACATACAGTGGACAGCAAAAGTCTTAGTACGGCAATATATTTTAGAAATTTTATGAATTTGTAGCCAAAAGTTTGTATAAAAATTTATAGTTTTTATATTGATTTTCTTAATTTATTTCTGTTTTATTATAAAACAAACAATTTTTTAATGTTTTTCATAAAACAAAAGAAAAATAAGGAAAAGTTTCAGATGACTCCATAGGTACCCCCAAGGAGAACCCAGAGTAAATTTAAAATTCAAAGGCCTAATATATGAAAATGTTATCCCTTGTATTTAGTAGAATATCCCTTAAGGTCAAGCATTCCATTTAACCCATTTGGAATTGAATGGACAAGTTTTGTTTACTGTTTTCTGGTGGTACCATGAGCAAGTTTTTCTTTTGACTTTTGTTTGAGGTTTAGCGATTACGTAACCGTTCTTTCAAATGATCTCCTAAATACTCCCTTGAAGTTATATCGGTACTTTGTGCAAGAGTATTAAGTTTGTGGCGACTTATTTGTTGTCAAAATATATTGCCGTACTAAGACTTTTGCTGTCCACTGTATGTAAAAGCGATTTTACACGGTAAATAAAAAATGTTTTAAAGAGAAATAATTTTCAATTGCTTTTCAATTGCCTTTATAGCATAAATAATGTGTTTAACATTGGCTGTGTGTTGGCTTAGTGATCCATGAGCTTAGTTTCCAAGAAACATTGATACTTCTTTCCATATAATCCATGAGGGAGACTTGCCGACCGTGCCTCTCTCAGAAAGGATAACAACAACTGTGAATCTGATTGTAATGTCATGAAATGACATCTCAATTATCAAAAGGTCCTTACAGACATTAAACACAGAACAAAAAAGAGAAAATAAATGTGAAGATTGAGGCAGAGATGCTTCGTGACAATCGTACAATAGAAAAAGTAATAAATATGTGTATTTAAATAAGATATCAAACATATGACAGTAACATGTAACATGAC
The DNA here is from genome assembly GCA_958299815.1 of Sarcophaga carnaria. NCBI lineage: Eukaryota > Metazoa > Arthropoda > Insecta > Diptera > Sarcophagidae > Sarcophaga > Sarcophaga carnaria. The sequence goes on from OY283150.1 coordinate 43,952,634, forward strand.
AGTAAATGATACGAGTAAGCAAGTAATCATGTCTCTACGACTGTAACCGTACAACCATGGCTGTAACTAAAGCAGTACTTTCTCTGGATGTAATAGTTTTTCGATAGTCATCTCACTTAACAAAGTGTGCGAATTTTAATTCTGCGTTACTGAAAATTTTGATTCGTAATCATTAACATTTAAAATTTTGTACAGCCAGTTGAGGTGGTGTGAGAAGCTAGGTTGTAATCCAGGCTAAAGGGTTGTAATCACCAACCATGTACGTCTGTAGTAGCTGTAACAATATTACAACTGTTTTCACATGGCTCAGGCAGTGGATTAGAGCAGTTGATCCTGCTATCCTTAAAAATGTGATTGATATCAAATCATACGATATCAATATATCGAGGGCTTGGCTGTTATTAAGTCATACTGACTTCCAGGTCACGGTAGTGTTTCCCAGGTAGAACTAATAGCTATCCTCATGGTAATTAAATGACTGCTCAGCAGAAGAATATTCCTTAGGAATATTCCATAAAATCCGGAAGGCTACCAGAAAATCCCATCTGATCGTCATATCTTTGAGAAATGTTGCATTATCCGAAGGTATCCATATTTAAGTCTGAATGGAGATCAGATTGAAAGACAATCTATGAGTTCAGAGCATAGGAGTTCTCTTTGATAGGATTAAGCTGGTAGTAAAGAATGAACTCTTTTGCTTGGCTAGTTTAACGTTAGCCATTACAAACTTTTAGTCAGAATGACTCACACCACCTAATGAAAAAATAAAAAAAAAATTAATTTAACTCAGGTACTAGCCTTGACCTTAATGCAGCTGGTAAGTAAATTAAAAAAGTGCCTGATGCAATGTATCCTTGCTATGTGCGCATTGTCATTCCAACTAGGAACCTATCTTATGGAAAGTCTGTGCTCAAGTCTAATAGTAGTCACGATTAAAAGCATTTGCGATTTAAATTTTTTAAGTCGACTGGTCCATATTGAAGGAAAATTAATTTTTAAATTCCTGCTTCTCAGCTATAAATGTATATGTAAAGAATAGTTAACCACAGTGGTATAAGCACATATTATCCTATTATACTCAATGATCGCAATTGGTTTTAATAATACATACGCACATACATAATTGATCATTAAAACCCTTCAGTTACTATTACGACCTAGCTTCCCACCCCACTTACGTTGTGAGTGTTAATTTTATCCAGAAGTGGCGGAACCTTCTGTTTAAAGTAAACTCCCAATGACAGATTTTTGCGAAATTTTTCGTGGCAGTTTTATTTTACTCTCAGAGTTTTTGCTAGAAATCTGCTGAAAGGAAGTTGCCGAAAAAATATTTTTTTGTATTTCATTTTGTAGAAGGTGTCTGACCTGGGATTTGAACCGTGGCTTCACATCTAGTAAACCAACATACTATCTACTAGACAATGGCAAGAAATATTATGGCTCGGTAAATTGCTAAACCTGACCTAAAGATCTTGATTATTTTATAAATATGTATGATCCTAACAAACTTAAGTACTTTTCTGCATTTTGAACAGAAATACGCCAGACTTACTTACTTACTTACTTACTTAATTGGCCATAACGGATTTCGGCCTGCCGCAACACATCCTTCCAGGCACCTCTGCTTCTTGCGCGTCTATGCCAGTTGGTCACACCAATCGATGACAGGGCTTCCTCGATTTGGTCCTTCCAACCGATACAAGGTCGTCCTCTTCGCCGATTTCCGCAGATGCCCGCATCAAATACCCATTTCGGCGGAGCATCCTCTTCCATTCGAACGACATGGCCGAGCCAGCGCAGCCGCTGGATATTAATACGCTGTACAACGTCTATGTCGTTGAGGAACTCATACAGCTCACTGTTGGATCGGATACGGAAATCATCGCCAACTCACACAGGACCGAAGATCTTACGCAGTACTTTTCTCTAGAACACTCTCAAGGCCGCTGCATCAGTACTTAATAGGGTCCATGCCTCTGCGCCATAAAGAAGCACGGTAGGATGAGAGTGTTAGTTTTGTCGCACGAGAGAGGTATCTGGTACTCAATTGCCTATTGAGACCATAGTAGCACCCGGTGGCAAGAGTGATCCTGCGCTTGATTCCCAGACTGACATCGTTTTTGGTGGTAACGGCGGAGCCAAGATAAATACATTCCTTGACTGTTTCAAAAGTATAGTTATCGGCCGTAATCTGTGAATCAATACGCCGCATGTCTCTACTTGTCGATAACGTATACTTTTGTTTTGCCCTCATTTACTGCCATACCCATCTTAGTATACTCCCGTTCAATAGAAATACGGACGGTAGATTTTATTTTGGGTGGAATGCCGATTACTGCTCTTAATTATAGACTCACAATAATACGGCCCATGGATTCTTTGTCACTATAGAAACTAGATGGCTATTGTATATAGTAGTAGTATAGAAGAGTAATTTTTTTTTCTGGATCCAATAGTTTTCAAGTAAAAATATTGAAAGCAATTGACACCATCACTTAAATTTTGTTCCATAACTGCTAAGACTATAAACATGTAGTATTCTTTATCGCTGCTTTAAAAGTTCATGCATTTCATTGAACAACTCAAACGGTTTTCCGTTAAAAGAAATCAAATGACTCACGAAATATTTTCGATTCAATATTTCCAAATGCACAATGCAAAATGCCGAAGTGCAAACATTCCAAACAGCAATCAGTGGAAACAAATAAATTTCAATGCAGAAAAAATTGAAAGCCTTCTCAAAAGTTGCCTCCAGTTGTTATTTCTCTATTTTTTGTTTGGTTTTTGTATTTCAACTTCATCTTATCGTTATGGCTGTTGTTTGTTTGGTTAGAGCCCATTTGAAATAAATAAAAAAATTAATTTTTTCTTAAGCATTTTCTACGGTAACTGTTCAAGTGCATGTGCTGCCACAGATAGACGCCACGTCACGCCAAGCAACGACACGCCACATCGATTTACCAAAAAGAAGACATTTGAAGCGAAAGAAAGGAAAACATGCTGCGAAAGGAAATGCAAAACACGAACTGTACGGAGATCCTTGAAGAATTTTATTCATGCAACAATAAGCAGTGATGGTAACAACTTATGCACGACAACAACACCTACTGTTATGCAACAGAATTGTTTTTGTTATGTGTTTGTTGTTGTTGTTGTTTTTCACTTACTTTTTCTTTCATCGAATTCAATAAAGAAAGTGTGCGCAAGTTGTTGTTCGGAAAAAGTTTTTCCGGATTTTTCTTTTCGGCCAACAAAATATTCACACCTGATGCCTATTGAAAGTGTGTCTGTTTTTCCGAAATATTAAAATTGTGCAAAAAGTAACATCGTCAGGAGTTTGAAAAATAATTTCAGTTTTCTTTTTTCTTTCTTTGGCAAACAAATTTCTGGTAAAGTTGGAAGGAAAAGATACCGATAAACTATAAAACAATTTATTACAAGTGAATTCGCTTGCAACATGCCACATGCACTCTCCTACAATACCGGCAGCATGGATTATTGTAAACAATGACTAGAAAAGATATTTTGCGAGTAAACCAGAGTTGCAATTTGGAAATTTTGAAGCCAGGAATCAATAAAGAAAATACAGCGTAAGGAAGAAGTAAAATAGTTCTCCGATTTAATGAACCTAATTGTTGTACGGCCTGTTCGTTACATACAGTGCTAAGTTAGAAAGGAAATGTGTCGCCCAATTTATGCAAAACTCAAAGCACATATATGTTAAGTAAGGTAACCCCCTTAAAGGAAGAGATCCCACTTAAGCCAGCATTTAGTCCCATTGTGATACTAAAATCTGTTCTACCAGGGGTTCAAACATTCCCTAAAGAAAACCATCACGAGTTCAAAATAAATCTTGCTATTCAGCAATCAAGTCATCGTAGTCTAGTAGTTAGTGTGTTGGCTTATTAGACGTAAGGTCTCGGTTGAAAACCCAGGTCAGACATGTCCAATTAAATGAAATTTGAAAAAAAAATTCTTCGACAACTTTTTCGCATTTTTTTCAGCAAAACTCTGAGACAAAGAAACTGAGTCGATATTAAACTGTAGGTCCCGCCACTCATTTGTACAATTAACACACACAACATGAGTGGTGTGAGAAACTAGGTAGTAATCCTGGCTAAAGGGTGGTAATGACCAATTATGTATGTATGTATGTGTGCATTGCAACAATCCTTATATTAGAGAGCTCGATCAACGATGTCAGAATAGGTAAGAGAAAATGGTATGAAAGACAGTCTAATTCTCCTCCTCAGAAATCCTCGACTTTCATGGATAAGGAAATTACGTTCGTTAGGGAGTTATTCGCAGTCTGGCATGAAAATAGAAATACCAGATGATGTATTTAGACTGGTTTTTGTACGGGCGGCTACAAACTTAAGGATACGTTTTGCCGGACAGAAGTACGAGTAATCAGCGAATATATTGGAGTGTATTTTAATAGATTTACTGATAACCAAATGACAAGTAGAGTAGTAGCTTCCTGGGCGCTACTGCTACTACTCTGGTCAATGTTAACAACTGTTTTCAACAGTAAGGAAGCGATGACGATTTCATTTGGGCATGTACCCATCAGCGAGTGGTCGGAAATGGCGTTGCGGGTGCTCTATAATGATGCTTGAAAATCACATGGGCCATGCACAGAGAATCTAATATCTGTTGGAGAAACCAAGTTACAGTAATAAAGGCATCATACGGTCTTAACTGCATCGCTTCCATAGACAGTGCTGTCTAAGAGGTTCGGATGTAAAAAATCGGCACATGTCGTTATGCTTAATTGATTTCGGGAAAATTGATAGATCCCTTAACGGTTAATATTCCCAGCGTTGCCAGACCGCTATGAAGCGTGAAGTAATAAGCCAATCTATACATTGTTGATAGATAAAATTGAAAATTTAAGTTATTTGTGGTTTATTCTTCCACTACCATTTTCGTTTTATTTTCATATTTACTTTCCTATGCCAATATACTGATCCTACACTGTTTCTGCACCTTATCATTTATAAAACTTTGTGGCAACATTGTATGTCTTCGTATTCGCAATTGTATCTTTCTGAGTATCTGAGTATCTTCTTCCTTCGTTCACGTGCTATATTTTCTATTTGATGTTGTCCTCTATTGCTACTGGTTTTGTTTTAATTTCAGTTTGTTTCTCTACAAATTATACTTATTGTTGTTCTCGTTGTTGTAGTATTTTGTAAGCAATTAAAAGTTTTTGGGTTTTCATTTTCTTATTATACTTCTCTTATACTTGCTGTTGCTGTCGGTAGTTGTTGTAGTTGTTATTGTCGTTTTGTTTTTCATTATTATCACAACAACAATTTGTTGTCTAATTATTACTTCAGGTGTTGCAGATATTTTTCGTTTTTTTTGTTCTTTTTTTTGGAATTTTTATTATTTTATTGTTATTGTTGCTCTACACCATACGACATGTAGTCTACTGTCCTTGCTGTAATACTTATTAGGACATTTGTTGCTGGTGTTGCTGTTGTTGTTGTTGTTGTTATTATAGTTGTTGTCATTATGCTAAACACATACATACCTGCACACAAAAAGAGACGTTGATGTTATTTGTTGTTATTGTTTAAATACAGGTTACTTTTGGCATGTTTCTGTCCTCTTCAGTGAGAGCAGCAACAGTAGCAGCATCAGCATGTTGTGGCACTTGTTCTACAAAACCATTAATTGTTGGTTAAGAGTGGTTGAATTCATAATGCACTTAAATGGTTTTGCAGTTTTTCTTATTGTTTTAATTATATTGTTACGTTTTTTAACTTTGAAAAACGTTTAAAATATGAACTTGTAGATTGCAAATAAAATAAAAATAAATTTGTGTTTAGTTTTTATTCAAATTGTTTTTTATTCGCACAATTCTATGTGCCACTGTTCACAACTTAATGTAAACAACAACAATTGCTTTTCTTTGTTATTCTTCTGTTTATACCCTTTGTATAAACAATAACAATTACTAGACACTTATTCGCCAGATCTTTGTAACGGAGATCTTCTGACCACAATTACTCTATTCAAACATACCGCGTCTTCATACAAGACTGAATGAACTTCACTAACTCACGCGTCTGCTTTGTCTTGCCTTTTATATGGCAGTCTAAACAGTCTGATGAATGTTCTTGAAGGCGAATGTTCATGATTTCGTCTTCTCGAAATCGCTATAAATGTAAACATCTTTGTTTACATTTATTCTTGTAGTGTTTGTTGTTGTATTTTTGTTTACTTGTTTACCATTTTTTATGCTGGTATTTGTTGTTATACTAAGCAATACGATAATTTGTAAATAGATTTGTTTACGGCATTGTTTTGTTTTTGTAGCTTTTGTTTATAATTTTAATGTTAAGCGATGTAAAACGAAAACACCAGTAATTTTTAATTTTCATTTTCATAACAATATTGTATTATTTATTGCATTATTTTGGAAAACTTTTGTAGGTAAACAGATGGAAGCGGACTTGAATTTTTTTTGTTGACTACCTATTATCCTACCGGTACCATCGATAGAATGGGATGAGACGCAAAATGCTGCTGCACCAATCATGGCTGTGACAGTTGGTTGATAACGGTCATCTTGTTGAAGCTACATCTGTGAAATTAGTTGTTATTTGTTCAGTCTGTTTTGCTAAATCACCATGAACGGAAAATTGTTTTATAAAAATGGGTATTCTGTTTGGGTAAGGTTTCACCATTTCACGAACGCTATAAATCGTTCTCCCGATTGGACACAATGTGTAGACCGGTTCAGTAAATGGTCGACAAACACCCGTACTTCGATGAAACTCTAGAAGAAGAGATTGCATTCGATTCAGATTCGCTTTTGCATCGCTCACAAGAACTTGAAGATTGGCAAATCATACCTACATAACTGATCATTACAACCTTTTAGTTAGGATTACGACCTAGTTTCTCACACCACTTAAGTCGTGTGTGTTAATTTTATACATTGGCAAACCACAAACTGATTAATTGCGTTGTAACTTTAAGTCACCGTATGTTGGCTTATTAGACGCAAGGCCACGGTTCAAACTCCGGATCAGACATCAAAACAAAATAAAAAAAAATATTTCTTCGGCGACTTACTCTCAGCAAATTTCTGGCAAAAATTCTGAGAGTAAATAAAATTGCCATGATAAGTTTCTCAAAAAATCTTTAAACTGTAGGTCTCGCCGCTCATGTGTAAAATTAACGCACACAACATAAGTGACCCCTTGGACTTTTTCTTGTGGAACTTTCACAAATGAGGAGGATAGCTTAGATTGGGAAGGGTAACATACCATTGAAATATTATCCTACACAGAGTGACATGAAAAGTATGAATAAAACGATGAGATATTGGACAGTCATTGTCAAAGGAAATCATGCCACATTTGACTATTGGAAGTAGTTGCTAAACTGCCGGCTTTATGCGTGAGAATATGAAACGATCTATATTGTACAACCAGATATTAAAAGGCCGTAAATTGAAAGTTTCCATTTATGACGAAAATTTTTTAAATCGATTTATATTATGGAGACTTATAGAGGACTATATTGTCCACAATATACCCACAATATATCCATGAAATTTCCATGTAAGATTGTTTACGAATACAAATTTAATTGATCATTGATTAAGTGTTCCTCTCTGTTGAAATAATTGAAATTTCTTTTCGATTGGCCAACGTTCATATGAAAATGCATGAATCTTGTTCGTCATCATGTAGTTTTGGGTGTTTTTATCTTGACTTTTACACAAATTAGTTTCGTATGTAATCGCTGTCGTTGATGTATTTAATGTCTAACATTTACTCTTCTTTATTTTTATAACAAAATTGTCAAAAACTTTCGATTATTCAAACACAGTTGTTTGTAAAATAAATTTTTGTTATTGCTTTGGTTTCTATTTTTCTTCCCATTTTCCCTTTTTCCATTTTGTTTGCAAATATTTTGCAGATAAAAACATAAAATGTGAAAACTTTGAAATTAAGTTACAGGAACCTTGACCCCCATTCACTACTTTTATAATTACATTGAAGGAAAATGGCAAAAGTTTTCCTTATTGAATGATATTTAAATGACTTGATTGGACATGCTCTAATCGATAATATAATAAAATTTATTGCTTACCAAAATAGAATAGAATATAATGTTTAAATTCTATTTGTTTGAAGACAAATTCTCTTTTGTTTTTCACTAAATAGTTCTCTTTCATTAGAGGAAATTTTAATTTTATAAACAAACAACATGTCCTTGTTTTAATGTGACAGGTATAGGTTTCTTTATATTTGTATTTTAATAATGGAAATAGTTTCTAAATTATTTATTTTATGCGTATGACATTAACCCATTAAGTACTAAATTTTAAATTAACTTGCTACTACCCAACATAAGTACCGTGTATATGGTGGTTCTAAAACTGGTGATTCAAACGTAGCCACTCTTCTAACATTACGGGGTAATTATGCTCATCATACTCTAACTACATTATAAAGAATTGACAAAAGTGTGTAAAACGGTTCAGACGAACCCTTCCGTCAAAATTACGATCTAGTTTTTACACCACTGAAATCGCTTTCAATCCCGAGTTTTCCAATGAAAATAGCGAAGAGATTCCATTATGATAACGGTTTAAGCCTCCTAAAGAACATCATCCAAGTATTCACTGACTATGGACAAAGAGTTGAGACTTGAATTGCTTCTTGCCCTCACTGTTTCCTGTAGTAATATTCAGGATAATTTCAGATAATATAGCATGGTTGATATACGCACATTTATCGATAAAAAAGCTAGCATTAGATCCATAGAGAATGTGTACATCACAACTAAGGTTGTGAGTGACTATTACCCTCATATGAGTTTCTTAATATGGGGATAATAAAGGTAACAATAAAGCTGACGCACCTGCAAAGGCTGGTACAAAGTGCAATTGATTTTATATACGAACTTCTCATTACTTTGGAGAGGGGCACACAAATTAGCATTCAAAATATTCAATTATTTGCAAGGGATAGATGGAATAACAAAACTCCCTTGAAGAGAGAGCGGACAGATCTGGCTCGATATGAATATAGCAAGAACAAAATTTGTATTAAACGCACTCAGAGTCCGTCTTTGAAACCTCGTACCAGTTATAAAGAGACACTGGAGAATTCCTGGGTACAGAGTTTGTTGATAGATCGTGCCTAGTTACACGTAGAATTCAAGTTCACAAGCATCTTCGAGGTTAATCTAACTTACTTTTTGACCTTTTTTTTCGTACTGAAGTATTTACAGAAGGTAAGTTACTGCAGCATTTGAGAGTCGTCGGTTTAACCTTTCAAGATAACTTGAACCCCACTTGGAATTATCTGGTTGATTGAAAATCTAGGCACTCTGATATAAATTTCTTTTAAATCTCTCTGGAACTTGGTGCACGGTTATTAAAACCTTGAATTACTAACCTAAATTATATCTTTTTAAGAAAGAAGTTTACCTACACCTTTATAAATTCCCTGTTGTACAGATGCATAACCACACTGCCTACCATAAACTTAATTTTTTAAAATTTATTTCTCGCAATTAATGGATTAAAGGAAGTAAGAATAGCAGGTCAGTAGTACGTTTTTATTCTTTCTTATTTCCGTCTTGTTTTCTTATTTCTACACAACGATGAACAGTAGAAATAATTTTGTGCACATGCCAAGTATGGCACGCATACACCACAACAAATACCAGGGGAACACCAAAACCCACATAGTTATTTATGCACATACATATAAACAATTGCATTGTTTGCTCTGTGGTCCATCATACTTGTAATAAAAAAAATAATTGTTATTTATACGCATACAACTACACATACGAGTATGCAACGCATGTTCTCAACAACATGCAGGCCCATTCATGGTGACATTAGCTTAAACACGATACTCTCACATGCACATGTATATAGAAAATACCCAAGAGTAATTTATATTTATGTACTAATTTTACTTGGTTTTTTTTCTCTTTGTTATAACAACAAGAACATTTCAACAATTTACTCTCACAGTTTCTCACAGTTTTTGTTGTTGAGCATATTTTTTCTGTTGTATTCATTCTTAAAATGAATAACAATTGTTTATGTGAATGTGAATAACTGTTTTTGTTATTGTATTTATATTTATATTTCATAAAAATACCATGAGTCTCTCGCTGCTGTCTGTTGCTATTGTTGTTTACTCATTGCAACTGTTTGGAGAAGCCATGCATTTATTTGGTATCACAGTGTAAAAGTGCAATTGCTGCAGCAGTAGCAGCAGCAGCAGATAGAATAACAATAAAACAAAAATTTTTTCTCTTATTCATCTGTAGTGGGTTAGTTTTTCATTCTACGCTCTCTCTGTGATAATTTCGAACAACAAAAGCTGCTGTTGTATGTCAGTATTTAATAATGTTTCAACGTCTTTGTTGTTCTGTTTTATTTCTTTTTCTTCGTTTATGTTGTTTAGTGTTGTTGTTATTGTTAGTTTTTATTTAAGATTATGTCCACTCATACACAAAGAAAATTATAAAATAAAAATTCATTTTGGCTATACCCTATACTACTGTAGTAATATTTAGCATTTGGGGGTAAGATTTATGCAGGATATTATTGATATAGGGTCAAAGAAAAACGTATACAAGACGTATTAATGCACCGAACCTGGATTACTGAATTGCACCACTACTATACCCTACCACACACCTGTTGTGAATACTTCTAGAAGTCGTGCTTTTTCAAACTGCGGAAGGTTGGCGCTGGTATGTTGATTTCAACGGCCTAGTCTATGTCGTCTAACATTTGTAAAGCAATCGTTAACTTTCATCTGAATTTTTCGTGGAAATTTTCAATAACTTTAGTTGGTTTGCTGATTGATAGAGAAAATGAAAAAAAAAATTTTTTTTGTTTGAAATCAGTGAAGTTTGTTTTTCGTAATGCAGTTGGAGTACATTTTGCTTTCAATACATTAGTAATTACAGTAACAATCGAAACTATGGCGTATGAGTTACATGTAATATTCTGCACTAATAAAAATATTCCGCATACGTATGCGTACTTGTGCTTTAAGATCTGTAAAGTATGCAACATTAAATTATAAAGAGTCAAAGAATTAAACAACATCATGGGTGGGCGGGCCATTTATATGTTTAAATTTAAAACTGCCATAAAACAAAAACGGTTTGAAATTGTGCTCTATTTACTTTTTTGTTGTAAAGTACAATTGTTCCGGTTAGAAATGGAATATTATTTCATTCATATGGTTGTCGCGGCTGGCCTCACAGTACCTCATTCGATCGGACCAATTTTTTGCACTTTTTCGATTTTATGGGGTTATATCTTGACAATGGCATCAAGAATGTTGGCCTCCAAATGCCTAATTGTTTCTGGTTTGCCGACATAACTTTTTTCTTTCTTTGCTTTAAAATAGTTCAACGGTGTCAAATCGCAACTTCTTGGCTGCCTTTAAATGGTTGACGCAATAAATTTATTGTGGCATGAAATGTGCGGCAAGTTACACCATCCCGTTGAAACCAAACATCGTTCACATCAATACCGTGAAGTGCGGTTATCGTGGTGCAATAGGTGTTACGCCGTCCTCATTTTAACCAGAAATATGGGAGAAGTCACTCGTAATGGGTGCATTGGCTTCTGTAAGACCATGTGTGGGTTTTCTGAGCCTCTAATACGACAATTTTGTTTATTAACGTATCCATGCATAATGCATAATTGGCCATTACAACCCTTCAGTCAGGATTACGGCCTAGCTTCTCACACCACTCATGTTGTGTGCGTTAATTTTATACGTGAGTGGCGGGACCTACAGTTTAACGTCGACTCCGAACGACAGATTTTTGAGAAACTTTTCATGGCAATTTTATTTGCTCTCAGAGTTTTTGCCAGAAATCTGCTGAGAGGAAGTCGCCGAAGAAATATTTTTTTTTTCATATTTCATTTTTGTTGTCTGACCTGGGATACGAACCCGGGCTTTACGAATAGTAAGCCAACACACTACCTACTACACCACGGCGACTACAATTAACGTATCCACCAGGATGAAAATGTGCTTCATCCGAAAAGAAAATGTTTTTTAGCAGTTTCTTGTTGGTCCAATAAACTCCAACGTTGCTCAAGCGTAAATCGATTCATTACTTTCAGTGTAGATGATATACTGATTTTTGTGACAGAATAGAATGACATAAGTATTGCCAGATTCGAAATAACCGATGGTTCAAATTTAAATCGATAGATGGCCCACCCTATGTCTTACAGATGATGTACAATATTAAACATAAGTTGTTGAGAATACATATTCGAACCTCGTGCTAATGCTAGACAATGGAGGCAGTTCATCAAAGTGTAACAAATTCGAAGCAAATTATTCGGATATGTAGTCGAGCATTTTCATAACTAGACCATACCATTCTAAAATAAATAATTTTTGTATATTCGGCAAAGCTCGCCTGGCAATTGAAATCACGTGCTGTAATCGATAAAAACTGAAACTGTTGCATTAGCTCCGCATTGTTCCAGAACTAGGGGGTAATTAAGCAAAATTGTGGTATCACAATGGGCCTAATGTAGTCTAAGTGTGTCCATCCAGATTTCATGGGTGGACAGCCATCTCTAGCTACCTATCTAACTAACATAAAATAACGATATTTTTCAAAAGACTACATCTTGATTAGCTTGATCACATGGTCGTCTCTGACCAATTGCAATCTTTGTAGTTGTTTAAGGTATCATGTGGTTTGCAACTGTTGTTGTTGTTGTTGTTGTTAGTGTTGGACATAAACAATATGTTGCAATTTTTACTTGATATTCCTTAAGTTTGTTGCTGCTGCAGAATATTTCTTTCCCTTTTGTGTTACAACCATTATTCAACAGTTTTATTGATGTTGCTTGGTTCTGTAGTATTGTGTGTTAAAGTTAGGGTTTCCAACAAATAAGTGAGTTGTGTATGAAGATTAATACAGCAGCTTTCATTGCATTCGGTTTGTTAAAATGGAAGTAATTTTTTAAGCTACAGAATAACGTACAGCGCAAAAAAAAAATATATTTTCGTTGCCGAATGAAATTGACGGGTTTATTCAGCATAGTTCAAGTGGTTTCATTTAGGACAAATTTATTACATTGCTTAGAGCTACTTGGTAGTTAAATAGACTGTGTCCCTAAAAAACCAGTGCCTATCAATAAAGAAGATCTACAAGAACTTTTAAATTGAATTCCATAAGCTGACCTCTTATCATAAATTAGTTTTTGCAGGTGGTTTAATTGCGATGTTTGTAGCCGATGTAATCTAGTAGGTAGTGTGTTGGCTAATTAGACGAGAGGCAGTGGTTCAACCCCACGTCAGACATCTCCAACTAAATTTCGATATGAAAAAATATTTCTTCGGCGACTAACTCTCACCAGTTTTCTGGCAAAGAATCTGAGAGTAAATAAAATTGCCATGAAAGAATCTGCCATTCGGAGTCGACACACACAACAAAGTGATGTGATAAGCTAGGTTGTAATCCTGACTGAATATGGCTGTAATGACCAATTATGTGTTTATGTATGTGGAAGTAATTTCTACTCTACGTAATCTTGTAAAATTCCTTAATTTGCAGTGAATAAAAATTCTTTCCAATTGAAGGGTACAACCTAACACCTAATGTGTTTCACATTTTATTTAATTTTTATTGTAGCATATTGTTGTATGACCAAATGCATTTTGACCAAATTAAAATCATATAAAAATAAGTTTTTGAAATACACACGAACACACCATATGCGTGTTCATCGAAAACAGCCATTTTTAGTTTTCATTGCACTCTTACAACACCATAAAGAAATCGAGATCATTATGGAGACAATTTGAAAATGTTTAAGAAAGTGGATCATAAGATTTAATTGGATTTTTTTGTCAAATCATTTTTTCTTCTTGTTCAAAATAAAAAAGAAACTTTGTAACTCATTTAATAAAATTTAATAAGAAAATAAATACAGTGAGATAATCTTTTAACCCTAGCCAGCAACTCCATTGTCTTAAAACCTGTAAAATTATCACAAGTTAGGTGGTATTATTGGTGAGGCAAAGTTTATGTGTCTATAATTCGAAAATTCGTTCACAGAATGTAAAGAAAAATATTCTCGATTATGGCTGACAGGAACAACGTATAGGTTGATGTCTAGGAAATGTTGCTACTGCAAATAGACATACTGACAATAACCTAAAAAACAGCTTTGAATAACGCTATGTCTGGATCATGTATTACAGTGTAAACAGGTTATGTAAGCCGTTGGAAAGACACTCTAAGTTGGAGATTCTCATTTTGGATAGAATCGTGTAGAACGATGTGTGTCTCTGGTTTGTCGGCATAACACTCTTCTTTAACGGCGCCACACAGAAAATAGTCCAACAGTGTCAAATCGCAGTTCCTTGGCGTCCTATTTACATCACCTTTTCGACTAATTAAACGGCCATCAAACGTTTGACAAGAAGTAGTACATCCATTTTCAAGAATGAAACTGCGTTGAGGCACCGGTGTTGGGTTTTTGAGGCGATTTCGAACTGCATCTTCATTACAGACTAGCTGACAACTGCATCGTTTTTTAGGCGGGTATTTAAAAAGCCTCTTCTATTCAGCGTACTTACTTACTTACTGTTCGGACAGTCAAGTGGCCCTGACAGCAATAAAATCGGCTTGGTGTAACTCGTGTTTCGTTTGAGACTATGAACACTCGATAAAAACCTTGGACCGGAATAGATCAGTTGCTGTTGCCCTTGCTAGATTAAGTTCTTATCCAATTAATGATGTGACTATATTTCCTAATCCTTCAATCTCCTAATTCACCGATATTCTATCCTGACTAAACGGTTGTTTATTATGTCATGGAAAATGTTCATGGTAAAATAAGTACGTTGTGTGTTCTTTATGGCATATTGGGATATCAGGCTTCCGACAGGAGTGTGGAATAGATTCCAGTCGAATTTCTGCTGAATATGTGGAGATAAGGAGTAGTCGGACTCGATAGAAATTCTCCAATATGGGCCACTCTTTCTAGAAGAAGGTTGAATAGCTCTGGATGATTTAAATTCTGTCTGTAACCGATATTTTACTTTTTTTCATTGCTTTACTTTCTTCATTCACCCTTTTTTAGAAAGCAGAATGGCTCCTTTGGCCACTGTTTATGGCTATTGTAGTTGACTTAGTCGAATAGTGTGCTGGCTCATTAGATTCGAGTCCGAGGTTCAACCGCTAGCTCAGATAGCTTCAACAAAACTAAATATGAAAAAATATTTCTTCGGCAACTTACAAGTCAGCAGTCTTCTGACAAAAACTGTGAGAGAAGAACTTCACAAAAATTTGTCTTTCGCAATCGACTTTAATCTGTAGGTCTTGCCACTCATTTATAAAATTAACACACACGGGACATGGTTGATGCGAGAAGCTAGGTCGTAATCCTGTCTAAATTGTTGGAATGATCAGTTAAGTAAGTGACATAGTTTTGTAAGTAGAATGTTGCCTTACTAGGTGAGAACTTTTGTTCTGGCATCTTGCAAAAAATGGAGAATATGCTTCGACCTTTCTTTCAGTATCCTTGTGTTAAAAGCTTAATCCTCAGAGCTAAAAGACTTTTTCTTATCTGTCATTCAAATTTGTCGTAATCTTGACTATAGTGTTGTAATGGGTAGTAGTGTGTGTATGAATGCAATCGAACAAAAACGATTTGAAATTCTCCCAAATTTATTGTGAAGTACAAGTGTTCCTGTCAGAAAAGGAATATTACTTAGTACTGTAATGAAAAAATATTGCTCATACGTATGCGTGCTTATGTTTTACGATCCGTAAAGTATGCAACATTAAATTAAAAAGAGTCAAAGAATTAAACAACATCATGGGTGGGCCATTTAAATGTTTAAATTTAAAAATGCAATAAAACAAAAACGGTTTGAAATTTTGACAAATTTACTTTTTTGTTGTGAAGTACAATTGTTCCGGTTAGAAATTTTCATGCATATGGTTGCCGCAGCTGGCCTCACAGTATTTCATTCGATCGGACCAATTTTCGTGCATTTCTTCAATTGTATCTCGGCAATGGCCTTAAGAATGTTATCCTTCAAATGCTGAAATGTCTCTGGTTTGTCGGGTTAACTCGCTTCTTCAACGGCGCCCCACAGCAAATAGCCCATCGGTGTCAAATCAAAGCTTCTCGGCGTCTCATTGACATCATCATTTCAGCCAAGTAAATGGTCATCAAACGTTTGACGTAATAAATCGATTGTGGGACAAGATGTGTTGCAAGTTGCACAATCCTGTTGAAACCTAACAGCGTTCACGTTAATACCATGAAGAGCGATTACAAAAAATTCGGTTATCATGATGCGATAGGTGTCTCCATTGACCGTAATGGCTGCGGCCTATAAGCCGCATCAAACACTCACTCGTAATGGGTGCATTGGCTTCTGTAAGACCATGTGTGGGTTTTTTGAGCCCCAAATATGGTAATTTTGCTTATTAATGTACCCACCAGAGTGAAAATGAGCATCATCCGAGAAGATGATTTTTTTTTTGCCAAAATCAACATCATTGTGCAGTTGGCCCATCTATTCCAATAAATCCTAACGTTGCTTAAGCGTAAATTGATTCATTACGTTCAGTGGAGATTAGAATAGAATGACATAAGTATTAAAAGATTCGAAATAACTGATGTTTAAAATTTCAACCGGTAAATGGCCCACCCTATAGTTAAATTAAATCTAAATTCTGCTTTTCCATATAAACCTCAAGCACCGATTGTGGTTAATGAAACAAAATATTCCATTATGACCTCATTTAAGACAGCATGTAAGTCTGTATTACGGTACAAGCTTATATGCGAATCGTTTTTTTTTTATCCCATTTAAGTGTCAACATAGAAATCCTCTGCTCTACTTATAGTTCGTAAACTATTTTGCTTTATTTTACTCGTCGTTATATTAAAAATAAATTGTGTAATTGTATAATGATGTATCAACGTTGCTTATGTGTGTGTGTAAGTGAGTATATAGGTATGTATGTGTCTTACATCTTGTGGCAACTGTTCTCTAAATGATAAATGAATTTAATTAGAAATGAGATGAAATGTTTCCTATTGTGTTACTTACACATCCTCCCATGAGTAGAACAGACAAAATTTATTTCATTTTAATTTCATTTTTATCACTTTCCCCCCCAAACATGTTGTTTGTAAGACAATTTCAAATGGATTTTCATTCTCTTGGCATATTAATGTGTGTGTAAATTAAATTATTTTGGGACTTAAAGTGTTACACAATAATATGTATGTAAATATAAATATTAAGAGTGTGTATCACTTTTTTTTTATACTTAAGGGTATTAAGTAAGGTATTCTAGTTTTATTCATTTCGTTAAAAGGCTTCCTTTTTGCAGAAATCATACTCAAGAATACAAAAGGGGGTAAATGTGTTTTGATTAAGCTTTTTCAAAACTACCGTTAGTTAAATAGATCGTTTACATCGTTTATAATAATTAAAGGACTAGAAAATTTCGTTAAAAACTAAAGTATTGCTTCACAGATGCGTATTCAACACTTTTCGTTAAGAATTGCTATGAATTGCATGTATGTATGTATGTATGGATGTATATCCGTAATACCAATTTTTTTTCTACAAGACATTATCATTCATTCATCATGCTTGCTTTTTCTGGGTTTTCTCTTTTTTTTGTTTTCCACCCAGCATTAAGACACGATGCCACATGTGCTGAACGCTAAATTCTTGTCTCATCATTTATAACTTTCGGTTTTAGTTTTAGTTTTCGTTTAAGTTCATTCCTATTTCAATTTGATAACATTTGCTGTAATAAAACGCTTCTTTAGTTCAGAGGTTAATCAATTATATTCAGGGGTTAACAACAGCTAAAATACTCGTATAACATGTGAATTATATCGAATTACTGCGATTATCATGCATAATTTTCTAGCAATTAAATCCTCGATTATTATTATGGTATTGATAAAAAGGAAAACGAATATTAAAACAGTTATATGTATGTATGTATATGTACATATGTACAATTGCAAATGTTCACACAATAACAGCCAAATTTTTCTAAATGATTTGTATGATTATTTGCAACATACTTCGTTTGGTGTTTTATAATGTGAAGGTGATATTGATTAAAAACGTGCAGAGGGGAGGGGGTAACTGAAGTTAAATTAATTCAAGAGGCAATAATTGTATTTAGTGATGCAACTATAATAGTTTGGAAATATAACATTGAGCTCGAATGAACAAAAAAATATTTAAACTTTGTGCTGACTTCTGAAAAGTGTTATACTACACATACATAATTGGCCAATACAACCCTTCAGTCAGGATTACGGCCTAGCTTCTCATACCACTCATGTTGTGTGTGTTAATTTTATACATGAGTGGCAGGACCTACAGTTCAAAGTCGATTCCGAACGACAAATTTTTGAGGAACATTTCATGGCAATATTTATTTACTCTCAGAGTTTTTGCCAGAAATCTGCTGAGAGGAAGTAGCCGAAGAAATACTTTTTGTATTTTGTTTTGATGTCTGACCCGGGGTTTGAACCGTAGCCTTACGTCTAATAAGCCAACACACTACCTACTAGACTACGGCGACTACATTTTCTTTTTCGTCATTGTATAGTATACATCGTTCTATGCTTGTACTGATACTCTCTCCAGTTTCAAGGATAAATTTAATATCTTTCCGGTTTTCATGAGCTTGAAGTAAAGAAGTAAAATTATAACACAGTGCAACAGTGAAAATACATTCTACATACTACATAGTCTAAGTTGAACGTTTAGTTGTGAAAAATACTTTTTTATATTTCTCTAACCGTCCAAACTTGTTTTATTTGACAAAAAAATACAATTTTTTTTACTTTTCACCCAAGAGTATAGAAAACACGAATATTTTTGAATCGATTTTGTCAAATCAATAGGTTTTGGAAAGGGGAGACATAAGTCTTTAAAACGATATACACCAACATATTGTTTAATCTTATATGTTATGAGATTTGATCGGGTAAACTTGTAAAATATAACTTTTTTCTTATTTTTTCAAGTTTAACCATACATATCAAGTCAAATCGAAATACAAAGATCCTGTTGTAATTTAATAAGATAGTGAGTTATTGACACTATATCAGCTACTTTATGTATATTTTTTGTTATTTTCTTTTCATATCGTTTTACTTACAATAATCAATGCGTTGTACTACGTTCAGATATGCACTTTTATTGAGTCAATATTCGGTTTATTGAGTAGAATATTCTAAGTGTTCAGACATAATAATATACGCAGTTCAGCTGCTTATTCAGTATTCATTTGGAAGCTGGTAAACAAAACAGCTGATTGTTTCACCAATATTGTTTTTTGTTTTTTTTTTTGTCGTTGTTGACATTTGAGTTGTCAAACATCAACAGAAAGTGTTCGGATAATTGTACTATGCGCACTGAACATATTTAGAAAAGAATTGTTTAATCTGCATTAACGCATTAAACAACAGGGCATAGCTAATAAGATACATCCTGATGAGTGAAAAAATTACAGCAAAAATTGTTTTTTTTTCTCAAAAATATTCTAAACAGAGTTTGCAATAGAGGGCGTCCAAAGGGGCCGATAGAAAAAGGCTGAAGAAGATCTCACGACGCTTAATAAAAGAAATGAAAGAAATTCTATAACACAAGCGGGTTGTGACAAAAATCAATCTAAAAAAGTCGTCGTTGTCTAGTAGGTAGTGTGTTGGCTTATTAGACGTAAGGCCCGAGTTCAAAACCCAGGTCAGACATCAAAACGAAAAAATGAAAAAAATATTTCTTCGGCGACTTCCTCTCAGCAGATTTTTGGCAAAAACTCTGAGAGTAAATAAAATTGAAAATGAAATGTTTCTCAAAAATTTGTCGTTTGGAGTCGACTTTAAACTGTAGGTCCCGCAACTCATGTATAAAAATAACAAACACAGCATGAGTGGTGTGAGAAGCCAGGCCGTAATTCTGACTGAAGGGTTGTAATGGCTAATTATGTACGAGTATGTATGTAAAAATAAAATGCAGTAGAGGGACATAGAAGTCAGCATTGTTTTCGAAAAGACCTTTCTATAGTTAGTCTGCTAATTAAACTTTACTCAGACCGATCGATTTCAAATTACTGTTTTAGTAGAATAGTGGATATCAAATCACCAATGCTCTAATTCGTCGTATAAAAATTGAATTAATTTGACAGCAAAAGTTTGTGAAATTCGGTAAAAATTAGAGGATCTTGTGCATCTCAAGTGTAGCTCTTGTGCTGACCAACTTCTGCGATGAGTTGGTGGAAGCTGATCAGTACATGCACTTGAGCTGTGGCGTGCTCAAGTGCACGATTTGGTAATCAAAGTTACGTATCCTACTAAGAGTCACAGTTGTATTGAGAAGTAATTACCCATAGTATTTGTTTGTTTTTTTTTTGCAACATTCCGATAAACATCTTGACATTTTTAACATGGTTGCTGATTGGTGACAATGTTTTCTTTCCATAAAGAAGTTTGAATATAAATTCTTGTCACATTTTACGATAATGACTAAACATTGTCTAAGATTGTTATTTTTGTTTTCTTTGCCTCTCATTCGAACTTTGTAAAATAATTTTTTTTTGATTTTCTTTAAATTTCTTTTTTCTACAAGTTTTGTTTCAAATTCGTACATACAATTCGTAATTGAGTGATTTTCATGCCAAGCATGACAAAAGTAATTTACCAACAACATTTTCCCTTAACGAAAATAATTTAAAATATTAACAAGAAATATTTGAAGCAACGAAGTAAAATAATTTTCTTAATTATATTCGAAAACAAAACACAAAAAACAAATGGTTTCCTTCATAGTAATGCCGACAGGATAAATGTCTTGATTTTCTTTACGTGACTGCTGTTGTGGTGCTAATTTATAAGGTGTTTACGAAATTAAATAAAAAATTACACTTTTTAAAGAAAATTTATTTGAAAATGAAAACAAGTACGATGGTTATGTGATACCCTACTTCACACTTAATTTTTTTTGTATTGAAATTAGAAACAAAAGTAGTGCGTTCCACATTTATAAGATCGCTTCTATAATTTTTAGATCTCAAACATGCTGTTCCACATGTAAGTTCTGCCCTTTGTAAGCATCGATTTGATATTGAACAGATTGAAAAGCGACATATTCTAAGAAAGCAGCAGTAAACAGGCTCGCCGCAGCGTTCTCTTCTACTCGAACGACATGGCCGAGCCATTGCAACCGCTGAATGTTCATACGCTGCACAACATCCATGTCGTTGAGGAGTTCATACAGCTCAATGTTGGATCAGATGCAGAAATCATGGCCAACTTGCACTGGACCGAAGATCTTACGTAGAACTTCTCTCTCAAATACTCTCAAGGCTGCTGCATTAGAGCTTAATAGTGTCCATGCTTCATTACCATAAAGAAGCTCAGGGAGGATGAGCGTCGTGTAGAGTATTGGTTTTGTAGTACGAGAGAGGTATCTGCTAGTTAATTGCTTATTAAGGCTGTTGGTAAGAGTGATCCTACGCTTAATCTCCAGACTGACATAATTTTTGGTGGTAACGGCGGGAGTAAGATATTCATTACGAACGACGATTTTATGCTAAGAATTTGCACTCGAACGTCACGTGTTCCGTGATTTCGAGTTCATGCGGAGATATTGCATATAAAGAGCAAAAGGGTGAAGTTATTGCTGGCAGCTTCTACATATATCCGGACAAGGTCGAGTATATACAATTGTAATGCGTCTCCCGACTTTGCTGCGGTTCTCTGGTAGATCGTGCGCACTTTCCTGATTTTTGTTGTTGAAACGGTGCCGTACCTTGCACGACGTTTTTATGCGAACAATTTGCACTCGAACGTCATGTGTTCCGTGGTTTCGAGTTCATGCAGATATATTGGCTATAAAGAGCAAAAGGGTGAAGTTATTGCTGGCAGCACCTATATACATGTATCCGGACAAGATCGAATATATACGATTATGATGCATCTCCCAACTTTGCTGCGGTTCACTGGTAAATCGTGAGTACTTTTTCTTCGTTTTTACAACAGTGGTGCAGTTTGCACATTATCAATCCTATTTAGTCCTTACACGTGGATATCTGTAACCATCTTCTTGAATTATCTCTACTGCCACTGTGTACGCAAGAGCTTCCTAACGTCAACCGTTTACGAACTTGTATTATCTGCCATATACAGTGAATTTTCTCTGATGTCATGATAGTAGGTCTAGTAGATAGTGTGTTGACTTATTAGACGTAAAACCAGGGTTCAAACCCCAGGCTAGACATCACCACAAAATACAAAAAGTATTTCTTTGGCGACTTCCTCTCAGCAGATTTCTGGCAAAAACTCTGAGAGTAAATAAAAAAATTTCCATGTAGGTTCCGCCACTCATGTATAACAATTAACACACACAACGTAAGTGGTGTGAGAAACTAGGTCGTAATCCTGACTGAAGGGTTATAATGAACAATTATGTATGTATGTATCTGTCATGACAGAACTCGACTTTTTGCCAAAATTAGTTATTATTTCCGATAAAGAGCTTTAACTTGTTTAACCATGATGCTAACTATTCGCATGTGCTGTTTACGGTGTGATATGAATCACTACGTCGAGAGATTTTATATCCTCCTGAGCAGTTACACGTGACAACCAGAAAACAGTTTTATTTGCTGCGCTCGTCTATGAGCACCGCTGTGGTTTGGCGTGCCCCTAATTTCTGTCTGATTTTTTTTACGAAAAACTTTAGTTTTTACTTTATTTCGGATGTATCTGGCTTGAACAGCTAAAGCTTTGCCTAGTTTCCTATCTATTTCCTAAAGTATTCCGCAATAGTCCATTAGGTATCGTTTTTAAATTTTCCCAGATTAAGGACCGATTTCGAATAAAATCAAAGTTTATCCTGTTTAGACTGACAGTCAGACAATTGACCTAAAAATCTGATTTACCATTGAAGAGTTATTTTACCCGATATTGCAAACTTGACTATGAACTTAACATACCTTCAACATCTACGTTGCTGTAATGTGTACAAGGGGAAGGGGGGAGAAATATACGGAAACTAATTGTCTACGCTCTAATACCATTGACACCATTTGACGAGATTTTATTTCCGTTTAATGGAATACACATACACATTCACATGAACATTTCGAAACACGTATGTACATACGTATGTAGGTATGATATGTATGTACGTGTGTATAGTTATAAATTTAAAATGTACTGTACATATCGCCTCATATGTCATTGTGTTTTATTACAATTTTTCCAATTTTTAACGTTAAAGCAACACTCAGTTTGCCAGACATTTAATGTTTAAATTCACACTGATAAGGCTGCACAGGATAAACAGACAATCAGACACACGCAAAGTAATTGCCACACTTAGACACTTTCGCCATTTTTCACTCGTGTTGTTTTTCTGTTTTCTTGTTTGCCTTAGAAAACTACAACTACAACAAAACATTAAAAGAAATACAACAACAACAACAAAAGAGAACCCATAATAATAGTTAATGGTGAAAATAGAATGGCAAACGAACAGATACAGACGCGGACGACTAGTACTGGCAGTAATTTTCTTTGAAAGTGTTGCGTGTTAAAGTCATTGTTGTCACTGTGAATGACATACGTTAACGGTAATAATTCATAGTTTAACACAGACATAAATATTCACATCTACGTAGTTTTGTATTATTCATAGATATTCATATGTTTGGTATACATACATATGTAGTTTATGAATATGTATGGATGTGTTTATTTATTTATGAATTTGTGCGCCAACGGAAGTGAAAGGATTTTTTTTATTATATTTTGCAGACACAAACACAGACACAACTTATATATGAAATATTTATGAATAAAGGATATGATTAGCTTGTACTATAACAGTATGATGTGAGCTGGTACACTGTTCAACAAATTTCTGGTTTTTATTTATTTTAGTTTAATTGAATTAATCAAGTTTTTTCTTTTTATTTATGCAAGTGTTTAATTTAATGTAGCAGGTTCTAGCATTGCCTAGGAATTTAATTTACTGGGTAATAGTGGAGAACTTTGCTAATTTAATCCTACTGTTAACCTCTGTCATAGTCTAGTAGGTAGTGTGTTGGCTTATTAGACGTGAGGCCAGGGTTCAAACCCAGGCCAGGGTTCAAACCCAGGTCAGATGTCTCCCTCAAAATGAAATATAAAAAAAATATTTCTTCGGCGACATGTTCTCAGCAGATTTCTGGCAAAAACTCTAAGAGTAAATATAATTGCCAAGAAAAAGTTTCTCATAAAATCTGTCGTTCGGAGTCGACTCTAAACTGTAGGTCCCGCCTCTCATATATAAAATTAACACACTCAACAAAAAGTGGTGTGAGAAACTAGTTCGTAATCCTGACTATGGGGTTGTAATGCCCAATTATGTATGTATGTATGCAAGTTAGTATATATATTTGGTTCCTACAGGAAAAATAAGGCCTCAACGCTTGAACGATTTATTAAGCTTTGCTATCTCCTTGTCAAATTGTTGCTTCAAGGCTCTGTTGGTTCTACCATTTTTCCAGCTTCTCTGTGAGTTATTGCTTACGCACCATTGTACTTCTCTTCAGCTGTTGAAGAATGTATTTGATTTTCTTTTCTGCGATGGTGCTACATTTTCAATACTATAAAGCTGGCTAAGCTCTTATGCGAGAATATCTCTCAGCTTTACGGATATTATGTGCACTGTTCTGTTTACTTATAAGACTTGGACTACCTATGACGCATTCAGTGGATTTTATTCCTACTGGATCTGCATAAAGACCGGCGAATTGTTTGCGAAGAATGTTTGCATTTTCTTTATGTCATCACGTTTGGCGTTTCACGATGAACGGCCATTTAGTGCACTCGAGTTTATGCGGCTGTTCAATAAGCCAATTTTATCGCATTTTAAATATGTATGTGGAGTGCCATACTTTCCTCAGCAGACCTTGCAAATTTCTTATATTTTCCTGAAATAGCTGTGTTTGTTATACATACATACATACATAATTGGTTATTGCAACCCTTTGGTCAGAACAACGACCAAGCTTCTCACACCACTTACGTTGTGTGTGTTAATTTTTATACATGAGTGGCTTGACCTACAGTTCAAAGTCGATTCCGAACAACAGATTTTTGAGAAACTTTTCATAGCAGTGTTATTTAATCGCAGAGTTTTTGCCAGACGGCAATTGAGTAGCAGAGACCTCTCTCGTACTACAAAGCAAACACTCTATAAGACACTCATCCTACCCGTGCTTCTTTATGACGCAGAGGCATGGACCCTATTAAGAACTGATGCAGCGGCCTTGAGAGTGGTCGACAGCGTATTAATATCCAGCGGCTGCGCTGGCTCGGCCATGTCGTTCGAATGGAGGAGGATGCTCCGGCAAGAAGGGTATTTGATACGGGAATCTGCGGAAGTCGGAGAAGAGGACGCCCTTGTATCCGTTGGAAGGACCAAATCGAGGAAGCCCTGTCATCGATTGGTGTGACCAACTGGCGTAGGCGCGCAAGAAGCAGAGGCGCATGGAAAGATCTGTTGCGGCAGGCCGAAATCCGTTATACGGGTTGTTATGGCCAATTAAGTAAGTAAGTAAGTAAGTAAGTTTTTGCCAGAAATCTGCTGAGAGGCAGTCGTCGCAGAAATATTTTTCGAATTTCGTTTTGTTGGAGATGTCTGCTGGCCTGGGGTTTGAACACTACCTACTAGACTTCGATGGCTGTGTTTATTATAATCCTGACTAAATGGCAAAAGTTTGAACGTCTTGCTAGCGAAGTCTATTCCCGTCTTAAATTGGTGAACATGTGTCGCATTCATTCACAGAACTTTAGCCTTTAATACGTTTCTTTTAAGCTCACTTATCGCTGTTTCATTTGCAACATTGCATAGTTTGGATTACATATCTCAAAATCCATAAGCCAATAAGCGTATACCACTACGTAGTTTAGGTTTATGGACTAACAAGAGCTCGTCAGCTGCATACTCTGGGAGTATTTTTTAGAGTATTAAGCTCAATCTCTGGTCCTCGTATTTATCACTCACAATTGTTTTGCAGTTTAAAACTTAAAAATTTTCTTAATTTCAACAAGTTTAACTAAAACTATGAACATCAGCCATCGGTTTCGTAGCACACAGTAGTAGAAATTGTTTAAAATTAAATTTCATTGTTTTTTATATGTATTTCACATGACGTGCATGAGTGAGTTTAACGTTTAACGAATATAAAAAATAAGCAAAAAATATTTCATATTTTCGTTCTTTTTGTTTTTGGTTTTTGTTTTTTAATAAAAATCGAAAAATATTTTTTCTTTGTCAGTGACAGACGTTCATGTGTATGTACGAGAACATATTGTATGAACATTTATGAATAATTTTCCATTTTCTTTTCTTATTTTTAATATTTTGGCGTTCAGTCTTTTATAATATTTTCGTATTTATGCTGCTGTTTTGTTTTCCCTTTTTGCCGATTGTTTGCAAAGAAATGTGTCACCGAAGCCAAAAGTCTAACAATACGTGATTTTTGGGAATAATTTTTCTGTTTTTGTTTTTGTTTTTATTTCTTTTCCTTGAAACAAAATGCATTCACATCTCAAAATAGGTGGGGTGAGTAAGAAATTTTAAATTACATACATACGTATATATATGACCTATGTATCAGTGGTAATAATGATACAAAAATTTTGCAGAAAATAGTGAAAAAGTTGCCAAAAAATTGTCATATCATAGGAAATTCACTAAATTGATTAACTATGAAAATCGCAATTCAACAGTTAATGGCACAAGATATCGCGCGATTACAAACTTTTTTTTTGCACTAAATGCAAGAATTGCATGTCATTTTAAGAAGAGGCTTCAATTCCTCATCCAATATGACACACGATATTATAAACCAACTAAGAGGGCGAGCTTAAAAAGCATTTCAACATAGCTTCTGAAATAGATGGATTATAATTTATGGCCCCACTTAACTATTTTTTTGTGGGAATGCGTAAAGTCTTTCGCATACAGGGCAAAGTCAACCATAATTCTAGCCCTGGAACCCAACGTTAAACAACCACTAGTGAGAGACACGACCACACGACTTAGACACGCTCAAGATTTCCATGAAATAATTTCTGAAACGTACATAGCAGGATATATTTTCGTCCCAAAAAAATATTTTATTTACTTTCGTAAATTTTCCGTTTTTCTTTTTAATTCTTGAAACCCAAACGGTGGAAATCACAACGATAGTGGAGGGTGTGATATGATTGTGGTGTTGCTTAATATGTTAATGTGTCCTTTTAGAAAACGCAAAGATGCCACAAAGTATCTTCTACACTTTCAAATTATTGCTTTGATTCTGTATCATTATGCCAGTTTTCTAAATAAGCAAGAAATTGGTTTATTGTAGCAGATTCCGTTGCCTAAGAAAAACGATTCTTGAGAAAATGGATTGAATTATTGTAAAGACCAATAGCCAGGCGGCTATCAGGGCTCTGGGCTCCAATGCGATGAATTACAGGACGGTCTACGGCTGTCGGAAATACCTGAACAGGGTGGCAAAGGGGTATAATGTACATATCATTTGGGTTCCGGCAGAGAATGATATCCCGGGCAACTGCAAAGCGGATGAACTGACCCGAAAAACAAGGGGCGTCCTCAGTGCGGTTATTGGAGTCGTGACGGGTCATTGCATTTTGGGTGACCATGCGAGGCGCATTGGTCTGGCACACCTGGCGAACGATTTCTGTAGCAGCTGCAGGGACGAGGGAGAGGAGGAGACGGTTCTTCATCTACTGGGAACATGCCCGGCACTGTGTCAAAGGAGAAAGAGACACCTTGGTGCTACTACATCGATGATCTGAGTGATTTGTCGAGCATTGACGTCAGAAATTTGAGTCACTCATTGTAAGATCTAAGTGGTTCCAGGACTAGGGGATAGTAAAGGCGAACTGTGGTATCAAAATGGGCCCAATGTGGCCTAAGTGCGTCCATCCAATTCATTTGGGGGTACGGCCACTTATACCTACCTACCTATTGTAAAGACTGTGCCATTTAAAAGTTTGAATCTGAAAATAAAATCATGCGGCTGGCCTCACAGTACCTCATATGATCGAACGAATATGCATTTACTTTTTCGAGTGTATGGGGTCGTATCTCGCCAATGGCATCACGAATTTTGGCTTGGAAATACTCAATTGTCTCTGGTTTGAATGCGTAACACTTTTCTTCAACGGCGCTCCACAGAAAATAATCCAACTTCAAATCACAGCTTCTTGGCGGCCAACTGACATCATCATTTCGGCTAATTAAAGTTGTACCATCCTGTTGAATCCAAACATCATTCACATCAATACCACGAAAAGCGGGTACAAAAAAAAATCGATTGTCATGGTGTGATAGGTGTCTCCATTGACCATAATGGTTGCGCCGAATTCGTTTTCAAAGAAATATGAGCCAATGAAGCCGCACCTAATAGTCACTCATAACGGGTGAATTACGTCTTCACCTACATGTGGGTGCGGATGGTCACGCGGCTTCAATTATGACAGCAATTGAACTTTGTAAGGCCTCATACCGAGATCTTTTCGCAAAATTCAACGTAAAGTGATGCATTAAATGTTAAATTCTTGAGACGAGTTGTTGTTGATCTTGTTTAGTCATAGCTTCGAAATTTTCGGGTACACGCACTGTACGAGCATGCTCTCGTCTTTCCGCATTAACAATGAAACCAGTTTTAAGAGCTTTAGCAATAAACTTGCGTATACCGAGGACTGTTGGTTCTTGTCTGAGATCAAATTTTATACGACATTTTCGTGCAATTTTCGATCGATTGTGTTTGTTTTGGATATAAATTTTCAATAAATCCCAACGTTGGTCAAGCGTAAATTCGTTTCATTGGAGATAATATACCGAATTTTGTGACAGATGTACTTATAATATAATTTGGATAAATAACAGGTACTCGGGCAGATGTACCATAACGCGTATCAATATTCACCACTGGATTATAAAGAATAGGTGTCACTGCCAGCCAATGGTCTACAGTTAAGTCATTTGAAGAGAGCACTCCTGTACGCTATGTTGGATACACTAAAGCTATCACTTGTGATAACAAATTATTATGTTGCGGCATTAAAACGGTATTGCGTTTACACTTTAGCTATTGAATTACCTTTTGTATTTATATGAAGTAGCCGTGGTCTACACTACCTACTAGTGTCTTGGCTTATTAGACGAAAAGTCAGGGTTCGAGCCCCAGGCCAGACATCAAAATAAAATACAAAAAGTATTTCTTCGGCGACTTCCTCTCAGCAGATTGCTGGCAAAAACTCTGAGAGTAAATAAAATTGCCATGAAAAGTTTCTCAAAAATCTGTCGTTCGGAGTCGACTTTAAACTGTAGGTCCCGCCACTGACACGCACACAACATAAGTGGTGTGAGAAACTAGGTCGTAATCCTGACTGAAGTGGTTGTAATGACCAATTATGTCTGTATGTTTGTATTTATACCTGAAAAATTTACCACACAACCTACGTATCATTTAAACGTTCATTTATGTTTTATTCCTTTCTAAAATATATGTTTTCGTCTGTATATAAATTTCTTGCGGAATTCTTGCTTTCTTTTTCTCTCTCCTTCTTGCTCTTTTTTGGAGCACTGTTTCTCTACTATTTTAGTTACGTTTTGCATTCAATGAAAGTTTTAAAAAGAAAAAAAAATAAAAATTTGTGCACTACAAATGGTTGTTGAATATTTTGAATTTATTGTTCTCTAACTATGTTAGTATTACCAGTGGCACAATCATGGCTACTACCAATGCTACTACTGCTACTACTACTGCTACTTCAACAATATGGCAATAATAAATATGTACATGGGCATGTGAGTGACATAAAAATATTTTTGAATTCACTAGTAAGAAAAATACGAATATTTTGGCAACATATTGGCACTTGAAAGTTTTGCCACAAAACGAAAAATTCTACAAATTATATACACGATAATACAAAATCAAACAGAAAACAAACAAAAGAAACGAAACGATGGAAGCACTTACTGCTACTATACGAGTGTACGAAAGAAATGAAAAGTATTGAATGAAATGAAATAGAAATTGAGTGGAAGAAAAAAGCTCTTAAACTACAAACGTGGATTTTATACAAAACATTTGCAATCATTTGCCACCGAAAACTCTTCATCGCCTATTTTTGGTTGAAAATGTCATTTAAAAGTACAAGAACTATAAGCGGTATCAGCAGAAATATTGAAAAATTTTTGTTCATCAATTTTCCTTTTCTATATTCCTTTTTCTTTCTTCTTTTTTCTTTTTTTTTTTTCTTAAAAGCAAAGAAAGAAAAAGAATTGTTTTAAATTTGTTTAACAAGTCAGTCACAAATGTATTGCAAAAGTTAAGAATTCAATATGAAAACATTAAAAAGTTGTTGACAACAGCAACAAAGAGAACAAACTACAACAAATGAAAATATTTGGCATGTGGTTGTATAATTTATTTGAAAATAATTTAATCAGATACAAATCAAAATCGTAAATCATCAGTTTTCTACTCGTAAATAATGGCTTTTAAAGTGCTGCATAGGCATTCTTCTTGACTTGGAAAATAATTTAATAAAGACAACAAAAGAAAACAAAAACAAACAAAAAAATGCCTCAGAAAAGTTGTCAATTGATGTATGGCTTACTAAACACTTTTTGCATAAATCGCATGAAAGCAACACATGTTGGAAATGGTTGTGTGTGTGTGTGTGTGCCTTTCTTTACCGAATTGACTTTTAATGCCATAAAATCACTCTTTTCTTTACATTTTGTTGATGATGATAATGATCATCATTAATTTTAAGTGATGATAGATGCTGCAACATTTATATTTTATGACACACAATATTTTTTTTTTATCTCGCTTTCAAGAAATTTATTATAAACTGACACTTAAGACTTAAGGGGAAGGAAACCGACAGTATTAAACCTTTGTCATTCCAAGCAATTTATTAAAGAAATATTCTTGTTACATATAACATGAAGGTTTAATGATTTATCGTAAGTCTCTTCGTGTAAGTTCTAAAAGTTATATGCGTACTCATACATCTATCGGTTAATTTGGCTATTGTCCTCTCCTTTTGCGAGGAGCTTCAATCTCGTTAGCAGATGGAGAGAACGGGCAATATTGCTAGACTCTGATAGACGCTTATGGACAGGAGGAGCACTGACTCACTTGTTTGTTTGATTGTTGCAATACATAAGTAATTGGCCATTAAAACCCTTCAGTCAGGATTACGGCCTAGCTTCTCACACCACTCATGTTGTGTGTGTTAATTTTATACATGAATGGCAAGACCTACAGCTTAAAGTCGACTCCGAACGACAGATTTTTGAGAAACTTTTTCATGGCAATTTTTGCTAGAAATCTGCTGAGAGGAGGTCGCCGAAGAAATATTTTTTCATATTTCGTTTTGATGTCTGACCTGGGCTTTGAACCGTGGCCTTACGTCTAATAAGTCAACACACTACCTACTAGACTACGGTGATTTCAGGTCCATCTAGCAAATTATTATTGAGTTAGTTTTCCTCAATATGAACAGCCTCATACTTCTTATGCACAGACATTTTCAAGGAGTTTGGATCGATTTCAACTACTGAGGTCTTTAGATTTTTTTTCAATTTTCAACTTATGAGAATAGCTTTGTGATTGAGATTTAGTGACAGATTAGAAAGGGAAGCCTGTTGTAAATCGACTCAAAAATGATGGCAATGTATACATATACGAAGGATCGATCTAGTCCACATACATAACAGTAGTCCATAGGTATAGAAACTTTAAAGGATACCCCGAATTTAGGAAGAGGGCTTGCCTGCCCAAAAAAGGAATAACAGAATTGCCGCTCAACTTTTCATAGTACCCACTTAACTCGGTTATCCATTAAATTTAACGTAACTAGTACCATTTTAAAATTTATACGTTCCTAAAGTGCTGTAGGGGAGTTGCAAGGCTCCTTATTTTTTTAAGCAACAATATTTTATTTTTGAAAATCTACAATTATATTTAGAACGAGTAAAATTTCAAACCATCTTTCTTTTTGGAGACATCTTGTGTATATTCAGTATTTGTTCTTAAATAGCTCGATTTGTAATTTATATTTTCCAGCAGATATTTATTATCTCTTGGTTGGAGAATCGTGCTTTTCACAATTTTTGTTTAATTTGTATCAAAGAAAATTATCAAAAGAGCCGTTCTTTGAAAACAGGATATAGTACATGCACGTTGAAATTATTTTTTTTATTTCTTTTTCAATCATACTTTACAATTTGAAAACAATTGATGCGCTTATCAAAGTGCCCTCACATTTTATTTCATTTTACATCATTCACTTGAAATAAAAAAAAGAAAAATTACAAGAAGGGAAATATTTTTCATTTTGTTTTTTGCGTTCTAAATGGAACGATTTCATTTGCCACAACATCAAAGACTTTTTTTGGAAAATAGGAAAAGCACGTTTTATTTACTTTACCTAAAAAGACAACAACAAAAAAATATATGAAAGCAGTGAATGTCTTAAAAAAGGAGGATCGGTAACAAATAAGGAACTCAAATACAAATTGTAAATTCATATGTAACACCAAAAAAAATATGCCAAAAAAAAATAAAATATAATAAGAGAACACACAAAACGAAAGAAAGAAAGAAAGAAAGAAAAAAGTAAATATTTGAAATAAAAAAAGCCACCACCAAAGGAAAAACCAAAAGAAAATCTTCAACACCAAAAACTTAAAAAAAAAGAACTTTTATGTGCAGCATAAAAGGAAGAAAAAAGAACAAATTGTTCAAAGCAAATAAATACATATGTATGTGCAACTAAAACAGAGAGAGAGAGGGAATGAAAAGTACATTTCCGCAATACAAATACCAATGCATTCCTTATTCTCATTTCATTATTTTTGTACTGCTGCTGCCGACTATTTTTTTTCTTTTTAATTTTTCATTGAGTTTAAAAGGTTTTGTGGCTGGTCGGTCTATAGTTTGAAATTTTTCCAAAACTTGCAAAAATATTTGAATAATTCAGTGAAAAAATGTTGGTAATACTCAGAGGATATGATGTTCTGGCATTGCACAAAAATAGTGACAAACCCAGAGCTCCGGATAAAACCGGCCAGTTCGATTGATGACACGTTCGACACCATGCCCAGCTCTTCAAAAGTTCTATCACTCAAAAACAGATTACGTCTGTTCTGAAGTGCAGGACAATCGCATAAAACGTGTTGCACCGACATCATGGCAGCTTCTGGAGTAATACTGTTGGGACAGATCGAGCTTGTCAGCGAAACTGCTAATAGCGTAGTGTTATGTTAGAATTCTTATTAGAATGGGAAACGTTCTCTTTGTCGCACTCAAGTAGTTCCCTGGTTCTCCCGCTATACACTGCTAGATACAGCAGTTTTAAAATTCGACAACTAGGAACCAACCAACGATCAACCACTCACGGATTGTTAAATTCCATATTAATTTTTCCAAGTATTCTTGTAGAGGCGCATACACCATATCCCCTCTATCATCTCCTTCTCAGACAGCCTTACGATAAAAAATATATGGTGATCCCAAAAATGCTGCATTTCATCATGAACAGAATAATGCTTGTAAATTATTGAGTGCAATGAAACTCCTTTTTAGCTCAAAGGGCACGCCAACAAATAGGATTAACGAATATGATGTGAAGAGCAAGAGTTGCGTCAGAACGTATTTCATCCAGAACGTTGAAAATTGCAACGTTTTTGTCCATGGATTAAGATATCGTAGATGGTAACTGAATATCTTGCCCAAAATGGCAAAATTTGGTTTGATTAACATGTGATTTCAACAAAGCTGTGCCATTTTCCAACATGTCAAACGATATGATGAGCCTGTAGAGAGGTAGGTATGGTGAGCAATTAATCTCACGTCTTGTAGTTGTTTTATATTATAATTGATCATTACAATCCTTCAGTCAGGATTACATCGTAGCTTTTCACACCACTTATGTTGTGTGTGTTAATATTTAACATGAGTGACAGCATCGGCTTTAAGTTTTTTTTTTGAAACTTTTCATGGCTATTTCAGAGTTTTGCCAGAAATCTGCTGAGAGCAAAGCCGCCGGAGAAATTTTTTTATATATAATTTTGGAGATGTTTGACATGCGGAATGAAGCGTGGCCTCTTGTCAAATAAGCAAACACACTACCTTCTGGACTACGGCGACTTTTCGCAAAATTCGAAGTAAAATAGTGTGTAAAAATGTTCAATTCTTGTGAACGATGACGAGTAGATGTTGGTGGGTTCTCACACATACACTCAGCCACAGTGTGGTTTTTTTGCATGTACGTTCTGTACGCGCACGCTCACGTCTTGGCACATCAACTATGAAACCAGTTCCAGGAATTTTAGCAACAAACTAGCATACACCGCGTACTGTTGTTTCATATACTGAATTTTGTGATAGAATAGAATGACATAAGTATTGCCAGATTCAAAATAATAAATAATAATAAATGGTTCAAATTTAAACCGATTGATGTCCCGCACTATAGTTGTTTATTGGCCACAGAAATTATACAACTTTAACTCTCCTCTCCTCTCAGCAGATTTCTGGCAGAAACTCTGAGAGTAAATAAAATTGCCATGAAAAGTTTCTCAAAAATCTGTCGTTCGGAGTCGACTTTAAACTGTAGGTCCCACCTCTCAAAATTAACACACACAACATAAGTGTAATGACCAATTATGTATGTATCCTTTAACTGTGTTGTGTGTACAGAAAGCTGTTACTGCATTGGTGGAAGACAACATTATAGGTGCCATTGATTAGATACCGGCCGGGATGTGGAAAAATTATGATGACTTTGTAGCTCAGGGATAGACCACATACTTCATTACCGGTAGCAATATTTACATGAAATAGAAGATGATATGTGTATCTTATAATTGTTGGCAGTTGGGTATATGCAACTCTATTTATCGCACTACTTTGGAAACCCGGATCAGGGCTAGGAGAGCTGCTCTACGAGTGACATCCTCGTATCGCACAGTATCGACACAAGCAGTCCTAATTATAGCCGGAATGGTTCCCATAGACCTCCAAGCGTATGAGCGCTGGATGATCTTCAACGCCAAGCAAAGTACAACTCAACCACAGACATTGAAGCGATAAAGCACGAAGTCTTCGTGGGAAAATGCTGGGAAAATGAACAGCATGGAAGGTGGACATATAAACTGATTCCCGAGTTGCAAGTGTGGAAAAACAGAAAAAACGGCGAAGTAAATTACTACATAACCCAGATGCTGACCGGTCACGGATATTTCAGAAAGTATCTGCATCGCATGGGGAAATGCCGCTCGCCATTCTGTATCTATGAAGAGAAAGAAACGTTAGATGATTCCGAACACACTTTCTTTAGCTGTTGTCGATGGGCCGAAAGCCGTCAGCGACTCGAAACTGAAATCCGCGTCATTAGCCCTATAAACGTCGTGCTGAAAATGATAAACTGTAAAGAGAGCTGGAACGCAGTATAACACTTTGTAGAGCACGTCCTGCGAAGGAAGAAAGTTGACCTAGACGCAGCAGACTGAGAATAGAGCAGAGCCTGGATGCAGGCTGACGACGATGGAACTGGAACATATGTCAGAAAAGGGGTCCACCTCGAAGTAATACAATCGTTGTTCCCAGGTGGAATGATATCCCGGTGAGAAGACAAGGCGGGTTTTTAGTCGGTATACCCAGTGGGAGAGTCCGACATATCATGTCTGGTGGCGACCATCATGAATGCATAAAGCATTTTCCCTCCTTCCCGCAAAAAATAAATGGTATGGAGCGCTATGTTTGACTTTGTTTTTGTCGATTTTGAAAAGAAGCTTGTGGCTGATGTTCTAAGTGTTAAAGAATTTTATATAATTTCAAGATATTGTCACCGATCGATTGTTTATGCCATATCCTCTCATCGATTCTATAAGTAGCATTGGCTTATTAAATTTGCTTAGCTAAGCTTTCCTCCCAGTTTGTAGTTATATCTGCAGATTCGGCATCAATTTGTCTTTTCTACATCATTTAAGGAAGTACTTTATTTATTACATCAATTTCCTATTACATAAGGAAGACTTCATGCAAATTTATACTTCCAAAGCATGGCTAACATTTTTCCGTGAGTGTATCTTAAAAAATAGAGTCTATTTTTTATGTATCCTGCCAACACAGAAATAGAAAAAATAGTAAAAATAAAAATAAAATGAATAAAAAATACTGGCATTTGTGCTGGCTGTTAAGTGTTATAATGGTAGGAATAAATAAATACAAACCATTTGCCTGATTTAACACCAAACAGGTTTGAAAATATTTCATTTCAATTTATTTTTATATGCAGACTTTTCCTGTATTTAATTTCACCTTTATTTGAAATACTTTGAATGCATTTCTTTCCATCCGTTTTTTTTTTCTTGTACCTCAACAAAGTTTTCGCCTTTTGCATTCAGGTTACTGTGTTAACATGGCTACTGGTTTTGAAGAGATGAATGTACTTCTGTATTATTTAAGCCAATTACTACTTTTTTCAATGATATTTTATTGTGCTATATAAACTATACAAATGCAGTTTCAAAAGTTAAACAACGTTTCAATACAAAGGAAAACTTTGAAATTGCCTTTGAATTTCGTACTGGAAAAAGTTAAATGATTCTAAAACCAGAACTATTTAAAGCAGAGCAAATTCATAAGGCTGTGGAAAGAACACAATAGAACATCATGATAAAAGTCTTACCTTTCAATAGCGTTGCCAGGTGGGAGAATGGTAAATTACGTGCGGGAACATCTGTGACTAGATAACTAATCATAATTTATCAGATTTCAAATTTATGGTTTGCGAAGTATACTTAGATTGCAGACTTTTCGAGTTTCGTTCGCACTAACGTTGTCAATTCCTCTACTCATGTTTGGAATCTATATCAACCTTTGAACCAGCCAGTTAGGTTAGGTTAGGTTAGGTTAGGACGTGTACTTGTCAATTAAGACAAGTACAGTACCCGCAGGTCAAATTGACCCATTGTACAACCTCCTTAAAGAGGGAAGGATAATAGAGGGAATATGATAAAAAGGAGGTGGAAAGGGGAGAATGGGAGGCGGAGGAATCAACCAGCCAGTACTTCGATAACAATATTCGTGATACCATCGGGCTCCCAAATTTTGTCAGCGCCGCTCATTCAGAGCCGAAGCAGTTGCCAGGGAGATCTCAATTTTCATACATACAGTTTTCTTAAATTAAGTCCAACACTCAGAGAATGCTTTCTACAAATACCGTGAATATGTTCAACACACTCCACCAACAAAAATGATGTCAGTCTGGAGATCAAGCATTGGATCACTCTTACCAACAGGTGTTACTGTGATCTGAATAGGCAGTAGAGACCTGTCTCGTTTGGCAAAACTAATATTCTAAAAGATGATCATCCTCCCCGTGCTTGTTTATGACGCAGAAGCACTGATGTAGCAGCCTTGAGAGTATTCGAAAGAAAAATCCTACGTAAGATCCACGGTTCACTGCGAGTAGGTGATGATTTCCGCATCCGATCCAACAATGAGCTTTAGGAGGTCTTCAAAGGCTGGACCTTGTGCAGCGGCTGCGTGGCTCGACCATATCGTTAGAATGGAAAGGGATGCTTCGGAGAGACGGGCATTTGATGCTGGGATTTGCGGAGATTTGCGCAACTCGGCTAAGAAGACGACCTTGTTTGTGTTGGAAAAACTAAATCGAGGAAGCCCTGCCATGATGCGCTTTATCCCGTTTTTTATTTATTATAGTATTTGCTTTATCTTGAGAAATCATTGAAGGAAGATAACGAGAATACATGGGTTATTTAAAGTCATCTAAATGACCTGCATTATGTAGACGTTACTTGTCTTCTATCACATGTCTACTATCGTCTTGCATTAAACTCTTTAAAACTAAGACATTACTAGCGAAGGCATTCATAAATGGGATATTTACAGCAGGCAACATCCAAATCCAAAAGATGCATGTCTAGTAGGGACTTTTCTTTTCTGATAGTCAGTCCGCGATAAGATCTCTATTGTGTTTCGTGAATAACTCTAGGATCGTTAGAGAATGTCGCCGCTGTCTCGACCTTCTTTCTGGGTCCCCGGGCACAGTAATATTCCGGGAGACTGGAATGGCACTGGGTATGCCATTTGCCTCGGTCAAGTTGGACATTGCGCGGAAATTCTCTCGGGACGCCAACCTATCCTGGGTCAATGAGGAGTCCTGCTCCACCGCTAGACTCACCTGGCCCTTAATGGATAGAAGGCGTACTAACCAATTACTTGGTCTTGGTCATGACGTCATCTCAACCACAGTGGCCGTGCTTACAGGTCATTGCGTTATGGGTAGACAAGCGTAGAGAATGAGGCTCCCATTTAACGACTTCTGCCGTGGATGCAGATCCGCTGAGAAAGAGGAGACTGTTATCCACTTTCTTTGTCAGTGCCCGTCTCTTGCTAGGTGTAGATATAGGCTATTTGGCTCTCCATTTCTTGTCAGCTTGACGGAGCTATCATCTATTTATGTCAAGTTTATACATAGCTTCGTTCATCAAACTTTCTGGCTGGTTTTCCAGTATGGGGTAATCGTGCTTTTGATGTGCAGCCCTTGCGCTGACCAACTTCTTCCTCTTCCCTGATTTTGGTGGAACTTGGTCAGTACAGGGACTGCGTTCACCCGTGCCATCACAACGGGCCGCTATGCGTGCTTAAGTGAGCTTTGTGAAATCAGAGCTACCACTCAGACCTATCCCAACCTAGTAGGGACTTTGAATATGAAATACAAAAGGTAGTATTCTTGGAGTTTTAAGAAATAAATATTCCGAGGAGCATAAGACTCATCGATGTTGGCAGTAGATACCGGTAATGGATAATTTATAGGCTGTTTGGCCTTTATTAGCGATGACTTGTTCACGTCGGACGTTTGAGTGATAGTGTTCAAGTAAAGAGATAGTTCAATAAGGTATCTGAGAGAAATTACAATAGAACAAGGTGTAAAAAATAGGTTTGATGATGAACTTTTTAAATTTGTATGCTTAGAATTAGATTTTATTTCAGTCTTAAGATATAACATACTTAAGTATTTAGTAATTGGTAAAATAAAGCAAATTTTTATCCTTTTTGTATCCATTCAAATGATCTCTGTTTGACAAAGTCACTTTTCCAGAACGTTTTTGTTTTTCAACGGAATTAAAAACTTCAGGTCTTCCACCCACAATAGCTTAAGAGTCAAAAACATACATACATACATACATACATACATAATTATTCATTACAACCCTTCAGTCATAATTACAATATAGATTATCACACCACTTGTGCAGCTCCTATTCGGTGGAATTTTATCAGTCCAGAGACTACCCTTATCCGTGTTATTAAAGCTATCACTCTAACCTAAACTAACCTAACCTAACCTATGTTCTGTGTGTTAATATTATATATGAGTGGCGGGACGAACTGTTCAAATTCGACTTCGAACGACATTTTGTTGAGAAACTTTTCATGGGAATTTTTGCTTATTCTCTGAGTTTTTGTCAGAAGTCTGCTGAGATGAAGTCGCCAAAGATTTTTTTTACATTTCGTTTTGTTGAATATGTCTGACCAGGGGTCAAATACATACATACATACATAATTGGTCAGGATTACGACCTCGTTTCTCACACAACTTATGCTGTGTGTGTGTTAATTTTGTACATGAGTGGCGTGAGCTACAGTTTTAAAGTCGACTTCGAACGACAGATTTTTGAGAAACTTTTCATGGCAATTTTTATTTACTCTCAGAGTTTTTGCCAGAAATCTGCTGAGAGGAAGTCGTCAAAGAAATACTTTTTACATTTTGTTTTGATGTCAGGCCTGGGGCTCGAACGCTGGCTTTACGTCTAATAAGCCAACACACTACCTACTAGACTAAGGCGACTTCAGGGATCAAATACTTACTAAAAATTCTTATGATCCATATTCTTTCTACAGTTTCAAGTTTGTGTTGATTAATCTTTTTTAATATTTTTCCTTACAGTGGTTATATTATATGTACCTACCACTGGCATGGATATTAATTTATGCCAGCCTTAGATGGGCGAGTATTTCTACAAAAAATATCCACTGTTTAGTAAAATATCGTTGAATAATGGATTTTAATTGTCCGTTTTTAAAATAATTATTGAACATGATGCAAATGCCAGTAAAGTGGTTCATTTCCTTACATAATGCTTTGGTGTAACTAAAATTATTTAAATAAAGTGGCATAATTAAGCACAATAAAAAAGGTGTTCATACAACTAAATTTATTAAAAAGAAACTTTTATATACGATCGACTTGGCATAGTTAGGGAACTGAAGGCGACCGAAAGCGGAACTACAATTTTAGTTTTTTTTTCTTTCTTTTAAGTGCGTGCTTTTTGTTGCCAATATTCTCTTTTCATATATAATTTAAAATTTTTTTGCAATTTCATTAATTATAGGCGTCGTTGATGTATTCATGAAAAATTTCTTTACCTTCATGTGCTATTTTGAATGTGTTTAATAAAAAGGCAAGTTCTTATGGGTGCTCTTAACAAGCTTATGGTTTATTAAATAAATATAAAAATGAACCCCCCCTCCCCTTCCAACATACAGTTTATGATGCAATTTTCTTTTATGTTTCACCCTATAATTGCACCTTTAATTTCATACCATACGCTTGTTTAAGTTCTGACGACCTTCACACTATTAAATGCTAAAATTGCGAGAAAAAGAAAAAAGGAAAACGAAAAAATATCATAAAAAAAACAAATAAAAACAACAACAATATGGAAGTGAACAGTAAAACAGTGTTATTGCTTGCTTACACAAAAGCCATGTTGAGTAACTGAAGAGTGAGCACACAAATAAATGAATGAGTGAATGAATGTTTGAAGGATTGAAAGAGTCGTTTAAATGCAACTGTTGAGAAACAAAAAAAAAACCAAAAAACGAAAAAAATCCTGATGATATTTGCCGCCTACTTCCACATTTTCCAGAGGGGCGAATGACAAATATGTTGCAATAACATTTACACTATAATTCGTGCTACTTGATGGTATGTGTCAGTGTTTGTATTTTAATGTGAATTATAAGAAAGAAAAATAACTGTTAACATAGAGTAAAAACTTTAGCATATGCATTGTGTACGTATACAACGAGCACCACCACATAGTTGTAATTATGTTTTTCATCTTTGTCTGTAAAAAAGTAATACATTTACAGTGAAACACGCTGATAATCGTACAGGATCATATTGTTACGTTTTTACCTTTTTAAAAACGATTAAAATATGAGTTCGTAGATTGCAAATAAAATAAAAATAAATTTGTGTTTAGTTTTTAATTAAATCCTTTATTGTTCGCACAATTCTGTGTGCCACTGTTCACAACTTGATGTAAACAACATCAAATTGCTTTGTTTGTTATTCTTCTTTACACTCTTTTGCGTAAACAATAACAATTGTTTGACAGATCTTTATAACGGGGTCTTTAAACCACGATCATTCCCTTATTTATAGTTAAGAAATGATTCTGCAATATATGAAGAGGCATATCTCCCGGTTGAAACTTAATCACGTTCTTTTAAATTTGTTTCAAAATCAAGGTTTACAAGTTCATTGAAGAAAGATGCTGAAAGTATTAATAAGAAACAAGAAGAGAGAGTATGTAATAACTTTTATTTATTGGCAGAAACGCTCAATTTTTTTAGCTTATAACTAAAGGCCATGGCTACAGCTGAAAGTTACAACGCTTGCTTAATAATGCTTTGTCACCAGTTCACGAACTTTTTCCTGGGAAAATGAAAACCAGAGTAGAGTACATGGATTTCATTAGATTTATATTCTTTAGATTTTTTCTTCTGATTTTATCTTGAACATAAGTTCACTTATTAATTCGATCTGGTTGACACTTTGAACAAAATTATATGTCCCGAAACAGCAGTCATCACATGCCATTTTGTGCGTGTTATTTTCATCCATGAGTGAGAGGATCTACAGTTTGAAATCCGAAATCCGAACTCCAAACGGTAACTAGTTACTCTTAGAGCTTTTGCCAAAAGGCTGTTAAGAGCAGTCGCCGAAAAATATATTTTCTCATATTTTTTCTAGGGTAGCCCATTGCCATTATCAAAGGACAGCTTTAAGTCCTTAAAATCTCCATTTTTTGAGACTGAACACTACATTTTTTCTAGCGCAGAAGGATAGAGGACAAGCGTAGGAGCGAGGGACCGAACTACAAGTCTCAGATCTTTATTATTATTTTTCTTTTTTTTACGCTGAGGAGGAGTAAATGTACCTAACCGCACCATAGGGGTAGTCGTCACTATCCCCCGTGTGTGGGGCCCTCACCCACTAAATTTCGCCCTCCTCTTTTGTACTCCTTATGCACACTCCGGAACTACTGTGGTATTACCTCGAAGTGAAGTCCGTCTGGCCATTTCGCCACTTCATATCCATATTCGCCGAGAAGGTGTTTAAACGTTCATTCTACTTCTCTCATTCAAGTCAATTTTCTTAGATTTCAGTAAGTCTTCCGCGTATCTGACTATACTATTCCAATTCTCCTCACTGTTCAGAATTACATCGTAGACGTTCTCGACAGTACAGATGCCGACTTTGGCCTCAAGACTCCTTCTTTGCAGTCTCCATCTCTCACAATGAAAGAAAGTGTGTTCTGCATCATCAATCGACGCATCATCATAGATGCAATTTGGTCGTGTCATCTTCCCCATTTTAAATAGGTAAATAGGTAGTTTACAAAAATAACCGTGTTCAGATAACAGTTATGTCAGATAGTAGTTAACCTCACCAAATTTCCTCTCCATCCATCCGGTAATATCTGGGAGAAGTTATGTCTTCCATCTACCACTCGTTTCAGTGCTCCATTCCTCTTGCCATTATTGTATGGTTCGCTTTCTGGCGTCGTCGACATTTACTGTCTTATGAGCACGTTTTTAGCCTCCCACACTATCTTTCGCTCACTTGCCTGTAGACCTATAGGTATTACACCACTGATGACCAGTATTGCTGACATAGATACAGTCCTATATGCCGATGATAAGATTTTCCTTCTACAGTCAACCTTCAATGCCTCCGCCCAGATCTCACTGCCGTCAAGCAGATCTTTATTATGGAAGTAGTGCAAGAATGCCCTCTGTTACCTCAATTGTTCATCATCCGGATGGATGATATTATTAAGCCAAGTCTGTTCAAAGGAATGATATTTGCTTTCCTTC
Source organism: Sarcophaga carnaria (assembly GCA_958299815.1). Lineage (NCBI taxonomy): Eukaryota > Metazoa > Arthropoda > Insecta > Diptera > Sarcophagidae > Sarcophaga > Sarcophaga carnaria. Next base: position 43,995,978 of record OY283150.1, read on the forward strand.
GCAGGTGATATCCACCATGCATAATTGGTCCTTACAACCCTTCAGTTATTATTACGACCTACTTTCCCACACCACTTATGTTATGTGTGTTAATTTTATCCATGGGTGGAGGGACCTACAGTTTAAAGTCGATTTCGAATGATAGATTTTTGGGAAACATTTCATTACAATTTTATTTACTCTCCGAGCTTTTGTCAGAAATCTGCTGGGAGGAAGTCGCCGGATAAATATTTTTTCATATTATGTTTTGTCAAGGATGTTTGACCTGGAATTTGAACCGTGGCCTCATGTCTAATAAGCCAAAACACTTAGCTACTCGACTTACGTTTTTTCTATAAACAAACTAAAGAACTTTTCTATACGATATTTATTCTCCGTTCACTGTAAATTAACTGTACTTCCATTTAAATACATGCGCTAAACATACTCTTTCACGTACTGGTTCTCACATTTACAAGCAAACTCATGCAGAACGATTTTTTCCCTCGTATTAATTATACATACATACTCTATATATATGTTATTGTGAGTATGTGTTAATTTTACAGTTAAACCTTTTCTGTACTTGTGTTCCCCTCTTTCGTTTTTCCTTACCCTCGGTTTGTTGTTGTTGTTTTTTTATTTGTTCCTTTGGTGACATTACAATTACGTGAAATAAATTACAGGATTTAAGGATTTCATTTATTAACAGTGTAAACACAGTTATTGGGAAAAACGAAAAACGTAGCAGAAAAAACAAGAAACGTCTCAATTGGGTTTACATGGTATCTGGTTTATTATGCGAACTTTTAAGGTGAAAACAAAAAACCAAAGAAACGGGAGGAGACAATTCCAATTAAGTACGTTGAGCATTTAAAAGTTAATAATGTTTGAACAGTTCTGTTAAACTGTTAAAACGGATTAAGGAAATTATACGACACGACATGGCACAAAGTCAGACAACAAATTCTTAATCACATTGGCTGGAATGAATTTTATTGGCTTGTCTGCTCCTTCTTATTATTTTGTTCGTTAATTTTTTTTTTTTTTTGTAATTTCTACGAATACTTACTTTATTGAAACGGAAGCGGTAGAACACCTATTATACTTAAGGACAGATGTCATCGGTTTTTAGGTGACAGTACATTTGAAAATCTGGGCATGGTGGTAGCGTGCCACTGAGGGAACTGGCTGATTTCATCCGGAGCTCGGGATGGTATAAATCCACCACAAGCGGATCATGACAAGGGGGCTTACCTCGCACTGGGCAACACCATGAGCCATATGGCCACCGAGTGAATTTGCCTGTGAACAGCAGGCTACCTAACGGCACCTAACCTAGCGTACCTTATTGATTCCTTATATCTAAGGTAAGGAATGAACGAGTAAGTTTGAATGCCTACATGCTAACTAGCTAACTTCATGATACCCGAGCGTTGATTTAAATCGTGCAGCCTGGAAAAGAACTGTCATTTCGCCAAACAATATATATCTGGACTCAGTAGCTACAATGTCTAACAAATGTTAAACAATAGCGCTAATCAATCTATGCAAACGGTCCGATAACGTCAGTATCGACTGTTGAAACAAGTAACAAGATAAGCTGTTCCTGGTGCTTAGTGCCTTACTTCAAAAATGCTAAAGAAAATCTAACTGGGTCTCTTCGTGTAGTCTTTTCTAAAGCTTGCCTTATTTTGTCTGTTAATTCAAGTACAGATCGATTGTTTCTTTCACAAAAGCTCTTGACAAGAAATTCGTCGCGTCCTTTTATTATGAGTGGAGTGAGTCTTCTTCTGTGATTTATGGTATGCCCTTCAGAGCGAAAATGTGCAGAAAATTGTTCATTTATCGTGCATATATGACAAAGGTAAAGTTATAAGACACCTTTAATAATGGTATGGTGTACATCCTTCATATTTCATGTTAGGTTAGGTTAGGTTAGGTTAGCGGGTACCTTGCCGTTCTCAATCAAGTTCACTCGGTGCCCATATGGACCATTGCATTACCCAGTGTGAGGTAAGCTTCCTTTTCAGGATGTGTTAGTGGTCGGTTTGAACCACCCTAAGCTCCGTAAGAAAGCGGCCAGTTCCCATGCCTATATCTTTAAACGTTCTGCCACCCAAAAACCGTTGACGATGTTATAAAAATTCGATTTAATATTGGTTTTGTTTTGCATCGTTTCAATTTGGTTTTTGACTAGCGAGATAACTTAGTTTGATTTTTTGAGGAAACAAAATCTGTTTTGAAATTACTGTGTATACTTCAGGTAATATTGGCGTTGCTAATGCCAATTATCCGCTGAGCTTTGTGATACCAAAGCTGTGTGATCAGTCTTGTCAGACCTTTCCTCGCATTAGCTGTGTGACCGCAATGGGATGGCATATTGTCTCTGTCATTCGCAGTAGTTCGTTGTCTATTTTAATGAATTTTCTGTCGCAACATAATTTTGCTGTGGTATAAGAGAGTATTAGTCAGACTACCATATGAACACACAGCTCTTAAGATGTTGATTCGAGATTAGAATGGAAACCAAAATCCTTTAGACTGGTACATTAAGGGCACCCTCTTCTGATCTCATGTCATGTGGGAATTCGCATAAATGGGTGTGAAGAATTGTTTGTTAGGAGAAATGCGCTCACGATGCTGAGGAAACTTTCTGTGGTGTAGAGAGAGGGTTTGATGACTAACCACAAGCAGCCTGAGAATAGTAACCGGACATTTAACCACACATTGTACACTCGAAGAACAATTGATTTGGAATAGTAATTCCAAGTAAATATAAGCAAATACTGTGATGAGGACCAGAACATGTATTTGAAGGCCGCAAAGTGTTAAACCTTTTCAGACGTAAATATTTAGGTGTTCAGCAAGCAACAGGCAGTGAGGTATAGTTATCACGGCAATAGGATTGGGGAGAGACATTAAGCTGATACTGTATATAGCTTAAGAAGTCGTTTTAGTCTAGGGGGAGTTTGTTGGCTTATTAGATTACAGTTCAAATCACAGGTCAGACATCTCCAACAAAGTGAAATAGGAAAAAATATTTCTTCGGCGACTTCCCCTCAATAGATTTCTGATGAAAACTTTGAGAGAAACTAAAATTGCAATTAAAATTTTCTCATAAATCTGTCGAGACGAATTTAAAGTGTAGGTCCTGCCACTCATGTACAAAATTAACAAACACAACATAAGTGGTGTGAGAAGCTAGGTCGTAATCCTGACTGAAGGATTGTAGTGACTAATTAAGTTAAGTATATAGGTTAAGGGATGTAAAGTAAATTGTCTTGTCGTGGAACTCTATTGCCTCTACGCAAAAATAAGTACATTTTGTTTTTTTTCAATTCCATTGTGTTACAAAAATCAAACGCTGCACAGAAAACATCGATAATTTTGCGATAATCCGATATAACATCGATGTTTATTTGCTGTAGGTTTTTTAATGACCATAACTAGCTGATAGTAAAAATTTTCTTTGTAACAGGCATGCATAGTGGACTTGATTTGTATGACGCGAACTTTGGTAAATAAACAGCCTCCAGTGTCATGCAAAAATAATAAAGAAGTTTACATGCCCATTTAAAAATCCAACTATTTTTTGTTTGAATAAATATAAAAACTGTGTAGAAACAAATTAAAAAAAAAGAAACAAAATTTCTTTTGAAATTATTTCATGTTTTTCAAAAGGCGGCACACTAATGGAAATCTTCTGAAAATCTTTTAGCACTTGTTAAACTAAAAAAAACTTTGTCTGTCATTTTAAATTTAACGTTTTCCCAACCTAGACTTGACAACGTAATTATGCCAAGTATTTGTATTCTTTACAAGTCAACAGTATTTTTTTTTTATTCCCCAAAAAATTTTTAAAACATTTTCAAATCATTAAAACTTCTACACCAACACACACACACACAGGCTTATAAACCAAAAAAAGTGTGTACTTATAGCATTCGTATAAGTGCACTGACACATACCAAAATATAGTGGGGGCCTAAATAATACACAAATCTACATATACCAACTAATACAGAGACATACAGTTTTTTTTATGTCAGAGTGTTGTATTACATGTTCCATGCAATTTTCAGCAAGAAGATTTTAACTGTCAGCAACTTTCTATGACTTAATTTAAATTTACGATGCCAACAGGAGATGAGATGCAATGCCATGCCATGCCATCCCATGCAATGCAATGCAATGCGATCATTTCGAGCAGTTGAAATTCAACACTGTTCCATACATATCTACACAAACGCACAAATGCAAATGAATAACGAAAAATACACAGGGAAAAAAAATACAAGAAAGAGAAAAAAGAGACAACTTTTGGGTATGAATGTAGGTATGATGGTTTGTGTAACTGTGTGTGAATATAACATACGACTTTTGTTACAAATACCAAAAACAACAAAAACAATAACGTGAGAGCACCTTAAAAAATATTGCTAGTTACACTAACAAAAACAACGAAGGCAATAATAATAGTGATAAAAAGAGGAGCATCAACACAAACACCCACCCATACAGGATATTATCAGAAAAAGGACAAAAAACAGAGAAAAAAATAGAATAGAAACAATTTCCATAACCCAGTAGGCCATATGGCTTAGCGTTTTCAATCAAATTGCAAAATTTCAAATTTCAATGCCTTGCATGTCTAAATTCCATACGAGTTAAACTTTTTTTTTCACAATTTTAAACAAATGAACTCTGAGGTGTACGTGGCATTAAGTACATCTGAACCTCAGTCATCACAAGTGAGTCAAATAGTAGAGGAATGAATGAAAGAATTTCTATGTTGATTGAAAAATTTTTAAAATTTTGTTCATGGGTTTATCATAAGACTGGAAAATACTCAACAAAAGTGCCAAAAATTAAAAAAAAAAATCCCATAAAAACCAAAAATACTGTAACATACGCAAATGGAACAGAGTTTTACAAAAGTTATCGTAAATGACAAGATGTTGGTTTCCAAATGGTAGCAATGCCAGAGGATGTAATAGAGGTGTTACAAGCTCAACATGGGTGGTGTGAAAACATACATACATACTTAGTTTCTCACACCACTCATGTATAAAATTAACACACACAACATAAGTGGCGTGAGAAATTAGGTCGCAATCCTGACTGAAGGGTTGTAATGGCCAATTAAGTTGAGTTAGTAAGCCTGTCTGGTATTATTTTCACTTGACAAACGTTTTGATATCATTATGTGGGAAATAGAAAATCGTTTAAAAGACCACCACGACTCTGACACACAAATCAGGCTGAATTTGATCGATGGCATGTTTTATGTTGGCTTTGAGCCAAACCACAAGAATTATTCGCCTCTGCGACTTAAGAAAAACGACACAAGAAAAAGTCTCACGTTGTCAAATTGCACGATTTTGGTGGCACATCAACGTGAGATTATCAGCCAATCAACCAGCTATCAGTCAACTATCTATGTCATCATTGAATCATATAATGGACGTTTCTTTTTCGAAATTTTTCCAACCAAATACTCCATATATACATACATACATACATACATAATTGGTCATTACAACCCTTCAGTCAGGATTACGACCTAGTTTATCACACTATCAGAGACTTTCCAAAAAATCTGCTGAGAGACTGTCGCCGAAGAAATTTTTTATAGTTTTTAGTTTTGTTTGAGATGTCTGACCTGACGTTTGGCGAGGCCAAATATAACCAAATACACCATCAAGCGTAATATTTTAATCGGTCATAATAATTTTTATTATTGGATTTATACATCATCTCATTTTCGAGTAGAAGTTACTTATAATTCGGCTAAAGAATTCAAGTTCATTTAGATTCTACAACGCCGCCAGAACACTCCATTAAAAACACATATTTAATAACCTGGTCAATAATGGCTCAATATTTCCTGACTTTGTCTGCACTTCCATTATAACGATCTTAATCGGGTCAAAAAAAGTTTCTCATACTTTATTGCAACACCCTGTATCTTTGCGCTGTAGTGTTAATGGTTGATTGTTGAGAATATTTAAATTTACACCTACAATATCCAGACGAACATATAATGGAGACACAGATACAGTTACTCCCATAGATACAAAGACACAAACATACATACCGTGTAGTACTCTCTTTAAGCACATGATTATAAACATTAGCAATAGTTTTGAGCGTTTTCATTATACGCTGAATATTTTTGTGCCCTTTTTTTGTGTGTGTTACAAATTTAGAATCCTTTTGTTATTACCACTACATACATAAGTACATACATACAAATGTACACTGAATGTGCTTTTATCCATAGAATTCCATATGGCCTGGGAAAAACTCTGAGAGAGAGACAGTGAGAGAGTATGAAAAAAAATTTAAGCGAGATATGTATGTGAGTGAGAACGAATAAATGAATATTCCAACGTAGATTTAACTAGGAAATGTAAGTATTTTGTTATTTATGTCTCCCAAGATAATTTTAACTGTGGAAAGTTTTAACAAAAATGCTATTGCTGTTGATGTCCTAGTGCACTCAACAACTTTTGTTGCTATTGTTACTATTGGGTGGGTAATAAAATATTACCTGTTATATGCAGCTAAGCTAAGATGTTTGCAAATCGACAGAAATGAATCTTTTCCCTTCACCAATACTTTGTATGAATGAAGTGCCACAATCAGTACAACTTTTCTTCAGTGTTTTCTTTTTTTATTGTGCTCTTTTGAATATTTTTTTATGTGACTCTCTGCAACATTCACAGTTGCATTGGATGCTTTAGCCCCCAAGAAGTATGTACATATGTATTCCCCGCCAGTTTACTGTATTAAATCCTTTGTACACTTATGGTTATGCAAGAGTTAAAAGTTGATACTCAAATATGTTAATATCCATTATATTCTATCCCTGCCAAGTTGCTCTCAGCATCTCTATAGTCATGTACAAACATACTTCCATGGATACTTGCATAGAGATGCCAGCCATAGTGAACTCCTTTAGCTATGGGGTACCTTTTAAGGATAAAGTTCAATCGTAATGTAAAAGCAACATTGTCGGTTGGTCGGGTCGGTTTGCTTGTCTGTTTGCATGCCTGCTGTGTTAGTTTGTCGTTATGTTTGTATTACAATTTATTGTTTGATGAGTTTGAATGGGTGCCAAAGTGGTTGTTATTGTTGTTGCAACTTGTTACAACAGTACTCTTTGTGCATTCCATAACTTACGTAAAGTCATTTACCTGGTACTGGGTAAATAGAAACCCCTTTCTCACTCTCTTATGCAACAAAAATTTGCATTTGTTTTTATTTTTTGTAGGCAATAGAATCGTAATACTAATGGCTGCAAAGAAAAAGGCCGTTTGATTGCTTTGACTGCTATTGGGTAACATTTTTAAAATATTTCTTTAGAGCAGCTCTACAAAAGACTTTGTATTTGAAGGCAAATATTTTACAGTAATTGATATCTCGTGGATATTATGTGTTTTTAATAGACTTGAGATATTTTTAATAAACTAAGTTACGTGGTATTTTTAATTCTCTAAGGGAACTTGTTTTCGGAATACATTAAAGTCTGCATTTTATTTTATATTTCAAGGAAACAGTGTGGCTTTAATATAGGGTAGGAAATTTAAAAGTTTAAATTTAAAAATGCAATAAAACAAATACAGTTTGAAATTTTGCCACTAACTTCACAGGGGAATACCTATGTACACTACATGACGTATTAATGCACATACGTAACACTTTTCCGTATTGCTCTGCATTCGAACCTGGATTGCTGAATTGCACCACCACTGCACGCGATCACCAACCTGTTGTGGATACTACTAAAAGTCGTGCTGTTTTAAGCTGCGGAAGGTTGGTGAAAGCATGTTGATTTCAACGGCCTAGTCTATGTCGTCTAATATTTGTAAAGCAATCGTTAACTTCCACTGGAATTTTTTGATGGAAATTTTCAATAACTTTAGTTTGTTTACTAATTGACAGAGAAAAAAATGAAAAAAAATTTTATGTTTTAAATCAGTGAAGTTTGTTTTTCGATAAGCAGTTGCGTTACATTTTGCTTTCAATACATTAGTAATCAACAACAAATGACACTAAGGCGTATGAGTTACATGTAATACGCTGCTGTATTTTAAAAAATATTGCTCTTACGTATGCGTACTTGTGCTTTAAGATCTGTAAAGTATGCAACATTAAATTAAACAGAGTCAAAGAATTAAGCAACATCATGGGTGGGCCATTTAAATGTTTAAATTTAAAAATGCAATAAAACAAAAACGGTTTGAAATTTTGCAAAGTTTACTTTTTTGTTGTGAAGTACAAAAAATCCGATTAAAAATGGAATATTATTTCATTCATATGGCTGCCGCGGCTGGCCTCACTGTACCTCATTCGATCGTACCAATTTTCGAGCACTTTTTCAAGTGTATGAGGTGGTATCTCGGCAATGGCATCACGAAGGTTGGTCTTCAAATGCACAATTGTTTCTGGTTTGTCAGCATAACACTTTTCTTTAGCGGCGCCCCACAGATTTTAGCGGCCAATTGACATCACCATTTCGGCTAATTAAACGGCCTTTAAATTTTTGACGCAATAAATCGATTATGACATGACATGTATGTGCAAGTTGCACCATCCCGTTGAAAACAAACATCGTTCACATCAATAACATTAGAGAGCGGGTACACAAAGATCCGTTATCATGGTTCGATAGGCGTCTCCATTGATCATAACGGTTGCGTCGTCTTCATTTTCAAAGAAATATGGGCCAATGATGCCTCTGCTCCACGCATGAAATAGCCACTCGCTATGGGTACATTGGCTTCTTAGCCCCAAATACGGCAATTTTGCTTATTAACGTACCCACCAAGATGAAAATGAACTTCATCCAAAAAGATGACTTTTTTTTTTTTAGCAAAATCGACATCATCTTGTAGAGTCTCGTTGGCCCAATAAATCCCAACGTTGCTCAACAACATCTACTTACTGTTTACCTATGATTTACAACCTATATTCTGTTTTGTTTTTCGTACTCTCACTTACTAGACGCCTCTAATCGTGCTGTACATTGTGATGACATTTGCAAAATTAGGAAAACATGCTTTATGCTACTTACACAGACAATTTCTGTATGGTATTGTGCTTTTTACGGTCCAATCTACAACAGACATTTACATTTTGTTTGCAACACAATCGCCTAGAACGTCTAAGTTTTCACCAAAAATTCTTTCTTTCATCAGAAAATACTCATTGTAATTACATGTGAACGGCAAAAGGCAAAAGGCACATTGCAAAGATGCTGCAATGATAGATACATTCATACTGCCTTTAATTAGTATTTTCATTCCCTCTCTCCTGTATGCGGTACAAGGAAGTCTAAAAAAACTATGAAGTGCCAAACCATACAGGAGAATTGTCTGCTAATTTCTAGCACATAAGCAACGTGAAAGTCGTAAAAAGATCAGTTGAAACAAGAAAAATTAAATGAAATTGAATAGCTTTACTCATGTTAGAGTATAGTTTACTTAAGAGAGAAGTGTTCTCCGGTTATGGTCAAACATTGTTTTACTCTTAATACGGTTGATCGTCCGACCAATTCTTTGCAGCTTCGTGTAATGAGATGAGATCAAACTGAAGTCGTTAGCATTATCAAGGCCATCAATTGCTTCTTTAGCTTTTATTGTCACGCTTTTGATTGTATAGTATTAGTCGGATGTTGAGCTGAAACTCTTTAAGAATTTGAAATTAAAATGACTCTGCATTTCGATTTTACAATACGGGTATGTTAAGAAGCTTCACCTCGACTAGGTGGTTCATGCCAAATGCACTCGCGAGGTATGTGATCGAAAGCAGTTTTATAATTTTTAGATGGCTATAAACAGTTATGATCTTCACTCGTTTACCTATTCCACGATACCATGTCAGGGTGATCGATACAAAACTTCTTTGGTTGAAGACCAGATTATTGCCTGCGGATTGTCGATTCTACCTTCAGGTTTATTATGATTAACAACAGGTTTACCAGAAGCTTTGATGGTCTTCAGAGAAGCATACATACATACATAATTCGTCATCACAACCCTTCAGTCAGGATTACGACCTAGTTTCTCACACCACTTATGTTGTGTGTGTTAATTTTATACATGAGCAGCGGGACCTACAGTTTAAAGTCGACTCCGAACGACAGATTTTTGAGAAAATTTTCATGGCAATTTTATTTACTCGCAGAGTTTTTGCCAGAAATCTGCTGAGAGGAAGTCGCCGAAGAAATACTTTTTGTATTTTATTTTGTTGTCTGGCCTGGGACTCGAACCCTGGCTTTTCGTCTAATAAGCCAACACACTACCTACTAGAACACGGCGACTTCAGAGAAGCATAATGCCAGATAATTTCTTTAGAACCCTGTATTTATGAGCCTTTCATTGGGCTCTATCTCATCGTATTATACTGTGTTGCTCATGGCGTATAACATTTCCACTATTGTCCTTGTGGTCTACTTAGGTAAAGAGTATGATCCCAATACCATCGGCTCTAGGTTTCCTAAATAGCCTAAATGCTTGTTTATTATTAGCTGGTGAACCATATTGGGATGTCAAAACTATGAGGATATCAGCAGGAGTTACACAGCTGATAGGTTTCTTCTTCCAACTTGTACATTGTTGTTAGGCGAAATCTCTCCTAATTGGGAGGTTTTGACAATTATTTTTGACCAATAAATTTACGGGTTGTTACTTACGGCTTACAGAGTCGATATAGAAAAGTCCACTACGTTACATTCGGAAATTGGTTTATTCCGAATTATTAATACGGTCAACGTAAAAAACATCGTTTAAAATATTTTCACTTCATACCCAATGAGAACGCATCGTCATACGGCCCTACGATCAATGGTACAATACGTGTCTTCCCAGCCTATTGTCTGGAGAAACTTTAGGATACTGCTTGACAAATGCCTGATATGTATCAAGGTATTTCCTTTTGTCTCACAGGTTCCAAGTATAGGTTTAGATGATTCATTTTAATGTCACGAAATTTAAGTAATGCCTTCCAAACGATTACCATACTGAAAGAGTAAGCTTCAGTTTACTGTTTCCTGTGAGAAGATCGATTGTTAAACTCATATTATTTCTAGATAGTCTAATATATACTTAATTTGTCATTACAACCCTTCTTCCCTAGTTTCTTACATCACTTATGTCGTGTATGTGGACCTACAGTTTAAAATCGACTGAGCGACAGATTTTTGAGAAACTTTTCATGGCAATTTTATTTACTTTCAAAGTTTTTGCCAGAAATCTGCTGAGAGGAAGTCGGCGAAGAAATATTTTTTGTATTTTGTTTTGATGTCTGGCCTGGGGCTCGAACCCTGGCTTTACGTATAATAAGCCAACACACTACCTACTAGACTACGGCGATGTCTAATGCATGACTCAAATCTCCTCCTATTATAGTTTGCCAACAGTTTTGGTTTGAGAACAGTATTGGCCTCTCTTTGTGTTCTTTTCGTTGAGTCTGAACAGAGAATAATCTTAATACCATCGTGTAACTGTTTAAGCTTTCCCAAACAGTCCCATACTATTTTTGAGTTGACCTCATTCGAGCTTAGTTCTCGTTTGGTGGCCAGACTTTTCCATCCTTTGTATACTTCAGTTGACCTGAGCACATAGCGGTTTGCCATAGGGTCATAATACCGGGACACATCTTTACTATAACGGTAGTTAAATTTCATAAATTTAAGTTCGAATTGCTTCAACATGCTTTGCATTTGTCATATTTGTTTCACACGGAATATTATTATCTTTCCATTTTGCAAATTTTTAATTTGTTTAGAACGAAATTTACGCCTTCATCAACGTTAAGCAAGCGAAACAATATAGAAAATAACCCGACCCAGCACGCACTCGCAGTCAAAGGCTATGGTGGGGCCTTTTGCGAGGACTATCGGCACCTCTTTACCATTCATATCAATTTTAGGTAATCGGAAATGAAGTGAAACTCTTGTAAAGATTTTAAGGATTCTCGATCGTATTAAGGTTTGCAGAGCACTCTAGTCTATTAGATCATGAGGGCAATGAAACAAAGTTTCTTGACGTTTGATTGCAATCAGCAATACAAAATAAGGAAGTAGCCACTGAAAAAAATAAAGTCAAAACCAATCATTGCCCTGCATATTTAAAAAGAAATTCCCTTTCATTTCATATTGATTGTTTAATTTATAATTATTTCTTAACTGCATTACGCTTTAGATTAATTAAAACAATATTTTCTTATTGCAATTTGTTTTTCTTGAAGTGAAAGCAAAATTGCACAAAAATTTATAAACAATTAAGAAACATGCTCGTATAACAAAACTCGAGTTTTGTTGATTAAAAAATTTTCCCTCTTTTTTCGCTCGTATTAATTTCAATTTTTTTTTTGTGCAAGCAACATTTCTTATAAGTATTTGAAAAAAAAAGAAAAAAATGTTGTACGTTCTCCATTCTTTTTTTAATTAACAAAAGAAGAAGTAGAAGAAGAAGAAGGGAAAATATTTCATTAAATCTTTGCTACGTATATAATTTAGTTTTGTTCGTCGTTTTATTTTTCTTTTCGAACAAACTTGTGAAGTGATGAAAGTATCAGGATTAAATTTGCATAAAAGTGACCCATTAGAGCAGCCAGCATTCATTTCCAACCGCCGCCACCACCAGCACCAACAGCACTACCACCACTGTATGTTGTTGAAATATTACCAAACGAGACGAACTTAAAGGATATCGTTGGGGTATTTAGTTTTTCTTCTTTTTTTGTTCTTTGTGTGGGTGTTTTGTTTTTCTCATTTTCCATAGAGTTTATAAACAACTTTTTCTGTTTTCTCCTCACTAATCTCTCTGCAACACACTTATCAACAGTTTTGGAGTTTGGCACTTTTACTAGAAGAACAAAAAAACAAAAAAAACCCAAACATTTGAAACTTAATAACGGGGAAGGTTGTCATTCAAACCGAATAAGTAGATTTATGGCCTGGTGAGAGAGGTGATGATAAAAAAAAGGTCGAATTTTGTAAATTAAAGTAATTTCGTGGAATACTAACTGTAGACAACTGATTGCAGGTTTCCAGGTTCATTAATTATTAATGCGATAACAGAGCCTTATATTTCAAGGAAAACAGATGTCGGGCTTACAAAATTAAGTTGGAAAACATTTAAGAAGTAAAAGGCATGAAAAGCCAAATAAAAAAAAGAAAAAGGAAATTGAATTTATTAACAAGATGGTCGTGATGTGATCTCTAATCAAAACAAAAATTGTTAGAAAATTTATTTTCACGAGAATAATGTGCAGGTCGACAATATTCTCAATCTGCTGCTTTTTATCTAATTTATGGGATGTAGTGGGTAAGTTATAGACAAGCAGAAAAAAACATTTCAATTTTAAAGCGAATTGTTCATACTGCGGTCACTATAATTCATATAAAATTGGTCATTGCAACAATTTAGTCAGGATTACGACCTAGTTTCTCACACCACTTATGTTGTATGCGTTAATTTTTATACATGAGTGGCAGTTTAAAGTCAACTCCGAACGACAGATTTTTGAGAAACTTTTCATGGCAATTTTTTTTATACTCAGAGTTTTTCATATTTCATTTTGTTGACGATATCTGACCTGGAGTTTGTACCGTAGCCTCACGTCTAATAAGCCAACACACTATCTACTAGACTACGGCGATTTCAACTTTTGTAATCTTATTTCCAATATTACGATATTTTGTAGAAAAATTATATTATTCGTTCACATCTCCCCATTAGGTTACTTCCCATGGGATTAGTGTTTATTTAAAGTTTTGTTACCTTTAAAGTTTCTTGTTGTTCCTTATATTTGCAATAATTTTACGCTCATTTTACTAATTTTGTTCATTTTGTTGTTCATTCTGTGTTGTTTTCATTTATTTTTAATATTTTTTGTTGGTTTGTTTGCGAGTTGCCGTTAGAGTTGCCGTTGCAGTTGCAATACAAATAAACGAGAAAAGAGACAGAAATATAAAAAACAGAAAAAAAGAAAAACTTCACTCTTTTTAGTTATTAAAAAATATTTTACCTCACTGGCTTGTATTTGTGAAACAATTCCTAAAAGTGGCTTTAAGTTATACGGGTTCTGAACAGCGCTTAAAGTTGTCATTTTGTTGCAAATAGAAGAAACACGAAATATATTCCAGAAGTTGCAAAAAAGTTAAAGCAAAACTATTTACAAAATTTTAATTATAGAAATGAAAAACAAAATTGAATAGATAGGCAAGAGAAAAGGTGTAAAAGTAAATTTAATAAAAAAGAAAAAAAATCACAATAATTGTAGTGGGATCAGTAAATAAAAATGATACATGATTTGTTTACAGAGGCCTTTTTCGCTCTACTCTGAAAGAAACTGATCTAGACACACAGTATTTACCATACTTTGTACTTTCTTTTCAGTACCCAAATTCAGCTTCAGACAGCCTTGTAATGAAAGTTCAAAGAGTTTCTTCAAATTCACTTATTGAATGGAAAGGAATATCAGCAATTAAATTTTGTAGTTTTTTCCGTTCTACAGGATCGTTGAACAGGGATATTCAAACCTTGACAGCTAGTAATGGCCATCGTGTTGAAGCTACATCTGTCAAATTACTTACTTACTTACTTAATTGATCGTTACAACCTTTTAGTTCGGATTACGACATTGCATCTCACAACACTCATGTTGTGTGTGTTAATTGTATACATGAGGAGTGGAACCTACATTCTAAAGTCTAAGAATAACGAATATTTGAGAACTTTTCTCAGAATTTTTGCACACAAGACTACAGAGAAGTAGTCGCCGGAAGAAATATTTCTTATATTTCACTTTGTTTGAGATGGCTGAGCGGGGCTTTGAAGCATAATAACTTAACCAATTACCTACTAGACTTAATAGACGATAGGCCAGGGTTTAAGCACCAGGTCCGTAGAACAAAATGAAAAATAAAAAAATATTTCTTCGGCGACTTCCTCTCAGCAGGTTCCTCCAAAAACTCTGATAATAAAAGAAAATTCCCATGAAAAGTTTCTCAAATATATGTCGTCGGGAGTTGACTTTAAATTGTAGGTCATACGCTCATGGTTAAAATTAACACAAACAACATAAGTAGTGTGATAATCAAGGTCGTAATTCTGACTAAAGGGGTGCAACAACCAATTAAATAAGTAAATAATAAATTATATGTAAAAATAATAATGTAAATTAATAAAATAATAAAGATAGTCGGAATTCTTAGGCAATCCTATATGTACAGTGCACAGCCTCTAATGCTTTACTGTCGGCATGTGTATATCGACACCGGCTGTATTTATAGCCTGAAAAATACCACATTAATCGATAAGACTGAAAGACAATTTCAAATTCATATGTTTTGAAGAGATTCCATACGTGATGTTGGTCCGTCAGTAAATACTTGGAGAAGTTCTCCATAAAATTATCGCATCTTGTGCTCAAAAGGTAGTACCAGGTCAACTTCAACATAGTTTTGCCACAACGTATCAAAGAGTATCAATAGTTGCATGGGCTCTCTACACCGTATAAGTTGAAACAACACTCGTCTTTACTGTGGCATAGAGGAAAGCGAAAAGTCAGGTGAACTGGCACGGAAAGGGTCAGAGAATTCTGCGGTGGAGACAATGGAGGAGATATATGTGCCTCTACAGCAATAATTTTCTAATTTGAAAAAAACAGCATGAATTCAACAAGCCTTGGGTGCTATGACATACTTGATGACCGAATTTCAAATCTGCTATGTCCTGCAGTGGACATAGCAAACTGGACGGTTACATCCGAAGCTCATGGTGGTTCAAACCTACCACTAATGGATCATGACAAGGGGGTTTACCTCACGCTGGGTAACACAATGGACCATATGGCCACAGAGTAAACTTGTCCGTAAACGACAAGCTATCCGCTAACCTAACCTAAGCTTGGCATTATTACAGACCCTATTCGTCCACGATTTTGGGCCGCCTTTGTGTTCACAGTAACTTTTAAATATGTCTGGTAGTTCATTGTGATATTTTTAAAAAAATTTTCACTCTTACGTTTGAAAAAAGTTTTTGCTTTTCCTATTGAATGTTTGCATAACTTTGCCTTATTTTACGTTACTTTACTTTAATCCAAGTCTGCATCTCCATAACATACTTTATGCTCATTTACTGTGCTGTATTTAATATTCTTTTGCTAAAAACTTATTTCATTTGAAACCTCTAAAGGTACTGTGTTGCCATTTGCTTGATTTAAGTACGTATCTTTCTCGCTTTGAATTTTACTCTGAATACCCTTAAAAAACTTATAACGCAGACCACAAATTGTCCTTTAAGGGTTTCATGATTTTACTCTCAAAAGTATCATTAACGCATCAAATGTCAATTCTCAATAATGATGCCGTGTTGTCGATATTGATACTCATGATGCTGATGATGAGATAGTGATTGTGATGTTGCTGATAACAAATAAATCAGCAGCTGAATTGTAGACATCAAATGCGAATACGATGATTGCAAATGCAGAGAATTTTAATACAATAGTCAATCAGTGATGCAGATGTTGTATGTCTAGACAAACATCAATTAATTCAGCATTTCATTCATTCACTCTAGCAGCATCAGCAGCAGCAGCAGCAATCTGCATATGATATCAAGTGGCAATAATTATTTTGGCCTCAACGAAAACAATGCGATTGCTACGTTATTCAGATTAATGGCAATTTAAAAGAGGTTAAAATAATATTGGCTAAAAGGAAAACAGGAAATAACACAAAAAATACATGTATATCTCGAATAAGTGTTAGTGAATGTGATGTGATGTAATGGCACAGTTTAAACATTAATTAAATCGATTGATGCCATAGGAGTACATGTTTAAATTATTTTTTAGTATGTAATATTGAAATATTGTATTAAAAGTGTATGTGCCGAACATAAATTGTTGCAAGTAAATAAATTTTATTGCAGGCAATTAAATATTTTTAATACAAATAAACAAGTGGTTGAGCTCAAGAGAAAAAATAAACATGAAAAAATATGTTGTCACTTACAATACAATGTTGAATATTGTGTTTGTAAAATACACTAGGGTGTATGAGTATATAAAATATCATGTAAATTATGTGCCACTGGCAATGCAATTGCATGGCGTTGACAAGGACCGTTATTAACTCATAAGTACGTACATTATTTTTAAGCATCCTTTTATTTATTATCAGTGTTCAATTGGTAATTTTGTCTCTTTACAGATGGCTCACAAATGGAATGTAAAACTGAATCTCGGACTTGAAGCGATAAGCTGTCCCTGAACGTGCCATACAGATGACCTAACCAGGTTAGATTTTTGCTACTACAAGCTACACGTATGATTGAAATCATAATGAAATCAAAGAGTGTCAAGAGTTGCAAAGACTTTCTACACCCTATAAGTCATCACAATATCCGCCTCTACTGGGTTTCGGACTACCGTGGCATAGAAGATATGAAAAGGCGAGCGAACTGTCTTGGAGATGTCTTAGACGGAGACGATAGATAGGATATATGTAATTCTATAAGAATACATACGTACATACATACATACATACATACATACATACATACATACATACATACATACATACATACATACATACATACATACATACATACATACATACATACATACATACATACATACATACATACATACATACATACATACATACATACATACATACATACATACATACATACATACATAATTGGTCATTACAATCCTTCAGTCAGGATTACGACCTAGTTTCTCACACCACTTATGTTGTGTGTGTTAATTTTATACAGAAGTGGCGGGACCTACAGTTTAAAGTCGACTCCGAACGACAGATTTTTGACTAACTTTTCATGGAAATTTGTTTTTACTCTCAGAGTTTTTGCCAGAAATCTGCTGAGAGGAAGTTTAACGAAGAAATACTTTGTGTATTTTGTTTTGATGTCTGGCCTGAGGCTCGAACACTGGCTTTACGCCTAATAAGCCAACACACTACCTACTAGACTACGGCGACTTCAATTCTATAGGAATACTTTTTCATATTGGAAAAAGCAACATGAAATTTAACAAACTGTAGGTGGTTTAACGTACCTAAATGCATACTTATGTATGTACATTATTGGTCATTACAACCCTTCAGTCAGTATAACGATCTAGCTTCTCAACACCACTTATGTTGTCTGTGCTCTTCTTATCCATAAGTGTTAGAGCCTACTGTTTAATGATGATTTTTTAAGAAACTTTACATGGCAAAGGTCCAAAACAACTGATTGCCGCATTTCAAAACAGCTGTGTCCAGCAGTGGTCAGCAAGAAAACCAACTTGAACTACTTGTGTTCGTCAAGAGAACTCAGTTGCCGTAATGAAGTGGGAGAAGTGTGAACTATAGATCACGTTCTCCATCATTGTTCTGAAATTTGAAACATGAGGCCAAAAACTTTTGAGCATCCAGAATTTATAGAGAGTACACATCTAGCCAAAGGTGTTGTGCATTATTCTCCGAGTTTTTGCCAGGAAAATGTTGAGAGAAAGCTGCCGAAAGAAATATATTTTCCAAGATATTAAATCGAAGTCTTGAACTTTCTGGTTTTCATCTAATAAGCCAATACACATCTTACTTCCAAAGGATAAAACTTCCTAGAGTATGGATATACGTCGCGGACTTAACTCAAAATCGCTGTCTACTGATTTGCAATGATACATACTTATATTTATACTTAATCCATTAATCAATCTGGCTTCTGCTGTTCTCTAGGTAGATAATCAAAGGATAGTCTGACGGAACTATCCTACGCTGGAATACCAGCCTGAAAGTTTATTAAACGTAGGTTTATCCTTGACATCAATGGATGATAACTCCGTTAAGCTGACAAGGAATGCTGAGCCAACTAATCTATAACCACAGCTCGCATTGACAATGAATGCGGATAACAGTTTCCTTCTCTTTAGCAGACTCACAACCACGCCAAAAGTCGTTAGATGGTAACTGCAGTCTTTCTGCGTGTCTTCCCATCACGCTATGACTTGTAAGCATGGCCACTGTGCAAGAAAATCCGGGTAGTTGATTGGAGCACCTTCTATCCATTTTGGGCCAAGTGAGTCTGGCAGTGGAGTAAGATTCCCCATTGCAACGGATGTGTTGGCATCCCAAAGGAATATTCGCCCAATTGCCAATCTAACCGAGGTAAGTGGCATACCCAAATCAATTGACGACTGTTCTGGAAGGACTGCACCAGCTTTTGCGAGCACGTCGGCCCTACAGTTGCCTGGAATGTAACTGAGCCCACGAACCCAGACAAGTGAGACGCTGACGCATCCAGAGAAAACATCGAGACAGCGGCGACATTCCCTAAGGAGTAAGTCATAACGCTCGATAAAGATCTTATAGCAGTCTGACTAAACCCTCATGGCGAATTTTAAAATTTCATCGAGCAATGTTTTCGTTTCAGATTTTCTACCAACATAACCCAAAGGTTTTGTATTGTTTTCTAACTATGGTTTCTAGTGTGAAGTTAGGCTAAAACTTTATTGAGTGATTGACAAGGAAACATAACAATTTTCTATAAAATATTTATAGTATTCGGGATGACATACTTAAATTTATTTGATGCTATAATATGACACTAAAATTTTACTATTCTATCGATAGAATAGCATTCTCCTCTTATAAAATATAAAAACGTAAAATTTCTTTATTTTTAGTGGTCACCTGATGGCAAACAAACATTTCAAAATGTATGTAAGTTTACTTAGGCAAAAAGAAAACCTAACTTTATGTATTTCTGTAGCTTTTGAAACTCTAATAAAAAAAAAAGATGAGAAAAGAAAAAAACCTTAAAAGTATCATTTTAAGAGTTAAGAAAGTACGAAAAAAAACAACAACAAAAAACAAACAAAAAATGGAAAATCGTAAATAAAAAATTATATGCTCCAGATATATAAATAAATAACGAATCAATGGCAACAAACACGGTCAGACAGATGGTCGATAAGTTAAAAAGTTTTCCTACGTAGAACAAGAAAAAAGGAAAACCAACTGAAATATGAATACAAATTTGAAAATAAAAAAAAATGAAGAAAATATTGATGAAGAGGAGAAAACCAACAAAAAAAAACTTGTCAAGTGCTATAGTTACACTAGCCAATGGCAAACATTTATACCCATTAAACGGCTCAAGGTAATTCAGTGGTATTTCTTCACAATCCATTCATCGTTTTGCTGCTACAAAAGGACACATAAGCTGAGTGTTTCTTTTTTCCTTTTTTTTTCAATAACATGACCATATAATGAAAACATTTTACCACATCCACACACCAGGATATCGATATGAAGGGAAAATGGAAAATTCTGTAAGCGAAAGTAAAAACCACATGAGATACAACGCTGTTTGCTTTACAAAAAACCAAGCAACCATGGTGGAAAATGGTAAGTAGATCAGGATTATGTTGATACATTCTTGATGCCAATGTACAATAGAAATCGCTTTGCAAGAAAAAAAAAATGAGGAAAAAACTGCTAAAGATGAAAGCTATAATCCTATTACAGTTTAATGGAAAGAGAAGGCGAAAATATATGGAAGGCGAAAATATATTCTACTTATTAACTAATTATCCATCCATCGATTGAGGATTGCATTGCTTTAGTTCAAACACTTTACATATTTCTTGAAAGGGGACAGAAAATTGCCAATAGCTTTACCCTTAAGCCACCCTAAGGCAACTGTTCTAAAGCCCAACTCACTTGGTTCCTATAAGGTTTTGCTGTGGTTTCGATTATTCTTCCCGCCTAGATCTGTTAGAATCTGTTGTTTCTTGAAAATCTGGATTCAAATCCAAGTCACCTTTGGCTAGACGTGTACTATCAGTTAATACCGGTTACTTAAAAATGGAAAGGGCGAGAGGAAAGTCACTTTAAAGCCACCGTCCTAAAGCCTACCTCACTTGGTTTTTATAAGATTCTGCTGTCGTTTCGATTATTCCTCCTGCCTAGAATTCCTAAGCCAATCTGGTTGTCTGGATTCAAATCCAAATCACATTTGGTTAGACGCGTACTGTCTGTAAATTTCGGCTACTCAAAAATCATTCGTGACAGGTTTTTAGGTTCTAAACCATTATGGAGAATATGAGTACTATTCTTTGACCTGTGGTTGCTTGCCGAAATCAATATGTTTTGATCACTGCCGCCTTAAGTACATGCTTTCATTCAGTGTCATATTGTTTAAGGATTTTATAAAAATGTTTTGTTTTTCATACCCTACACTAGAGTCAATTATTTCCGTGGAACATATGCAGGTATATTGAATTCATTGCTATCTTTGCAACGAATTACTTGTTTGTAATGTAATGTGCAATAAACGTAACAATTTTAAACTTTAAATGGCAATTGATTTCTTAAATCTCAATATACACACAAACACAACTTGAATGCGAACTTGTATTAAGTATTTATAAAAAGAATAATTACAGTTATAAAAGATAACAAAACATTATGAGTAAACGTACGCACACAAGAGGCATGCATGTGCTGTGTAAGTGAGTGTCATATATGACGTATGATGAATATTTAAAGGAATTCAATATTAAGTATACGTCACTAACGAATGTTATATTGAAGTTTCTTTTTTTATTTCGCCTATGTCTCTTTGCAGTAATTATTCAAAATTTCAAATTTCAAATTTTTTTATTATTCTGTGGGAAATGAAATAACTTTTTGGTGGTGGCAGTAAATAAGCATTTTTCGAGAAGCGGATGAAATAAAATAAAGAAATTAAATAAAATAGTGAATCGTTAGAAAAGTAAGTAAGGGATTTATTTATTTAAATTTGCGATTTATAATTTCTCGTTAGGAATAACTCTCTACAGGGTACTTGATAAACACTAAGACATTACTTTCTGAAATGCATTTACGCCTCATGGGTCCCAAAAACATGTTGGGCTGAATTCGTTATGCTCATTGAAGAATCTTGATGTTCGGCTATTTTCAAGCTATTCTACGATAGTTTAAGAGTCTCGTCGTGCTGTTAGCTAGTATATGTTGAAGTTTTTTTTAACTCTTCCTTTTTTCACACAGTACATGACTTTGAATGAATGAATGAAATGGTGGTTGATACAGCTTACCTAGATTGTTCCAAACTATGTTTGAGACAGTCTGATTGCAGCTAATGGCTGATAATATTTCTATGTACTGTTCTTTGTACAATACCTTTTGGCCAAGTTGAATTGAAGACGTCGACATTCTGATTGCAGCTAATGGTCTGGCCGGCAGATATTATTGTTATGTACTGTTCTTTGTACAATAGCTTTTGGCCAGTGTTAATTGAGGACGTTTTTCTATGACAAATACTTCTTAGTGTTTTCTATGGCTTTCGAATATTATACTTTAGGACTTACACATGTCCTCCTGCCCAACAAATTCTCAAATGTGACACGGTGGCAGGAGATTTTTCAAATATCTTAGCGCACATACGTTAAGGTAATTGTAGTTTCATTCAAAATGCTTGGTCCATCAAAATTTGCACCCTTGGCTTTTAAACGTCAGAGTTAACTAATAATCATCATATCGACGCCTCCATTCTAAGTGTACTTAAGTGTACTTAGAACGTTTTTAATGTTTTTGCATTTCTACGTTCTCTAACTTAAATACTGGCAAAATTTGTTTAAGATGCGCCTATCCGTTCCGAAGTTATAGAAAAAAACCTACTTAGAATACACATATGGTCGTATATCGCGTGAAAACTTTGAGAGCTCATAACTCAAAACATACTTTTTCGACTGTTATAGAACGGAGGCTCGATATGCAGTTATCACTGCATATCGAGATATCAAGATCACTATGGTCCTTATAAGTTTATGCACATAAGAGAGGCATGGATAAGCTGTGTATGTGAGTGTCATATGTAGCGTATGATGAATATTTAAAGGAATTCAATATTAAGTATACGTCACCAACGAAATTGATTTGTTAAATATCAAGATCGATATGGTCCTTATACTGATATGCAAATGATGCGGCAACATTTTTTAAATAACAACATATTGACAAGTCGAGAGAGAGTTTATAGAGTCTCCAGTAAAGTTTACAACAAAATAAAAAGACGTGCGTTAGAATGAAACATTTAAGGTACCTTTATATATATGTATGCTTTCAAAAAGATTTTTAGATTGTCTAGAGTATTGTTTAGCGCTGACACCTTTGGATTGCATTGTTACGTTTTTATCTTTTTAAAAAAGTTTAAAATATGAGTTCGCTGATTGCAAACAAAATAAAAACAAATATGTGTTTAGTTTTAATTATACTCTATATTGTTCGCACTACTTTTGTGTGCCACCGTTTACAACTTGATGAATCCAACAATAATTTGCTTTATTCGTTATTCTGTTCGCGTACACGCTAACCAATATCCGGTAGATCTTTACAACGATGATCTTCAAACTACGATTGTTTTCTTCACACGCAACGCGTCTTCAGACGAGACTGACTGAATTATTACTACTCGTTGCCTGCTTTGTCTTGCCTTTTTATATGCCCACGTAATCAGTCTGATGAAGGTTCTTGAAGTCGAACGTTCGGGGTGTCGCCTTATCGAGAACTCTATTGCGACTCTATGTTGTTATTTCGTTCTCGCTTACTTATCTATCCCCTTTTCTTTCATACTGATGTTGTTGGTTTACTTGTAACAAGTTGGTTGTTTTGGTTCGTACCGCTTTTGCTCATTTTAATGTTAAACGATGTATATCGTTTCCATTTTCGTAACAGTATATTTAGGGCCTCAGCGAAGGTTCACATGCTTGAGATAACCCCTGCCATATTCTGGATCCCATTTAAATATTTTCTTGTTCTACCAATTCCAATTTCTAAACGTTAAATAAATTTGGTTAATCGAAGAGCCAAGGAAAACGGGTAGAGTATCAAAGTGTGTAGACATATCGATTACTTCCACATTCTGCTTTGCCTATAACAACAACCACAATACAATAGCGAGTCCAGCAACAGCAAATGGAGAAAATTAAGCAAGAAAAATAAATAAGAAGAAAGAATAATAACACAATAAGTATAACAAAACAAAAAAAAAAAAAACTAAGAAAAAGGAACAAACAAATGTGTAAACGAACGAAGAAAATTATTGGTAGCAAAGGCCAAAATCATTGAACATTAATAAGAATGAAGTCGTAAATAAATTATCGCTCACGTCATGTTGAGCATGAAGAAATTGTTTTTCTGTTTTCGGTTCGTTGTCATTTTATTTATTTTGTTCTTTTATTTTTCTTCTTGCCTTTGCCCCTAACGTCTTCGTTGGTGTTCCAAGTCCTTTCATAGTGTAACGGCAACCATTTTACTTCGGCCTTAAGGTGCTACACAAGTGTGGGTCATTATTTTCTTTCTTTCTTTCTTGTTTTCTTTGTCGAACAATTCGTATTTATTTAAGATGTGTCTTGATGTGTCTGTTGCTGTCGTTAACATTGCTGTCGTGCTGTTGCTGTCGTACTATTGTAGTTGTTGTTGTTGCATTTATGTTGGTGTTAAAATGAGAAAATAATAAAAAGAACAAGTTTCATGTTTATTCTTCTTCTTTATTTATGTCCACTCTCTAACTACATACTTCAACTTCTTACAGGAATCGTGGACACCTTTTTCAATACATATTACAGCGTTAATGCTGTTTAACATTTTCTTCGAATGTTTATACATTTAATGTGAGTGTAAGTGTGTCTTTTTGTCGGATACTTACAGGTTGGTATCCAATAGAATACATGGCAGTTTGTACATGTTGCAACATGTATTGCTTTTTTTTTTATTTGTTTGCTGTATAAACAATAATAAATTTTTATTATTCCTGCATATTATAGTTGACTTCAAATTACTTGCGATATTCACTAAGAATTCGTTCAAGTTTAACTGCAAAGTGTGCTTATCTTTTATCGATACCATATTTAGTTATATTTAATGGCGGATATATTCCATCCACATACCCGGTTGTAGGTGTAGGGTGGGTCACTTAAAATTTTTATTTAAAAATGCAATAAAACCAGAACGGTATGGAATTTTGCCAAAATTTATTACAATTGTTTCGGGTAGAAATTGAATTTAATTTCAGCTGCAGCTGCCCTCACAGTACTTCAATCGATTGGACCAATATTCGTACACTTTTTCGAGTGTATGGGGTCGTATCGCGGCAGTGGCATCACGAATGTTGGCCTTAAAAGGCTCAATTGAGTCTGGTTTTAACGAAACCCCACAGAAAATAGTCAAACGGTGTCAAATCGCAGCTAATTAAACGGCCATCAAATGTTTGGAGCAATAAATCGATTGTGGCATGAGATGTGTGGCAAGTTGCACCATCCTGCTGAAACCAAACATCGTTCATATCAATACCATGAAGAGTGGGTACACAAAAATCGATTATCATGGTGCGGTAGGCGTAATGATTGCCTCATTCTCATTTTCAAAGAAATATGGCCCAGTGATGACTTCGCTCTACGAGCCGCACCGAACAGTCACTCGTAATGGGCTCATTGCCTTTTGCAAGACCACGTGTGGGTTTTCTGAGCCCCAAATACGGCAATTTTGCTTATTAACGCACCCACCAAAATGAAAATGAGCTTCATCCGAAAAGATAATGTTTTGTTGATATTTTCGTGCAATTTCCGACCAATTGTCTTTTTTCAATAAATCCCAATGTTCCTCATTGCATTCAGTGGAGATAAGATACTAAATTTTGTAACAGAATAGAATGACATAAGTATTGTCAGTTTCGAAATAACCGATGGTTCAAATCTGCCCATACGGTAGTATCAGTTTTCCTTATCCGTGTGGAAAATTAGGATAAAAATGAGGTTCCTTCGAAAACGAAGTATTTAGAACTGCTATTACGCCCATAGGCAAGCAAACCTGTATTATTATCCTTATAGTCTAGACATTTTATAGCATTACCTCAGTTCCCAAACCATAACTTATTTTTCTTTAAAGGCTTACCTAATGACTATGTCCAGAACATTGTTTATACATAATTGGTCATTATAACCTTTCTGTTAGGATTACGACCTAGCTTTGCACACCACTTATGTTGTGTGTGTTAATTTCATACATGAGTGGCATGACTTACTGTTTAGTGTCGACTCCAAACGACGAATTTCTATGAAACATTTCATTTCAATTTTGTTTACTATCAGAGTTTTTACTAAAAAACTGTTGAGGCGAAGTCACAGAGAAATGTTTTTTCATATTTAGTTCTGTTTGCGATGTCTGACTTGGGGTTTTAACCATGGCGTCACGTCTAATATGCCAATGCCCTACCAGCTAGACTACCTTTTGCTACCTACCTTTTTTGAGTAGTGGGATGCCGCGGCTAAGTTTATTCCCATTTAGCATGTGAAAATTTGTTTTTCAACAAAAAGTTTTGAATGATGTTTGTAAACTTATCAGAATTATTTTTAAAATCTCATGCGAGACGCTTTCTCGAAATCTATGTAATCTATCACCATTTCACCCATTGTTACGCACTATTTTTATATAGCTTGGGCATTGATAATTTTCTGTCCTCACAAAATCTTATATGATTTGTCAAAAGCCCAAAAACAAGGCAGCTCATACGTGGGGCGCATACTTGACATTAATTGGTCATTGCGATCCTTTATTGAGGATTACAAACTAGCTTCTCCTATCACTCATGTTCTGTGTGTTAATTTTTCCATTAGTTTCGCCAGCTACTGTTTACTGTCTACTTCAACAGATTTGTGAGAAACTTTTCATGACAATTTTATTTACTCTCAGAGTTTTTGCCAGACATCTGCTGAGAGTAAATCCCCGGAAGAAATATTTTTTTTCATATTTTTGTTCAAAATGTGAGAGCCAATAATTAAAACATGGGCTCTTGTCTTCTATGACTTCTACTAAGATGGGTCTGGCAGTAAATGAGGGCAAAACAAAAGTATATTTTATCGACAAGTAGAGACGTGCGGCGGCCGATAACTACACTTTTGAAACAGTCATGGAATTTATTTATCTTGGCTCCGCCGTTACCACCAAAAATGGTGTCAGTCTGGAGATCAAGTGCAGGATCACTCTTGCCAACAGGTGCTACAATGGTCTCAATAGGCAATTGACTAGCAGAGACCTCTCTCGTATGACAAAACTAACACTCTGCAAGACACTCATCCTACCCGTGCTTCTTTATGGCGCAGAGGCATTGACCATATCAAGCATTGATGCAGAGTACTCGAGAGAAAAGTACTACGTAAGATCTTCGGTCAAGTGCGAGTTGGCGATGATTTCCGTATCGGATCCAACAGTGAGCTGTATGAGCTCTTCAACGACAAAGACGTTGTGCAACGTATTAACATCCAGCGGCCATATCGTTCGAATGAAGGAGATTGCTCCGGCTAAACAGAAACTAAAGTCGGCGATGAAAACGACTTTGTATGCGTTGGAAGGACCAAATCGATTGGTGTGACCAACTGGCGTAGGCGCGCTAGAAGCAGAGGCGCATGGAAGGCGCCGTAACACATGCAGGCCGAAATCCATTAATCGGGGTTTTGATGGCGAATTAAGTAAGTAAGTTGATAGATTTAAAACAGAGGGAAGCAAAAAGAATGGATTAATTATTTTTAACGTTTAAAACCTCTAATCACAAAGTACATATTTTTCTTCACCACCTATAATAGTTTTTTTTTTATTGGAATCAGTTGTAACCTACATTATCTACTTTATTCTCACATACGTAATAGAAATGACGAATTGTTTTTTTCTAAAAATATTTCGAATACCTTTTGGCAATAAAAGCGTTTAAGGTTGTTAACCTACCCTAACAAAATACGACTGTTGAAATAATTTCAATGTATTATTAGCTGAGGGTATGTTTACACATTTGTTTTCTAAATAAACATTCGAGCACAGGCAAACAACACATACTCAGTGCCATGTATTAGTGTAAACATTGAGCACAAGTTAATTCTCTTACATAAACTTATGCTCTTTTGTTACTTTGAGTCGCTCTCTTTAATAAGAGCAAATGCGTAACACGAGTGAAAGCTTTTAAGAGCAAAAGTTTCGACTTAAGTTCTCTTATTTTTTAAAAGTTAAATCACTGTCTGCATACACAAGCAAGCAAACAAGTAAGGCAGTTATGTCAACTATTCTTCTCTTTCATTAATTTAATATAAAAATTCATTCAATTTAATAGTGAAAGTGGAATTAATTTAAATGAATGCACAAACATTCATACATATATACGTTTACTCATGCATAAACTCACACGCACACACACACACAAACACAACTTGAATGCGAACTTGTATTAAGTATTTATAAAAAGAATAATTACAGTTATAAAAGATAACAAAACATTATGAGTAAACGTACGCACACAAGAGGCATGCATGTGCTGTGTATTTGAGTGTCATATGTAGCGTATGATGAATATTTAATATTAAGTATACGTCACTACCGAATGTTATATTGAAGTTTTTTTTTCGCTTGTCTGTCTGCAATAATTATTCAAAATAGTTGTTTTTCTATTAATTTGAATAAAAAAGTAAACTTTTCAAAATTTTATATTAGTTTTATGGGAAAAGTTACAAATTAAATCATTTTTTGAATGTGGCAGGAAATAAGCCTTTTTCGAGAAGTTGGTGAAATAAAATAAAAAAAAAAATTAAATAAAACAGTGGATCGTTAGAAAAGTAAGTAAGAGATTTATTTATTTAAATTTACGATCTCCAAGTTGTCAATACGGATAACTCTCTACACGTCTCTGCATTTATGCTTTAAAGATTCCAAGAACATATTCTTGTGAATTCGTTATTATACTCATTGAATAATCTAGATATTGGACTATCGTCAATCTATACGCCGGTAGTGCAAGAATCCCGATGTTATTAGCTAGTAGAAGTTGAGGTTGTTTCAACACCATTCGTTCTGCTTTCCTTTTCACTCAGTATATTCCTCGCCTCATTCTAAATGAAAAAAATCAAATTGTCCTCATGGCACGATTACCTGCCTGTTCATTAATTTAAACTTCCACATGACCGTGGATGAATGAATGAAGTTGTGGTTCCATTACACTTACGTAGTTGATATAGCTTTTCTAGATACATACATAATTTGTATGTTAATTTTGTGTTAATTTTATACATGAGTGGCGGGACCTACAGTTTAAAGTCGACTCCGAACGATAGAGTTTTGAGAAACTTTTCGTGGCAATTTTATTTACTCTCAGAGTTTTTGCTAGAAATCTGCTGAGAGGAAGTCGCCGAAGAAATATATTTTCATGTTTCGTTTTCATGCCTGACCGGGGATTTGAACCGTGGCTTCGCGTCTAATAATACAACACGCTTTTTACTAGACTACGGCTACTATCATGCATAGATGGTTTCAAATTATGTTTGAAACAATCTCTTTGGAGCTAAATCCAATTTTCTTTACTGTCAGAGTCTTGGCCAGAAATGTGCTGAGAGGAAGTCGCCGAAAATTATTTTTTCATATTTCTTTTTGCTGTAGATGTCTGAACTGGGGTTTGAACCGTAGACTTACGTCTAATAAGAAATCACGCAACCTACACACTACCTACTATACAACGGCATCCTCACTTTTTCCATTGGTTTCGAATATTATAATCTAGGACTTAACACACATTCTCCTTCCCCACCATCTCTGTAATGTAACACGGTTGTAGAAATTTTTTTGTCTTCCTCGTTTTCCACCCCTTAGGGCTTATACGTCAAGGTAACTGTTCATATCGTACAATTTATGTTATGCATTTTGGCCATGTGCAAATATTCGTTGACGAATTCCTTTATTTTGTAAGCCATGATATGCAACCGTATAGTAAGACTGACAAAACACAAGCATATAATATTTTAAGAATTCTTTTCGTACAATATTCGGCTGACGACTATGTATTAATTAATTACGCATATATTTTTGTAAGGAAAGAATTTTGCTTTGATATATTGAGCAACAAGTCCTGTTGTGTCAACCACGATTCTTAAATATTGAAATTTAAAAAACATTTCTTGTTTTTCACCGCATAATATATAGACCTCCTATATCAATGACACTCAATGGATAGCATTGTAGATAAAAATAGTGAACTGAGAACGGCGAAAGGGTATTTGCAGATGACTAGCGCATACCTTCCGCACGAGGAAACTAGGGTATTGACAGTTGACAAGGAAAGAAACTTGTTTTCTTTGTTATAACATATAAAACGAAAACATTACTTTTTTGAGAATATCGAATGCCTTGTATATCTTATTTTTCTCAAACTTCAAATTCGGTTTTAAATTTTTTATGTCTCTTTAATTAAGTTAAATTCAAATTTAATATCTTTGAAGTTTTCTTTTTGTTTTTTCACAAGATATTGTCATTTGATGTTATTATATGAATTATTATTCTATTGTGATAAAACTCATAAACATTTCAATATTCCTGCTTCTATAGTTTCTTGTTGTGCAGGAAACCAAACAAATATTTTTGAAAAAAATATTTCTTTTGAATTTAAAAAAGAAAAGTTGCCTTTTGAAGTATGAACTATTTTTAGAACCAAATAAAATAACAACATATACTAATTTAAAATTTAAAACTTTTCTTTTTTAACAATTAGCACCTACATATTGTATACGTTTCTCTATATACGCATACAGTTATGCTATGTAATTTTATAATTTAAAAATTTGTTATACAAAAAATTTCTACAGTCATGAAACATAAAAACATATAAACAGAGTGAAAATATTTTTGTAAAAATTCCAGAACTCTAAGCCGACTGCCGGCTTTAAAAGAAAAACATAAAATTAAAAAATAAAAACAAAATTATTATAAAAGCCCATAATTTACATTGTTTAAATTGTTTCATTTGAAAATAAACGAAAAGTTATTTCAAACAAAAAATATTTCGTATTACAATAGAATTCCATGGAAAATATTCCTGAATATATAGTAGATATGATTGTAATATACATACGTAAAACGCATATGTATTACACATAAGTATTACATTATTTAAAACCATTTAAAAACTTATTTTTAAATATTTTATAAGCTTTTAAAAAAGTGGACTTTAGTTAAAAAAAAAATAAATTATACAGTCAAGGAAAAAAGTATACATACACCCTTCGATTTTAGAGAATTAGTAGCGAATATTGAAAAAGTTGTTGTAGCGTTGTTTACGACTTTATATGACCCACGATTATGATTTGTTTAGTGCGCTGGTTATAATAGTAAGGGTTTTAGGAAAAAGATTTTTTAAATGGTTTTTAAATAACCAAAGAAAATGACAAAAACGATTTTAAATGAAAAATGAAAAGTAATTTAAGTATGAAGGATATGGGTGCCCCGGTATCCTAGTGAGTACCATGCTAATCTGTGAGAATAAGGTTGAAGGATCAATATCCACCAGACAGATTTTTTATTTATCAATGGGTATATGAAGTCGCCGTAGTGTTGGCTTATTAGACGAAGGCCACGGTTCAAACCCCAGGTCCCACATCTCCAACAAAACGAAATATGAAAAAATATTTCTTCGTCGACTTCCTCTCAGAAGATTTTTGGCAAAAACTCTGAGAGTAAATGAAATTGCCATGAAAAGTTTCTCAAAAATCTGTCATTCGGAGTCTACTGTAAAATGTAGGCCCCGCCACTCATGTATAAAATTAACAGCCACAATATGGGAGGTGTGAGAAGTTACGCCGCAATCCTGGCTGAAGGGTTGTAATGGCCAATTATGTAAGTTATGTATGTTCAGCACAACAAGATGTATATCATGGAAACGATTATTTTAAAAGCAACGCGACTACTATCTACAATGCTATTGCTTTTCATTTAGACTGATTTCGATTCTATTCCCTAGCGGCAATCATGAAAATTTTCTAAAGTTTGTTATGAATTCATTTATATTGTGAATTTGATGAACAAAACATTCTTAAGTTTAATGCCATGGGAATCTGATCAGGTTGAAATATTGCCCTTTCACCACTTTTAGAAGAACGTATTTTATTCATTCTATTCATTATCGTGTACATGTAGTACAGGATAATGATTTGTCAAGGCAGACCTATCATCCTTCAATTGATTATCAATACGACTACTGGGATCACATTTAGGTCTTCATGGAACGGAACTGAACTAGGTTTAGAAGTCTCTGAAGATTTCTATATAATTGAAATGAAGAATAAGAAAATTAATTTCCGATCAAATAATTATCTAAGTGGGCCAAAGAAATTTAGATTCTTATGCATAATCAAAGCAGTCATTCTCCTTCGAAGAGTATTCATTAGACTGTTGATCCAGCGATATAAAAGGCAGAACAAAGCGAGCAGTGAGAGGAGAAAGAATTCAGTCAGTCTTGTGTGAAGAAACGTTGTGTTGCGTGTGTGGAGAATCGTAGTTCGAAGTTCTAACGAGCAAGTGTACAAAAAGAATAACAATTTAAGTAAATTGTTGTTGCGTAAATCAATTTTTCCAAAGGTGGCACACGGAATTGTGCGAACAATAAAGAATTGATTTAAAACTAAACACAAATTAATTTTTATTTTATTTGCAATCTACGAACTCATATTTTTAAAGTTTTTAAAAGGGTAAAACGTAACAATTTCATTATGTTTTCTTTAATTTTTAGGACCGTTAATTTTGGCAAATCGGTATCAAATTAGATTTCTTTTCTCGAAACTTATAATTTTACTGCGCTAACGTTAAGGTATCAGAGTCCATCTCTTAAAAGTTTGTATGAACGTACATGTATGTATGTAAGTATTTAGTTTATATGCGTATATATATGTATGTACGTATATGAATCAATAAAACGTATTTCTGTGTACACATATGTATGTGTACATACGTATGTTTATGCGCCAATAAAATACATCGTTTTGATATAAATCACTTTTACTTCCTGAAATTACTTGGTACGTGTTTTCTTCGAATTTATACCCTCGTATTTTACTTTTAATTGTTGCTTTCGATATTATTTTATCTCTCTATTGCCATTGTTTCGGTATCCCTCTTCATCTCTCGCACACACATAAATTAAAGAAACATTTCAGTCTGTAGCATAATTTGTGGCACTAATTTTCGAATCACTTTATTCTCTCCATTGCAGTGGCATCATTATTGAAAGACAAATCCTTTTCGCCTTCTCCATAAACATTTTACTGATCACCTGTGTCAGAACGGGTACACTTCTGTATTTAATAGTATTTCTTATGAAATTGCGTATAATAAATCTCTTCTTCTTCATTGTGTTTTTTCTTTTTCTACATCTGTTGTTATGGTATTTATGGCTCTTGAATTTTATATCGTAGTTACTGTGTTCAATGGTTTTTATGGCCTTTGCTGTGTTGTGGGAATGGTTGTTTGTGTTTGATTTGTATTTGTTTTAATATTTTATTACAATTTATAAGTAACGTCTTTTATTGATTACCTGTGTGAATCTTTTTCTAGTAGAGAAGTTTTTACCAGCAACAGATAATTAGTAGCCTCCCAGCTTTCTATTAATTTTGACCATGTATACACATACATACATACGTGTGCTATGGGAAGTGTTATTGTTAAGTCGTAAATGTTTTAATAAATTATTGTCATTCTGAAAAAGGTAAATAAAATACATATTAATTTTGTTCAAGTAATAAATTTTTCTATCCACTATTTGGTAACGTACTAAAAAGATAGGTTTTACAACCTTTATATAAAGACTCTACGCAATATTTTAATGGTAAAGCAAGTTGAATTTGTTCAGCCATTATATTCTCCCCTCCTTCAATTAATTCAGGCAAAGGCGACCTTATTTTGTGTTTTAATACCAGAGTAGCAGTAATGTTAGCATAGGCAGTACAAGGTTTCTGACAGCCATTATCCATCATGTCCAGTTTAGTTCAAACCTTTATTAAAATTATATTGTATGGATAGGATTGATGTCTTAATGATGTAGTTTAGTTGAAATATGCTGGAAATGTAGTTGCCGTCTACTGACAGGTAGTGTGTTAGCTCATTAGACGTGAGGCCACAGTCCAAAAACCAGCCCAAACATCTCGAGCGAAACAAAATAAAAAAAATATATTTCTTCGGCGACTGCCATGAAAAATTTGGGCGATCTATTGATTTCAATTTGAACCATCGGTTATTTCGAATCTGGCAATGCTTACGTTATCCTATGCCGTCACAAAATTCAGTATATTATCTTCACTGAATGTAATGAATCGATTTACGCTTGAGCAACAAGAAACTGTAC
Organism: Sarcophaga carnaria; assembly: GCA_958299815.1. NCBI lineage: Eukaryota > Metazoa > Arthropoda > Insecta > Diptera > Sarcophagidae > Sarcophaga > Sarcophaga carnaria. The sequence goes on from OY283150.1 coordinate 44,030,192, forward strand.
CAATTTTCTTTTTTGATTAAGTTTATTTTCATCTTAGTGGATACGTTAATAACCAAAGTTGACATATTTGGGGTTCAGAAAACCCACACTTGGTCTTGCAAAAACGAATGCACCCATTGCGAGTGATTCTTTGGTGCGGCTTGTGGCATTATTGGCCCATATTTCTTTGAAAATGAGGACAGCGCAACCATTATGGTCAATGAAGGCACCTATCGCGCAATGGATGCCATTTATTGCAACAAACGTTTGATGGCCGTTTAATTAGCCGAAATGGTGATGTCAATTGGCCGTCAAGAAGCTGCGATTTAACATCGTTGGACTATTTTCTGTAGGACGCCGTTAAGGAAAAATATTATGCCGACAAACCAGAGATAATTGAGCATTTGAAGGCCAACATTCGTGATGCCATTGTCGAGATATGACCCCATACAATCGAAAAGTGCCCAAAAATTGATTCGATCGAATGAGGTACTTTGAGGCCAGTCGTTTCAGCCATATGAATGAAATAATATTCCATTTCTAATCGGAAGAATTATACTTCACAACTAAAAAAATAAATTTGGAAAAATTTCTAACCGTTTTTGTTTTATTGCATTTTTAGATTTAAACATTTAAATCATCCACCGACGATGTTGTTGACTTCTTCACCTCTTTTTAATTTAATGCTGCATACTTTACAGATCTTAAAGCACAAGTAGGCATACGTATGAGCAATATTTTTTGAATACAGTAGCGTATTACGTGTAACGCATACGCCTTACTAATGCATTAAAAACAAAATGTATTGCAACCATAGCTGCCAGATTTGACGATTAATCGTCATTTTGACGATTTTGAGCTCCAAAAATATCATATTGACGATTTGACGATTTTTGTCATTATTTGGACAATTTTTGGAAATTAAAAATTTACATTATTATCTTTATTTTAGTATATTAAAAGCCACTTTAAGCTTTGTATTTACTTTGTAATTGTAACTATTGAAAATTTATGTGAGTAAAAACAAAGAGTAAAGTATTAGAGTACTTTTAAGTTACTTTCGAATACTTGTGATGATTTTTCTGTATTTTATTCCTTTTTAATCCCTTAAAATCCAAAAAATACAACTCCTAAATAACCTCGTAGTTGAGAATAATTTATCACATGTCGTTGCAGACAATTTCAAAAATTCGAGTAAGCTTCTAATATTACCATCAGAAGAACAAAGGCAAGCTCCGTTATTTTGTTTCGTACGGCCAACACTCAGGGGATCGATGGCATTATGTTTGGAACTATGAAAATATGTTATGTGAAGAAGAAAAGAGAAAACAGTGTTTATGGACTCTCGGCTTGTGTATATTTATACCATAAGTTACAGGAAAGGCCTCTGGAGGGAATGAGTTCCACATACGAATAGTCCGACTAAAAAACGTATTTTTACTGTAATGCAATGTGCGATCCATTGGCCAATCGACCACATACGGAAGTGGTGGCCGACAAAGACGAGCGTTACGTAGAAATATATGATTTTCGGGAAAAGTCCTCTTACTTCGTTCGAGCAATATCCTTTTGTCGAAGCGATAGAACAGTGAAACACAAACCACATGGCAACGACGCTCCAATGATTCAATATAGTTGGATACACTACCGTCATTAACGAACTACTACGGCCTCTCCTCAAAATAGACGTTGAGGCGCCGACCCATACATGAGAGTTGTATTCCAGTCACTGTCGGTTACAAATGGTGTAAACAGTAAGACTATAAGATCTTAAGAAGGAGGATGCCCTGGTAGTCTCGAGGGTAGTATGCTAGACTATTAGCGTCAGGGTCGTGGGTTCGATTCCCACCAGAGACTCTAATCTGTGACACTACACCGAGTATATGGTCAAGATACTCCGATCGTATATAATTAAAATAAAATTTGTAATTGTATTGTAATTAATAAATAAATAAATAACTAAAAATGAACTGAAGGAACTGAAAAATGTGTCGGTTGAAGCCAACATTACACTGAATTTTCATGCTCAGAATGTCAAGAGCTTCTGACTCCTTAATATTTACACCACCCATAGATTAAGATGATGCAATATTATTGCTGCGCTTAAGTGCCAATAAACAACACTGGGATAGATTGTTTAAACCTTAAACAATTTTATCCTGAAAAGGATATAAACTATCTCAGTTTTTGGAAAAAAATTAATTAACATTTTTTCTGACGATTTTTTGATGATTTTTTCTCAAATATTTGATGCCTCATTTATCTAGCAGCTATGACTGCAACTGCATTACGAAAAACAAACTTCACTGATTTAAAACAAAAATTTTTTTCTGTTTTTTTCATTTTTTCTTTATCAATCAGCAAAAAAAAACTAAAGTTATTGAAAATTTCCACCAAAAATTTTAAATGTTACATGTTACATGTTACAAATGTTAGACAACATAAACTAGGCCGTTGAAATCAACATACTGGCACCAACCTTCTGCAGCTTGAAAAAGCACGACTTTTAGAAGTATCCACAACAGGTGTATGGTAGCGTGTAGTGGTTGTGCAATCCAGTAATTTAGGTTCGAATGCAGAGCACGACGCAAAGTGTTACGCATGTGCATTAATACGTCATGTAGTGTACATAGGTATCCCTTTCAAATCGTTTTTTTTTTAAATATAAACTTTTAAATCACCCATGGTGTGCAAAGCTAGTTCGTAATCCTGACTGAAGAGTATGTTTTAAATTGGATTTCAAACAGATGATAACCTCTCGTACTGTATCAATAAGCAATTTATTTATTACAAACGAAGTTCCAAAATAATTTGATAGCCCAGATATTTAACACCAAACTGCTTTTATTTCTGTGGAAATGTCTAAAGAATGACGTTTAAAAAAATTACTTTCGTGGAATAAATTCCTTAAAATTCCTTTAAAATAAGACCTTTAATGTTGAGTACAGTAATCATGCTGACATTTATAACCACGCGATTAAATCTTCAAAATAAATCCGCGCATTATTGAAAACGTAAACCTCATCTGTCAACTCGTTGACAAATGCGTCTTTGAAAATCTATGTCAATGAAAAAGAATTATTGCTTTCGCTTCTACTGCCATATTTTATTGTTATTTCGCATCATTGAAATAGAAAAATATGATGGAAAAGAATAAAAAGAAAACGAAAGAAAAAAAAATTATTTTTGAATTGCAATGGAAAACATTACAAATGTGCTGGTAAAACAATAATAATTCATGGCATACTATTGAAGCATACGCCAGAGCAAGTAATTCATCTCGGCATCTTATTTTTCTTTTTATGCCGTTTATTCTTTATACTTTATACTTGTTGTTATTGTTTTTTTTCTTTTTTTTTTGTTCTATTTCAATGACCATCATGATAATACAATAATTTTTCTATAAATATTGCAAAATAATGCAGTTCTTCGAAAGTAATAAAAATGGAACTTCATAAAAATGCTTTAAGCAGCATAATTTGTCCATAGTACATGGGGCGGTGGAATTTTCTTTTTCTTCTTTTGTACAGCTTGTAATACAAAAAAAAAAATTATTAAAATTCTATTCTTCTACCACTTTTCCTTTGTCACTCTTTGTGATGGAATGCAGAATTATCATAATAGACACTCGAAAAACAAATAGAAGCAGAAGCAGAATCAGAATCCAAGTCAAGTTAATGCAATTCTATTTAAAATCAGAATTCCAAATGTACTCGTATTATTGTTTCGCAATGATTACAATACCCGCGTATAATACAATTGAAAGAATAATGCATACAGCTGGCCGTAAAGGATAGATACGATATAATATTCCATTCTAGTAAAACATCCACTAAAACAATAGGAAAACTAACTGTACGGCAAGGGAAATCTAAACTTAAAGATATTGCATTGCACAATTTCTTAATAATCTCATGAATATGCATTCGTATTCCATTAAATGTTTGTTGGCGTTTTTCTAAATGAAAAAAAGCATTCATAAGAAATGGGGGAAAAAATTAATATTAAAAGCATACACTTACATACACTTAAAATTTTAGAGAGAAATCTAAACGCGCAATATTAATACAGATAATTGGGTCAACAATGAAATGAAGTAAAATTTACGCTGAGATTGTTTAAATTCATGAAGGAGACAATTTTCTGGCAGTGAATAGTGTTCATATCCATATAGCAAGCAACGTTCATGCGATTTAATACTTATATGCAACAAGAACAAATACACAGTGGGTCGTTAAAATACGTACACCAGTCGAAGAATCGACTAAGGCAACAATCAGTTACAAAATCTCTTCAATTTCCACAAAAGATGGGACTTGCCGTTAGTATATCGCACCCATGCTCAACAGATTTAGCGGATTATCTGTTTATTTATTTTTTAATTACAATATAATTACAAATTATATGTAATTATTAAGATCTGAGTAAATTAAACAGCAACTGAGCATGGTGTAGTGTAATAGATCAGAGTCTGTGGTGGGAATTGAACCCACGACCCTCATACGCTAATAGTTTAGCACACTATCCACTAGACTACCAGGGCAGCCAGGATTAGTAACAGAAATAATCGTATATAATGGAAATACATACATAATTGGCCATTACAAACAACCCTTCAGTCAGGATTACGGACTAGCTTTTCACACCACTCATGTTGTGTGTTAATTTTTTATACATGAGTGACGGGACCTACAGTCGACTCCGAACGACAGATTTTTGAGAAAGTTTTCATGGCAATTTTATTTACTCTCAGAGTTTTTGCCAGAAATCTGCTGTGAGGCTGACGCCAAAGAAATATTTTTCCATATTTCGTTTTGATGTCTGGCCTAGGGTGTGAACCGTGGCCTTTCGTTTAATAATCCAACACACTACCTACTAGAGTACGGCGACTTCAATATGGAAATTGATATAATTTTTCTAGATATCCAGTTTTGTTAACCATCATCCCGATTCTGCTGTATGTTACTTACAACGAAGCAGTCTTTATTAACTTAAATACGTGCTATTTTTAACAACGACACTTTATTGGGGGCTATTTACTACTATACTTGAGTTTTGCAGGTTTCTCAGAGAGCTTTGCAGAGATCCATACAAATAATAATCTGAACAGGGTGGATGCATGAAAATTTCACAGCCGAGCTCTATGAGTTTCTGCCAGGTCATCAAAGATGGTTGTAGTTTTAGCTTTGGCATGATGGACCACAGTACTTATTTTTTCTTTTTTAAGGGACAAACATTCAGCAGATGACCCCTATTAATGCTGTGCATTGTGTTGGATTACAGGAATGATTGTTTATATTAGAAAGGAAAGCGGGATAGTGTGCTATGATTTTTTTTTAAATACATCCATCGTCACTTTTTTCTCGAGAATAACTTTGTAATATTCCTCACCTTCTTTTTTCTATTGTGGGGAATCACATATAATGTCCCACAAACAATCAGACAAACACTCAGCGTCCCTGGTGGGACGGACTCGTAAATTGAAGTTCTGCACACTATCAATTAGATCATCTGGGCACCGAATCTTTTCTGATTTTTATGACTTAATCTTCTTAATTGAGTCGCCGTAGTCTAGCAGGTAGCTTATTAGACGTAAAGCTACAGTTCAAACCCCAGGTCAGACATCAAAACGAAATATGGAAAAATATTTCTTCGACGACTTCCTCTGAGCAGATTTTTGGCATAAACTCTGAGAGTAAATAAAATTGCGATGAAAAGTTTCTCAAAAATCTGTCGTTCGGAGCCGACTTTAAACTGGAGGTGCCACCACTCATGTATAAAATTAAAACGTACAACTTGAGCGGTGTGAGAAGCTAGGCCGCAATCCTGACTGAAGGGTTGTAATGACCAATTAAGTAAGTAAGTAAGTAATCTTCTTAATTGTTGGTAGTGAAGCAATCCCAATCAGCCACATTGTATTACCTTTTGTTGCATGAATCCTGGCATTGTCACCGTCTAGAAAGCTTCACTCTGCCTCGTCCATGACTTTTTTGATCGGTAAGTTTGGGTAGCGATTCGCAAAATAAAATTCGATTCTTAAAATCGTTCACATACATCTTGAGTTTCTTTCGTAGACTTTCTCTCAGCAGTCTTCTCTCAGGAACTCTGGGAGTAAAAACATTAGCATGAAAAATTTCTTAAGAACTTATAGTAGGTCCCGCCATTCGTCTATAAAATTAACACACACGACAGTTGTGGTGTGAGAAGCTAGGCCGTTATCCTAGCTGAAGGTTTTACCAATTAAGTAGTTAAGTATTAAAAAAAGAAGACATTTTTATTAAATCAATAAAACGTTTCTATTTTTTGTTCCACCGCTATATGTAGAACACTTTTGATGAAGGTAATGAAATATGAAAAGAGAAAAAAAAAAGAAATTCTATTTTAAAAAATTACTCATACATATGTATAACTGCATTTTTAATTACTTATTATTTGGCAAATTTGGCTTACATTTTAAATTTTTTTGGCATTTACAGATCATTATTTATGCATGTAAAGTAATTATGGTAAATATATTTGTATCTACAGAATAAATAAATAAATAAGAAAAAATATTTGAATTGAAAATAAATTTAAGAAAATAAAAAACAAATTCAATTCAAATTTCTTACTTCTCAGCAATCCTTTAAAATTTAGAAAAAAAAAATAAAACAATAATTCTTTTTATTTTTCAATAATAAAAAATAAAAACAAACAGTTTCTGCTACAAATCTTTTAAATAAACCTCTCTCAAGGTCATACTTGCCTTAGTACAAAGACTTTGAAAGTTCATATGCTTAACCTAAAGATGGGACAAGTTTATGTTTTCAATAGTTTTTAGCTTTTTTTTCTCTTGTTCTGCAACAGACAATATATGTAAGTACGCATATTGTAAGCCATTGAGTCAATAGATAATAACGGCTTAAAGTGATGCTTTTATTATAAAATTGAAGGCGTTTAATACAGTGACTCTAAGATAATGCTTAAGAGCTAATAAAATCTATTAAACCCGGGCACCCAATGCAATATGAAACAATTCAAGTGTATTCAAGTGCCTTTGCTTAAGAGGCAAATCATTTATTTGAATAGGGTTTGCCATGATTTCTCTCATTGATTTGGATTTAAAAGAAATGTGAAAGCAGGAATCATTTTGTTTGGAATACCCTTCTCTGATTTGTAATATTAACTGTGTTGCATATATCTACGTGCACATACTTGTATGTTAGGCTCGTATGTATCTTTATTTACATGATTTTAAGTACCATCAAATGAGTAAAGGTTTGTTTGTGTGTTTGTTCGTAACAGTTGTATCTCAATTGTATTTTTACATTTATTTGTAAAATAGTATTTTAGGAGGGGTTTTGTGTGACTGTATACTAATTTATGGTCCTATTTGTTTGAGCACTGTTCTGTTTCTATTAACGAATATGTTAATTTTTAATAGAGGGTTTATTGCAAATGCTTCACGTAATTGAACTTGGCCAAAATGTAGTAAAATTGGCTATTAAGGTGGTAAAATATTAGTAAAAAATGATATGTTGTTGGCAATGTAGTTTGTTTTAAAGGTATTAATTTAACCAACATATAATTTACTTTTCCAATCTGACATTAGTAACAAAACTATGTGCCACCCTATTGCATGCAAAGCGTACATATATGGTTAGTCAGGTATTGGTTTTATTGCTTTTAATGTTATTTAATTTAGACATGCATTAATAATGTACATACATATGTATGTATGTATGTATGTATTTTAGTATGGGTAGAGTCCATAACGAAATCAGTGATTAAATTAATTATCATATTAATTATAAAATGTATTCCTTTATTACCACTATCCAATGCCTTTGTAATCAGAGATTGTCTATGCCTCTACGTAATTAACTGAAAGTGGTTTTGATGGATTCGTATCAATCCATTATTTAATCAATTCTTCATTATTAAATTTAATTAATTTTACCTGGCACCCAAGCTATCTAGTTAGTGTGAAATTTAATTACATTCATAGTAAATTTGTGTATAATGCCGGACTAAAGAACAATACGTTACTAATAAAACTGAGTAACAGCAGATGCCATGTAATTGTAATTATTACTACGAAATTTCATTACATTGTTGTCCAGTAAATATAGAAGCTTTTTGATGTATTTATATTGCCTGGAAGACAAGACTAAACAATGTTCAGAGAATTTGTAGAAAAATTGCAAACAATAAGAAATGAATAAAGAAAATTGTGAGAATAAGGACAAACAAAAAGTACATATCAAAAGACCTGAAACAGCATTCAACAAATCTACACTAGATTCTCAGAATTAAATGAAGTGAATATAAGTCAGAGCATAGGATAACGTTGCATTAGAAAAGCGCTGCACTCTATAATATTAAATTAATCTGTGTTAGTAACGACAAAACACAATTTTATGATCATAGTATTTTTTCCTAAACATTTCTAAAGTAGCGCTATGGTGCCATCTGAGTGGCTTTTGTCTGGGACAAATCTACTCATAATTAATTCAGTTAAGGGTCTTGAAAGATATAGGGTATGTGGTACCAATTTTCAAAGTTGAACCATCGGTTGTTCCGTATCTGGCAATACCTATGTCATTCTATTCTGCCACAAAATTCAGTATATTATCTCCACAAAACGTAATGCATCGATTTACGCTTCAGCAACGTTGTTGACATGAAGTCGCCGTGGTCTAGGGTGCTGGCTTTTTAGACGTAAAGCCAGGATTCGAGCCTCAGGCCAAACATTAAAGAAAAATACAAAAAGTATTTCTTTTGGTACGACGAGGAATGTCGCGTTCTTCGCTGCTGCAGCAAGATTCGCAAGGGGTGGTGAGTTTGTGGAGGAAACACTTCTCTACTCTGCTACGAGGTGATGACGACAACAATACCGCCTTTAGAGATGTTGTTCCGAACCCGATCGACGATGACGGCGTGAAGATTCCGCCGCCTAGCCATGAAGAGGTCAAAGTCGCGGTTATGTGTCTTAAAAACAATACAGCGGCGGGTCCTGATGGCCTCCCCGCTGAATTGTTGAAGACCTGATGTAATGAGTTGGTAGGAAAGTATACCCACGATTGGAACCTCAGTGTCCTCTGTCCTGTCCTGAAAAAGGGAGACCCTACGATATGTGCCAACTACAGGGGTATAAGCCTTCTCCCTATCGCATATAAGGTTCTTGCAGGCCTATTGTGTGAACAACTGAAGCCACTCGTCAAAACACTTATTGGACCTCATCAGTGCGGCTTCAGACCTGGCAAGTCCCACGAAAAACAAGTCGACACACACCATCTTTTTGTCGACTATAAGACAGCCTTCGATAGCCCCATAAGGGATCGTGTTTTTGCCGCAATGTCTAAGCTCGGTATACCTACGAAGTTGATAAGGCTATGCAGAATGACGTTGAGCAATTCCTGCAGCTCCGTCAAGGTAGGAAAGGACCTCTCCGAACCTTTTGGTACCGTGCGAGGTTTCAGACAGGGCGACCCCTAATCCTGCGACCTCTTCAACTTCGTCATGGAGAGTGTTCTGCGAAAGGCGGGAGTGCATCGCAATGGCACTATTTTTCAAAAAAGGGTCCAGTTGCTTGCGTAACCTGACGACATTGCCATCATGGGGCGTACCAAGCGAGATGTTACTGCTACCTTTAGTGTTATTGAACGGAAGTCTAGTAAGATGGATCTGGCAGTAAATTAGGTCAAAACAAAGTATTTGTTATCGACAAGTAGAGACGCGCGGCGTATTGATTCTCAGATTACGGCCGATAACTATACTTTTGATACGTTCAAGGAATTCATCTATCTTGGCTCCGCCGTTACCACCAGAAATGATGTCAGTCTGGAGATCAAGCGCAGGATCACTCTTGCCAACAGGTGCTACTATGATCTCAATAGGCAATTGAATAGCAGAAGCTTTGGCTGAGAGTGTAAGGACTGAACGAACACGCTTAACATCAACTTGTCATCGTTCTCAAGATTTGAACATTTCACTCAGCAGTTACGTCGAATTTTGTCTTACAAAGTTCAATTGTTTGAAGAGTTGAAGCCGCATGACCATTCGCTTCGTTTTCGGTTTGATATATGGGCCAATGAGCTAATGCATGATCGTATCGATTTCGCAAAAAAACAAAATCATCTTTTGGTGTTCAGAAAATCCACACCTGGTCTTACAGAAGCCGATGCACCAATTACGAGTGACTGTTTGAAACAGGAACGTAGACAGCATCTTAATCAACCAAATGACACAAGGCAGGGAGTGCCAAGTCGTAATAAATGTGGCGCTCGTAGATATTCGAAAAGCTTACGTAAATTTAAACAAAAACTTGCCTTATAAGGCAATCACCTGCGGATGATTTTTCGCCTTTGGATTTAATAAAACCATATATGATGAGTTCACAGGAAAGTGGAATTGTTGTATCTCTGCAGCAAATCAGTAATTTTATTTTCTTTTCTTTTTTTCAAATTAAAAATTATCCTGAGTTAAAGTATATTCATATCACTTCTTACCATCAATTAACTAAATTGAAAGAACTTTCTTTTTTGCATCAAACATAAACTCATAAAATTGTTCATATTCTCGTGTGTTGTTGTTAAATTAGAGGCAATAAAATTCTGAAAAAAACGTCAACAAAAAGCTCTGTGATTCTGCCATATGTACTTCAATTTTTCAATTCGTATACGTGCATGCAACGTTGGCCATTTATTGTGCGCTAAAAACTTTGTACGTGTATTATAAAATTACAATAAACGTTGCATGAGACGTTCCTATTGGCTAACGTGTTTAATTTCTATACCCTACACATTTGTAGTTCATTAGCATACACTGAATTTTCGATGATATGCCTTAATCAAACAGTAGATTGACAATGGCTCTTCACTACACATTCTGTGTGCTCCTGTTTGTGTGTCAAAAATATCTCCTTTTGAACCTGTTGTTATACCAGCACTGGTCTAGAAGCATTGCACTTCAATGCCAAATATGGACTTCATGAATTCTTCAATCGTTTTGTCGAGTGTGAAGCTGTTGAGCTGTTGATTAAACATAGCATTGATTTTCGAATTAAAAAAATTAAGAGGCCTCAAATTCGTCCAAGCAATGCCTGTAGAATATTACTTGGCAACACATGAACATCATAGTGTCTGCTTAGTTGGAATGTTGCCCAATGCTTAAAGGCGTGGAATAGGTTAGTTGTGATAAGTTAGGTTAGTGTCGAGACTCCCTTGACGGAAGGTCACTATTTAGTCCCATCGTGATACCACGATTGATCTGTATTAGAGAGCTTGGTCAACGATGGCAGAACATTTTCTGAGGTCAGAAACTTCCTTATCCTTATGATAAGAGCAGGGCACTGACACATGAGGTGAAATTCAATCTCTTCCTCTTCCTCAGACCCACAACCTGTGCAGAAGTTATTAGTTGGAATTTCGAGCCTTTCGGCATGCCTACCAAAAAGACAGTGGCCGTAAGAATCGCTATTGTGGGATAGCGAAGTGACTGATGTGAGCCAGTCTTATTGTCCATAGGTGTCTAGCAGAGTCTATCAATATTACAAGTAACTTCCTGCTGCAAACGAGATTGAGACTCTTCGTAAAACGAGTGGACAATAACCAAATTAACCGAGGAAATTAAAGTCGCCGTAGTCTAGTAGGTAGTAAAGTATTAGACGTGAGGCCAAGGTTAAAACCCCATTGCAGTCATCTCTTACAAAATGAAATATGAGAGAATATTTCTTCGGCGACTTCTTCTCAGTAGATTTTTGCCAAAAACTGTGAAAATAAATAAAATTACCATGAAAAGTTTCTCAAAAATCTGTCGCTCGGAGTCGTCTATTGCTGTGGATAAAATTAACAGTAATTCTGGCTGAAGGGTTGTAATGATCAATTATGTATGTAACGAGAATACCTACGCCATGTAACATTTCGGAGAAATCCAGCTCCTTACCGATACTGACCAGCTCATCAGCAAATGGAATGAAAATAAAAAAACTTTGCTTGTTCATCTATTGATTGATGACTGCGCCGTAAGATTTCCGTAGACGCAAAACAATGCTTTGATCAATTGGTAGGGAATACATTTAAAAGGATGTGTTGGAATCGAACTGCATTTTATTATCAAATTTTTTTCTATTTTAACCCCCCTTACAAGGTACTGGAAATAATTTGCGCAGCTGGCTTATTACGCTAATGTCTATTTAAGTTTGAGGATAAATTGTATAAAATCTATTCAAACCGATCAAAAACAGCATTCTTTTTCAATATAATTAATATGTTTGTAGGATCCCATAATGCTTCATCGAGCATGTTTGATCAAAATGTACAGTAGGGTTTCCAATATTTGTATTTTGATCTACGTGTTAAGTTTTTATTTCTTTTTTATTCTTTTTAAACTTTGCTTCCATGCTACGCAGAAAAAAAATATTTGCTTGCAAGTGAGTATGACTATACAATTAAAAAGTCATTCGCAACACAGATGGGAGCTATTCATTGGCATAAAATTGAAACAAAAAATTCAAATTAATTCTGTTTTGTGTTATGCATACGAAAAATATTATTCCATAATAGATACGAATATTCAAAGCTTGACTGTGTCTTCAGTAGCTCTAATCAATTGAAATGCCAGAATTTATAGGTTTTTCTAACTGAAACAATTATTTAAATCAAGGATGGGAAGGCGAATTATTTATAATTGAATGCTAATGATGTGCACCCAACTGTATGACATCGTTTTTGTTGTGCAACAATAAAACAATAACAAATGCAGCCGCAATACGAGCAAATGCAAAACCATGCACGGCAGGGGTCTAGGGAAAAATAAGAGGACGAATTTTCCTGAATATGTGTGGTTAGAGTGCATTTAGCATGTTGGTTAGTATTAGTTTTCAAGTTTGATAAAAAAAAGACAGTTATGACATAAGGGAAGATGTCATTTAAAGCTTATATACATACATATGTATATACGAGGATGGTTATAAAAAGAATTAAAACAATAGAAATCAGCATGTGTTTGCGCTTAAATCTATGTATGTATTCCGTGTACCTCCAGCGACTGTCTTCTAAAGATGATACATCTACATAGTATACCCATCTACATATTTATTTTTGTATGTGTTTTGTTAGTGCAAACTATTGCACAAAATAATTGTTGAACTCATATGAAAATTCTTTATAATTTTCTAGACATTTGGGAAAATATTTTTGATATGATGCAAGTTTAAGCATAAAACGAATAAAATGAGAATGATTTTTGTGGTTCTTTAATTCGTGTGGCATTGTTGCTGGCTGTTATTTGAATTTATCTGCATCGTTTCATTATAATTATTTGGCAAATAAAACTTTATTTAGTATCAATATGGGAATTAAATTATAGAAGTCGGTAAAAGATAAACTTTTTATTGAATTTAAAAAAAGAAGCATTAAAAAGTGTAAATTATTGACAAGAAAATTGTCTAGTGTGACACTGCTGTGAGTACAAGTTAAGAATAAGGTCTTCGTAATTTTTACACATAATATCTGTCAGTTATTCTCACTTGTTCTTGTATGAAATATTGTACACGACAAAAACTGTGTTTTCGACACCAAAACCTTCAATTTTGTAATGGTTTTGTGCCACATTTCTTGCCACATAATTGGTCATTACAACCCTTTAGACAGGTTTACGAATTAGTTTGTCACACCACTTATGTTGTGTATGATAATTTTATACAAGAGTGGCCAATCTACAGTTTCAAGTCGACTCCGAATGACAGACTGTTGAGCAACTTTTTCATGGCAATTTTATTTACTCTCAGAGTTTTTGTCAGAAATCTGTTGAGAGGAAAGCGCCGTAGAAATATTTGATGTCTGCCCTAAGGTTTGAATTGTGGCCTCACGTCTAATAAGCTAATGCTAGCTACTACACTAAGGCGACTACTAGATTGTCTAATCTCTACAATTAGCCAAAAGAGATTTTTTTTTAAAGCATTTCTCACTTAAATTGACTAGAACATTGGTAGAAAAATTTACAAATCCAATAAGTAACTTAATATTCAGAAACAGTAGTTTGTTAAACCTTCAAAAACTAATGAGACAAAGGAGTGCAGTCTATTTTGTATACAGAAATTATTACCTGGTCAATACATGTGACTACAAATGTCTTACGAATCTGTAGCTGCTTATATTTCCCATTAAATATGTAAGTTTTACTCACCAAGTAATAACACTGGAGGGCAATAGTATAAAAACAGTAATAATAGTAATTGAGGATAATAGCTTTAAGAATAAAAATCGCAAATGAAATGTGAGGAAGCTAGGAAGGCTATGTTCTATTGTGAATGAGAATTTTGCAAGGCTAAATCTTACAATCCTTCAATAAAGTTGATAAATCAACTTTTAAAAAGTGATGTAAAACTAAAATCCACATAATTTATGACGTTTCTAAGCAAGGACTGTTGCCGAAATAAATATCGAATTAGCGGAGTGGAATGTCAAGAAGACAAATGTGGAATCTTTCCTCATAAATCCAACATACACAAAAAAGATTTCCATGAAATTTCCATAGCACGCACAAATGTAAATGTTAAATGTAATTTTCACAGCGAACATAAGCAAAGATTTTTGTATTACAGGAATACTAAGTATGTATACTGAGAAACAATTAGAAAAATCAAACAGGATACAAGTGAACAACAGAAATTACAGAACTTTAGAAATTCTGTCTGGCAGCTTAGCGATTATAAATACTTTTCTCTAAACCTACACAAGAGCAAAAAGGAAAAGAAGGCCACCTCAGTGGGACAGTGACTTAGGAGAATTGATATAGTGGCACATATGATCATACTGTGCAGAATAAATAGTTGTTGGTTTAACAGGTTTTTGCACAATTTGGAAATCAAACTTTGCTAGCGTTCAAGAGGGATTATTGTCACATAACGTTGCCACAGTATTTTTACTTTACAGCCTTCAATCTATATATGCAGAGTATTCATATAATCTATCATTCAATTCTGCTGGATGCTTCACGGTATCAACAACATTGTATTTTATACGCACTCAGGTGCTTGTTTCTTTGATACATTAACACCGAACATCTTACAAATATATGTTATAAGGATTCATTCACAGAACTTACATATTAAGAACGAAGCGATTCCCATTCTGGGATATAGCAGTTGGACAAAATGGATCTTGATTACATTTTGACATGATAAAGCCATGTATCATTCATTATCACACATTTTATGATAGCATACCTTCAAGCTGGGACTTTTCAGAAATATCAATTCGTTGTTGTTTTTTTGTCTATTGTAAGTTAGTGCGGCACGCACTTTTGACATAAATGTGCTGCATGTTCTTTTGAAACTCTAGGGCCTCAGCCATGTAACTTTCTTTTGCAGAAAGCAAATTATTTTAAGCGCTCATTTGATATTTTCTTTGCTATGTTTCAACTTAGCAAACCATTTCCCTATGATTGATATTTCATGTCAAAGTTCGATTAAATGTCCCCAAACCAAACCTTGGATTTAACAGTATTCCCCTTTTTTTCTTCAAAAAACATGGCTTTACTATCGTACGAAATTCTCTTTAAACATTTTCTTCAAAAGTAACAGAAATTGCTGCGCACCAAAATCATTTTAAGGGCTCGTTTCATGGTTCATTCGCTAACAACCTCCTTGAGGGGTCTACTGTATGTTTCATCTACGGTCTCCATGTCGCTTTGATTAACCCTAGCAAATGATTTCCCGTAGTCTTTATGTCACCTTATCAAATGAACTTTTAATTAAAAAATTTTCAAAATTTTTAATGGATCTTGATTGTTTACCGCTAAATGTGTGAATTTTACGTTTGGGTGACTACCAGAAGTTGGCTAATATTTGCACTTTTTGGGAATAATATTATTTCGCTTTGCGCAAATATTGGCCAACTTTCTGGTGGTCGTTCAAACGTGAAATTGACACATTTTCCAACAAACAATCAAGATTCATCGAATTTTTTTAACTGAAGCTTTATTTGATAAGGTGACATATATGTATAAAAAAACAAGGCTGTTATACTCTTTAAATAATAACTTCAGTAATTTTTGTTCCATTTTATCAAACGAAGTGTCAATCTCTTCACAAGAAAATGCACTTTAAGAATATCACCACTTATTTCATATTTTTTTAATTAAAGTTTGCTACTATGAATGGACAAACGTGAAAAAATATGAAAAAAAATTCGCATTTGCCAAGTTTACCTCATAGAATATTAAATCGAATAGTATATATATGTATACCGTTTTAAAGGTCCATCTCTTCTCATTCTAAGAAAGTTTAAATTTGTGAGATTGGTTCAGAAATTTTTGTGTAATCAATAAATTTGTGCGTAAAGGACAAAATAATAATTTTTGTCACATAAAACAAGTTTGGAGGGTTCAAGAAAATAAAAAAAAAATTATTTTTAAGTTCTACTCGACAAAACTAACAACCTACACTATATGATTAGCTGGGTGTATTTCATTCTTTTAATTTTTTCGCATGAAAGAAAAAATTAAATTTGTATTTATTTCTGGCCGTAATTAGTATTGATTATTATTTCGCAATGTCTTATAAAGACGATGTATTAAAACAAATGACCAAAAACCAAGAAAATAATCGAAAAAATAAAACAGGAACAATGACATTAATTTTGATTTTAATGAAAAACTATGTATGTGTACACATGTATGTGTGCATAAATATATTCTACACGTATGCATGTGTCGTCTAAGGCATCAACATGTTAAAGTTAGAAACTCAATAGCTGTTCACGTGTGTGTATATATGCTGTTAACACTTTGTTAGAAAGTTAAATGGACATACAAGTACAAGTATTAGACCAATTACAACTAACAAAATAGTTTCAAAAACACATACGTACATACATACGTATGTATATAAGCGCAAAACATACACAATGAAATTCATTGTATGTGAAAGAGAGAGAGAGAGCTAAACTATAAGAATGCATGTACATTAGTATTGTGGGTTGGACGAGTAGTAAAAGTCAGTGTTATTAGTTTATTAACAAAACTCACTGGTCAACAGTCAAGTGGGACAGACGGACGTCCTATAAAACCAAAATACAACAATACATACATACATACATATGATATGGATGGCACGAGTGAGTGAATGAGTGTTATGGCAAAATTAACTCAATTAACATGTGTTTTTGTAAGCCATTACTGGCCAAAATAATACTGTTGCATACAAGCTTCGGCAACTGGTTATAAAATGTCTGATAAAAAAACAAAAAAAAACTTTTTGTTTGTGTCTCACAATAGAGATGAAAAGTTATAAAACTTTCATGCACGTACAATAAATAGATTGCAAAAGCAAAAAGATTTCTGGACTTTGACAATGTTTAATAAGCTGGTAAATATTTAGTTTTGTAGCCAAATTAGTGTATGAAATAAAAAGCAAAGTTATGGCAAACTCTAATTCGATAATATCTGGCGTTAGAATTAGAACAGAATAAGAGGGATAAGAAGGATACTTCTAAAGGGAAAGAAAAGTTAAGGAATCTGAATATATAACTGAGTCAGATGGTCAGCAACATAAGAATATGTGTGATGACTGTAAATTGAAATCATATCAACACTTTCCTAAACTACTAGACATAATGATTCAGTGTTCAGTTGAATGCTTAGCAAACAAACAGTCTCTGCAAGTTTAGTTACCTGGTCACTATTTTTTCAAGTGCCTTTAAACTAAAAAAGGTTATAAAAACTTCAACAAAATCTTACCACTTATTATTGCCATTTACTGTAGATTTTTCTTGAAGATAAAGCAGAAGCTGGTGATGTTATTCATGTCGCTTCGCGGATTGTTTCTTTTCTGTAAAAAGTAAGAAGTGAATCATGCATTATTTTACTCATGATGAGGGGCTTCTAAAAGCCTTATATGCGGCCATTTATAGAAACATTTCCTTGTACACCATTTCCTTACCTGTAGCATCACAACAGGCCGCTATGCGTGCTCAAGTGTGCTTTGGTGATCAAAGCTACCACTTCAACTAAACCTAATCTAACTCCACTCCAAAATTTTATCAAACCTGTTAGTGTTTTGGCAGTTATTCCGATTGATTTTGTTTTTGCTGCATTTTACCCTTTTATTGACCTAATCCTAGGCCCTCAATTTAGTCCAGTACATGCAGATCGGACTCATAGTATTTTGAAACAATTTAAATGAGAGAAATCCACCACAGTTCCAACTTTAGTTCTTTACTTTATTCAATAAGAATATGTGTGCCTTCTCATCATGTCCAATGTTATCATTTTACAAATAAAAAAATTAGATATTGGTGTTTTGCTTTTACATCGTTTAACATTAAAATTATAAACAAAAGCTACAAAAATTAAACAATTGACTTGTTTACAAATTATGGCACTGCGTAATATAACAACAAACACCAGCATAAAAATGGTAAATAAGTAATCAAAAATACAACAACAAACACTACAACAATAAATGTAAACAAAATACACAAGCAGCAATAATGAAACAACAATGTTTACATTTATAGAGATCTCGAGAAGGCGAAGTCATGAACGTTCGTCTTCAAGAACATTCATCAGACTGTTCAATTCAAGGTAAAGGCGACTGAATTAGTAAAAGTTCAGTCAGTCTTGTGTGAAGACGCGGTATATTTGAAGAGAGTAATTGTGGTTTGAAGACCTCCGTTACAAAGATCAGTCGAATAATTGTCTAGTAATTGTTATTGTTTATGCAAAGGGTGTAATCAGAGGAATAACAAACAAAGCAATTGTTGTTGTTTACATAAAGTTGTGAACAGTGGCACTCAGAATTGTGCGAACAATAAAGAATTTATTTAAAGGCAAAGCCAAACACAAACTTATTTTTATTCTATTTGAAATCTACGAGCTCATATTTTAAACGTTTGTCTTAATGTGTACAGATAATTCACTGCCTTATAGTGAATCATATTTACTCCTTTTTAAAGTGCAAAGATAACCATGAACTATTTCCCAACATGACCAACTGTCGCTGTCTGCGGATATTTATTGGTTGTGGTAGATATGAAGTTTTTGGTGATTCTTTTTTTCAAGAGGTGACACAGCATAACTTTTTGATTTTTGTGGTTGATCTTATGAGTTCTCGCGGGAGCACAAAGGCTTCCTAGATGATTTTTTTTGTATTGTGGCTAAAGTCTTTAAATTGTTTAAAATCGTAAATCAAAATTGGAGATTTTTTCGGAGCAATTTAAACACTGCTACGTGCCACCTCCTTTTCATTTTATTAATTATCCCGTATTGCCTAAGCCTCTGTTACGTTGTATACAATTTCAAACTGATTTTACAGCGAACAAAATTTGCATTTCATTTAGAGTGAGTACGTTTAATTTTGATTAACTGAACTGAAACATAGTTCACCAAGTGTATAGTACGTTAAAATATGCATGCTTTGCTAGGACTACCCTACTAAATATTGTGAAATATTCATATTTTATTATGAAAATCTATTAAATTATGATGATGCAAATAAAGTTCAATTATTTATTTTTAATAGAAAATTATTTCATATAAGAGGAGTTAAAAGCAAAAAGTTTTCTTCATTTTCATAATCAAACACGTAACTAGATTAGCTGATCTTCACATCCTGTGCGTACACTATGATTTAATAGAATCAAATTAAATCAATTCAAGACTTTAAGTGTGCGTGTGTGTGTGTGTGTGTGTGTATGTGTATGTGTTTTTCTCCATCTTAGTTTTATCTTATCAAGTTTAACAAGAAAATTCTATTTATCTATTTACTTAAGAAAAATAAGAGAAGAAAAAAATCAATAAAGTGAGACACAGTTAAGGATGTTAAAATGCACTGCAAGGAAGGTAAGGAATACTGATTTACCCTACAGCAGAGAAATAATGTTTAAGGGGTAGAAAGACTGCGATTGGGAATATTATTTTACGATATTTGGTATACAATTTTTCATATGATATGGTATTATCTGGTTGAAAATGTTTTCAAACATTGACTGCAATTATTCGGATTCAGTGGATTTTTTTCTCACATAAAACTGTAAATGAGGTCAGGTTCATATTGCTGTGGAATATCGTAGTAGAGCAACTGTTAGATGAACTGCAACAATGTCGTTGAAAAGTCTATGGTTATGGGGACAATCTGGCCACTATGCCATCGGGTTTCTTTCCGCATAATCTCCCTCTGTCTCTCTCTCTCTCTCCCTCTCTCTGAGATGTTACCAGGTTCTAAAGCTTATAACTGTGGTGCCCATCGTGTGGATTAAGTGTCAATCCCCGTAAAACGGAATTGATGCTTTCTTTCAGGCTATATAGGGTACCTAGTTATAACATACTGATCCTAAATGGAGTCAAACTTTCATATCCAAGAGAGTTAAATATCCGTGGTTCATTCTTATGCCCAACCGCTCATGGAAGGATAATATCATTGACAGAGTTAGGAGAGCGACAATAGCGCTCTACATCTGCAAAAGGGAGCCTCAGACCAACCATCGTATACTGGCTCTCTCGAGCCATGGTGTTTGATAGACGAATCAAAGCATCAATGCCACAGTCGTCTGTGTAACAATGCGCTCAGGTCCACTTCAATCCAGGCATTATTTGTTATGCTCTGACCTTCTATTAAGACAGAGTGCTTGGTTGGTAGCACTAAGACTACAGTCAAATCCTGGCCCAATCTGGACTATGGACTTCCTGCTAGGACCGATTATGCGATTCCTTATTAATGTAGATCCTGGGATGTGTTATTTGTATTAAGGGTCCTGATATTAAACTTTATTGTAGGCTGCCTGATCAGCGCAATGCTTGTTGAGTGAAGGTATTTTCCCTAGAAATCTTTTGATTTACTCTGATAGCCAGGCTGCGATTAAGTCCCTAACGAACATAGTTTCAACGTCCGTCCTTGTTCATGAATGATGAGGATTTTTTGTGGAAATTTCGGATCATTGAAAGGTAACTCTTATATTGGTCCAGTGCGGCAAGCTCCGAGCATGCTACAGGGCATAGGTGTTCACATTACATGCATACATACATAGTTGGTCATTACAACCCTTCAGTCAGGATTACAACCTAGTTTCTCACACCACTTATGCTGTGTGTGTTAATTTTATACATGAGTGGCGGGACCTACAGTTTAAAGTCGACCCCGAACGACAGATTTTTAAGAAACTTTTCACGGCAATTTCTATTTACTCTCAGAGTTTTTGCCAGAAATCTGCTGAGAGGAAGTCGCCGAAGAAATACTTTTTTGTATTTTGTTTTGATGTCTGGCCTGGGGCTAGAACCATGGCTTTTACGTCTAATAAGCCAACACACTACCTACTAGATATACTAGACATTCACATAGGCATTGCTTCGGTAAACTTGTATATTTTCCACTCGTTTTACGAGGAGGCTTAATATCATTGGCAGCGGGAAAGTACTTATTGCCGGCCTCTGCTCTTATGTGGTTAAATAATCAGGGTTGATCATCTTTATTCGCTTTCTGCCTGATGTTACTCGTTAATGATATTTTAAAGCTACCATACTAATATTATTATCGTCCTATTCAGTCAATCTTGTGGTGCATCAGCTTTTTTCATAAAAAGCATATACGCAGTCAGTTAGTTCAAAATCAACTAAACTTCAGACCTTACATTACCTATTTAAAACCCTTTATATAATAAGCTGCCTTGTTGAACTTTTTGCTGCTTGCTGTCATATGAAAATTTCGAGAAACCAAGGACTACATTTGAGTATAGAGTGTCATGTCAATCGAGTGGTATTGTCATGAAATTTTCTTTTTGATTTTATTTTTTCTATTTCCTTCTAGTTTTTCTTTTTAACAACCAACGGAAAATGATATCGAAATAGAATCGTTTTACAAGATTTCCTTTAAAGTACAAACGACTTGCAACGTGTGGTAAAGTGTTGAAGAACAGTATGTGAAGTTAAGTGCTGTTCATGTTTAACGTTCAAATTGTTGACGTTGATGTCGAAAGTGATATTGATGTTGATTTTAATACGAATACAAAAACAAATACATTCTTAACTGCTAAAGTTTCCAGCTGCATAATGCAACGGAAAAGGTGGGATTAAAGTTACACGTTAATATTTCAAAAAAAAAAGTTACTTTAAAGGAGTTATTAAATCAAGAAGTTTGTCAATTTTTCTTGCATCTGATTAAATAATTTAATCAGATCGACTATAATACCTGTTGTCGTTGTCTACCATGCTATTTGGGTAAATATTTTTTCGCTTGAACCACTTTTCTTGTACAAAACTACAGTTTATTTTTTATGTCAGCAATTTTTTCATCAGTAAGCATGACGGTAGACAAACTATTGGCTGTTATACCCTGTGTAGTGTTAATTTGACTTTAAGACACACATAGCTGGTATGGTGAATGGTGGAGGTGGTGATGGGGTATATGATAATTTCGATACACACTTTAGTGGTTGAAGTCTCAAAACACTAAAGTGTTTTCCATTTTCGTTGTGTGTCAAATAGTCGGGTGTAAATTTGTTTTTTATAACAACAAAAAACAAGCTACCGCTGTTAGTATCATTACTTGTATGTTGCTTCCATTACAATAAACTGCAGCTAAAATGTTATAAACAGCGACAAAAACATGAAATAATTTTACTTGTTTGTAAAGTTAAATTTTAAAATATAAACTATCATGGGTACTTAGGTTTTGTTTCTAAAAAACAACATATTTTTGTTATTACAATTTACTTACATAGTGCAACCAATGTCGAAAGTAACAACAAATTATGCTGCATTAAAGTACTTTATGTGTGGAATAGAATTTTTCAAATGTAAACCCATAGGAAATTTAAAAAATAGAAAACATTGAAAGAGTTTTTGTCATAACTGAGATCAATTCGAATTCCAGTTGATTGAATTTAAACAATTTTTAGTAAAGAATTTGAAAGGCAACAGAATTTGGTAAGTGAGTGAGGACATGACAGTCAGCAGTTCAAGCTTAGGGTCGCTCTTCCCAACAGGTGCTGTTAGAGTCCAATAGGCAATTGAGTAGCAAAGACTCTCTTGTACCATAAAACTAATACTCTACAAGACATTCATCCTCCCCGCGCTTCTTTAAGACACATAGACATTAAAACTAAGCACAGATGGAGCAGCCTTGAGAGTATTCGAGAGAAAAGTTCTATGTAAGATCTTTGGTCCTGTGAGAGTTGGCAATGATTTCTGCATCCGATTCAACAATGAGCTGTATGAGCTCCTCAACGATAAAAACGTTGCTCAGCGTATTAACATCTAGCGGCTGCGTTGACTGGTACTTGATGAGGGGATTTGCTGAAGTCGGCTAACAGAACGACCTTGTTTGTGTAGGAAGGATCAAATCGAGGAAGCCATGATTTTAATTTGTGTAATCAAATGGCAAAGTCACGCAAGAAGCAGAGGCGCCTCGAAGGATGTCTAAAGACAGGCCGAAATCCTTTAATTGAATTGTTAATGGCTAATTTTATAAGTAACTAAGTAAGTGAGGACATGTTTAACTTGAAATGATTCGTTTAAATATTAAAGTCAGTCCAGTTGTTTAACGAGTGTTACTAAAGTAAAGTTAGCGATCTAAGCGATAGATGAATGCAAGGACTTCTTTCATTGTTTTGATTAGTTCAACTGACTTCGGTACATCGCTTTGTCTGATAAAAAAGTGCTCAGCTGCCTCCTTCTGGAATGCATTACCTACAGACTCTAAATATGTGCTTTAAATTAAACTTGAAGTGATTTCTAATCTGTATAGACGAATTCCACATCTGTTATTTGCTGTACTCCTCTTCTAGTTTCCCTCTTACCCTGCTACCATATACATCTGACTCATTCGTATGATACAGGGTCTATTTGCCATGTAGGGCATTTTTAAAATCTTCAGAATTTTCTTGAATTTTCAATTATCCTAAGTTTTTGCTCTATGTCTTCATGATTTTCACTACCGCTTAATGCCATCAGAGCTTTCAATACTGCTGTAGATCACATTTTGTTGGGCTATATCTATGTGAACTTTTTTCATGATTAACATATCTGCTAATAGTTCCACAGATTTCAATTGATCTGATTGACCTACACGAAATTCAACCCGTGCAGCATATTTAGATTACAGCCCCCAAGATAACCCTCAAAATATTATACATATCATTAGAGAAAGATTGGCAATTTTTGAAATGATCTTAATTTTTTTAATTTCTTTGCTTTTTTTGCTGTCTTTTATTCTTGCTTTAACATTTGACCCTGTCCATTTTCACTACAGCCATTCTCTCCCTTTTCCAACTGAATATTTACTCCTAAGCATTTCTTCTTCTAAGACTTCTATCGGGTCTTTTATAAAGTTCTTCCTATCTTTAAAATTCAAGTAAAACAAAGTGTGTGTGAAATATCAGCGAAGTTTTTAATCCTTTGAGAGAACTATGACGCCAAGATGATTGCAATACAACGTCGTTAAATTGTCCGCCACGACTTCTCTGAAACGTATCCGAAATGTTAAATTCTCCATGGCTCTGGCGCATAAATCAGTCTCAATATAAACGATGGCATGGGTTATGTTGGCTTTAAGAAACGCTGTGGCTTGTGGCGTATTCGCATACAGCTGCGACTTAACACACACGACAAGTAAAATTCCAATTCGGTGAAATTATCTCGATCTCTGTGGCCAGTACACATTACGTATACATGAGATGACAAAGTCCTTAAATCGTTTGCACTGGATATCAAGTGTGGTTTAAAATGTGTGCCACGTAGCATCATCCTGTTGAAATTACGTGTCGGTGATGTCTAGATGCTTGCCGTTGACAGCCAAAGTGGCTCTCAAAGAAATATGAGCCAATTAAAATCAATTAATCAAAATCTACATCAAACAATGACCTTTTCGGGATACATTGGACGCTCTTGGATACCATATGGATTGGTATCGTCCCAACTCACTTAAACAGAAATAGGCCTCATAGCTGAAGATGATTTTTCAATGCCTCAATATTAAATTTTGTTAATTTCCCTTTACGGTCATTTTCATGGCTTTTTATTTTATTTTAGAAGACGTCTGTCATTACTACTGGGTATTATCTCTACTGGGAACAGCTTCCATGTTTACGCTTCATATTGTTTTTTTTGGGAATTTTTCTGTCAAAGCGTAACTGTTTCTTTTTACTAGAGTAGCCTTTGTTGTTTATCTGAAAACATTTCATGAGGTTAATAAACTTTTGTAGTCGCCGTAGTCTAGTAGGTAGTGTGTTGGTTTTTTAGACGTAAGGCTAGGGTTCAAATCCTAAGTCAGACATCTCCAATAAAACGAAATATGAAAAAATATTTTTTTGGCGAGAAGTCGCCGTAGTCTAGTAGGTAGTGTGTTGGCTTATTAGACGCAAAAGCCTGGGTTCGAGCCCCAGGCCAGGCATCAAAGACAAAATACAAGAAGTATTTTTTCGGCGACTTCCTCTCAGTAGATGTCTGGCAAAAATTCTGAGAGTAAATAAAAATTGCCATGAAAAGTTTCTCAATAAAAAAAAAATCTGTCGTTCGGAGTCGACTTTAAACTGTAGGTCCCACCACTCATGTATAAAATTAACAAGCACAACATAAGTGTTGTGAGAAACTAGGACGTTGTACAATGGTCAATTCGACCTCCGGGTACTGTACTTGTCTTAATTGACAAGTACACGTCCTCTAACCTAACATAACCTAACCTTTCTTTGGCGATTTCCTCTCAGAAGATTTCTGGCAAAAACTCTGAAAGTAAATAAAATATTAAAGTATTCTTAAAAAATTGTCGTTCCAGCTCGATTTTGAACTGTAGGTCACGCCACTCATGAGTACAATTAACATATACAACATGGGTGGTATGAGAAACTGACTATATATGTATGTATGTGTGTAATAATCTTTTCTTTGCAATAGAGGTTTCCGCTTAAGGACTATATTTCTGTCTTGAAGCATTCTTTGTGATTTAAGTCAGCTAAGTTAGTTGCTTAACAGATATTTATGGTGCTGACACTTAAAATTTAATGACAGACAGAATGACACGTACTTCACCATGAATTTAAATTTTTTCTCTCGTTGCTCTTTGTTTTTCTTAACCTTGACATAACATGTTAACAATGTTTGTACACAAACACCTCTTCTATAGTCATAATTGAAAGGCGGAAACAATGATTTTTTTAACACCATTGTGAGGTACGACATAATAATTACTGATCCTGAAGGGCATAACGATCCAAAAAATTTGTAAATCTGCGATAATCTTTGGTTTATTATTAAATCCTTGGTATTTAACTTCCCAGTACTAAGTAGACAAAAAATTTAAATTCAAATTTACAGTGAGCGTCCAAAGAAACTGTACATTACAAAAAATATGCTTTAATAAATTACCGTTATTTATATTTTAAAATTGTTTCATTGTCAGTTTTTAAAATT
Organism: Sarcophaga carnaria; assembly: GCA_958299815.1. Taxonomy (NCBI): domain Eukaryota; kingdom Metazoa; phylum Arthropoda; class Insecta; order Diptera; family Sarcophagidae; genus Sarcophaga; species Sarcophaga carnaria. The sequence goes on from OY283150.1 coordinate 44,056,556, forward strand.
GAAACAAATAATTCGAAATTCGGGCACTCTCCTTAAGTGGTAAAAGTTAAACTTGATGACTGTTAGAATTTTGTCCTTAGTGTTCGGTTTCTTTTGCCGCTCACTGTATATCGCTTAGACAATGCAATAAAATAATAAAAACAAAAACAAAAATCTTTTTAACTGAGTTTTTAAATGGCAAAGTATCATAAAATAAAATTCAACAAAACAAACGTTATAAAGAAAATGTAATAAAAAAACAAAAAAAAAAATAAATTTTTGTGGCACTAATGTTTCCGACAGTGTAGTTATATATTTTAAGTTATATTCTAATGCACATACTACACCATTTTCGAATAGGGTGCAGTTGCCAAAATTTCCAACATAAACTCAAGTCATTGGATTTGGCAACAACAGCAATAAGCACGAAATTATAAGGGAAGTAAATTTGTGAATTTGTTTCTATTCCAGTGCTATGTGGTATATTTAGCTGAATGAGTTTTGTGGCACGTTCGTGCTGCTGATTTATGTTGTTTCTGTTGCTGTTACTGTTGCTGCTGTTTTTGTTTATTTCGTATTGAAGTTTGTAGTTGTTTTTCGTTTTTCGTTTTTATTTATTTTTTTTTTATTTTATCTGCCTTCCCCATATGGTGGCAATCACTTGGGTAACGTTGGTCTCTATGGTGTTGCATGGTGTTTATTTGTTGCCTGTTGTTACGTTGTTGTTGTTGTTGTTGTTGTTATGCTTTAAACGAATTCTTTATTTCGTTTATTGTTACTGCCTTTGTATTTTTTTTCCTTTTTATGTACAATTTTTATCGTATTTATGGTGTAGAATGTATTTGTTGGTTTCTATTTAAATGGCCTATTTTGAGCATTAAGCGTCAAGCATTTGAAAATTTTCAATTATTTTCGCTTTTTTCTTCAGGACTTTAGAGTTTAAAGTAATGTTTGCTGCTCATGTTTAGTATTCCCTGATTTTTTGTTGTTGTTTGAACACCACAAATGTAAACAAAAAATATCGTCTATGAATTGACTGCACAATTTAAAATAAAATAAAATTTTTATGTTTAATAAGCCCATGTGTGATTTTCAATAGAATTGCCAATATTAGCTACGTTATTGGCAGCGATTGATAACATTAAACTGCCACTAGGCGTAAATAAAATTACATTAAATTTGAGCATCGTTTGGCCCTAATGGTTATTCGTATTTAATTTTAACAGTAATGATTAGAATTTTCTTTAATGCTTCATAAATGAGGATAATAATATACTAGTGCCAAAATATAAATTTATGATTTTTTTTTTAATTTCTCGTTTCATAGTTAAAGAAAAATACTGTTCTTGTCAATAGGTATTTATCAGTTGCCAATTGTCGATGTTTGAGAAAGCTGCCCCATTTTGTTTCTTTCTGACAGACATCGACAGCCGCCTGGTTTCACTTGAAAAATAGTCATCATTTAAGATCCAAAAAATGAAACCTATCACTCAAACCAAACGCTTGAGAAATAGTATGAGAACTTTGCACCATTAACTTCAGTGGTTTAAGATTTAATTCAGTCGTTTCAAGCACGAATACTGCCCAGTTGGGGTTTCCACGCAAGATGTGACGATTTATCGGCATTTAGGTGATTTTATCTAGCAAAACCAAAAAAGTACAAGTCATCGACTAAATAATGCATGCTATGGTATAAAAAAAAGCCAGAGGCCAAAAAGTACAAGTCTTCTTCCAAAAAATGCAAGCCATCGATCAAATAAATACAAGTCATCGACAAAAAATGGCAGTGAACGTCCAAAAAAAAATGCAAGTTATCGACCAAAAAGTCTAAGTCATCGGCCGAAAACTTCAAGTCGTCTTTCAAGAAAATGCAAGTAATCGACCAGAAAATGCAAGTCATTGACAAAAAAAAACCATCGCCCAAAAAAATACAACTTGCGTAAAATACGACATTTCGTTGTATATTTATACATAAATGCATATTAACTCAATGAGAATTATTAAAATTTTAAAGACCATTTTCCCACAATTTAATTTTTATCCGTATTTCCATAGGACATGGCCCATATCTCCGGTCCCAAGCAAAGTTGGCTATTCTCTGTTCACTAGGTCCATTTCCCCCACAAGTCCATTTTCATTTTTCACCTATTAATACTCATTTTTTTTGCTTATTTGAAGAAAACAATTAGTTCCGTCCGCTATATCTCCGGTCCCAAGGATTATCCTATCGTAACGAAAGCTGTTTTGGAATCCTTGGTCCAATAGCTAACCAGCCTACTAGGTGCGAAAACCGTCCGTTTTCGGTTTTATCGAATTTTACTCGATTTATGGAGGTCATATTTGGTAAAAATATTTGGATTTTCAACTTTATTATCTTCAATAAGCATATTGTTATTTTAATTTTTTTTTGTAAAATTCCAAGGCTCAGTTTTATCTTCCTTTCACTTTTTCTCCAATCTGTCTCTACTTTCGTGAGTATTGAAAATTTAAAATTTTCTTTTTTACTATTTCCTTTCCATTTGTCTTAAATAGACAACTTTCATATCAAATGGTTCGGCAACGGCCTTTAAGGAACATTGATGGCATTCAACCACAAGGGGCTGTTGCAATCAAGTCATGGCTAATACTCTATCGTAAGAACAAACATTCCCTCATAATGTGTGATAAAAATAGAAAAACGAGAAGAAAACTGATGTCACATTCATTTATTCTCTCATATGAGTCAATGAGTTATAATTAAAAGTCGAATGTTGAATGCCAAGTATTTATAGAAGGCACTGTTACACAGCATTTGATACATAAATGTGCAGAATTTTAATATTTGCTTTTGTCACTCATCTATAGTACCATTGAATATCATCAAACCAAGAACCCCGCGCCAGGTTCCAACAGAACCTGAATGAATGTATGAATTAAGGAATTTTCTACTTGATAGTGCTGCGAATGCTAATCTTGCTACAGTCTATGCCATAAAAATGTGCAACATGCTATAAATATTAATACCACTTGTATATCCAAGTGGAGATATAATTAAACAACAACAAATCTATACAGATAGACTTTAAAAAATAAGAAGATTAAACGTCGAGTCTAACTATTATTAGATAGAAGGTATCTTAAGATAATACAGCTAAATATCGTGAAGTGAAATGGGAAACTTAAGTAAAAAGGGAGATATAAAGTGGTGGAAGTTACAACACTTTAATGGGGAATGTTAAGTTAGCGGGTAGATTGCCGTTCACAGGCAAGTTCACTTCCATTGTGAGGTTAGCCCCTTTGTCATTATTCTTTTGAGGTGTGTTTGACCCACGCTGAGCTGAGGATGAAACCGGTCAGTTCATCTAGAGACACGTTCGGTCATCTAAAAACCGATGACGTCTGATCTGAAGTGCATGGCACTCGCTGGTGAGTGTCCCTTTAGAATTCCTGTCCTCTTATCGAACTTAAGTAGTTTTCATATTCTCCCGCTGGCTACTGCTCAACACAGCAGGTTTGAAGTTCGGCAAGCAGGTGTGTTAGACCACCTACGGTTTGTTGGATTCCATGCTGCTTTTTACAATTTCAAAAAGTATTCTTGTAAGGGCGCATATATCCCTTCTATCGTCTATTCCTCAGACATATCCGATCCCTTTCGTGCCAGTTCGTTTGCCTTTTCGCTTCCTTCTATATTAAAGTGACCCGATACCCAGTAAAGGCGGCGTTTACTATGTGGATGAGGTCCCAGCGCTTTGATTGATGCTTGACTATCCACACATATGGTCAAGTTCGAAGGAGACGGGTCCACAGTTTCATTTATAAGTGCAGTTTGTTCAATAGCAAAAATCTCTGCCTGAATTACGCTTAGCCAGTTCATTTCATACATACATACATACATACATAATTGGCCATTACAACCCTTCAGTCAGGATTACGGCCTAGCTTCTCACACCACTCTTTTTGTGTGCGTTAATTTTATACGTGAGTGGCGGGACATACAATTTAACGTCGACTCCGAACGACAGATTTTTGAGAAACTTTTTCATGGCAGGTTTATTTACTCTCAGAGTTTTTGCCAGAAATCTGCTAAGAGGGAGTCGCCGAAGAATATTTTTTTTCATATTTCCTTTTGATGCCTGACCTGGAATACGAACCTGGGCTTTTCGTCTAATAAGCCAACACACTGCCTACTAGACTACAGCGACCAGTAGAATTACATTCTGCCATACATAATCTACAACTGTTGAAGAATTCCATAAAATTTAGAGAAAAGCTTGCGTGGCTGTTGGATTTAATCGTGTTCTATATGGTAGTGAGCCATGAGGACTGTGTTTATATTAATTAGAGACTAGTTTAAAGCGAGATTCATTACAATCTAACAAGTCGAATGACTTTAACAATCCTCCATACCAATACCAGTAAACTCCATGATTTTGGGATATGCTTCGCATTAGACAAATTTGATTTCTACGTACTTATTTAAGGGTGGGACTGTTCTGTGGTATAGAAGATGTGTAAGTGACATATATTTGAACAAAATGAAATATTTATGAATTGCCTCCAAATAAAAGTTCACGCTAGAAAGTACCAAGGGTAGGATACAGCCATTCCAGCCTTCAGCTCCTATGAGTTTGACTCAAAATTGCAATAGAAAGCTGAATTAGCTAAGAAGGGCTAGACGCCAGGTCGTAGCAATGAGTAAGCTGATCAATTTCCAATGAGGCTAACTACCACGCCGCTAATGAGGTCAGACCCTTTCTATAGGCTAGGAAAAGAGGCAAACAGATTTAAGTTAGACTTACTCTTTCATTTTCCTGATGCAAAAGAACTTTTTTATTACCTCAATCCAGTGCAGTTTTCTAAAACTTACTTAAGTTAATCCAATAAGTTGGCTCAATGTGCGTCAAAATGTCTTTTCTTCCATTTCGAAGGTAGTCAAACTTTTTTTTTATTATTATATTACACTGCATGTATTACAACAAATGATAGTCAGGGTTGACATATTCAATCCTTTTGGCGTATGATTGCAACGAACCAAACCAATGCTTTTACGGCTGTTCGGTCTCTGTTGTGTTGTGAGGAATTCATGTTTCATGTTTGCTCGTTGCAACGATGGAAAAACTCGTTCATATTACATTTGAACAACACCAAACACTTTTGCAAACTTGTGTCATACAGTAGTGCGTGTTTATGGTGGTTTACAGCGGAGTGTTTTCTTACACCCAAGCTATCATTCAAAATTAATTGCAACCGAAGATTTATTTGAGATGCATATCACTTTTATTTTTCAATTTTCTTTTGTTGTTAAGAACAAAATCGTGTTTATGCTACAACAATAAAAAATAGTAAACCAGTTTTGAAATATATGGTGGTGTGTTGCTATTATGTTTATTAAGCTTAGCATTAGCAGATTCTTCTTCTCTGCTTTTTCTCTTTTTTTTTGCTCAAATCCTGAGTCCTTTAATTTACAATCTCATTAAATAGCATTAAAACCCAATCCCTTTATTTAACTATTTCACTATCACTTTGCTGCCATAGTTTAGTTCTTGCGTGGCTTACAATTTCTCATAATTTATATAAAATATATGAATGTGTGCCTATCATGCTGCATGTTTTGTAAGGAACCTGTTGAATTTGTTTGATTCCAATTGTGGATTTCAAATTTCAGCACTGATTGTACACTAATTTTATCAAAATACGCTGGTATTAATTAAAGGCATTATCAGTTCAACACATGCATACATACATACAAACATACATACATTCTTTATATAAGCCTTTCAATAACAATGATTTCTAATCTAATTAATGAATGTGACTTTTACTAATTCTATTAAATTTCTAATTAAATTAGTCCAGCATAATGCACCGCAAATTTACTCCATGAAATGTTTGTTTGTGTTATTTTGTGGAAATCAAATATGAATTTTATTACTGAAGCGAAATATATTTTTAATAATGAACGTGCAAAACAATTACAATAAAATTAAAAGTGAAGTGTTGGAAAAATAAAAAATAAAAATTTTTTTTTTGTTTTTGTTTAACCACAAACACAAATAGATAAACACTACCAAACATTAGTCAAAAATAGAATGTAAACAATTGCAGTCAGTAAACTAAACACATACAAATGAAAAAAAAATAAAAAAAAGAACCACAAAAACCTGTAAATAAACTGACATAGACAGAGAGAGAGCGTTACCAAAAATGTATGAGGCCCAAACTATTGTGTCAAATCTCTGGAAATAGAATTTTGAATCAATTATTGTGATCTATTTTGTGACTCATGGTCGATTAAATTTTATTTACTTTAAATTTTTTAAAGTTTAATTCATTTAAAATAACCGTACGTGGCCCAATACTGCCCTTCATTTTTGGCATGCTGCATTTCAGCAGATATCTTACCAACTGCAGCTGTAGTGTGTTCTTCCAGGGTTGAAATCATGAACATTAAATATTTCATGTACCTCTCCGCAATCATTATAGTTGAGTCAAATCACATGACGTGGGCATATAGAGCTTTAAACCAGAGATCACCAAATCCTCATCTCAAAACCTAAATGTTATCGCATGCCGTGTAAGATCTGACACTATCATGTTAAAGCGACTATTTTGAGTAAAAAAAATCAGTAGTTATCGCACGATGAGTAAAGCCAAGTCTTTAAAAGTATGCTTTTTTCCAAAAAGTGAAATGACAATGTGTGTTGGAACATTGTTTTAAAAGATAGGATTTTAGATATTGTTGGATGATGTAAATTCATTTAAAAGTTGTCGAGGTAACTTATCGGTACGTAGAAAAATTTAATAGCTACTTATATAATTTACAGCTGTTGTAGATTTAAATAACATTTAGAGACAGACCGTGGTAAAGAGAACATGTCCTATAACAGAGCTGCAGGCACTGGATTGGATTTAAACCCTTCTATGCGACAGTGAGAACAAGAGCCATGAAGTCTTTGTTTAAGTTAATTGGAAACTAATCTGAAATGAGATTCATTATAACCTGACAAATCGAGTGGACTCAACAATCCTCCATACCAATACCAGTAAACTCCATGGTTTTGGAAAAGGCTTCACATGAATAAAAGGAACATTTTAATTGCTTCATTCTATTTAAAGAGTGGGATATATCCTGTGGTAGAGAGACATGTATTTGGAGAGAAACAGTGTGTTTGGTCCCAGAATAATACATTCAGAACTCATAAGAAAATTTTTAAATTGCTCCCAAACGAAAGTTGACGCCAGGAAGTACAAAGGGCGGGGCACAGCAATACTGTCCATACCATAACAGCACTTAGCTCCTGTGAGATTGACACGATATTCAACATGTGGAAAATCGTAGCAACAAGCAAGCTGATCAATTTGCGAGGCTTCTAATTTCCACACCGCTAATGACACCAGAAGTCGCCGTAGTCTAGTAGGTAGTGTGTTGGCTTATTATACAAAAGGCCACGGTTCAAATCCCAGGTCAGACATCGAAACAAAATATGAAAAAAATATTTCTTCGGCGACTTTCTCTCAGCAGATTTCTGACAAAAACTCTGAGAGTAAATAAAATTGCCGTGAAAAGTTTCTTAAATCTGTCGTTCGGAGTCTACGTTAAACTGTAGATCCCGCCATACATGTATAAAATTAACGCGCACAGCATGAGTGGTGTGAGAAGCTAGGCCGTAATCCCGACTGAAGGGTTTTGTAATGGCCTATTATGTATGTATGTAATGACACCAGAACTTTTCTTTAGAGTGGGAAAGGAGGCAAACAGATTTAAATTTTGTACTTTGCTGGTGCAAAAGAGCTGTCCAATTGCCATAATCCAATGGGACTTTCTAAATTCTATTTAAATTCTACTTAAGTTAAGCCAATAAGTTGACTCGATGTTCGCAATTGTCTGCGGGGGAGGAGGAAACTTTTCTGTGAAGTGGGAAAAGAGGCAGACATGCTTCTCAAGTCAAACATATTTAAGTTAGCATCAGACAAATGAGAAGACGCCTAAGTATAATAGCTGGGTATCTTGAAATTAAAGGCCACTTAATTTTTAAAGCAGGAATCGATACAAGGGGCCTATATGGTAAGTCCATGACGAGTACAACATATCAATAGAACACATACTTCAAACTTGTGCGGCGTTTAACAATCTTATGAAGAAGAAGTAAATGATTGCTTATTAAGTAGTATACAGGGAGTTATACCTACTAACGCCGAACAGAACAACGCAGTTTGATAGGCCAGCAGTAAAGTGGAAGATATTATGGTGTTTCTCGCTCCAATAATCTGTTCTTTTACTTCCATTTGGTTATAAAAAATATAATTGATGCACGAAAAAAAATCGATGTATTCTCTGATAAATCGAAATAACATCGATTTCTTACTTTTAATGTCCATCACTAGTTTGGGGTTATCTGTTGGAACAGTGGATGTTATACCTTTTCCATGGCATATGTCCTTGACCATAGTACCCTAGTTTAAAATTATTACCTTAGATGTGTATTTTATTTTATTCTTCGAACTTTTCTAACTTTAAGGATCATGAAAACTTTAGAACAGATATGGTATATGTATCAAATAAAAATTTGAATACATGCAAATGCAATCGTTATTTATCAAAAATCTCTATTAAGTTTATTCCCATTTTAGTTGACGACAGGTGTGTGTTTGTGTGTGTGTGTGTGTGTGTGTGTATTGTGTATTTAAATATAAATTAAAATTTAATAACACTGAAAACATAGTATGAAAATCCTAATATAAGCCAGACCACATAAAATAAACATTATTTTATGGAGCAAACAGCTATGCAAACCTGAAAACAAAAGTCAATAACAAATATTCTGTATTGTATTGTTATTGTTATTGTAGTATTTGGAAATGGTCAAATGGGTCAGTTTTTCGTTTAGTTTTTAGTTTTTTCGTTGTGAGTAACGAATTCATTTTATAATTTTAAATTCATTCTGATGTCTCTACACATACACCCACATATACGTACATATATATATAATAAGGACACAAATACTGAAATATACACATACATATGTATATGTACAGCTGTGTTCAAAATAATAGGAGTGCTACCATGTAATATTTTCAAAGTTAAAATTTTTTATTGTACCAATTTGCAAAACATGATATATTTTAATGGTAGTTACAACGATATGTAAGAAATAAAATACAACAAAGAATTTCGTAATAACTTTAATATTTACGATGAAGTTGATTCATTTCTGTGTTTGCCCTTGAATTCAGTTGATCAAAAAAATAGGTGTGTGTTCTTTTAAAAATAAAAATATAACAGCACATAATTTAAAGAAAAAAGTGAAAAATAAGTACGGAAAAATGTAGTTAAAACTTTTTCTACAGTGATTCACATAAATTTCTGTAATAGTGGGGCGAGGAAACCACTGTACTGAAGAAAAGAGAGAACTAATTAAAAATCTTCGAAAAAAGGCAAAACTTACAAAGAAATTAAGGAAATCTTAAGTTACTCCGATCAAATGATCACAAATGTATTAAAATATAATAAAAGCCCGAAACGCGTGGGAGTAAGGGCAAAACATCTACTGTCGATGACCGCCGAATTGTGGGATACAGCAAAATAAATCCTTCAGCGTCTTCAAAAAAAATTCAAAAGGATCTGAATCTTGCCGTAAATGTCCCTACTATCCGTAGGCGTCTGATGAACAACAATTTATTCGCAAGAAGTTCACAAAAGGTGCCATTGTTGACATACAAAACAGGCAGCAGCACGCTTAAAGTTTGCCCAAGAACATATCAAATATCCGAAAGAAAAATAGAGAAACCTATTGTGGAGCGACGAAAGCAAAATTGTTTTATTTGGTGGCACTGGGTCTAGACAGTATGTTAGACGTCCGCCCAACACCAAATATAAAGCTCAGTATACACAGAAGACAGTTAAACATGGTGGTGCAAAACTAATGATATAATGGTTTAGGCCCAATACATCGAATTAGAGACATAATGGATAGGAACGTCTATGTCGGCATTTTGAGAGAAGTGATGTTACCATATTCCACGCCTCTAAAATGGATATTCCAACAAGACAATGACCCAAAACACACCAGTAAAATGGCAAATGAGTGGTTTCGGGTTAATGGGGTAAAGGTTATGGCGTGGCCAGCTCAGTCTCCTGACCTTGATCCCATAGAACATCTATGAGGGATGTTAAAAAATATGTTGCCGAGCGAAAACCGTCAAATGCAGCTGAGTTGTGGTCTGTAGTGCAAGATGTGTGGAATAAAATTCCACTAAAACGATGTCAGGATTTAGTTGACTCCATGCCTCGTAGATGTGCTGCTGTAATAAAAAGTAAAGGCTATTCTACGAAATACTAATCGTATTTAAAGTTTCTGATTATAGTCATAAGCATTTTTAACTTTTTTAATAGTAAATCTCTATGAAAACTGAAATACTCCTATTATTTTGAACAGCACTTTTTAAGATATATTTTTTTAAACTTCCTGTTACTTACTTGTTGAAAGCTTTATTTAATTAATGAATAACTTAAATAATTTAGTATCGAATCAACATTACATTACACCAAAAAATTGAATTAAACCATGTTTTTTATTTGTTAAAAATTAGCTTTTGTTTTTCAATGGGCTCACTCCTATTTTTATGAACGCAACTGTATGTATGTGTACAACCTGCATACCTACATACATTTTAAATCACAACAAATAAACAAATAAATACGTACATAAACAAATAATGTTGTTATAGATTTAACAAAATCATATAAAACTAATTTGCAAAACCATGTACACACACACACACACACACACACACACACACAAACACACACCCAAATTCAATCATACTCGTGTGTATACAAACAAATAAAACTCTTTCTCCCTCCATTTTCCTACGCTCTCTACATTACAGATACACACCCATACAATATATAAACACAAATACGATTACGAGTACGAGTACGCACAAAAACAAACCATGATTGCATGTTTTCTAACCAATACATATACAAGTACATTCGGATATAAAATAACCGGGCAAATACGAGGTTGATGTTGAAAATAAATTATTGATTGACATTTCCTGTTTCAATTTAATAATTAATCATATTGAATGTGAAAATTTAAAATTAATTTCTTTTTTTTTCATTTTCGTTTTCTACTTCAGATTTAAAAAAAAACGTCAGGAAAAACATTTTCCACGAGAGTTTTCATGATTTGGGTACTGCGTGTAGTGTTAAACAAAATATCTGCCATACAATGCATAAAAATAATTCAAGTTATAAACAAGTAAGGAGTGCTTACAGGAAAAAAAGGCTGGGCTTTCTTCTAATCTTAGACGTTTTGTAAGGATTTAAGGATTTGATTTAATTTTAGTAATTGAACTGCAAAGGCAGTTTATTTGTTTCCTCATACTTTTGCTAATCAAATGATTGAGCATGTGTTATATTAGAAAGTTCAATCGAACTGCCCCAAGGCTTATCAGCGTGCACCTCAGCTGTAGTCTCAGTCTCCAATAAGTATTATCAACAACGTAGAATTCATAGGAAATGCCATGCATTCGCAATAGGTCTGGAAAAATGGTTTTGCGCACCATGTAACTCCTTTCAAATCTTCACTGATAGATCTAATCTGTATTGAATTGTTGGTAGCGATATTTCAGCAGAATCGATTGGAATAGCCTGAACCATAAGGCTGTCGAATTATAGCGTTTTTCAGGTGGCAGTGGCGCAAGTTATTGCGGACGCAAATATCCCCAAGCGGAACATTACCATACTCTCCGATAGTCAGACAGCTATCAGGGCACTGAGTTCCAATGTCATGAACTTCAGGACGATGTACTGCTGTCGCAGATATCTAAACAGTATAGCGGAACGATACAATACCTATTTCATATGGGTACCAGCCCACAATCATATTCCGGTTAACAGTACAGAGGAGTTGGCCAGGCATGGCACAACTATCGAACTCTCCGATAATTATCGAATTCGGAAATTTCTCAGGGGACCTCTAAGCTTATAATTGACAGTGCGGTCACTGATTTCGTCAACTGCAGATGTACAAGGCAGAACTGCGCAGAAAATCCGGCTAAAACCTCCTTCAACTTCAAAGAAGCATACTCATTATGGTTGTCGGAGACATAATAGGGCACGCAAGTTAAGTTCAGTTAATCTGGCAGCTGCTTCATCGAACACTGCTTACTTGAGCTCCTATTATTACTGTAAGCTCCTATTCTAACTCCAACACTACCTATTCCGTCCTGTAATTATTGCTCCTGGTTAGTATTTCTCGATCGGTTATGAAGTCTTGTAACTAAATTCTCGGTAATTAAGAATTCTCCTTCTTAGGTTCAGAAGCACAGGGCAATGACAGAGAAGATATTCTGTGATCCAGATTAAAGATTTCTGTAGAATTTGCAGAGATGAGGAAGAAGTTAAGACATTCACCTACTGAGAAAATACCTGGCACTATGTCAAAGGAGAAAAAGATACCTTGGTGCCAACTACAACATGGATGATCTTGATGGACGGCCAAACATTGACATTGTCAGCCTAAGTCGCTTTACCAGACGCACCGACAATGGAAAAACTGTGGTATCACAATGGCTCTAAGTGGTCAAAGTGTGTATATTCGACTTCCTTTGGTGCACTGCCATACCGCCTATACAAACAAAAGATATCCGTATTGTTAGGTGTCATCCTCCTCAAATCACTTTTACCCATACCTAATACGCTATTTTCTGGTTTTCGCTCACATTTGTAAATTGATTTTCAGTGCACCGAAAAGGCTTGATTTTCTAAGTTTATTACAGCTTTCAGTGCGTCTCCGTTGCAAAAAATTACTTCTCTTACATGGTCTAACATGGGCTATGCATCCATGAACGCATTACAAAAAAAAAAAGAAGTATTTAAAATCATTGATTTCACAGGTTTTCACCGGAAGCAACGTATTGTGGTGCAAGATGAGTAAACAGACAAATTGTTGTCGTCTAAGAAAATTGTTAAGAAACTGTAAACACCCTCGTATATTACTGTGCACATAAATTCATTGACCATATTCATTTCGTTTAAGTTTTAATTTAAATATAAATGTATAGCTACGCATATGTGTGTGCATATGTATGTATATGTTTGAATATATTTTATAACATCCACGTATGTCAGTGTGGGTATTTATGTTGATTATATTATTGGTACAGTAAGACCCCGCTTAACGTTGCTGCGATTAACGCTACTCCGCTTAACGTGGAAGTATTGGGATGCGCATATATAGCATACTGTATTGATATTTGTTGAATATGTGTGCAAATTAAACAGCCATGCACCAACCAAAAGCGGTGCACTATATAGCGACGGTGTATACTATGTATCTTATTCAACGGTCTTTTGTTAGTCTGTCCAGAATAAAGATTCCAACTGTATTTTCCTGAAGTTGCAAGCACAGTATGAACGCTGTTTCGTTTAGCGCTGGAACTTATTGGAACGTATCCCCCGCGTTAAGCGGAGTCTCACTGTACGAGTATACTCGTATGCAGTAACATAATTTATTCGTAACCAACAAATGCTTTATGTATGCTGCTACTCTTCTTTTCTGGCCATAAGAGATGTAAAATGTGTTTTTGGACAAAATTATAACCAATAGTAGTTGTTGTTATTATTATTGTAATGAAATTAACATTTGTTATGTTTCTGTGTGGGCTAAAAAGTACCCACACAAATACCAACAATTCGATAAACAAAAACAAGACAGAGATTCTTGTGAAACCTTTATTGATTATTCTCCACAAAAAAAAAACCATCACAGCGTAGAGTGTAAGTATTGAATTGTATTTTAAATCCAATTGTTAAATAGTAATAGGAAATACAGATGATATGACGTCATAAAGAAATTTTAAATCAAAAGAATTGGAAATAATGTTTGAATAAATGCTTTAATTACAGCCTCGTCCAATTATAAATAATGATGATTTAAAAAATTTATAATGGCTTTTATAGGGTTTAAAAGTTTTGTTTTTAATTATCTGAAGTTATTTATAAATTACACCCAGCTAATGACATAGTGTAGGTTGTGAGTTTTGTAGTTTTGTTTTTTTATATTTCTTCTACCCTCCAAATGTCTTTTATTTGACCAAAAATGTTTTTTCTTAAACCCTTCACACTAAATTATTGATTACCCAAACATTTTTTAAACTATTTCCAAAATCCAAAGTTTTTTGAAAAGGATAGAGATGAGCCTTTAAAACGGTATACATTAGCATATGATTCAAACCTAAATGTTATGAGTTTTGATCGGGTAAACTTGGAAGAAATGATTTTTTTCTTACTTTTTCAGGTTTAGCCATTCTTAATTGCAAAATTTAAAAAAAAAATATGAAATAAATTGTGAACTTCAGAAAGTGCATTATATTGTGAAGAGATTGACACTTCATTTGATACAATCGGACAAAAATTACCGTTATTATTATTTAAATAGTATAACAGTTGTGTTATATTTTTTACATACATATGTCACCTCATCAAATGAAATTTCCGTTCAAAAATTTTCAAAAATTTTTGATGGTTTCAAATAGCTTCAACAATAGACCATGGTTTACTGTGGCTTTATGTTTTCTTAGCATACTACAGATGGTTGCATTGCCTTTAGAGCGTAATTTCATTAAGGGTCTTTCATTAAACGCTTCCTATCTTTAAATTAAAAAAAAAAAAAAAACAAAGGGTGTGTGAGGTATCATCCCAATGTTCTGTGGTCTAGGGGTCCTTGTAAATGTTTTCTATTGAAGTTGCAGAGATGAGGAAGAATATGAGAGTATTCTTCAGCTACTTGGAAGAAGTGTATGTGATACATTTTGTGGACTCTATGCTTACACCTGCAACTTAAGAAAAACCCACTAGTAAAAGTTATGAAAACATATCGCACGAATTGGGTATCAGCTTACATCACCTCAAGCAGAGGTGACCATGCTCTCTTATCGCTTGAATAGAATAACCACTATGGCATAAGCTGTGCGGCAATTAGTGTCGTCCTACTGAAACAACATGGATCGATGTAGCCGCTAGCTCAAAATCCAAAACCGGAATGCACTAGAAGCTCTTGAATTTCAAGTTGATTGGAGTCTTCTCGAATTTAATAATTTTGTTCGTTCACATACTCATTCATTGAAGATGTTTTCAGATCAATAAGAAGCCAGCGTAGTCTAGATAGTGATAGTCTGTTGGCTTATTAGACAAGACACCTCGGTTTAAACCCAGGTCAGACATCTCCAACTAAACGAAATATGAAAAAAAACATATTTCTTCAGCAGATTTCTGGCAAAAATTCTGGAAGTAAATAAAAAAAGTTGCTCAAAAAATCTGTCGTTCAGAGTCGACTTTAAACTGTAGGTCCCGCCACTCATGTATACAATTCACATACACAACATAAGTGGTGTCAGAAACTCGGTCTTAATCTTAACTGAAAAGTTGTAAAAAAATCGCAAGAAATTTTGTCAAATGTAGCTTGAACAATATGATCATTCTCAAATGTCAAAGTATGAAAATCCCTGTTGGAATAGCCATTAGTTGTTATTGCTTTAAAGTGTTTTCATTACATTTTATACAATTTCATTTCTTAGGACAATTATTTATAGTCCTGATATTTATAATCGATAATTGCTGGTAATAAAATATGATTTGATTTTAGCTTATGGCGAATATATGTACATAGGTCATAACATTGTAAGCATTCGTTTTATTTTAATTTGGTGTAATCATTAATTTGTCGATAATGTGTTCAAAAATAAAAAAATAAAAATAGCAGCCAGGACATCATCATCATAGAATATCTGTAGCAGACAGGATGAAATTAGAAATGTTTGAGATTTGAATTGTTTTCAAAGGATATACATATATATACATATATATATATGGCACATATATTCATATATGTATATGTATAAGTTCTTAATATAAATGTATGACGTTCAAAAAAGTGTATAAAAAACTTTTTTTAATTAACGAAAATTCAAAGGATAACCCAGATTCATAAGCATAAATTGACATTAAAACGTGGTTTATTTTCAATTTAAAGCGAACTATATTGACAATAATGAAATATTAATATTGGTTTAAATAAACAGTTTAAATATACCGTTACTTTGTTGTTTTTTGGTTTTATTTCATACTTTACATTGCCACAAAGAGCGAAAGTACATTGTATTTTGGTATCGATTTTATAACATGTGGGACAATAATCACATCTTAATTACTCTACCACATCAATGGTAATGTTATAATCAAGATATAGTTGGCAGGTGAATTTATTACAGTCAACCCTCCTATAACGCGGTGAGTGCGTACCGCGTTGTATGGAAACCGCGCTATAAGAAACCCGGATTTAACCGTACAAACCAGGCTAAATCGTAGCGCGTTGTACGGAATCCGTCTACCGCGTTGTATAGAAACCGCGCTATAAGAAACTCAGAATTAGTACAAATCTCATCATTCGTACCGCGTTATATGGAGAC
Source organism: Sarcophaga carnaria (assembly GCA_958299815.1). Lineage (NCBI taxonomy): Eukaryota > Metazoa > Arthropoda > Insecta > Diptera > Sarcophagidae > Sarcophaga > Sarcophaga carnaria. The sequence goes on from OY283150.1 coordinate 44,072,993, forward strand.
CAAGACAAGATAAATTATAAATTATTTTTTTTGAATTAAAGAGTTCATATAAAGATTGATAAACAAATTAAACAAAATTAAACAAAAATAAGAAAGACTTTTGTAAAATTATATAATTTTTAAATATTCATCGTCACTGTCAGATATGCGTTGCAGAAATTTTTTTTGGAAAGACTTGGTCACCAACAAAACGTATGTACTGTGAAAGAGCTCTGAGATGACTGAAATCGATGTCGTAGACGGCTATAAGATAAGCTGGCATGTTTATATAAACATGTTGTTTGTATATCTCGGCTGTGCTTTTGCGTCGAAAATAAAGCTGATATTAAACCCTTTTACAATATCTAGTTACTAGAGTCATTCATAGGCTGTGCGGAAGGGACTTATGGGATGTTGTTGAACGGAAACCGTGCTGTAAGAGGACCGCGTTATAGGAGGGCTGCCGCAATTTCAGCACCGCCTTATGTGGAAACCGCGTTATATGGAAACTCAGTGAACATTGAAGAAAATTGCGATGTATAGCTTTTAAACAGAAAATTCCCAAATATATTGGGATCTACATCTAGATGTAACACTTGGGTATTATACTGGATGGGAAATTGAAACAGGACCAACATCTAGAAGGTTGAGAAAATTATTCATTAGATTCTGCTTCATATATAAGAAAACCATACATACCATAAATAATTGGTCATTACAACCCTTCTGTGAGGATTACGAACTAACTTCTCACACCACTTTTGTTGTGGTTTCTTGCATTCATTAACAGGACTTTCAAAGACACTCGAGGGCAATCCCGTCATTTTAAAACTTCATTAACACAATTAACCGCACACAGACGCTGGCAAATGAAAATTAAAACGACTCTTAGTGTCGTTTATTCTGGTGGTTTTTGTAAATCTCTCTCCCACTCTCTTTTTTTGTTTCCTTTCATCCCTTGCTCTTTCAACTGTTGCATAAAGTAGAAAACCAAACTAACAAACTAGGTAAAGTAACAGTGGCTGTCCAGCCAAGGAGTATGGGCTGACATACATAGTTGACACATAGGACCCTTTGTAGTACACAATTTCCAATTCTTTCCCTAGTCCAGCAATCATTCAGAGCTTACTCAGACTGCAATACAATTCTTCCATATAGTTGGCACCCAGGTGGCTCTTTCTCCTCCGATACAGTGCCAGGCTTGTATACAGGAGGTGAAGAACAGCCTCATCCTCCTCCTCATCTCCACAGCTTCTACAGATTTTCACCCCGACAACAGTGTTAAGCTTGCTTCTCTGGCTGCCGTGTGACTTCTATCTAGTTTTGGCCAGATTTTCTGCGCCGTTCTGCCCGTGTCGACAAAATCCTTGATTGCATTGTCAATTATAAGCTGGCAGGTTCCCAAAAGGATTGCCAATGTCAAGAATTCATCGGAGAGAGAGGGTTAAACTATGATATTTATAAATAAGGGCAGCTTGAGTACACTAATGAGAGTGCTCGCAGTACACTCTTCCTTACATGCTCACCTAAACCATATTGGCATTGTGGAAAGTGATTAATGGAGAGCATATGGTGAAGAAATCAATAGAAGGGAAAGCGTTCTCATTGTGCAGAGAGGTCCTACTATTTTAGGAAAGATAATTTGTCTGGTATATATTTCATCTTAGGGCAGTGGACTGGAAGAATCTAAAGAAGTGTAGACAATATAATGACTTCCTATAGAAAGTATGTTTGGAATCCTTTAATGGTAACGCACAACAAGTGCACAACTTAATGGCTTATGGGCATGCCGATAGGTCATGAGATGTTCAAACCTGTCGCAAAAACGATTACTACTCCTATTCACTTTACCTAACTACTTAATAATACATCGGAAGGTATTCCAAAAGCAGTTTCAGGAGAAACAAATCGAAATTGTTGCTCATCGCTATTTTCAGAATGAAACGTTAGTGACGTTAGATTATGATTAGTAGAAGACATAATGTACCGGCTGGCATAACAATTAATACAGCATCAGAAAGTTTCCTTTTTCCAAGAGTTTAGTCCCTTAGCTAAGATAAAAGAACTAAACACTTCAACAAGCTGATATTATAGTGCAGGGTATTATAGTTTAAACTCAACTGAACATAGTTATTTAAAAATATTTTTTTTTGTAATTTATTTACAATGTTTGTAATAATTTTACAATTGTGTTTTTTCTTTTTTTTTAGTGGATACCCATACAAACTGGTTGGTATTTTCATTTTATTAAATAATTTTTTCATTCCTTTGTGTGAGCCTGTAATGCGGTTTTCGTAAATTACATTTTAACACAATAATGTTGACATTTTAAAACTTCATTAACACAATTAACCGCACACAGACGCTGGCAAATGAAAATGAAAACGACTCTTAGTGTCGTTTATTCTGTTTGGTTTTTGTAAATCTCTCTCGCTCTCTCTCTCTCTGCCCTCTTTTTCCCTTCCTTCATTACCTTTGCAACTGTTGCTTAAAGTAGAAAACCAAACTAACAAAAACAAACATTCACAACATTGTTGAAAGCTTAAAAACCACACAAATATGTACTCGTATATATGTTTGTCTCATATTGTAATAAATCCATGCACTAGGAAAGGAAACAAAGCGCAGTGGAATAAAGGAAATTGTGTCTGAACACAATTACAAGTTATTACGTGTGAAATTTAAATGATAACGGAATAGTTGAAGAAGTGAAATCTAAATGTACACTTACATTCTATAGCATCTAAGGTAAGTTATGGAGATTTCCAGATCGAAACTGAGAATCAGTTTTTCATGGTGCCACAAAAATATCGTCTAGCATTTGTGTTCATCAGTAAATAAACTTTGGCTGCCACACATGGTTTTTGTAGCATTAGCGAGAATAAAAATTTCTTGTATTTATTTCGAATTGTATCGTAAACAAAATGGTTGAAAAAGAAAACAAAATAAAAACCAACAAATTTCAAAAGGAAAGAATTAAACTCTGTTTTGGGCTGATGTCTGTATGAATTTGTAATTTTGGCTAGATATCCTTTCTAGTATCGTTTAAGAAGTCCTTTGGTTTGTCGATAGGTTTTGCTGTTCTGCCCATTACAACTCATTGCTATGTTGGTTAAATTCAGTATATCCTTCAAAAATCTATTGATCTATTACGACACCGTCGTAATGTAGCTTGTGATCAATCGTGTAACTAAATGAGGTCTACGGAAATAAGTGAACTTCCGTCAGGATTACGATCTAGCTTGACACAACACTTATGTTATATGTGTTAAATTTATAAAAGGTCTGCCAAATAACTTTTTTTTTTGAAAATGCTTAAAAAAAATACTGAATATTTTCCCAAAATTTTTTTTTATTTGAAAGTACAATCCTTCCGGTTAATAATGGAAAATAATTTCATTCAATTGGCTGCCTGGGCTGGCCATGCAGTAGCCTACACGACCGGTCCAATTTTTAAACACATTATCGACTGTGTGCAGCTGTATTTCACCAATGGCTTCACGAATATTGTTCATTAAAGCGTCAATTGTCTCTGGCTTGCTGGCGTAACACTTATCTTTGACGGCAACCCACAAATAATAGTCCAACGGTGTCTAATCGCAGCTCCAAAGTGGCCAAACGACATCAGCTCTGCGGCTTATAATGCGATCTTCAAAAACAGGGCGCAAAACATCGAGTGTAGCTTCGGCTGTGTGGCACGTAGCGCCGTCATGTTGAAACCAAATGTTGCCAATATCCTCCTCTTCAATTTTGGTGTACAAAAATTCGTTCAACATGGCCCGATAACGATCGCCATTGACTGTAACGGCCACTCCTTGCTCATTTTCGAAGAAAAATGGCCCAATTATGACTCTGGACCAAAATCCGCACCAAACAGTGACTCGTTTTGGGTGTGTCGGCTTTTCTGTGCCCCAAATGCGACAATTTTGCTTGTTTACATACCCGCCAAAATCAAAATGAGCTTCACCTGAAAAGATGATTTTTTTTGCCAAAATCGGCATCTTCTGGTGTAGGCTACTGCATGGCCAGTCGAGGCAGTCATTTGAATGAAATTATTTTCCATTATTAACCGGAAGGATTGTACTTTCACATAAAAAAAGAAATTTGAGAAAATATTCAGTAGTTTTTTTTAAAGCAATTTCAAAAAAAAAGTTATTTGGCGGACCCTTTACATGAGTGGCGGGACCTACAGTTCAAATTCGACTCCGAACTACAGATTTTTGAGACATTTTTCGTGGCAATTTTAATTATTCTCAGAATTTTTGCAATCTGCTGAGAGAAAGTCAACCGTTTCTTAAATGGAAAAAGATAAAATATTCTCAACCACAGGCTAGCTTCTTACTACGCTGCCAGTAGTCGTGACTCTGATGTTGTCAGTCAGTATTAGACAAGGAACTGTAATAAAATGAGCAATGCTGAGGATGAAAGGATAAAAGGATTTTAATAAATAAAGGATAATAAAACATGTGTAAAAATAGCAATTTCTTACATAATACATAAATTATCATTACAACCATTCAGTCAGGTTGACGACCTAGCTCCTCACACCACTTATGTTGTGTGTGTTAATTTTATACATGAATGGTGAGAAATATAGTTTAAAGTTGCTCCGAATGACAGATTTATTTATTTATTAATTACAATACAATTACAAATTATATTTTAATTATATAAGAGCGAAGTAACTTGACCATATGGTCGATGTAGTGTCACAGACCAAAGTCTCGAACCCACGACCCTCACACTAATAGTCTAGCACACTACCCACCAGACTACCAGGGCACCCCGACAGATTTCTTTGAGGAACTTTTTTTTTGCCAGAAAAAAACCAAAGCCTCACTTCTAATATGCCAACACCCTACGTTACGCACTTATTGTCAAGACATTGCCACTGTAATAGTTTTTAAAAAAGTCGTATGATTAATATTAATTAAACGTGCGTTAATCATACGACCACTTGGAGTTCTTTCCATTGTCACAGTAACCACCATTTGCAAAACTTGACAATTCTTGAATAATAATAAAAATGAAAAAATTATTAAAAAAATTCATTTCTATAGAAAATGCTTCTTAACTTTCCATATGCTGATGTTGCAGTTTCGCGTTGAAGTTATTATGAGAGTTGAGATAAAATTCTCCGTCGCAAAAACGCAAAAGTATTTTGTAAATACTTTAAATGAAAATTGTTCACTTCCAGATGTAAATGCAAAAGTTTTTCTTTTCATTTTCATTTGAATACTTCAGCATTTTTTTGTTTCATGCGGATTTATGTGGCAACATGAATATTACAAACCTCAATTACTTTACTGTTATCTTTATATACATATGTATGTATGTATTATACAATACATCTACCAAAATAATAAAAATAACTGTAACAATTGCAACAATAACAACAACTCAGAAACTTATTCTTTATTTTTTATGCTTGTAATTGTAGTTTCAGTGCAAATCCAAACTCAGATATTATATTTCCGTATTCGCAACAAAAGCTGTTGTGACAGCATCACGGAATTGTTGCAAAAACTTATTTATATTGTTTGTTGATGATAACGATGTATCATATACTAAATTGTACTCTCTTTCTGTTTCACACTTTTTGTTTATGTGTATGTATCAGTGTGTAATTGTAAGGTATGTTGTATGTGAGAGAATATGATTGACAGTCATGTGTAACTATTTAGAAACACTACCTTGTAGGATTAAAAATGAATCATTTTTATACAAGTTTAAATACTTATGTATTATATAGTTTATGTATTCGTCTATCAGGTTAGGTTAGCAGAAATTAGCAGCCCCCTTAAATGGCATAGCTTAGTGGGTTTAAAAAGGTCCGATTGTAACACCAATTATACCTATTCCATCATAAAATTATAACTCCTGGCTGGCATTTCTCAGCCATCATGTTATTTTTTTTTTCGCCTAGACACGTGCTGTCAACAAGCTCTGGACGCCCAAGAATCCTTCCTCTCATGCTTCCAAGTGTTGGACAATGACGGAGTAACAGTGCTGCGTTCTGCTCTTATTTCTCGTCACTACAGCTTCTGCAAAAGTCATTCTGAGGTATTAGTAGCCTCTGTTCGTATGTACCAAGTGGTCAGTGTCCAGTTATAACTGTTATGGAACTCCTAATATTCTCTGAGAACCACTTTGGCCTGGACAACTGCAAGGCACTATATGTAGGTCGATGATCACCAAATTCTTTTTGACTTCAATTGGATGATCTGATTCCAAAAAGACGAAACTACGTGCCAAGTTGAACTTTTGCACGAGCGATATATAGGCATGGTCATCGCACATGAGGTTTATATGAACTGGCCACCGAGATGCCATTTGACCCTTTAGACTTTTTTATGGAGTTTTCTTAAATCACATGCATATACACAAACCTCAGCGCCTCTAAAAGCCAATGTATGCCACCGATCAAATTCAGACTAATTTATGCGGCAGAGTTATGGAAAATTTGACATTTTGGATGCGCTCTATCCAGAGATGTTAAATTCCACATATAATTGCATCAATAGGTCGTTCGAATGTATACAAAATGTTAATGATATTTGACACACAAAGTCGTCGTAGTCTAGTACAATACTAGTTCAAATATCAGGTCATCAGTATTCTGACAAAAACTCTGAGAGTAAATACAATTGCAATGAAATGTTTCTCAAAAATTTGTTGTTCGATGTCGACTTTAATCTGTAGGTACTGCCACGAATGTATAAAATTTACACACACAACATGAGTGGTTTGAGAAACTATGTCGTAATCTTTACTGTGTTTTATTTAGTATTTAAGATAGGAACCATTTAATGAAAAACTTGATGGAAGTGTGAGTATGAAGAAGTATATATGAAGTATAAAACGGGCTTTAAGATGATATTATACGGTACATTCTTCTACACCATCCATGTGAAGTGTATTATTTTAATCTATAAGAGGCGGAAACTACAATTTAACTTCGATTGTAAATTACGAATTTGAGAAATTTTTTTAACAAAAACTGTCAAAAAACAATTTTTCATAAAAAAATTTTAAGGAGTCAAAGCTGAGTTTCGAACTCGTGGCTCTCGTCTAGAAGGCCCACAAGCTATCAACCAAATTATGTCAAACGCGACTCAACAATGCCACAACGTAAATTCCTTTAGTTTTTCCAAGGTATTATAAAATTAAGTTTGGTTATTAACGTCTTCTGAAGTCGCCGTAGTCTAGTAGGTAGCGTGCCGGCTTATTAGACGTAAGGCCACGGTTCAAACGCCAGGTCAGACATTAAAAAATGAAAATATGAAAAAAAATATTTCTTCGGCGACTTCCTCTCAGCAGATTTCTGGCAAAAACTCAGAGTAAATAAAAATTGCCATGAAAAGTTCAGTCGTTCGGAGTCGACTTTAAACTGTAGGTCCCACCACTCATGTATAAAATTAACCCTCACAACATAAGTGGTGTGAGAAACTAGGTCGTAATCCCGACTGAAGGGTTGTAATGACCAATTATCTTTCTTCTCCTTGTCTTTCTTAAACAATTTTTATTTATCCATAGTCTCTGTCAATAATTCAATAGTCTGGGATACTTAGTTGAAACTTTATGCTTCTTGGGTTTCTAATTAACTTCGAGAAGCTTTTGCTTGTTACCGTACCAAGCTGACAATAAATGTTTGCACATTCATCTTTCTAGATTTTTGAAATCATTTATTTGAACACGTTCAGTTTTATGAATACATTTTCATTGTTAACGTAGCGGTTTTCTACAAATCGAATATTTGAGAGAAAAAAAGTTAACTAAACACTTATTTTGTTTTTTGTTCTTTCCAAAAAAAAGTTTCTATTTCCAACTTTAAAGAAAAAAGTACTGCTTATCATTTTAGAAAGTGTGCTGGTTTATTAGATGCGAAGCTTTGGTTTAAAATACAGCCCAGACATCAGCAAAGGAAAATATAAAAAAATATTTCTTCGCAACTTTCTGGTAAAAACTTTGAGAGTAAATAAAACTGTCCTGCAAGGTTTCTCAAAAATCTGTCGTTCACAGTCGACATTAAACTGTAGTTCGTGCTACTCACGTATAAATTTAACACTCACAACATGAGTGGCAAAAGTATGAGTTCGTAGATTGGAAATAAAAGGAAAATAAATTTGTGTTTAGTTTGAAATAAATTTTTTATTTTTCGCTCAATTCTGTGTGCCACTGTTCACAACTTAATGTAAACAACAACAATTGATTTGTTTGTTATTCCACTTTACACTCTTTTGCGTAATCACTAACAATTGTTCGACGGATCTCTACAACGGAGATATTCAAACCACGACTATTCTTTTAACACGCAACGCGTTTTCACACAAGACTGATTTAATTTTTACTGACTCCGTTGCCTGCTTTGGCTTGCCTTTTATATGTCAGCTTAAACAGTCTGATGAGTGATCTTGAAGTGGAATGTTTGTGGCTTCGGCTTTTCGAGATCTCCATAAATGTAAACATCGTTGTTTCTTTGTTGTTTGTGTATTGTGTTTACATTGTTTGTTGTTGCATTTTTGTTCACCCTTTTTATTCTGATATTGTTGGTATATTTTTGTTTACTTGTTTATCATGCAAAGAAGTTCATTGTTTTTGTTTATTATTTTAAAGTTAAACGATGTAACATCATTTCCACTTTCGTAACAATATTCTAAGCTGCCAACCAAAACGCCATTTTCCATTTGATGCTGTTAACAACACTGTATAGTATCGTATAAAAGTAATGATAACATGTCATGGTGCGTGTGAGAGAATGAAAAAGCAAAACGTTAATTGAACAGCCGTATCAATTTTCGTAATAAATTTTAAAATACATTTTGTCATATCGGTTACGTGGTTAAGTTTTCAAAGAAATTCAAACGAAGTTATGGCACTCAGTCACTCACTCAATCTACTGCTGTGCTAACATTGCTTTTATAGAACCCCTTTATATGGTTTAAGCCGTGTCGAAAGACAAGTGAAATTTATGCATATGGACAGATACCAATGCCATCATTTTAAGGGATATATTGGCAGGCAACAAAAAAAGGAATTCATTGGTGTGGGACTTGAAATATGACAAAAACCACAAACAATTTTTTTCTTTTCTTTTCAATTTTTCCCCATTTATAATGCATCTAATAACCGTACAAAAGAACTACAAGTCATTTTAATGATACTATGGCAATATTTCTTTAATAATTTATAACACAGAAATTGTTAAAAGCTATCGGTATCGATATCGATAACAATATAAAGTTTCAAATTGTATGCGGAGTTCGTAAGCACCATCGATCAGAGACGCATACAATGTATTCATATGAACATGATGCCATAAACAATAAATGTATGTTTTTTGTTTTTGTTATTAAAGAAAATAATGAAGCTTATGACAGATATATGTATGTATATGTGACTGTAAATTAGGTAGGAAAAAAAGAAAATTTGTTTTCCACCATTAAAAAAAAAAAATATATTTTATGTTGATACAGTTGCCTACAAAGGACTTGAACTTGTATGAGTGCACATTCCCAGAATCATTCCCCTGTCCCACGATGGTAGTAGAGTCTCTTTTGGATATAAACCCGTTTCATATGGTGATAAAGACCAGAGCTATGGAAACTAGGATAATGGTAATCCGATCTGACACAATATTCACCAGAAGTAATCATGACCTGGTAATCTAATAGCTGACGGCTCCCTCCTTAATTGTCACCCAGATTGTACCAGTAAACTGTAAAAGTCTTGGAAATGCTTTTCAACGAGACTTGGTTTACGTTTAGATCGGAGAGGTACCTCTGATATTACAAAACTCACTTGAGCACGCATAGCGGCATGTTGTGATGCCACGGGTGAACGCAGTCCCTGTAATGACCAAGTTCCACCAAAATCAGGGAAGAGGAAGAAATTGGTCAGCGCAAGGGCTGCACATCAAAAGCACGACTATCCTACACTGGAAAACCAGCTAGAAAAAAAACCAGAAAGAAAGAAAATAGACACCGCCTTCAACCCCATTATCGAGTTTAGAGCCGTCGGTATATATATCCAGGACTTCCGGGGGGACAACCGTATTAGTATGTCGAGACATTATTCAGCAGGTAGATATTCGATGTTCACAGGGGCCACTGGATCAACCTCCAGAATAGTGAAGTGACCAGAAGGTACAATGCGCAACGAGATAGGGCATTAAGTCTTAGGCGCCTGCATAGCGAGAAGCACAGTAGGATGCCAGTTGAGCAATGTGAACAAGGCTTTCGTGGGGGTGGTGCGCAGAGCGCAGTTATATAAATGGCCGCAGAGCTTCTGACCTTGTTAAGAAGTCTGACGTTGTGTTGTCTGTTCAGAGCAGTCCAGAAAGCAACACCGTATAAGAGGTTGGGTTCGATGACCGTAGAATATATCGAATGCATGATCCTTGGGCGAAGACCCCATCTAGTGTCGACCGTTCTACTACAGTCAACGAGACTAAGTAATGAAATTGAATGAAAAAATTTGGAATTTGTGTTCTCGCTTAAAGGACGTACAACTCATAGATATATCGTCGTCCCAGAGTGTAATATTCAGCACTCAGAAAGAAACTCGAGGGTGTCTTCTAAACTGACACTACGATTCAAAAATTTGTGCATTTCAATTTAAACAGAAATTACAGAGGTCAGTAATACCGTCTACCATTCTAACGACTATTTGAGCTCTTAGTACCAATAAAATTGCCTCGTGAAAAGACAATGAGCAGATATATGAGTTTGCCACAAGAAGAGTTTTCACATCGCTGATGGTTTCAAAAATTGTCGGTGAAAAAGGAAGAGGAGATTGGAAAGTTATACTCGGGAAAAAGTAAAATAGAGGAAAACCAAGACTCTTAACAAGTCCGAGAGGTTTGAAACAATCTCAAAATATAGGACATTACAGTGGAAAGTGAGTTCAGTCCAGCGTCAGATAATGCAGGAATAGCCTAAGCATAGTAACTGCTATCCTGATCAAGCCATGTGAACTCCAAGAAGATTTCTACAAAATAGGAATCATTTTAATCAATGTGATAAGGAAAATGAATTACCAGAATACTAATTGCGATCCTATTAGGTTTTAATGCATTTCAGAAGGAAATACCGGAGTATATAGCAAATAATTGACAGGGAGTTATCCTTACTAACACCGAACAATATTCTGAGGTTCCTTATATCAATAGCGTCAGGCAATAACATGTTATGTGTGACTTGGGTCTTCTGTCTTAAAATTAACAAAGGCTACAAGGTCTGATAAATGAATTTATAAATGTATACGTGTATATCGCATACTTGCTTAATTCTTAGGAAGTTCAACAGATGTCTTCCATTTTATTCAATGCAAAAATAGATTCTTTATTACTTGCTTCAGATGCTTTGACATCTTCCAGTCACCTGTTTATGCCTGCTTCATAGATTCCAGCTCGGAACTGGATATGCAATGTAATGTTCTAAACCATTACCAGAATTGCTTTCGTAATGGTTGTTACGGATGATATTCGTTTTGCAAAGCGTTCAATTCATTATTGGAGGATTTCCTGTTTCACAACATATTTTGTATTGGTATTGACAAGATTTCCAATTCTTTTGTAATTTTAAGATACACGAATCATTACTTCTTCTAATGTGATGTTGAAAAGCAATGGAGATTGGATACAATCCTAGTTGTCTTCTTTCCTCATAGGAATTTTGACAGATGGTGGTGGTGAATCCCTGTCAGTTTTTATAAGAATCGTTCTTTTTGGAGATGTTCTACAGCATCGACAAGCGAAGAGGTTTTTTATTTCCAAGGATATTGAAACAAAAGTAATGCCGGAGCCGATAGAGTGATACATGTGTAATATAAGACAAACTAAGTGTTTTTCGGAAGTGGTATAAGCTCGGTATTTCATCTCTCTAGAGAGATCTTACTAACTAATTTCAAACTCAAACAAGGTATCTCCTAATTTCACGTTGTAATGAAATTTGAAATGACAAACTAAATACAAAATATAGTTTTAGAAACAGATAATGGCGTTCAAGATGGACTAGCATGCTTTCAACAAGTTCATCACAAATTCAATGAAGAATTGTGAAACAAAGAAAACCCCAAAACCACGACTTCAATATCGATTATATGAGGAGATTTAAGGAGTAAGAAAGCAACCAGTAGTCTAACTTCCTCATAAATGGAAGTAGCATAGCGAACAAGATTAATGGAGATGTGTATGATCTATGAAAACTTGTCAATATGCTGAAGTAAAAAGACAAAAAAGTTTGCCTTTCACTGTGGCTTCTTTTTATATCGTTTGTAAACTAAAATTATCGGTTAATTGAAGAGAAAATGTGAGAAAATACATACATACGTAATTGGTCATTACAATCTTTCAGTAAGGACTACGATTTAGCTTTTTAAAACCACCCATGTTGTGTGAGTTAATTTTATTCATAAAAGGCAGGACCTATCGTTTAAAGTCAGCTCCGAAGAGCGAATTTTTGAGAACCATACATACATAGCTGGTCATTACAACCCTTCAGTCAGCATTGCGACTTAGTTTATCACACCACTTATGTTGTGTGCGTAAATTTTATACATGAATGGTGGGACCAACAGTTTAAAGCCGACTCTGTATTTTTGAGAAACATGCCAATTATATTAGCTCTCAGAGATTTTGCCAAACATTTGCTGAGAGGAAGTAGACGAAGAAATGTTTTCTCATATTTTTGTTTTGATGTCTGACCAGGGGTTTGAACTATAGCCTCAGTCTACCTACTAGACTACGGCTACTAATTGTAAGTTAATTTAAAGACCATTATGTAGAACATAGTGAAAAACAGGTTATACCTTACATTGTGATCTGAATTGAAACACCCTCATATCCAAACCATTTTTTTGTCCTTTCCTCACTCTTTACCCTCTTCTTCAGCAAAAAGCAAAAAATGTATTATTTTTCTCAAATACAATGCTTAAAAACGTTAATAGAAGTTTTTTTAAAGTCATTATGAATTATTTAAGAGATAAGAATAAACTCTAGTGTTTTTGTTTTGTTAATAACGAAATAACTTTTGCACTACATCAATAAAAATATCCGTGATTTGTCTGTGTTTTAAAATAAAGTGTTAAACAATATGCAGGAAAACAATAAAGATTATTAAAAAAACGAATCCTATACAAAGGCAACCAATATGAACTTGATAGACGTATTGTTCATATAACAGCACCACCAACACCGATACCAATTCATCTACAATAAATTGAAAGTAAAAAAAAAAAGAATAAAAAAGAGAAAAAGCGAGAATATATTGATAGAAAGTGTTTTATTTTAACCAAACAAATACCATCAACTAAAGTGTCAATTTGTTGACAGAGATAAAATGGCAAACTAACCAACATCGATTCACATTTCAAAAAAGGACACTGGCATCTGGCCTTATACGAACAAACATTAACAAACGATTTTTATTGAATATTCGAAGACACAAGCAAGACCAAAATCAAATTGTATCGTAAGAATGACACAGTCATACGACTACAGCGACAACAACAACGACGAGTAACAATTTTCGCAAAAATGACTAAAAATCGAATTGAACGGCATAGACAGAAAAGGAGACAAAAAAAATACGAGGAGAACATTAAAAAGCGTAAAAAGTATTCAATGCGTCCGTCTATGTTGCTGTTGCTGTTGATTGTCAAGGGATTTAGAGACAAATTGTTTTGAATTGTACACTTTCTCATTCGAGTACATTTATAACGAACAAGAATTTACTACCACCACATACGGACACAAATAAATGATGCTGGTATACTATCACACCATAACGTATGAGTGTTTTTTAGGATAGGTACGATGGACGCCCTAAATGGGCCTTTTATGAATGTGGGAATATGAATACTTGCAAGTTGGTACTGTGTTGGCTTATTAGACGTGAGGCTCGGATATCTCCATAAAATGAAATATGAAAACGCATTTCCTCGGCGACTGCCCCAGCAGATTTCTGGCAAAAACTCTGCGTGTAAATAAAAAAATTGCCATGAATAGTTTATCAGAAAAATCAGTCGTTCGGAGTCGACTTTAAACTGTATGTCCCGCCACTCATGTTTAAAATTAACACTCGCAACATACGTGATGTCAGATGCTAGGTCGTAATTCTAATGGTAGCTTAAAAATTTTTAAAATCTTTGTTAAAAGGCCTTTACCCAGTACTTCCTGAACTCTAGAAAAAAAATTCGAAAACTGTTTTTCATTGTTTTATTTGTCTAAGTTTGTTTGTTTTGTTTAAACTTTTATTTTTTAAATTAAATTTCAAAATGCAACTGAAAAAATAAGAAATCTTCTCCATGTAAAATAAATTTGAATCATCGCTTTCATTTTCTATGCAACATGAGTACTTCACGATAAATGCAGAGATATACACACACACATAAAATGGTTTAGGGTGTTCCATTAGAGATAGGGTTGTAGATTTTTAAACAAACTTTTTAAACTGTTTTTTAAACTTGTTTACCATTTTTATGCTGGTGTTTGTTGTTGTATTTTTGTTTACTTGTTTACCATTTTTTATTATGCTGCTATTTGTTGTTATATTAAGCAGTAAGATAATTTGTAAACAGGTTTGTTTACTGGATTGTTTTGTTTTTGGAGCTTTTGTTTATAATTTTAATGTTAAGCGATGTAAAAGCAAAACACAATTATCTTGATTTTTCATTTTCGTAATAATATTTTTCAAGTGAAGTCGCCGTAGTCTGATAAGTAGTGTGTTGACTTATTAGACGTAAAGCCAGGGTTCGATCCCCGGGCCAGATAACAAAACAAAATGTAAAAAGTATTTCTTCGGCGACTTCCTCTCAGGAGATTTCTGGTAAAACGCTGAGAGGAAATAAATATTGCCATGAAAAGTTTCTCAAAAATATGTCGCTCGGAGTCGACTTTAAATTATAGGTCCCGCCACTCATTTATAAAATTTAATACACACAACATAAGTGGTGTGAGAAACTAGGTTGTAATCCTGGCTGAAGGGCTGTAATGACCAATTATGTATGTTATGTATGTATTTTTCAAGTGCCTAGGTTTTCTAAGGTTTAATCTAACGCCCAGTAAGGCTACTACATATGACAACGGCTCATCCAACTGTATTGACTCATTTCACAATCGTTACCATTAAAACCACGGTGTGTGAGGTACAATCAATATGTATCGAATACCCTAAATCATCCTGTTTCACTTGACAGTATCTCGATTGCAGATACAACATATCGTTGTTATTTGTCTATTTAATGCAAATAATTTGTCTTATTTCTTATATTTTTGCTTTTACTTTTTTTGATTATCACACACTCTCTTACAAAATCGAATATATGTTTGTTGAAATGTGTATTCGTGGAAATGATACACAATAAATAAATTTGTTTGGTATAACCGAAGAAACGTTATTATTATTACCATTGTTTCAGATACATTTTCGGTTTTATTTTCTATGCATTAAATTTATTTCGTTTTAAACTTCAACAAAATTCTGAAAAACATATTCAAAAAATTTACACAATTTTTTCTCTTTCTGACTGTTATTTGTTCTATGTTTTGTTGGTCATTTGATTGACACAGTTTTCCTATCCGACAATTAATAAAAACGATTTCCTTTTTTCTTTAATAAAAAAAACCTTCATTTCGTGCATGTTTAAATCAAAAAAAAATTTTTTTTTATCATAAAGTTTGTAACAAATGTTAAAAAATATATTTTATAGAATGACACTGTCAATCCTTTTTGAGATGACGGTAACTTTTATCTACTTACCTATCTTACGTACCTACCAAAAGTATATAAAAAAATTTAAGCAACAATTTATTTATTGAGTTGCTCTCAATCTTGGATGAGAGGTTCGTTTAGCTACATACATAATTGATCATTACAACCCTTTAGTCAGGATTACGACTTTACTTCTCATACCACTTATGTTGTGTATGTTAATTTCGTAGAAGAGTGACGCGACCTACAGTATAAAATCGACTCCGAACGACAGAACGTTCGTTTGTGAGAATTACAACTCACACTTTCTATGTTTGTAGTCTATTGTTCTAAATGGTCCTGTTTATTTTCATTAACAGCTTCCAAGAATTATTTCAATTTCTAACTTCCGTCAAGTACACATATGTAAAGGCCGGGCCATTTAAAAGCTTAAATTTAAAAAAGCTATGAAACAAAAATGGTTTTAAATTTTGCCACTGACTTTACAGGCGTAACACTTTTCCGTCTTGTTCTGCAGTCGAACCTGGATTGCTGAATTGCACCACTACTACACTCTACCACACACCTATTGTGGATACTTATAAGAATCGAACTTATTCGAGCTGCAGAAGGTTGGTGCCAGTATGTTGATTTCAACGGCCTAGTCTATGTCGTCTAACATTTGTAGTTTTGTTTGTTGTTGTGTTTTTTGAAGTCGCCGTAGTCTAGTAGATAGTGTGTTGGCTTATTAGACGCAAAAGCCAGCGTTCAAGCCCCAGGCCAGACATCAAAGACAAAATGCAAAAAGCATTTCTTCGGCGACCTCCTCTCAGCAGATTTCTGGCAAAAACTCTGAGAGCAAATAAGTATTGCCATGAAAAAGTTTCTCAAAAATCTGTCGTTCGGAGTCGACTTTAAACTGTAGGTCCCACCACTCATGTATAAAATTAACACACAATGGGTCAATTCGACCTTCGGGTACTGTACTTGTCTTAATTGATAAGTACACGTCCTCTATCCTAACCTAACCTAACATAACATTTGTAAAGCAATCTTTAACATCCACTGGAATTTTTTATGCAAATTTTCAATAACTTTGGTTTGTTTGCTGATTGACAAGAAAAAATTAAAACAAAAACAGAAAAAATTTTTTGTTTTCAATCAGTGAAGTTTGGTTTTCGTTAGTAATCATGGTAACAATGTAGCACTAAGGCGTATAAGTTACATGTAATACGCTGCTGTATTCAAAAAATATTGCTCATACGTATAAGTGCAAATGCTTTCAGATCTGTAAAGTATGCAACATTAAATTAAAAAGGGGCAAAAAAAAAACAACATCATGGGTTAAAAATGCAGTTAAAGAAAAACGTTTGGAAATTTTTTTTTTAATTGTTAAGAACAATTGTTCCAGTTAGACATGGAATATTATTTCGTTCATATGGTTGCCGCGGCTGGTCTCACAGCGCCTCATTCGATCGGACCAATTTCCGTACACTCGTACACGAATGTTGGCCTTCAAATGCTCCATTGTTCCTGGTTTGCCGGCATAACACTTTTCTTTAAAGGCAGCAAATAGTCCAATGGTGTCAAATTGCAGTTTCTTGGCGACAGATGGAAGCTATAATCCTATTACAGTTTAATAGAAGGAGCTATTCATTGCTGTTCCATTTAAAAATGGAAGGGGAAAATATTTTCTACTTATTAACTAATTATCTATGTATGTATATGGTGTGGCCTTTCTCCATCGATTGAGGATTGCATTGCTTTAGTTCTAACACTCTAAAGCCCAACTCACTTGGTTCTTATAAGGTTTTGCTATGGTTACGATTATTCCTGCTGCCTAGAATTTCTAAGCCAATCTGGTTGATTCTTGAAAGTCTGGATTCAAATGCAAATCACATTTGACTAGACGCGTACTGTCCGTAAATTTCAGTTACTCAAATATCATTCAACTCAGGTTTTCAGGTTCTGAACAATGATAGAGAATATGAGCTACAGAGACAAACTATTCTCTGACCTGTGGTTGCTTACCGATATCAATATGTTGAGATCACTGCCGCCTTAAGTACATGCTTTCATTCAGTGTCGTATTGTTTGAGGATTTTTTAAAAATGTTTTGTTTTTCATACCCTACACTAGAGTCAATTATTTCGGAATACCATATGCAGGTATATTAAATTCATTTTTATATTTGCAACGAATTACTTATTTGTAATGTAATATGCAATAAACGTAACAATTTAAAACTTTAAATGGCAATTGATTTCTTAAATCTCAATATACACACAAATATAGAAATGTATGTGAACTTGTATTAACTATTTATGAAAAGAATAATTACAGTTATAAAAGATAACAACACATTATGAGTAAACGTTGTCATATGTAGCGTATGATGAATATTTAAACGAATTCAATATTAAGTATACGTCACTAACGAATGTTATGTTGAAATTTCTTTTTTTATTTCGCTTATGTCCCTTTGCATTTTGCATTAATTTGAAAAGAAAACTTTTTAAATTTTTTTTTATTAGTTTGTGGAAAAAGTTAAAAATTAAATAATTTTTTGGTGGTGGCACTAAATAAGCATTTTTCGAGAAGTGGATGAAATAAAATAAAAAAAAATTACTACGACATCACTCTTTCGGTTAATTAAATGGAAATCAAAAGTTTGAAGCATTAAATCGATAGTGGCATGAGATGTGTGGCAAGTTGCACCATCTTGTTAAAACTAAACATGGTACACATCAATAGCATGAAGAGCGGTTTCAAAAAAATTGGTTATCATGGTGCAGTAGGTATCTGCATTGACTGTAATGGATTTATTATTTTATTTTCAAAGAAATATGGGCCAATAATGCCTCCGCTTCACAAACCGCACCAAACAGTCACTCGTAATGGGCGCATTGGCTTTCGTGGGTTATCGTACCAACTAAGATGGAAATAAGCTCCAGCCAAAAAAATTATGAAAGACATTAGTATTGGCATATTCGAAAGAACCCATGCTTCAAATTTAAACTGATATATGGCCAACACTATATATACGTATTGCGGAATTCATAAACATAAAAAATATTAAAAGAAACTTTCATTTCACATCTTTAACCCATTTCTACTTTGGAAATACGTTCTGCTTCAATAACACCAATACTAATTCACTAACAGACAAAGCACCAACAATAAAAACTTGCTGTTAGATCACACATACATACACAGTATTGTTTTGTTAACAGGGCGTTTCTCAACGTTTAACTCACAAAAATTTAAACAAATTCCGTAATTAACATCAGGATATGTTGAGTGTAGAATATGAGTCTTAGTGTTTGAGCGTAGGCATAAGGGTTAAATAGTTTAAAGATATTGTAGCACAGTGTATGTACACAGTGTACATAAGTATGTAATTAATGCATATTTTCTAAACAATAATTTGCTTTCCATATTAATTTTTTGTTTAGAGTTGAATACCTTGTTTGTATCGTATAGTTTGGCAAACCAGACGAAGTTCTTTGCAGCAAAGCTTCCTGTTGTCTTAAGTCCATTTTCTAAGAGTCTATTTATCATTTTTAATTGCTAACCGAAATGTATTGCTCGAGAATCTTGTGCGTTTATTACTTTCAGTTTACTTAACTTTATTTTTGTTGGTAAGAGCCGGTAAACTGTTGTGTCCAGCTTCGTTTATGTACTTACATACATATGCACAGGTAAATGGTACCTGGCCTTGATTTATTGTTTAGTCTTTTTTTTTTTTTTTTTTGTCTTGAGCCGGAGGTGGGAATCTTCGAAAGACACTTTTGTTCCAACAAAAGAGTGCACGATTCACCATCGCTGGTGCCTACGTACTAAACCCACCCCCTACACACTTCAACCACTCTCCCCCCGCGGGACTGCCGTAAGGTATTACTTCGCGGAGGGCTGGTTAGCTTGAAAGCTTTATCACATCAATTTAAATTTCGCCTCCTTTCCTCCAGTCTTCGGAGTACTATCAAAACTTCAGCCATTCTCTGGCTATATTGACTCCATAAAATCCTACAGTTCAACAGCTCTTCCATTAGCCGGTTTGGTTCCAAATTCGTTTCTCCCGGCCATCTAAATCTGGGACAGCATGTAAGAATATGCTCCGCATCTTCCTCCTCATCTACACAGTTTGGGCATATAGGAGAAGTGTCATGACCAAATCTGTGCAGGTACTTCCTGAAGCACCCATGACCAGTTAGGAACTGGGTCACGTAGTAGTTCAACTCGCAATGTTCGTTCTTCATCCAAGGGGTTACATGAGGGACAAGACGAAATGTCCATCTTCCCTTTAGACTGCTCTCCCATCGTGACTGCCATTTGTGCATGGAAGTCCTTCGTTCCTCCGCTTTTATAGCCGCTATTTGTCCCGGGTGCTCGAGACGGCGAAGGTATATCCTTCTCATTTCATCCGCCAGTATATCTATTGGTATTGTCTTTGCCAATACCAAAACTGCTTCATCAGACACTGTCCTGAAGCCACTTATCCGTCTAATCGCGCTTAGACGATACACCGAGGACAGTATCCTCCTCGTCGTCCCCACTGAGAGTGCCTCCGACCATATTGGGCAAGCATACAGCATTATCGACGTTACTACCGCCGAAATTATTCTCCTTTTAAATGGACCTGGTCCTCCAATATTTGGCATCATCCTCGCCAGTGCTCCCTGTGTTACAGATGCTTTTTCACCGATGTATTTCACGTGCTCCTTGAAGTTCAATCTGTCGTCGATAATCACTCCCAGGTATTTTATCGCCCTCTTCGATTCGATCCTTGTGCCTCCAACGGTCAATTCCATCTTCTCCACTATCTTCCGGCCGCTTATCAAGACGGCCTCCGTTTTATGCGCAGCAAGTTTCAAACCTGCTTCATGCAGCCATGTTCCAACCTTTCGAATCGCTGTGTTCGTTTTCTCCTCTATTTCTCCTACCGTTTTAGCTACCGAGACTATGGCAATGTCATCTGCAAAGCCCACAATTGTAGTCCCGCTTGGCAATCGCAGTCGAAGTACTCCATCGTACATAATGTTCCATAGTAGTGGTCCAAGTACGGAGCCCTGTGGGACTCCCGACGTCACTACGTATTCCTGCTCTCCTCCATCCGATAGGTATATTAGCTTCCTGTCCTGAAAGTAACTATTCAGAATCTCCATTAAGTATGGCGGCGTAGCCATGTTAAAGAGGGCTCTCATAATCCGCCCCCAATTCGCTGAGTTGAACGCGTTTCTAACGTCAAGTGTGACAACCGCGCAGTATTCCTTGGTGCCAAATCTCCACCTTTCGCCCTCTATTGCATCTCTTGCAATGTCGACCACTCTTCTTATCGCGTCAATAGTGGATCGTCCTTTCCTAAATCCGTATTGCAGGTCCGAGAGAGCTCCTCCTGCCTCGGCACACGTCAGTAGTCGATTGTATATAATCCTCTCCAGTATTTTTCCCATCGTGTCAAGTAGACAGATGGGCCGATACGACGATGGTTCCCCTGGTGGTTTGCCAGGTTTTGGAATGAGAACCAATTTCTGCTTCTTCCATCTACGTGGAAAAACACCCTCGACGAAGCACTTGTGGAACACCTTGGCGAACATGTCCGGTCTGAGCCGGATAGCCACCTTAAGTGCCCTATTTGGGATTCCGTCTGGCCCCGGTGTCTTCCTATCTCCTATTCCAGTGCATGCTGCGAGTACCTCCTCTCCTGTTACCTCGGGTATGGTATGAATGGCCTCCGGCTCTCTACTTATAAAAGTGTAGGGCTGGCCCCGTGGGAATAATGTACCAATGATCTCCCGTAGCAAAACTGGACAACCTAGTTTAGGCTGTTCTCGAGCACCGATTCTCTTGCAGACGACTCTGTACGCCGTCCCAAAAGGATTGATGTCAGCTTCCTGGCATATCCGCTGAAAGGATAGTTTCTTGCTCCTTTTAATGGCTCTTCTAAGTTGATGCCTTAGATCCTCATAGGCAGCCCGTTCGGCTTCCCATGTCGGTCTGCCTCTCGTACGCTGGGCCCGTCTTCTCGCCCCAAAGCATGCCGACCGCAGTCTTCGAATTTCGTCATTCCACCAGTAGCAGGGGGAACGTCCCCTACACACAGTTCTCCTAGGCATAGCAGCATCACATGCAGTGTTGAGCATTTGGTATACGCCACTCACTAATTCTTCGACCGTGCTGTCAGTCGTATGAAAAGACGACAACATCAATCTATACGTCTCCTCGTCAAAGCGGGAGTCCTTCCATTTCGGTCCCGTAAACTTCGGCAATCCGTTTCCTCTCGTGTTGCGCCCAGTAACCGTCATCACGATTGCCTGATGGTCACTATTCGTGAAGTCCTCAGTTAGCCTCCACGCGGTCCGCGAAACAAGGCCATCGCTCACAAACGACAAATCTATTATTGAGCTCGATCCAGCTCTCCTAAATGTGCTTTCTCTTCCGTCATTCATCAGCGCCACAGGAAGGGAAGCGAACGTTTCCAAGAGGCAGCGACCCCTGGCGTTAGTATATCTACTACCCCATTCGGTCGCCCAAGCGTTGAAATCTCCTCCTATAATAACGGGGGTGTTCAAGCGCACGTGTGACGCCAGCCTCTCCAGCATATGTTGGAAGTCATCCATTGACCACCTCGGGGGAGCGTAACAGCTGTAGACGAAAACTCCCTTTATCCTGGCCATAACGAAACCAATGTCCCGCGCATAGGTTTGCTGGAAGGGTAATGAACCACAAATCCATATAGCCGCAGTACTAGATCCGTCCGTGATCCAAGTACTATTCCTTGGTACCCTATAAGGTTCGCTTATGATTGCGACATCGATATTCTCCTCCTTTACCCTCTGGACCAATAGGTCCTGGGCTGCTTCGCAATGGTTCAGATTAATCTGTATTAACTTCATCTCCTAGAACGTGATTTAAGAGCGCTAAGAAATTGCGGACACTTTCCGCTCCCCGCGATATGGTTGGCGGATTTCGGGTCGTCCACTTTGCAGAACATGCAAAGAGGTTCCCTTTCGCAATTTCTGGCAATATGCCCCTCCTGTCCGCACTTACGGCAAGTTCCAGAGCGGTCAACCTTACTCCTACACTGACGAGCCATGTGCCCAAACTGCAAGCACCGGAAGCATTTCGTCGGTATGTTTCTCTCGCGAATCCTGCATATGACCCAGCCGATCCTAATTCTTCCTTCCTTCAGGAGAATAGCTGCAGCGTCCGCGTCAAGGCTCACTGTGGCAGTTTGCGTCCCACCATATGCCCTCCTAAGGGCAACTACGTCGGGCTTACCGAAAGTCTCGAGGGCTGGAATCTTCCGTAAAGCCTCATATACATCCTCCTTTTCCGTGATCTCATCAATGTCCTTTATCTCAATTGTCTTCCTCTCCTTTAGAGCGCGGACAGTAGCGCATTCCCCTAGGAGCTCTCCAATGGCTCCTCTGAGGTCCTCCGTTCGCTCACCGTTCTTGCCGAGCTGAAATAGTAGCTCCCCTTTGACGGTTCTCCGAATTCTTGTCACGTTTTCACCTAATTTACAGAGCTTAGGGTCCGTTTTAACCCTCCTCAAAATGTCAGCATACGATGTGTCATCCCTCGTTGCTATCGTTATCGCATCAGGCTTTGTTTTCCTCTCCTGAGGTTTCTTTTCCTTCCTTTTCTTTTTAGTGACTTTTTGCCACCCTGGCTCTCCAGTCGATTCCTGAGCGTTTACCTGTTGACTCAGAGTCGTCTCAGTAGTCCTCCTAACCAAAGCTTTCGGTGCTGGATTTGGAGTTCTCCTCTTTGCTTCGGGAGTCTCAACAGTTTCCTCCTGTCTCCTCTTGCCCTTCTGATTTCTCATACAGGGCGAAGTTTGAGTTGCAGAACTGCTGCAACTCTTCTCATCAGTTGACTGCCCCCTCAATTCACCTGCGTACAGGTCGTATAGGGTCTTAATAGAGTCAATTGCATCTCTCATTGGTTGGTGGATTGATCTCCTCTTTCCATCCTCCATCATATCAACTAAGCTCTTAATTTGGTCTCCGAGTTGACCAAAAACCCCGCTGGTAGATGCCGTCGGGTTGCTTCGCGTTGCTTCCGACTCCGATGCCGCCAATCCTGAATATTCTCCATTCACTGGGGATCTCGGAGTCCTCGTACTCTGACCGAACGGGTTCATTTCCCGATTCCGCACAGGAGATCTCAGAATCCTTGAGCTCTGCCCGAAAGCGTTCAGCTCCAAGGTATTCATATCATTCGTCATTTTTTTTATTGTTTAGTCTGTGTGCGTGTGTGTGTGTGCATGTGTGTATTCCTATTCCTATTTGTAAACGTGGTAAATCATTTAAATTTAGTGTTTAGTGTTAAGGGAACCATATTTCAGGAATGTTACTTTTTTGGGGAATACATTTTTGATTGTTTATTTGGTTAATAAATAAAAGCTTTTATCGGTAGTGTTGCAGTTCTCTGCTATTTTCAAGGATTTTTTTTTGTTTTTCTTCTTTTGGGTTTTGGTTTGTAGAAAAAATTTTAATTGCATGATATATTACTGCAAGCAGGCCACAAAGGAGGACAAAAGTTAAGTCCATGTGATGTTTAAAAGTGAACTTTTCCAGATATTTGTTGCTGAAACTAAAGCAAATTTGAAATGAAAGTAATTTTCAACATAACAATAACTCGTGCTAGCTTCGGCTATTGAGTAAGAAACTTTCACTTGTTAATGTTTGTGGGGAAAATGGAAATTTACTAGCATTTGCTTAGTTTTTGTTTCAACAATAAGTTTTTATCTTTTTGCTTAACAAAGCTTATAAAAGCCAACTACTTCGAAGATAACAACAAAGAAAAAATTTTGTCTAGGCAAGTTCCAAGTAAGTTTCGCACTCTCAGCCAAAGCTTCTATATTTTCGAGTATAAGCACTGTACGAGCATGCTCACGTGTTGGCACATCAACAATGAAACAAGTTTCAAGAACATTAGCGACAAACATGCGTATACCGGGCACTGTTGGCCCTTCTTTGGCATCAAATTTTGTACGCCATTTTCGTGCAATTTTCCACCAATTGTCTTTGTTTTGGAAACAAATTTCCAATAAATTCCAACGTTGCTCAAGCGTAAATCGATTCATTACGTTCAGTGGAGTTACTATACTCCATTTGTGACAGAATAGAATGTGATAAGTATTGTCAGATTCGAAATAACCGATGGTTAAAATTTAAACAGAGAGATGGCTCACTGAATATGAAATATTGGTTTCTTGTATCAATTTCTCTAGAAAGGACAGCTGAGAGACATCAACCTCCTTCTAAAATGAGATTGTCCGTTAATCTTGTGAAATAAATCTGTCGTCTGTGCTCATGGTGAGTGGTTGATGATATGCGTCTGTCTCTTGTAGAGCAGCAGCTATAAAAGCCTGAAAGTAGATATAAATGCAAATCTTATTCATGGTGTTGAGCACAAAAAAAAATAATATTATGCCTTGAGTAGAAGGAAAAGAGCTTTATAATCGCCTTATAATAAACTCAATTATGTCAGGCTATAGTTGATAGTGGAGTAGTGGCTTCAGGCTCTAGCATGTTTCTTGTGCCTCAAAACCAACAACCATCAAGCTAGTAGGCGTTCGCAATCAAATCCTAGTACTTGGTTTTCTGAAGCCTGAAACCTCAAAACTTGATAAGGTTCAATATGTATACAACATTAAATCGCATACTTCGAGTGCTTGCAAGATAGCATTCTCTATGTAAACCAGCAATCACTGGGTAGGCAGTCGAAAAGTGATTTGAAACTTCTTCCTCGGCTTTGACTGTCTTGGACAGTGGACCGACCATACACCTGCAATATGCTTATGGATCAAGACTGCTTCTTATACTAGTCAGACTACTGCTTCCTCACCTAATATAATAGCTAAACGGCAGTCGTCAGAGCAAGATAAAAACGTTCAAAAAATCAACCAACATAATTAACAACCCTTCAGTCAGGATTACCACATAGCTTCTCACACCACACTACAGATTTTTGAGAAACTTTTTTATGGCAATTTTATTTACTCTTAGAGTTTTTGCTTTAAATCGGGTGAGAGTCAGTGAGAGAGTCAAAAAACAAGTGACAAAATCCCATTTCGTTTGTAGGATCATTAACTCAATACTAGCCTTGAAACCATTTATTCAGGCAATTGAAGATTGCATACCAGTCCTGCTTTAACTGAAGTGTTCACCCTAAAGTGTGAGCAATAGATGTGCCTCAGCTAAACTTATTCCTAAATTAAAAACGTAAAGCACCAGAAAAATTTTCAAGCGAATAATAAAGTGGTTTTGTCCACACTGAATTAGACTGAATGCCTTAGGAAATATTAGATACACATACCATGTTCAAAAATACACTTTCTACTGGAAACCTTCCACTTATTTCTCTCATTTTATTATTTAAATGCCATTATCGTATGACAAAATTGATATTTTTTCAATGTCGTTTCGATTTAAAAAATTTTTTTTTTGTTTAAATTTTTCTGCCAAAAATTTCCATCATCATTGAAATGTTAGAATAAATATTGAAAATTTTTGTTTGTTTTTCCATTTAAAAAGGAATTACTTTTAACAGTTTTTAATTAAATTTAAAAAAAAATAGAAAACAGAAAACGAAAAAGTAAACGAATGAAAATAAAAGAAAAAATTTACTTTTATTTCAACCTAATGACACAATTTTACATTGTCTACACGCGCTGGCATGCAGATGTACACAGGCATCTATGTATACATCTGTATATGACATGGCATATGTATGCATAAGTTTATGTGTATGTACATATATATTATACGCTTAAATTTGTGTGTGTGCGTGTAAATGCGATGACGAGAAGAAAATTTTGTACATCTGCTGTGATTCATTTGATTTCGGTTGATCGTATGCAATGCATGTCAAATCTATGTCACACAGTAAATAGTTTGGGAAAAAACAGTCATGGTGGCAAATTTCATTTCATTTCAATATGTAATACCAATACACATTTAATGAACACATGTAAAAAGTACACAGACGTACACGCACACATCTGGATATGACATACTGACACTCACACATATATAGACAACATGCAATTTTATTACATTGTAAGTGTGTGTGTGTGTGTGTTTTTTTTAAATTCTTTTTTGTTTTTTTTTTGTTTGCTTAAGGGAAGGAAATCATTTGTAAATACTCAAACTAGCATCAGCCATTATTGGCATGTAAATGTGTTTGTACTAGTGTGTCGTATGTGTAAGAATGGCATACACACGATAGGTTTTTAAATGAATATTTCCAACTGCCTCCATCGTTTAGATCAACATTTATTTATAAGGATGTTTTCGCAAATCTTTGCATTTGTGTGGAATGTGTTATAGTTTACACGTCTTAAACATACATGTTTACATACGGTTATTTTATACAGAGTGGAAAATACATTTTCTAACAAATTGTGACAAACGTGCCTTATTGTTTACATATTACAATAATTCACTTTGTTCAGCGGCAAAATTAAAATTTTTAGATCATTGACTTTAGCGTCTAACACCTGTCGAAGAACTTTAAACATAAACGAAGAAAGTTTTATTAAGAATTGTATAGTTTTTCCCACTGTCTTTACAATTCATGTATGAATCAATTCCTAACAGAGTTACTCGATCTAACTCGTTTCATATTTTTTTCTTTAAAATTCACAAATTCTCTAATAAATTACACTCTTTGTGTCTTGAGAACTCCTGTCTACCTTCATAGACTTGGACATGCAAATAATTTTAATTTTCTTTTCTTAACGTCACCATCGTAACTCAATTGCAATAATTTTGGACCATAAAATTTTTAGTAGGCGATAAAGGAATCGTTTATCTTGGTTCTGTCGTTATCACCAAAAATGATGTCAGTCTGGAGATCAAGCGTAGGATCGTTCTTGTCTCAATATGCAAATGAGTATCAGAGACCTATCTTGAACGACAAAACTAATACTCTACAAAACGCTCATCCTACCCGCGCTTCTTTATGGCGCAGAGTCATGGACGCTATTAAGCACTGAAGCAGCAGCCTTGAGAGTGTTCGAGAGAAAAGTCCTCCTACGTAAGATCTTCGATCCAGTGCGAGTTGACGATGATTTCCGCACCCGAACCGACAGTGAGCTGTATGAGCTCCTCAACGACATAGACGTTGTGCAGCGTATTAACATCCAGCGGCTGTACTACTCAGCCATGACCCGTCCCATTATACGGGGATTTGCGGAAATCGGCGAAAAAGAGGACCTTATTTGCGTTGGAAGGACTACGTCGAGGAAGCCCTGTCATAGATTGCAACGTAAGGGCGCAAGAAGCAGAGGCGCCTGGAATGATGTATTGAAGCATGTCGAAATCTGATAATCGATTTATTAATGGCCAATTAAGTAAGAAAGTCGGATAAAGAAGCCGTTTGACAAGAACTTGTAACATATTGAAATCAAACTGTATTGTATTCTACAACTCCTTGAAATCGAGCAGCCATTAAAATTTGGCAGCAGGTTTCTAGTAAAAACTCTGAGAGTGAAGAAAATTGCAATGAAAAGTTTCTCAAAATAGTCTGTCGTTTATAGTCGACTTTAAACTGTAGGCTGCGCCGTTCATGAAAAAATTAACACACAGATAGCATAAGTGGTGTTAGAAGTTAAGTCGTATTCCTGACTGAAGGATTGTAATGACCAATTATGTACGGACTTATTAAAATCATTTTTGTGCATTGTAAGTTGTGACTGGATTTTTAGTTTGGATTTAATTTAGTTCTAAGCATTCCAAAATGTGTCTACCACAGCGGTTTCGTTGTTAATTGCTGAGTTGGCATTATGCTTAAAACACTTAAAAATGTAACGAATCCTGAAATCAATTTGTTGTTGATTTCAACAAACAGCAGAGGAAGCAAATAATTTTGACTTAATTTTGGGGTCACTCTGCCATTTACATACGGAACAATTTGGTGTTTTCTATAGTTCAAAGTCCACAATGAAACTAAATAAAGGTGGCGGTACATTTATGCTGTGGTCGCTATTTAACCTAGGCAATCTGATACCTTAACAGTAGGTATGCTTAGGTTAAAAAATGTCATATCATTTGAAGATGTTTACATATCTAATTGGCCATTACAACCTTTCAGTCAGGATTAAAACCTATCTTCTCACACTACCTACGTGGTGTGTGTTAATTTTATACATGGGCGGTGGGATCTTCAGTTTAAAGTCGATCACGAACGTCAAATTTTTAGCAACTTTTCATGGTAAATTTTTTATTTACACTCAGAGTTTTTACTAGAAATCTGCTGAGAGAAAGTCGGCGAGAAATATTTGTTCATATTTCGTTTTGAGGTCTGACCTGGGGTTTGAACCTTGGCCTTACGTCTAATAAGCCAACACACTATCTACTAGACTACGGCGACTTAATGGATGCCATCTGATAATCCATTAAATAATTTTAAATCCACCTGAACCAGGAAGCAGGAAGGTTTGGACGTGTACTCTATTGACTGTGATTCCCAGTCTTAAACTTGTGATTTGAGACACCTTTACATAACCAGCTGTTAATCAACATAAATATTTTCCAAGACAATGTTCTCAGCTGACATGGGCGAAGATGGAAATATATTTTCAGCCCTTCCACCAAGATTCTGCAATTTAAAACCTTTTTAAGAAACGAAAAGAAAATCATCGCCTCAAATGTCCTGTTCTAACTACTTTTTTTCATATCTTTTAATTTTTGATTGTTTTTTTTTTTAATTATTTGGGTGTAGTGTGATGCTTTTTCAGTATAGAAAACTAGGAGATCGTTTCCACTACCTTAATAAGAGAATATTCACGATATTTGTTCATGGTCTATTATATTATGCTGCTTTGTTTTGAGCTGCGATTTTTATGATGTACCCAAGTCGATAGCTAAACGACTTTGGGGAACAAACTCTGCCGCCAAGGGATTAAGCAATGAATCGCTTACATTACATTCACTTACTGCCAAAGTGGAAAGAGCTGCTCTCAATTCTTCAATTGTAGCTTTGTTTCATTTATTTATTTGTTCCCCTAATTCGTCCTCAAGCATGGCATCAATGCATTTCTTCATCAATTCCTCATCTTCAAGGCGATGTAATTCAATTTTATCGAATTCTTCTTCGTTTTCCATCCACAAATACTCGGCGAAATCCTGATCCAGTTCATCCAATGCATTATCGCATTCTTCTTCGATTACGCATTGTTTGAATTGATGCGACTAGTCACTTGAGGGTACCTTAGTTATCACACATACATAAATAATTGGTCATTACAACCCTTCAGTCAGGATTACTTTTATACATGAGTGGTGGGACCTACAGTTTAAAGTCAACTCCGAACGACAGATTTTGTAGAAACTTTTAATGGCAATTTTTAATTTACTCTCAGAGTTTTTCAAATACTCTTTGTGTTTTGTTTTGATGTCTGGCCTGGGGCTCGAACCCTGGCTTTACGTCTAATAAGCCAACACACTACCTACTAGACTACGGCGACTTTCATTATCATTGTCTATATTTTTATCTAATTATAACTTGAAAATTTTGTCTAAAAAGAAACAACCAACTGGTTTAAGTCCACAGACAAAAACTTTTTCTTTTAATTATTTTTTGGCAACGACACAGAATACGTGTCGATCACTCTGTGCAAAAAGTTACTTAGTTAAGTGATCATTACAAGCCTTTAGTCTGGTTATCCCAGATTAGCGGTCGCTACAGTTTAACATCGACTCCGAACAACAGATTTTATAATTTTTCCAAAACAATTTTATTTACTCTCCTAATTTTTGCCAGAAGGCTACTGAGAGGAAGTGACCAAAGGGAATTTATTTACACATTTCGTTTTTTGTCGTCTAGTAAGTATCTTACTACTTACTTTACTAAGGCGAGGTTACTCATTAGAGATCATAGCATTCCATAGTGTAAAGTTTCGCAATTGCCCTGGTTGCAAGACCATTGTGGATCGTTATAAATCTCTGGCCATCAAGTAGCATGTATCAGAAGCCATTTAAAAGTTTGAATTTAAAAATCCAATAAAACAAAAACGGTCTGATTTTTTACCAAATTCATTTTTTTGTTGTGAAGGTCAATTGTACTGAATGCTTCTTTCTAACAGCTGAGGGTATGCAATAGTTTTTAAGTTTACTCTTTCATCACCCACCATGTCGCATGATGATTAAATACTATTTTGACATATTAATCATACGCACCGTATGCAAATAATAACCGCCTTGAGTGTGATTAAAAATAAGTTAGATTATTGCAATACATATAATAATTTTCTAGATTTTAAGATGCTTGTGCTATACAATTTCAATTTGACTGCAGTAAAGTGTTGTTTAGTAACGGCATTACAAACTCACAAGTTAATCTCTGTGTAGGAATTATTTTCTGTCGCTGTACTATTAGGCATCAAAATATGGCAAATTCATGTGAATTCATCATATATTTGTGTATAAGCGTAGATATTTATATATAAAATACAAACATACAGACACATATTTGTAGTTGCATTTATGTTTACATGAGTAAACACAAATTAACCGCAAAATATGTTTTTCATTGCAAAACGTGCCACTTTAACTGTATGTCATGCACACAGAGAGATTAAAACAGAAAGAGAGACAGTTAGTCAGTCAGATAGAAAATATGCATTCAAACAATATCTCATTCACTCATGTAGCCAAGTTATTTATTCATTTATTCACTCATACGTTTATTCAACTGACAAAATTATTATTTTACCACAGTATACACTCGTATACTCGTATGCTCGTATTTCCTCATTTACTACAGTCATCATTGTAGTTGTTGTTAATGTTTTTCGTTTTTGTATATATGTGTATATGTTTGTATTGTATTAAAATAAATTGTAAAATTGTAAAGTCTTTTGTAATATTATTTTCATAAAGACCAAAATATTTAAGCCTGTTTGCTTTTGTCAGCCAAATGAGAGTTGAGGCTCTGTGACTGATTTTCTTTCAGACTTACTCTGTTCGCTTTTATTTCATAATTTGTGTGTATGTATGCGTTTGTATATAATTAATGATAGTAAAAGTTGATTGATGTTGTGGATTGTTGTTATGTTGCTGAGTAAATGTTTCTTTTTGACTGGCACCCCTGTGAGCTGAATGAAGTAATTTTGCCAATTTGGTCTTTAAATGTTCGTATTATTTATGTCGCAGCAAAGAAAATGTATAGTAAGTGTCAGTGAAAATTGTACAACTGCTTATTATTTTAATAAGTAAATTAAAATTCGAATATATGAGACAATATTTAGTTTTGTGAAAATGTTTTTTAATTCGTATATTAATAAAAAAGGTGTTCATAAGGCTATGGTTCTTTCAGCATCTCTCAGATTCAACTCGCGTCTTCTTGCTTTTAAAAAAATCTTGTTGCTCTTATTGAAGTTGTATTCTACAAGATTCTCGAATCTAGTTGATAATCTTTCCATATTGTTTTATGTGGAAGTATCAATATATCTCATTTGAAAATATAGAGAGAAAAGTTTTGTTCCTGTAGGCTGAAGTTTTGTGAATACGTTGGTAGATGAATGCTGGAAATTTAATTTGAATTGACCTCCAAAGTTGTCAGTATTTTTTTTTTATTTTATTGTCAACAATTAGTTTAACTATGTGTACTAAAAATGTGTGAGAGCCAAAAGTTTTTAGTATTTTTTACATACAAGTTCTTTATTTTTTATTGTGAGGAGCTGTAATAACGATGCGCTATTGAAAATTGTACTAAAGCTGCTTAGAGAATTAAACAGCTAAAGCCAGTGTGGCCAGTTGCGTCGCTGGTAGGCTCGCGTTTTGCCGGGCTGTGTCTCGCCGGATGTGGTGGTTCTTGCCGAATGTCTGGACCTTACGTGCACTCACAGATAAAAAACATCATATCAGCTTTAAAATAAAAAAATCTATAAAAAAAAGCATGCTGCGGGACCCGAAAGCGAAACGAATAACAACGGAAACTCAGACTAAACGGCGAACAGATACTTACTGTTCAAGTGTTGAAAGAAACGATCAAGTAATTTAATTTTTTTTAGCGGCTCGTTTATCCTGTTTGCTAAGTATACTGCTTATGTATATCCTAGCAAAAATGGAACAATGTTTCCTTTGAAGACTTCTCCACAATATACGGTAAAGTGCTCATCATCTTATTGTACAAAATTCACTACATGGAATGCTTTGCAATGTGTCGTGTATTTTACTGTTCAGGTTAAACAAAACTAGAAGCCACCTCAATGGCGGTCTCTTTGGCCCTATTATGTCCCATTCTAATACCGATATTGCCTATTAAACATACATAATTGGTTATTACTATTACGACCTATCTTCACACGTCACTAATATTCTAGGAATTAATTCCACTCTTCAAATCGATTGGACATCGATTGATAAATAGAGCACACTATGCAATGCATAATGTGTTTAAGCGCGATATTTATATGTGGATGGCTCTTCATGGAGAAACATTTTATTTCATTTTGATCACAGTATTCTCTAGAGGTTAGAATATTTGCAGGATCTTAATAAATAACTTTTAACGAGAATAAATTTTAGATATCCGTAGTGTGGTGAGGTGTTTAAATGTTAAATGCTTGCTTTGCAGAACTCAAACAATTTTTATAAGTTGTAAACCCTTCTGAATTCTTTAAAATATTGCCCAAATGACAAAAGTTATTCTACGCTTAAGTAGATATGATTGAAGTTAATTGTTTGTTGAGTTTTATTTTTGTCCGCAATTAAGCAACACCCTCTTGTTCGACAAAACTAATACTCTACAACACACTGCTCAACCTTCCCGTTCTTCTTTATGGCGCAGAAGTATGGACACTATTAAGCACTGATGCAGTAGCCTTGAGAGTATTCGAGAGAAAAATCCAACGAAAGATCGACGGTTCAGTGCAAGTTGGCTATCATTTCCGCATTGGAATGACAATAAGCTGTATGAGCTCCTCAAGGATCTGAACGATGTGCAGTGTATTAACATCCAGCGGCTGCGCTGTCTTGGCCATATCGTTCGAATGGAGGCGGATGCTACGGCGAAGAGTACGACCTAGTTTGCTTTGGAACGACCAAATTGAGGAAAGCTTGTCGTCGATTAGTGTGACCATCTGGAGAAGGCGCGCAAGTGCAGAGGCGCCTGGAAGGATTTGTTAAGCAAGGCCAAAATCCGTTAATCGGAAAAAATTTTTAACATTTTTTAGATGCATTCACTGTATGCTTCCGTGCGAATAGTTTCATATGGTCTTCTCTTCTCTTTTAAATAAATTCTTACTTGGTCAGGCACAGTAATATCAGTGTTATTATATGGTGGTATAAGCTTTTGCCAAAAAATAATGGTTAATTAAACATTTTGCTAAGTGAACTAGCCTGTAGCCTGTAGCCTGTAGCCTACAGTAGTAACTTACTTCATGTGATGGAAAATGGAAAATGTAAATATTTTAGTATGAGAAATTTATAATAATTCTTTTAATTTTAATTAGAATAAATTATAAAAGATTGAAAAGTAATAGACCGCCATATCATGATGTTAAATATCGTTTAAGACTAAAGAACTGACTTTAAATTCAAAGATAGTTTAGAAAACTTTTAAAATATTTAATGCGCCAATAGAAATATCATTCAAACATAAATTGGCGATATAAGTTTAAATTAGGATTAATTGTATAGTTTTTTGAGATGACAATGGCTGAGTTTCCCATAATAATGGAGGATTTATTCTTCGAGAGAAAATCTATGAGAAAAGTTTATTTATAGTGTGGCCCATTTAAAAGTTTACATTTCAAAACGGAATATAACAAAAACGGTTTCATATTTTTTCAAATTTATTTTTTTGTTGTGTTCATATGGCTGCAGCGGCTGTACCATCATTCGATCGGACCTTTTTCGAGTGTATGGAGTCGTATCTAGGCAATGACATGGGGAATGGTGGGCTTCAAATGCTCAAAAGTCTCTAGTTTGTCGATATAACACTTTTCTTTAAAGGCGCCCCACAGAAAATAGTCCAACGGTATTAAATCGCAGCTTCTTGGAGGCCAATTGACATCACGTTTCGGCTAATTAAAAGGCCATCAAACCTTTGACGCAGTAAATCGATTGTGGCATGAGATTTGTGGCAAGTTACAGCATTCTGTTGAAACCATAGTTCACATCAATAGAATGAACAGCGGGTGCAAAAGAATCGGTTATCATGGTGCGATAGATGTCTCCATTGGTCGCAATAGTTGCGCCGTTTTCATTTCCAAAGTAATATCGGCCTATAATGCATCCGCTCCACCAGCTGCACTAAACAGTCAATCGTAATGGGTGCTGTTGGCTTCAGTAGGACCACGCGTGGGTTTTCTGAGTCCCAAAAACTGCAATTTTTGCAGCTTGCAAATGAGCTCCGTCCGAAAAGGTGATTATATTTTTTTTTTTGGCAAAATCGACATCACCTCGCAGTTTATCGTTGGCTCAAATTTCCAAAAAATCTCAAGGTTTAGGGGAGGTAATATACTGAATTTTGTCACAGAATAGAATGACATAAGTGTTGCTAGATTCGAAATAACCTATGTTTCAAATTTAAACCCATAGATGGCCTATCCTTTAGTCTGGATTCATAACACTTAACTTCTGTAATCAAAGAATTCATATCAAATATTCAATTTTTTTAAACGTAAGCATTTGTAAAACATTTGTAGAGTATTTGTATTGAAAATCTTGTTTGTTTCATGCTAAAAATGAATCTGTTTGTAACCGTTAAATCCGCCATAAATCCATGCCAGCAATTTATCATGCGATAACGTCAATTAAGACTCAAGAAATATTTTACTTAAGCCCTGTTGTATAATAGAAAGGATTTATCGTTTCTATGTTAAGAAAAAAAACGTGATAATAAATGAAAAATATGCTACAAAAATATATACGATATTAAATATGCCAATAAATCTATTGAAACATCATACATTTAAATATTCATGGGAGCCAAAAAGTCATGTTACAAGTGTTTTTTAAGCCCATATTATTTTTTTTCTTTGTATATTTTGCTACTATACAAAAATACATAACAATACAAACATATTTTTTTATTCCCATAACAAAAGCTAAGAAATACAATATTTACGCACACAACGAGAATTGCTTTAGTTAGGCATGGGTGTGCAGCAAAGTAAAAGAATTGCCATCTAAGCGTATACGTAATATTGATTATAAAATAATATTACTTATACGCCATGTATGTATGTTACAGCATAAATAAATATGATATTGCCTTTAATCCTATTACACATACAGTTTATTTATCTTTGAAGTTCGTTTTCCGTACACCCTAATTATCTTTGACTCTCTCTCTCTCTCTTTCTCTCTCTTACTGTGAAATGTAAATTCATGTGTATTTTTCCTTAGAAATTATGTGCTCAGAATTGTTGAGATACTATTCGTTATAAAACTTTACAAAGTCATTTGGTTGAGATATGAAAATTTACTTTTAATTTTTTCCTTTTTTATTTCTACTTCCAACAACAACATTGATAAAATATGTAGATATGATTGTAACACTAGAATTGTTGACTATGCTGTTTAAAAAGAAAATTCGTACAATTGAAAATTTATATTGGAAAAAGGAAAAAGTTAAATTGCCAATTAAAAAAAACAACAACAACAACTCTCTTCTTAGAGTATAATTTTAAAAAGATAAGTTATATTGTTTTAAGTGATTTGAAATTATAAGAAGAAAACATATTTTCTTTCAAATTGAAACTTATTATCAAACTATTGCAAATTGGGTAAGTTAAAGTGATATATCTTCAGGCATCTATTAAAGTAGAAATATGTAGCATTTGTAGCATATTTTAGAAGCATGGTTTGTGCATTCAGAATCTCCATTTCGTTTATTATTTACAAATGTCCGCATGTTTAAATTTTTTATTTTTGAGACCAACACTCAGCTTATGGATCTTATGCATGCATTGCATTGTGTTCGAATACAGGCAAGATAGTTTATAGGAGAACGAAAGCAGGGAGTAGTGTTCAACATTTTTTTCTTAATGGTCAGGGCGTATACGCTGTAATCTAGTAGGTAGTGTGTTGGCTTATTTGACGTGAGGTCTTGATTCAAAGTCCAGATCATACATCTCCAACATAAAGCAAAACTTTGAAAGTAAATAAAAAAATCTCCTCAAAAAAATACGTCGTTCGAGGTCGACTTTAAACCGTAGGTCTATGTACCCTTTATGAACAAAATTAACATACATAATGTAGGTGGTGTGAAAAGCTAAGTCTTTGGTCGCAGAGAAGGACTAACAGTGTCCGGTATACGCAAGTTTATTGCTTAAGTTCACGAAACTGGTTTCATTGTTGTTGCGCCAGGACATGAGCGTGCTCGTAAAGTGAGTACACCCGGAAGTATTGAAGCTTGGGCATAGAGTGTGCGGGAGAATCCACCAACATCAACTGATTATCATTCACAAGAATTAAACATTTCACGCACCAGTCTATGTCGAATTTTGCAAAAATGTCTTGGTAAGACGCTTTACAAAGTTCAATTGATTCAAGAGTTGAAGCCGCATTACTATCCGCTTCGTTTTCGCTTCGCTAAATGGGCCAACCAGAAACTGTACGATGATGATGAAAACCCACACGTGGTCTTACAGAAGCCAATGCACCCATTACAAGTGACTGTTTGGTGCGGCTTGTGGAGCATTATTGGCCCATATTTCTTTGAAAATGAAAACAGCGCGACCATTACGGTCAATGGAACCTCCTATTGCACTACAATAACCCATTGTTTGTACCCGCTTTTCATGGAATTGATGTGGATGCTGCAATTAGTCACACATCTCATGTCACAATAGATTTTTTGCGTCAAACGTTTGATGGTCGCCGAATTAGCCGAAATGGTGATGTCAATTGACCGCCAAAAAGCTAAGATTTTACATCGCCTTATCATTTTCTGTCGGTCGCCGTTAAAGAAAATTGTTATGCCAACAAACCAGAGACAACTGAGCATTTGAACGCCAACCATTGCCTAGATCCGAGCTCATACACTCCAAAAAGTGTACAAGAATTGGTCCAATCGAATGAGGTACTGTGATTCGCGGCAGCCATATGAATGAAATAATATTCCATTTCTAAGCGGAACAATAGTACTTCACAATAAAAATATAAATTTGGCAAAATTTCCAACCGTTTTTGTTTTATTGCATTTTTAAATTTAAACTTTTAAATGGTCCAGCCTTTATGTAGTTTGACATCAACTCTCAGCTCGATTTAGTTAAATTTTATATTTTGTTCGGCAAAACATTAAATAGAGCTGCCAATGGGTTGAAATTTTCCATTCAAAGTTGAATTGAGTTTTTTTCGTACGTTGTCAAGAACAATTTGAATTTGCTTTAAGAATTTTGTGTAGCAACTTTGATTATCCGTATAAATTTTTAGAAATAAATGACTCGATCTGCCGAAAACTGTGCGCAAACAATAATGTTGTTCGGACAAAACTGATGAGTCCAGCTGTAGTGCACATATTTCTTACATTTCCTACTTATTCTACCGAGATTTTATAAATGAAAATGAAAAATATTAAAACCAGCCTTCAGTATTATTTTCACACAATTTAAGATACATACTTATACATTAACTATATTTTGTCCTCCACTGTAGCTAATTATTAAACCGCGACTTGTCCTGCTAATCCCTTAAATTTATTACAAGTATTTTTATTGCAAATTATTTATAATACCTTCACTTCATTAAAAAGGATAACTTAACACAGTTTTTTATTTTGTTTTTTAAAATGTTGCTGCTAATTGTTCATTAACATTCATTCATTCATTCATTTGTTTTTTTTTTCTTTTTGCACCACAGAAATAATTTATAAAATAACAAAAAAATTATAAACAAACAAAAAACAACTAAAAAAAGAAAAAAAAGCAGAAACTGAAACAGATAGTCCATGTCATAATAGCAGTGAAATACGGATCGTAAAGTAATAAAATGTCATTTTACGCATTTACGTACGTGTACGTGTCTTTTGAAATACTTTTAATGCCTTTGAATGGAAACATTCATGGGTATTAGTATTTAAGCAAATGCATTAGTGAGTGCGTATTTCTGCAATGCAGATGCCATACTCTCATAAACATTTACAAATACAGGGTTACAATCATGGATTTTGTGTGTGTGTGTGAATTTGTTTCTATATGTATGTGTGTATACATATGGATATTATCCTATAAAATACACGCTAACTTTATTAAATGTTTTGCTTTTTTTCAACGCCATTTTTCTAAAGACATATTCAGTCGTTTATACTTACACATGCTCAAATACGAATACAGTGTGACAATATAAGTTTGAAACAAATTGCATTAAATTGAATAAATCCACAAAAATACTACATTTAAAACAAGTTTGTTTAAAAAAACACAGGATTTTAGTTTAAATGAATTTCGATAACAAGAAATTATAAATTAGAGACGTAGTTATATACAGTTGCGAATAAAAATGTTCGACGTAAGAAAATTTTATACTATATTTCGCCTTTTGCAAAATATTATTATTATTATTATTATTTAAAGTACAATGTTATTTTCATTGCAAAACGTAGTAAATGTTCCCATTCAGGTTCGAATGACTTCATAGCGCTTAGTTCGCCTTACCGCCTTCCTACGGCACTAAAAAATTAATAGCTATTCATTTAAGGAAAGCTATTACTACCGCATTTTTATTGTTATCTAATCACGCCTATATGAACAACCAATCAAACTATAAATAGAAACCATTCATAATGAAAAACTGAAGTCACCGTAGTCTAGTAGATATTGCATTGGCTTATTAGACGTGAGGCCAAGGCTAATAAAACGAAATACAAAAAAATATTTCTTCGGCGATTTCCTCTCAGCAGATTTCTGGTAAAAATTCCGAGAGTATATAAAATTACTATGAAGCGTTTCTAAAAAATCTGTCGTTCAGAGTCGACTTTAAACTGTGGATTCCGCCACTTATGTATAAAATTAACATACACAACATCAGTGGTGTAAGAAGCTAGGTCGTAATCCCGGCTGAAGGGTTGTAATGGCCAATTAAGTATGTATGTAAAACGAACAATTGGAGTGTGTCAACAATCTATCATTGGCACTTAACATTATAACGTAAGATATATGTAAATTCATCTTTGCTAGGTTTCATAAAGGAATTTCTAGGTTGTAACCGGAAAAATTAGCATAAAAAAACCCCAGTGTGTAGGATAACTGTCAAGTCCAATTACCAAATATTTTCAGGACTGTAAACAAACTATGTTAGACTATGTGACGGACCCCTCAAAGCAAGAAGTTACACTTAGCCTAGAATTTAGACTAATTTTTATGTAAATAAACTAAGGTATTGCCGAATAAACGGTACGGGACCCTATGCATTTTCAAACAGTTTGAAGGACATTGTGTGGGATCTATAAAACTTAAATCTTTATTAGTCTAATCAAGACTGAACATCGATGATGTGAGAATTAATTGGTAGACTAAGAAGCTAAAGCCTCTATTAACTTTTTTTTTGTTGTAATGTTTTTATTGTTTAGCTAGTTTTGAATTTTTACTGCAAAGACGAAATTGCTTGGAAATTCTTTTAATTTATCAAATTGATTAAGCGATTGGCTTCAGACTTCAGAACAATACTTTAATGATTTGTCGTCATCGATTAACAAAACAATGTTTCTCTATAAAATATCTGAAATAATACCAACAGATAGATGCCTTTATCCACTTCTCTAGTTATGATTTCAGTTTTTCCATGTTTAATTAGTTGTTGTAACACACTCTTTCTCACCAAGCCAAACTTTTTTTGAAACTTTCGTTGTTTATTTTAGTTCTTATTTCAGTGATTATCAAGTAAATGATATCACATCGCCCAATAGTCCGCACATCTGGTTAAAATGAAGCAGCTTTGGGGAAAACTTCTGTCACAGAATCAATCACAAAAATAAATGAGAATCATATAAACAGAAATGAGTGGCTACAAAAAAAGTTCAAGTTATCTGAGAAATCTGAGAAATGCCGAATTATTAATTCCATACTGCTGGAGCTTCAGACAACGATTCCTTATGAACACTGCAGTAAAACAAAGATGCCTTCTACTACGTCAAGTAAGTATCAATTTGTAGAATGATATCATGAGGGAGAGAAAGAAAGGCAACTCTAGGATACTGATTCGCACGGAATCCTACATCCTAACTAAACTAGAAAATTTGGGAAGATTACCACAAGACGTTGTGAGGCCCTTGGGATGGCCAACTTTTTCGATGAGCTTTGTGGAGTTCGGTCAGTACAGGGTCAGCGCTTGCCTGAAACTTCACAATGCTATACGTGCTTTTGTAATCAAAGCTATAACTTCAACGTAACCTAAACTAACCTAACCACATGATGTTGCACTTGATACAAATATCAAGAAAAACAAAGCTATCGCAATAAACTGGCGGTGAACAGTAGAGACGGTATAGTAACACAGGATGTCGGTGCAGAAGCATATGATGCGACAGACTCAAACAAGCGAGAGCGATATTCAAAAGGGTGTTAGCATGACTGAGAAGCTTACAAACATCCAGCAAACGTGTAGTTCGTGGTCAATATTATCAACAAGATGGAATCTGACTTGGCCAACAAGAAAACTGTACTAAATTAACTAAAGGGTTGAATAGGGATATGAAATAATCATATCATCGGGAAAAAGCTTTGTAGTAATATGGTAATGGCACTGACTTTAGTCAGGATTACAACCTAGCTTCTCACACCATCCATGCTGTGCGTGTTAATTATATGCATGAGTGGAGGGAACTACTGTTTAATGTCGACTCTCAACGACAAATTTGACATACTTTTAATGGCGAATTCATTTTACTCTCAGAGTTTTTGCCAGAAGACTGCTAAGACGACGAAAAATTTTGATTTTTTATTCCGGATGAAACTATTATCTGTTCGTTCCACTATAATGAACACAAAAAACATTACTAACACATGTACACTAACGCATACAGAAATAAGCATATTATTGTACATAAATACATAGACTAAGTATGGACAAACTTTTTCTACATTTAATTAATGCAGATATTTTCACTTTTCACTATGTTTGCATGTATGTGTTTGTGTGTGTGTATGTGTACGTTTTTCTCTGCTACTTTTTTCCCATTTTTTTCAAGTTTTCAGCTGTTGATGTTTTACTTGTTGTTGTATTCTTGCACTTCTTATCTTTTTTTTTTGTTTGTATTATTTCACTGGCATTCTTTTGTTTTGTGGTACAACTGTTGCGATTGTTGCTATAAGTTGTTGTTATTGTTATTATTGTTGTTGTTGTTGCTGCTGTTGTTGTTAATGGTGAGACGTTTTTCATTTACGGCTGAACTCTACAAATTGGATAAAAGAAACGAAAACGAAGAAGAAATTCTCATAAAGAAGAATGAAGAAGAAAAAAAACTGAGTCAGAGTGAAATTTACGAAAGGCAAGGCAAGCCATTGCAGTGTTTCTTCACTGAAGTAATGCAAAAATAGGTTTCTAGAACAAACCAAAGACATAGAAATTCATAAATACCAACCAATACCAACTAATACATACATATACATACATACATATATGCATTCGTACCTATGTACATATATGCAATACTGACGAATACAGCGTACATACTATGCAGCGTACATACATACATGCCCATATTAATATGGCTTAAACCAAGTTTTGTAATTATGAAAATGATACCAAATGAAATAAAGAGAGAGACAGAGAGAGATGTGTTGAAAAATGTTTATTAATTAGTTATGAAATGCCTGTGAAGGTAAATTATTTAGAGAAACGCAATGCAAATGTATTTTAAACAACAATTTCAAAATAAAATTAATTAACAGAACGTATTAGCGTTATAAAAGGCTGCAGCAAAAAAAACGTTTTCTGAGAATTTTTGTTTTGTAAGTGAACGAATTCCGATGATTATGTGACCTACTATTGAAACATCTACTATTGCAGACCTGACAAAGACATTCACGTGATCTATTACAGCCAAAGCAAGCACTTTGAAGAACACTATAATCCCTTATATAAGATGAAAATAATGTTTAAAAAAATTCTTTAAATAATATGTCTTGAATGTGCAGCCCTTGCGCTGACTAACCTCTCCTCCGGTTCACCTCTGGCGTCACAACGGGCCGCTATGCGTGCACAAGTGAGCTTTTGTTACCACACAAACTTAAACCT
Organism: Sarcophaga carnaria; assembly: GCA_958299815.1. Lineage (NCBI taxonomy): Eukaryota > Metazoa > Arthropoda > Insecta > Diptera > Sarcophagidae > Sarcophaga > Sarcophaga carnaria. The sequence goes on from OY283150.1 coordinate 44,115,867, forward strand.
AATGTCTTGGAGCTCGGGCCGTATATATCGCAGAGAGAAAATGTAATTTAAGGTTACATTGTGTTATTCGAACGCTAGAACTAATTTACCACCGATGTGATTAAAATTTTCAAGTCGCCCTCTCAGTTAGTTGTAGTTACACCGTGAAGTGCAAGCGTTCTAGTGGAAAGTTACGTTTTTTACATAAGAAGCCTAACTTAAGTGCAAAAATTCAAGCCAATAGACCATCGTTTTTGTTGCATTTTCGCTGATTTCACTCATTTGAAACTTGTTGAAGAGGCGAAATTTTATTAAAGAATTTTCTTTAGTATTGAAGTCCATTAATACCTTTGAAGCGGTTAACAGTCTAGCTGTGTCATCAGTATTTCCTCAAGTACGATCTATGAATGGTGAACACTATTGAGCCATGTTGGCTGAACAACTTTATTTCCTTTTAACTGCCACTCATTTGTTAAGTAGTCGGTGTAGTCTAGTAGGTAGTGTGTTGGCCTATTAGACATGCGGACACAGTTCAAACTAGAGGCCAGACACATCTATTAAAATGAAATACGAAGAAAATATTTCTTAGCCGACTTCCTTTTCAGCAGACTTCTGGCAAAAACTCTGAGAGTAAATAAAATTGCCGTGAAAAATCTTCTTAATAATCTATTTTTCAGAGTCGATTTGAAACTGTAGGTAAAACTCATGTATAAAATTAACACACACAACATAAGTGGTGTGAAGTGGTGTGAAGTGAAGTGAAGTCGCCGTAGTCTAGTAGGTAGTGCGTTGGCTTATTAGACGTAAAGCCAGTGTTCAAACCCCAGGACAGACATCAAACAAAATACAAAAAAAGTATTTCTTCGGCGAATTCCTCTCAGCAGATTTCTGGAAAAACGCTGAGAGTATATAAAATTGAAAAGTTTCTCAAAAATCTGTCGTTCAGATTCGATTTTAAACTGTAAGTCCCGCCACTCATGTATAAAATTAACAGGCATAACGTAAGTGGTGTGAGAAGCTAGGTTGTATTCCTGACTAAAGAGTGACAAAGACCAGTTACGTATGTGTGTAAGTATGTTATACGGTAGGAACTCATAATAAATGATTCCTTTCGAATACACGGTATCAGATGCACGCTAGACCTGCTTTCGTTACCATTTGAGCTGCTTAACCACACTGTGACTACGATCGTTTTGACACAATATTGTCGTATGTGAACCATTTGTCATCTCCAGCCACCATTCGTTTCGTTTGGACAAGAATTCGTAGATTGAAATTCAATTCATTATGTTTCTTGGTGTTAATTTGTGTGACACTCCAAAACCTCGAGATTTTCTTTGAATCTAGCTTAACGCAAATGATTTTAAATTGTGTTATGGTCGATCTTTAGCTCCTTGGCGATGCTACGACACTACTAGCATGCCTTAAACATTAAACGTTAACATCAAAAGTGATTGAATGGATCAATGGTTGCATACTTACCAGACCCAGCATATTTGTAGAGACGTTCTTAATTTCCTGGAATTGAGCGACAATTAATTAATTCCATCCGAAAGGAAAGTTTAAACCGCCAATAACTTACTGAACATAATTTCACAAAAAATTACTTGTTGAATATTTTTTTTTGTAGCTGCTACATAATGATTGCAATTTTATTGTGAAACAACATTTCATCATTCATCCGAGTTACCTTTTAAATATCAACACAATATAACTGCGTCACTACTACTCAAATACACAAGAATTTGGTTTTTAATTGAAAGTTGCACGTAAATACATACGTGCATATCTGTTGTGCGATATGTACTGCCGTCCTGTAGAACTAAAATATTCCCAAAAATATGTTGAATTTCATACCGAATGCTGGGCATTTTGAAAATTTAATATTTTTCGTGAATGCGAAAATATAACTTCAGCTTCAGGCAGCATTTGTGGTTGTGAGTGTCACTTTCACAGAAAGCAACTGTAATAGGATAGCAAAAAAAGCGCAAATAAATTCCGCATTTGATTTGGTTGGCGGTTGATAAACGACAAAATAATATCTGCTCGCTATACCAACTACAGAGTATGCATACATACATACATACATTTTTTAATGTCGCATACATTAGCAACAAATAAATTTTGCCATTAAAATTTAGGTTAAATTAATTAATAAATACTCGGAGTTATTAATTTTAATAATTTCTTATCTGCATGGCTTTTATTATTTCTTTAATCGGTTGCAGAAATATTTCTCAGTAAAGCTACATACGAGGGTTGTTGAAAAATTAGATGTGATATTAGTTTACTTATAAAATATTAGGTTAAGGAAAAATATGTTATTTTATTTTATGCATTATTTGCTCGGTATATGGCTGTAGTTATCGATATTTCGCAAAGTATCGATTAAACAATTTCAAGTTTCTTTTGCTGTTTTTTGTTTGTTTCTCTCAGTTTTGAGTTACAGAATGTTAACAATGGAACTTAACAAAGAGAAAATTCACTACATTTTATTGTTTTTCTTCCATAAAGTCAAAATTGCAAGTCGTTGAATATGAGAATGGTGTGTATGGCTGTTGAAGTCACCCACTAGAGGTAGCGTATTCGGTTCAAACCCCAGTTCAGACAACTCCAACAGAACGAAATGTGAAAAAATAGTTTTTGGACGACTGCCTCTCAGTAGAATTCTGGCAAAAATTCTGAAAGTAAACAAAATGGTTATAAAAAGTTTCTCAAGAATCTCACGTTCGTAATCGACTTCAAACTGTAGCACCCGCCACTCATGCATGAAAGTTAACGCACACAACATAAGTGAGATAAGTGAGAAACTAAGTTGTAATCCTGTCTGAAATGTTGTAATGACCAATTATGTGTGTTTATGGCGCCGATACTGTAACAGCTGGTTACTTTCAATTTTACTTTCGTCAATACTGTCCAGGTATTTTTGATGTTAAAGATGGGCATCGCCTGGCGCCAAATATGTCACGGAAATAATCAAAGTTGACCGGCATATTATTAGGCGTAGTATCGTCCAGTAACTAAAGATCGATCATAAAATAGTTTTATGCCAATTTCACAAAGCTAGATTTAAAAAGAATCTCGTTGTTTGGGTGCCACACCAATTAACACCAAAAAACATAATGAATTGAATTTAAATCTTCAAAGCATTGGCTAAAGGGAATTAAATCGTACCCATTTTTTAAACAAGCGGTAGCTGTGGATGAGAAATACGTCACATGCGACAATATTGTGCAAAAACCAATCGTAGACATAGCGTGACCAAGCAGTTCTAACGGTCAGGAAGGTGTATGTAATATTGTGTATTTGATGGGACTTGAAAGGAATCATTTTTTATGATTTGCCTAATTAATAATTCAGTAGATAATGTCAACGACTGGACCATTCAAATAAGTTCAAATAATTGAACAGAAACGGCCACAGTTGGCCTACAGAAGAGATGATTTTGTTCATCAGGACAACATAAGGCCACACACGTCTTTAGTAACTCTCCTAAAATTCCAGCAGCTGTGTTGATAGATTTTAATACATCCACAATATAGTCCGGAGACATGGCACTAAGGAATAACAACCTTTTTCTCGTATTGCAAAACTTTCTGAGTAATAAGAAATTACAATCTAGAGAAGACTGTGAGAATTCTTTGTTTTAAACTTTTGTGAATGGAAGACTGATGACGCCAAAGCTTGATGGGGAACGTTGGCGGTGTTGTTGGCTGACAAAAAGTAAATCGCGACACAATTGCAAGATGCAAAACTTTGAATTTCATTTAATACAAAATTTCGTGTCCTAAAAGCCTACTTCATATTGCTTCTCCAATACAATTCATTGTCTGGAAATTCCACTTACAAAAATAAGAATTCCTGGTGTATAATACAAATGTGTATGATGGCGTGCCTCAACTAACTGGCTACGTTATTTTGAATTTGTTCTTTCATTTATTTTTGATTTGGCAAGTTCCAGAGCTCTACATTTGATTTGTTACTAATGGATGGGCCATCTATCGGATTAAATTTGAACTGTCGGTTATTTTGAATCTGGCAATACTTATGTCATTCTATACTGTAACAAAATTCACTATATTATCCCCACTGAACGTTAGGAATCGATTTACGTTTGAGCAACGTGGGAATTTATTGGAAATTTTGGGCCAACGAGAAACTGCACGATGATATCGATTTTGCCACAAAAAGAAATCTTTTTTTCGGATGAAGTATTTCATCTTGGTACGTACGTTAATAAGCAAAATTGCAAAATTGGGGCTCAGAAAACCTACACGTGGTCTTACAGAAGCCAATGCACTCATTAGGAGTGACTGCTTGGTGCGGCATGTGGAGCGGGAACATCATTGGCGCATATTTCTTCGAAAATGAGGAAGGCGCAACCATTATGGTCCATGAAAACAGCTATCGCACCATGATGACCGATTTTTTTGTATCCGCTCGTCATGGTATTCATGTGAACGATGTTTGATTTCAACACGATGGTGCAATATGACACACATTCAATGCCATAATCGATTTGTTGTGTCAAACGTTTGATGCTCGCTTAATTAGACAAAATGGCGATGTCAATTATCCATTAAGATGCTGCTTTGACAACGTTGGACTATTTTTTGTGGGGCGCCGACAAAACAGAAGGCATTTAAAGAATTAAAAGGCCAACATTCTTGATGACATTGCCGAGATACGACTCTACACACTCGAAAAAGTGCACGACAAATGGTTCGCGAATATCACGTAAACATAAACAAAGGAAAATGTCACAATACCTTTGGAACACACCTCGAATGCAATCCACCCGCATTTACCATTATCATCATCAACGTTATTATTATGGAAGATTCTCATCATCTCGTTAGAGCCACTATAAATGGAATATTAATTTTCATAATTTATGGATATTCATGGCTTATTTTATTTTTCTACGCTTATAAAACAATTTTAATGCTTATAAATATGTGTGGCTGTATGTATAATTAGTTATTTTTAGCATATGTTGCCAGAAACTAAAACAGAAACAACAACACAAACAGCAAGTATAACCTCAACAAAGAGATGCAAAACTTTTGCTTGTATTTTTATTCTGCGATACGATATAATAATCGTTCTTATACTTGTCTATACCCATCTCTTTTCTATTCTCAACTCCACGCTACTTTCTCTACTCTACTGTACTGTAGTTATTACCAAAAACTGGTACTGGAAACTTTTAGTTTTAAAGCTCTTCGTCTTTTACGAGAAAAATAATTATTCAACACATGCAAAATATTGTTATACTAGCCAATATAGAGAGCATCACTATCATTAGATATGCTTTTAAAGCATTAAAAAACTTCTGGAATATATTTTCGCCAGCAGAATACATTTAAGAAGAGAGAGAGAGATGGAATCAAAATTTACATTAAAAAAGAAAAACAGTTCAAAATAAATTCAGCCGTTTCTCTCTGTGCACAAGACACAGTCAGCAGACACATTTTTTTCCTTTCTATTCAAAAATAATTTGAGTTTCAAAAAAAATAAAAAAAAATAAGAAAAATACCTCCAAAACGAATGAAAAAGAAGAGAGAGAGAGAGAACAACCACAGGCATCTTAAATAAGCAGAAAAGATGCAAATTAAATGAAAAATACAAAAAATGGGAAACAGTGGCTAAGAAAATATTTGTTATTGATGCCTCAGGAAAAGAAAATTTTGTTAGAGATGAAGATGAAAAATTGTTTTGTGGATCAGTTTCAAATCTGCTTACATTATAAGACATTTGCAAGAACAATATTGCATACCAAAAAGATATATACATATATAGTCCGATCAATACTAATTGCTGACTCTTACTCATACAATGTATTTTAAAGGACCAAACGAGTAAGTTTTTATAGACATTTGAACCATGAGTTCCATATACGAGGACGTATCACAGGTTAGAAACATTACTAGTTCTATGAAAATACATATACATACAAACATACATACATAACATAACTGATCATTACAACACTTCCATCAGCATTGTGGCAAGTTGCACCATCCTGTTGAAACCAAACATCGTTCACATCAATTGCTTGAAGAGCGGGTACAAAGAAATTGTTTATCACGTTGCGATTGGTGTTTCCATTGACCCTAATGGTTACGCCGTCATCATTTTCAAACAAATAGTGACTAATGATGCCTACAATCCACACATACATACATACGTAATTGGCCATTACAACCCTTCAGTCAGGATTACGGCCTAGCTTCTCACACCACTCATGTTGTGTGTGAAATATGAAAAAATATTTCTTCGACGACTTCCTCTCAGCAGATTTCTGGCACAAAAAACTCTAAGAGTAAACAAAAATTGCCATGAAAAGTATCTCAAAAATCTGTCGTTCAGAGCCAACGTTAAACTGTAGATCTCGCCACTCATGTATAAAATTAACACACACAACATAAGTGGTGTGAGAAACTAGGTCGTAATCCTGTCTGAAGGGTTGTAATGACCAATTATGTATGTATGTAAATTGGGGAGAATTGAAGATAATCGGTTAGGACACAATAATATACTCCTTAAAGGATCTATGCATAGGTAAAATATATGCTTTTTGTAGCGAAATCTATGGGAACAGCGAGAGAACAGTGAATCAGCAGACACATTGCGACGGTATTCCAATGAAGCAATAGGCACCTACAATCTTTCCTATATGTAATTGAAAAGCCTCAACTAATGCTTAGCGACATCGACTCATACGTAACAGTTTTATTCCATTTTCAGATTTTAAGGGGACCAAGTGGTTATTTCTTGTATTTTCGGGTTTGAAAAAACATCACATAAAATTTTCAGAACAAAACAGAAAAATAATTCCTCATTTACTTTGCAGGTAATGCACTTTTCCTATTCCACTGTATTTAAAAAATAAATATTCTTATGTTCCTTCTTATACAGGAAAATTAAAAGCAGACAAATTTTTCAACATAAAGAAAACAGTTGGTGGTTGGCAGTTAAAAACCAAAAAAAAGAAAAAAAATTTAAAAATCCATCACTCTTTAGCTCTACAGCTGTTGAGATAGTTTATTTTATATTCAAAAACTTTAATTTCAAACAACAATTAACTAATAAATAAATAAAAAAAACAAAAAAATACAAATAAAACAAACAAAATTTAAAAAAAATTCATATTTATTCAAACCATATAGCCATTAACCAAGCAAATTTACTTAAAGTGTTTGCTTAAGGAAATTATAACAATACATGAGCAATACGTATGGATGTGCGTAATAAAAATAATAATTAAACGAAATGCGTTGGTGGTTGAGTGCCAAAAGGAACAATGCAATCCATGTTATGAGAGCAAAACTATTAAGAGGACGTTTTAAGGATTGAATTACATTCCATTTGACTTTTTAATGCAGTGGTGACTATTCTGACTAAATATCTCTCTCACCCTCTTTAGAAAATTTATGGATTAATTTAAGTTCTTAATATGTTTGATCTTCTCTTTTATACTTTCGATAACAATATCGTGTAAGTTCGCCGTTGAGGTAAATGGTTCAAACTGAATTGTGGTTCGTGGTCACTGGCTTAGTAAAGTCGAGGAAACGCAAGATCGGCTGAAAACATCGTCGCTGTCCGCATAACCCAAGGGTAATCGGAGACTTTCAATTTCACATCGCTCACAAGAAGTCTACCTGCTATGACTGGCAGTTTTTTCGTCCTGAATTGAGCTTGAAGTCATCGTAGTCTAATAGGGAGTGTATTGGCTCAAATCACAGGTCAAACATCTCCAAGAAAACTAAATATGAAAACATATATCTTCGGTGACTTCCTCTTAGCATAATTCTATAAAATATTCCCATGAAAAGTTTCTCCAAAAAATCTGTCGTTCAGAGCCGATTTTGAACTGCAAGTCCGCCACTCGTGTATAAAAATTACTTACGCAACATAAATGGTGCGAGGTAGGACATAACCCGTACAAAATTCAATTCACGCAAGAACTGATTGTAAACACTTATGGACAACGACATGTGTTCACTGAATGAAACATGGACCACATGGCTACTGATCTTAATTTAATTTTCATTTTGTAGCAAAGTCATCCTCTGCGATGAGGCCAATTTCTGCATGAATGGCTATGTAAACAAACAAATTTGTTGGGTTTTGGGACGATAAAAATCCATTCTCATGTGTATTCGAAAAAGTCACTGTTTGGTATGGGGCTTTAATTGGATGAGTCATCGTTCCATATATCCTTGTGAACAATTTTGTCCAGGCTATTACTGTTAATGGCGAGCACAATAGATCGATGATTACCAACTTCCTTTAGTCTGAATTGCATAATCTGATTAACAACGAGCGATGGGAGAATATGGTCGTCTCACGTAGATTTGACATCTACTGGCCACCAAGCGCTTACGGTTTGTATTCCATGAAAGTTTCAAAATTGAATATCCTTTTCGGCACCTCTTGCTGTTTTGTCTTATTAAAGTATATTTGTTTTTAATATCCTTTAATAACAGAAATATTTGCTAACAAATAATAATACATATGCACATGCATAAAATACAATAAGAAAACTGATTTACATTTCAATAAAATTTTTAATTTACACTCGAAATTATAAATTCATCAAAATATAAAATTTAAAATTTTTTCTGGGAATAAAACCTTCCTAAGCAGGTTTGCTTAGAAACAAGAATAGATGGCCAAATAAACAACGCCTGTTAATTATTTGAATTTTATAACCAAAATTCATGCTGTAGGAGGAATGGGTTTTAACCGAAAAATTATTGTCAGCTGCGAAATCCATTCTTTGTTTCAGTGGTTATAACCGCCTTAGTCTGGTAGATAGTGTGTTGGCGTCTTAGACATGAGGGCACGGTTCAAGCCAAACCACGGTTCAAAAAATATTTCTTCGACGACTTCCTCTCAGCAGATTCCAGGCAAAAACTCTGAGAGTAAATAAAAAAAGTTTCTCAAAAATCTGTTGCCTGGAACCGACATTAAACTGTAGATCCCGCCACTCATGTATAAAATTAACGTGAGCACAACATGAGTGCCGTGAGAAGCAAGGTCGTAATGCTGACTAAAGGGTTGTAAAAGCAAGTTATGTATGTATTAATGTTTGTATGTGTGTATGGTTGTAACAATAATCGGATCATTTTAAGTTCAAATGAAGAACAAAATGGTTTTACGGAATTAACTACCAAAACACACTATTCACCGCAATATTTAGTCGTGTGATATCATCATTTTGTCCGCGTATTCTGCTTTACTTCCATTGTTGCCATTGCTTAAGTACTGAAATTTTGCTTTCATTCCTAATAGTGTAGAAATAACTACTTACGTCCAATGCATATCTGCAGAGAGTCGACGAGAGTTAAACCTGCCATAGAAGATGGGTAGATGCTTTAGGGCAACCAAATATTTATTAAAGTACTGAAAAGAATATAAAAAAAATTATCATCTGCAGTGAAGCAAGGTCTGATCTTAAGGTCTTTTCTTAATATATTCTCAGTAGAATTGCAATAGATAGTTAGGTAGGTAGAAGTGGCTGTCCTCTCAATGGAGTTGAGCGAACACACTTAGGGCACACACAGGGCCCATTGAGATACCACAGTTTCACATTTTCCCCTAGTCCAGGAACCATTTGGAGCTTCCGATGAAGCTACTCAGATTGCCAATATTAATGCATGATCATTCATCCAGATCCCCCATGTAATAGCCACCCAGGCGCCTCTTTCTCCTCCGACCAAGTGCTGAGCATGTACAGAGTAGGCTCTTGCGAGGTGCACCACAATAGAGCTCCCTTTCCGGAATGGATGTTCTAAAATTCATTGAGAAATCGTATCGCGGTATCATGTAGTTCCTGCTTCCGACAGTCCCAAATTCCCCAAATATTTTCGCCTGGCCAATGCCCGATTCCGGCCACTGTCCAATCGCCCTGAGACGCCTACTAATCTTAGCTGCCACGTCCCTGCAATAGAGGTCAAGCGGCGGAAGGTATATTATTATTTCCGGTACGAAAGTAGGAGTAGTGCACAGACCACTACTAATAGTCATACAGGCAGATTGTTGCAACCTACGTATCAGGGTCAAATAAGTTATCTTATTTAGGGATTCCCACCACATCAGGCATCTGTAGGTTAACCGTGGACGGTTACTGTTCGTCGAATCGACGAAGCTCATTTACTCTTCATCATATAACTCTTTTATGTTTGACCAAATTTCGCTCTTTTTTTCAACAACGTTAGTTGATAATGAAAGCTTGCAGTCAGGAGAAGAAAAAGAATTCAATTTGTTCGTCGATTCAACGAAGAGTAACCTTACTGTACCAAAATGACCATCCAGGATTAAAAAAATGGGTGACCAGGGTACGTTTCGTATCAACCAACACTGCTGACAAAAAGAGCGAATTTTGGTCAAACATAAAAGAATTATATGATAAATTGTAAATGAGCTTCGTCGATTCGACGAACAGTAACCAATTAGGGTTAAAGTTTTCGTCGATTCAACGAAGGGTAGCCTTAATGTACAAAAATGAAGAGTAACCGTCCAGGGTTAAGATAGGCCTAACCACCGCTGTGTAGATCCAGTGTGTCATCCTAGGTCTCAGGTCCCATTATTTCCCCAACACTTTCTTACAAGCGTAGAGGGCGACCGAGGCAGTTCTCAGTCTATTAATGAATGAATTGCAATAAGTTTGAAAACTTTCTGATGGTATGTTCCAAGTGTTTTTCGTTTAATTTTACCGATGACCGATTTCTTGTTATCGTTTGCAATTTTTCAGATGGGACTTTCATATCCACACCAACATATTCCATGGTCGTTCGTTTAATTTTTAATTCCGGGCTCCTGTTATCGTTCGCAGGTCTTTAAATGATAATTTTATGGCTCCGCTAACTACAAATCATTACCTTGTCCCCCCTGAGCTTTTTGTTCGAGCGTTTGTTTTAAATTATTACTGACCTAAGCGTGCTACTAATATTTTTCCATGAGCGTATAATTCTTATTCTTACTTAAAATTCAGTATAACTTTTAGTTTGATTTTAATGAAATTTAAATTTTTTTGTTTTAAATAATTATTGTTATCAGAGTGTGGTATTTTTGTATACGAGAGTAGCACATACATACATACTTTGTTGACATGGCATAAAACAAATTATTTGCAAACTGACTACTAATAAGGCTGTCAGAGAACTCAATAAATTTTAGATACAATTGTTTGGAATATTTATGCATGTATGTATGTACTCGTATGTCCGTAAGATTTTCTAAAATCTAAACAACATTATTATCATCGATGTTGTTGTTTTAATAATGAAGCCAGTAACTGCAATATTGACGTTCTTATTATCGATGTGTTTTTGCAAAATTTTCATTGTCATTGGCATTTCGATCATATAATTTTGTAAAGTAAGAAGAAGAACAATAACAACAACAATAAGTTTTAAATAATATGGTCATGTGTTCAATTCAAGATACCAAGTATATCTAGTAAGACAATAATAACAACAACAAAAATAGATTTTAAGATGTTCAATATTTGCTTATAAATATTTCCCCATCTGTATTGAGTGCAAGCGTTGCATGGAAAATGCATAAGGAATCTTACATTTTCCATGTATGTGTGTGTGTATGTGTGTGCAAATTAGTATAAGTGATTGCGTGTCAGATTTGGTTAAATTCAATATGTGGTTAAACGAGGAAATTATGTTGTTTAATATTTGATGACGCATGACTAAAGTTTTCTTAAATATTCAGGCCTTAAATACTATATGTTAACCAGACAATAAATCATTGAGTAACTAATATATGGGATTGTGGTGTAGTATAATAATAAGTCATTGAGTAAGTAATATAAGCTACATGGGACTGTGGTGTAGTATTTAAATGTGTTCTTTTTTTTTTTATCAAATCAAATGCATTTTCAATTTGTAGGAATATAAAGTTGAACTAATATTTAAGTAAAACAAATATAACAGCAACTAAATAACTCAATCACCTTTCAGTTTCAGTTTAAAGTAGAAATGAATTTTAAAATGAAAATAAAAGTAGGTCCGTTTTTTTTATTTACTTCTTCTTTTAAATGAATTAAAACGTTAAGGTTTTAATTTTACAGTGAATATAGAGGGTGGGCCGTTTATTGGTTTAAATTTTAACCATTGGTTATTTCAAGTCTGGCAATACTTACAGTGGACAGCAAACGTCTTAGTATGGCAATATATTTTGACAAAAAAGTCCCCACAGGCTTAATACTCTTGCACAAAGTCCCGATATGACATCAAGAGAGTATAAACCTTAAACAAAAGTCAACCCAAAAACTTGCTCATGGTGCCACTAGAAAACACTAAACAAAACTTGAACATTTAATTCCAAATGGGTTAAATGGACTGCTTGACCTTAAGGGATATTCTACTAAATACAACGGCTAATATTTTCATATATTAGGCCTTTGAATTTTAAATTTACTCAGGGTTCTCTTTGGGGGTACGCATGGAGTGATCTGAAACTTTTCCTTATTTTTCTCTTGTTTTATGAAAAACATTAAAAATTTGTTTGTTTTATAATAAAACATAAATAAATGAATAAAATAAATATATAAACTATAAATTTGTTTACAAACTTTTGGCTAAAATTCATGAAATTGCTACAATATATTGCCGTACTAAGACTTTTGCTGTCCACTGTATGTCATTCTATTCTGTCACAAAATTCAGTATATTATCTCCACTGAACGTAACGAATCGATTTAAGCTTCGTTTTCTCTTCGCCAGATAGGCCACATAAAAACTGCATCTTTCCGGATGAAGCTCTCATTTCCATCTTGTTGGGTACGTTAATAAGCAAAATTGCCATGTTTGGGGCTCAGAAAACCCACACGTTGTCTTGCTGAAGCTAATGCATCCATTACGATTGATTGTTTGGTGCGGCTTGTCTAGCGGAGGCATCATTGACGCAACCATTATGGTCAAAGGAGATACCTATCGCACCATGATAACAGGTACCTATCGCACCATGATGTTGATGTGACAAACCTGAATAATTAGAGCACACATACATGCTTAGCTTTTTTCCACTGGCAGCAAACAATTGATTACACCCTAATTTTATTCGATCTCATTTATATACAGCCTATTATAAATATACCTGGAACAAATTTTACCAGAATCATCCTTAAAAACTTAATACAAATCGTAATGAGACACTGGAACTACAGGTTGAAAATATCAGACTATCAGGGGTCATTGTAGGTTTTTATATATATGGTCCCTAATTACTGACGTCCAGGCGGACAGCTGTGGTTCACTGTCTAAGTCAGATGTTTTCATTCTCATGACTTATTCAGTGCTTATTGCACAACATTAGTTTCATTTAGTTTATACTGTTAACGTATAATTTTAATTGTATAAAATTGAGGCAAATTTTACGACTTGAATGAATTGTACTGCTGTAGTTTAGTAGGCGTTGTGTTGACTTATTAAACGTGAGGCCAAAGTTTAAACCCCAGATCAGACATCTTCAACAAAACGAAATGTGAAAATATATTTCTTTGGCGACTGCTTCACATCAGATTTCAAACAGAGTAAAATTAAATTGCCATGAAAAAATATCTCAATAATCTGTCGTTCAAAGTAAACTTTAAACGTTAGACACATAATTTGTTTTGTTCATAGTAGCTGCACATTTATATTTGATTTGAAATTCAAATAAAATATAAAAATAAGACCGGTTTTGTAAAATTGATAGAGATTGAGAGAGAGAATTAAGAGATAAGTCGCTATTCTCGCTTCTAAGCGATGTGATAAGTGCGTTCTTTGTATTATCAGTTTAACATTTGATTTTAATTTGTTTTTATATTTCTTTATTTACAATGTTCTTTTTTATATTAAAACGTGTTTTGAGCATTCATTTAAATGACTATGGGCATTCGTTTTAAAGATAAGCTTGCTTGGGAAAAAACTACACTCATAAAAAATATTTCGTACAATAATATAAAATCTTACTCAAAAAAATTAAGCAATACGGTGCCAAATAATTACAATATTATGGAGCCTAAGCTAAATGTAAAATATTCTGTTTAAGTTTAAAATTTTTTTTGTTTTCAAATATAAATTCAATTTAAATACAAATTTACACTTCGAACAAATAAAAAAATAAATAAATTTCTTTACATATGACAGAATAAAGAAATGACGAAAGCAACAAACACATGTTGTTTCTGTTACAAAAAAAAGACAAATTAAGTTGTTCAGCTTGATAAAATCCATATTTCAAGAAATCAATTTCAATAGTTACGAAAAAAGAAATTATATTCATTTTAACTTGAAAACATTACGTACTGAATGTTTCTGAGCATTTGTGACAAATGACGTCACGCCTATATGGCTTTATTCAGCTACCGTATTTAAAATTTTTATTTTTACTACAACGAATACGATGAAATGTGCAGTAATCTTATATGATATCATGTACACCGCGTTGTCTTGACTAGCAGACATGCAAAATCATACTATCCATTAGAGTGTATAGGTACGCTTAACAAAGATTTAAAAGCAGACATATAATAGAAAATTTCATAATATTGTGCAAATACCTGTATCATAAATTACTAATATTTATCTTCGGGTGTGTTTATTTCCAAAGAATATATTTTTTCAATTAATTGAACAATTAATATTTAACCCATTAAGCGATACTAAAAAAATAAAATAAAAATTAAAATTTACTTAGAATTTGTTGTCAGAAATTATCTGGCCTAAGTTAGATTGGATAAAACACACAAACCTCTACTTAGTAGGGATATAAATAAGGGCGCTCACAATCGGGCTGGCCCAATATCATTGCAGTCATGGACAAAACTGAAAATACTATTTCTGTTACACTTGGAATTCCAAAAAAATATTGAAACTCTCTGCCTTACAAAAAAATTGCTGTGCCAGAAATGTACATGATAACAGTAATAGTTCCGTTCAGACGTTGTATACCTAAATATAATAAAAATTAATGCACATAGCGCTTGAATGTGCTATTTAAAGTGCAAGATATGGAGAATTACTACCGATAATGTATGATTTAAAAAAAATAAATATTGAGAGACTTTAGAAATTTAGTTGTTAAATTAAAAAATGAATCGAAATCTTATAAGTAATTCATTCAAAAATAAACCACTACATTGACGCCTAAAGTAGCTTGTTAGAAGAAACCTCAGATTTATTCTTTAGAAGGTTCGGAAAAATCCGAGAATATGCAGTCAGCGTTAAAAGAAACTGTACACTGTGGATAAAATTCGAACAATTCACTAAACTCAACTTGTAACACTTAAGGAGAGTGCCCGAGAAAATTTCTCAATATTTCGAAAATTTTGTAACATTTATTTCTGTTTTAATTTTAAAAACTGGCAATGAAATAAAAATAAAAATAACGGTAATTTATTAATGTTGTTTTTTTTTATAAACAGGTTTTTTTTGACGCTCACTGTATTCCTGAAAGTTAGCTGAAGCCATTGAAAATATTCGAAAAATCAGGAATATCTGTATACCGTAACTCTAAACACCAATTTCTTCAAAGAAAAACCGATAACTTAAAACATCATTTGAATAAAAGCATACATTCTCAATATTTACGGATTATTTTAAAATAAAAATACTTGGCAACGACACAATGAAAAATATAACATGAAGAAAACCTAATACTGCCTTAAATAAAAAAAAATACTACTTGCACTGTTAAGCATTGTACTGGCATTATAAGTTAGGGATGGGAAAGCTCAATGGGCATATAATATTTCAATATAAGGACGAGATAATTTGAACAATCAGTAGATACGATGAACTGGGGTACAAATTGAGGGACAACAGGACATCAAACCTATATAAACAGCCTTCATGTCAGAGACTGGTTGCATCATAATGTAAAAAGTTTTAGATATATAACAGCGATGGTATGAACACCAAAGGTTGAAAACTAAAATCATTTAGTATGCTCGGTACAGACTAGTACTAGTACAGATTATATTTCTCCACGCACGTGGTAATAACCTGGTGTATTTAATGAATGCAAATATAAGAATATGTGTGTCTAATATCACTGTAGTTGAGTGTTGGCTTATTAGATGAGAGCCCATGTATCAACTGAAATATGAACAAATATTGCTTTGACGAATTTCCCTTAGCAATCTTCTGGAAAAAACTCTGAGAGTGAATAGAATTGCTACAAAAATTATTCTTAAAAATCTGTCGCTGGGAGTCGACTTTAAACTGTGGGTCCCGTCACTCATGAACAATTCTATTTCAAAACGTCGTCAATGTGTATTTTTAGCGCAGCCAAAAGCAATCGGGCATCGGATTTATAGTTGATGCATTGTTTGGTTACTTTGCATATTTACATAGTTTAAATACAGTAGTAGAACTGCATACATACTTTGTATTGATACATTTTGGAAGGCAGCCTAAGTGTTGAATGTTGTAATAACATTTACGAACCCACCAAGTATAAGTTAAAAAAATGTCAATCAGGGCTGTTGAATAATGGCGGAATGGTGTAAGCATAATAACATGATAAGGTCTTCCACTTAATATATGCTGCAGAACTAGTATTCCAGAGTTATTACTCATGCAGTAAATTAAAAAGCTGAAGTGTTTCTTATGTTCTATAGAATTGACTAGAATGCATTTCTACTTTAAGACTAAGTTTAAAATATATGTAAATTTTATTTCAAATTTACTCAAAGGCCACTCCGGTTATAGCAGGTTAATTGAAATGCAATTCATATAAATTTCTCTGTTAACCTCCACTGTAATTCATTTGATTAAAACGTACTAAAATGATCACAACAAAATTATTAATTGTGGTTGCGGGTATTTGTTGTTTGCACTTAACGCCCATAAATGGCAATAGTCGTGATTTGGTAGCAGCTTGGAAAGAAATCCATAAAAATAACAACCAAGATATACAACAAACTACTGCGATCTACAATAAATTGCGAGAAGAACAAAGAGCCATTGCTGAGCTGCGTACAATAGTGGAAAGTCATCTGAGAGCTGAAAATGCAAAATTACTATCCAATACCATAGTTTCGCATGATAATGAAGATGTTCAACTGAAGTTAAGAGAAATTCTATGGAATATGATTGAACAGTATGATCAAAATTTAATTGAGGATATATTCGGTGAAGCATTGAAGGATGTAGGTGTTTTGAAAAAGCTGGCCGATTTACCTGAGATTTTATGGAGCATTTATAAGAAGGGCGATGAGAAATTGTTTGAAACAATGTTGAGAGCCCAGCTGCAATTGTATGGTAGCTATCGTGGTAAATTTCATGCCGATGAAAAGAAGTATTTCTACAAATTTGCCTATCGTCTAAGCAAAATAAAGGAGGATCCTTTATATCATCAAATGGATGGAGATTTAAAAGCAAATGTGGAAAGTCTACAAGACTCTCTACCCAATAATGTGAAATATTTATTTTTTGCTTCACATTTCTGTTTGCAAAATGCTCTCTATTCGAAATACATCTACACGGCTATCAGTGCAAAAATTGATGCGCTTAGTCGTTATGTTTGGTTGTGGCATGATAATCTTTCTATGGATGATACAGGCTACATTAAAGCTGACATACAAGCATATAATCCAACCAGAGATCAAAAATTAAAAGTTGCTCTGAAAAGTACGAAATACGATATTTTCTATTACATGATGCCCAATAGCAAAATTATTGCCGGTTGGGATAATAATAACACACCAATGCATCATATATGGGAGATAGAATTTTTGGATGGCGATCGTGTTACATTCACTCAAGACAATCATTTGATGTGTGCCATAACACCACATGACGGTGAGAGACGGAATGTAGGTGGACGTGCAAAGGGACTTGTTGGAAATAGACCAGAATGCCAGTGGCGTTTAGGTGAATGTAGATACGTTAATTAAATCACATGTAAAATACACTTGTGTTGTAAAATTTTTTTTTGTTGTAAAAATTTATTATTTTTAAGAAAAATATGTATGTACGTGTGATTATATGAAAAATAATAATCAATACGTAGCATTGTGTGCAAATAAAAATGTTGTTTTTATTCATAATTTAAGACTGATAAGCTATCATGTACATATCGGGTGGGTCATCAATCGGTTTAAATTTGGTTGTATCGAATCTTATAATACTTATGTCATTCTATTCACAAAATTCAGTATATTTTTCCCACGGAACGTTTGAACAGCTTTGGGATTTATTGGAAATTTATTTCCAAAACTAAGGCCATTGGTCGGAAATTGCACGAAAATGTTGTAAAAAATTTGGCCACAGAGAAACTGATTTCATTGTTTATGCGACAAGAAGTGAACGTGCTTGTACAGTGCTAACAGCAAAAATTATCGAAGCTGTGACTGAGAGTGTGAAAAGGTCTCGGTATGGTGGGTTACAAAGGTCAATTGGTTCAAGAGTTGAAGTCGCATGACCATCCGACTACGAGAAACTGTACGATGATGTCGATTTTGCCATCTTTTCGAATGAAGCCAATTTTTATCTTGGTAGGTACGTCAATAAGTAAAATTTCCATGTTTGAAGCTCAGAAAACCCCCACATGGCCATACAGAAGCCAATGCATCCATCACGAGTGACTGTATGGGGCGGCTTGTGGTGCGGAGGCATCATTGGCCCACATTTCCTTGAAAACATGGACGACGCAACCATTACGGTCAATGGGAGACACTTATCGCACTATGATAATTGAATTTTTTGCATCCTCTCTTTGTGGAATTGATGTGAACAGTGTTTGGTTTCAACAGGATGGTGCATTTGCCACAGTCAAACGCTTGATAGTCGTTTAATTTGCTGAAATAGTGATGCCAAGCTGTGACTTGACACCGTTGGACTATTTTCTGTGGGGCGCCCTTAAAGAAAAATATTTTGTCGACAAACCAGAGACAATTGAGCATTTGAAGGTCAACATTCGTTATGCCATTGCCGAGATACGATCTCATGGTTATTTCAAGTCTGGCAATACTTACAGTGGACAGCAAACGTCTTAGTATGGCAATATATTTTGACAAAAAAGTCCCCACAGGCTTAATACTCTTGCACAAAGTCCCGATATGACATCAAGAGAGTATAAACCTTAAACAAAAGTCAACCCAAAAACTTGCTCATGGTGCCACTAGAAAACACTAAACAAAACTTGAACATTTAATTCCAAATGGGTTAAATGGACTGCTTGACCTTAAGGGATATTCTACTAAATACAACGGCTAATATTTTCATATATTAGGCCTTTGAATTTTAAATTTACTCAGGGTTCTCTTTGGGGGTACGCATGGAGTGATCTGAAACTTTTCCTTATTTTTCTCTTGTTTTATGAAAAACATTAAAAATTTGTTTGTTTTATAATAAAACATAAATAAATGAATAAAATAAATATATAAACTATAAATTTGTTTACAAACTTTTGGCTAAAATTCATGAAATTGCTACAATATATTGCCGTACTAAGACTTTTGCTGTCCACTGTATGTCATTCTATTCTGTCACAAAATTCAGTATATTATCTCCACTGAACGTAACGAATCGATTTAAGCTTCGTTTTCTCTTCGCCAGATAGGCCACATAAAAACTACATCTTTCCGGATGAAGCTCTCATTTCCATCTTGTTGGGTACGTTAATAAGCAAAATTGCCATGTTTGGGGCTCAGAAAACCCACACGTTGTCTTGCTGAAGCTAATGCATCCATTACGATTGATTGTTTGGTGCGGCTTGTCTAGCGGAGGCATCATTGCCGCAACCATTATGGTCAAAGGAGATACCTATCGCACCATGATAACAGGTACCTATCGCACCATGATGTTGATGTGACAAACCTGAATAATTAGAGCACACATACATGCTTAGCTTTTTTCCACTGGCAGCAAACAATTGATTACACCCTAATTTTATTCGATCTCATTTATATACAGCCTATTATAAATATACCTGGAACAAATTTTACCAGAATCATCCTTAAAAACTTAATACAAATCGTAATGAGACACTGGAACTACAGGTTGAAAATATCAGACTATCAGGGGTCATTGTAGGTTTTTATATATATGGTCCCTAATTACTGACGTCCAGGCGGACAGCTGTGGTTCACTGTCTAAGTCAGATGTTTTCATTCTCATGACTTATTCAGTGCTTATTGCACAACATTAGTTTCATTTAGTTTATACTGTTAACGTATAATTTTAATTGTATAAAATTGAGGCAAATTTTACGACTTGAATGAATTGTACTGCTGTAGTTTAGTAGGCGTTGTGTTGACTTATTAAACGTGAGGCCAAAGTTTAAACCCCAGATCAGACATCTTCAACAAAACGAAATGTGAAAATATATTTCTTTGGCGACTGCTTCACATCAGATTTCAAACAGAGTAAAATTAAATTGCCATGAAAAAATATCTCAATAATCTGTCGTTCAAAGTAAACTTTAAACGTTAGACACATAATTTGTTTTGTTCATAGTAGCTGCACATTTATATTTGATTTGAAATTCAAATAAAATATAAAAATAAGACCGGTTTTGTAAAATTGATAGAGATTGAGAGAGAGAATTAAGAGATAAGTCGCTATTCTCGCTTCTAAGCGATGTGATAAGTGCGTTCTTTGTATTATCAGTTTAACATTTGATTTTAATTTGTTTTTATATTTCTTTATTTACAATGTTCTTTTTTATATTAAAACGTGTTTTGAGCATTCATTTAAATGACTATGGGCATTCGTTTTAAAGATAAGCTTGCTTGGGAAAAAACTACACTCATAAAAAATATTTCGTACAATAATATAAAATCTTACTCAAAAAAATTAAGCAATACGGTGCCAAATAATTACAATATTATGGAGCCTAAGCTAAATGTAAAATATTCTGTTTAAGTTTAAAATTTTTTTTGTTTTCAAATATAAATTCAATTTAAATACAAATTTACACTTCGAACAAATAAAAAAATAAATAAATTTCTTTACATATGACAGAATAAAGAAATGACGAAAGCAACAAACACATGTTGTTTCTGTTACAAAAAAAAGACAAATTAAGTTGTTCAGCTTGATAAAATCCATATTTCAAGAAATCAATTTCAATAGTTACGAAAAAAGAAATTATATTCATTTTAACTTGAAAACATTACGTACTGAATGTTTCTGAGCATTTGTGACAAATGACGTCACGCCTATATGGCTTTATTCAGCTACCGTATTTAAAATTTTTATTTTTACTACAACGAATACGATGAAATGTGCAGTAATCTTATATGATATCATGTACACCGCGTTGTCTTGACTAGCAGACATGCAAAATCATACTATCCATTAGAGTGTATAGGTACGCTTAACAAAGATTTAAAAGCAGACATATAATAGAAAATTTCATAATATTGTGCAAATACCTGTATCATAAATTACTAATATTTATCTTCGGGTGTGTTTATTTCCAAAGAATATATTTTTTCAATTAATTGAACAATTAATATTTAACCCATTAAGCGATACTAAAAAAATAAAATAAAAATTAAAATTTACTTAGAATTTGTTGTCAGAAATTATCTGGCCTAAGTTAGATTGGATAAAACACACAAACCTCTACTTAGTAGGGATATAAATAAGGGCGCTCACAATCGGGCTGGCCCAATATCATTGCAGTCATGGACAAAACTGAAAATACTATTTCTGTTACACTTGGAATTCCAAAAAAATATTGAAACTCTCTGCCTTACAAAAAAATTGCTGTGCCAGAAATGTACATGATAACAGTAATAGTTCCGTTCAGACGTTGTATACCTAAATATAATAAAAATTAATGCACATAGCGCTTGAATGTGCTATTTAAAGTGCAAGATATGGAGAATTACTACCGATAATGTATGATTTAAAAAAAATAAATATTGAGAGACTTTAGAAATTTAGTTGTTAAATTAAAAAATGAATCGAAATCTTATAAGTAATTCATTCAAAAATAAACCACTACATTGACGCCTAAAGTAGCTTGTTAGAAGAAACCTCAGATTTATTCTTTAGAAGGTTCGGAAAAATCCGAGAATATGCAGTCAGCGTTAAAAGAAACTGTACACTGTGGATAAAATTCGAACAATTCACTAAACTCAACTTGTAACACTTAAGGGGAGTGCCCGAGAAAATTTCTCAATATTTCGAAAATTTTGTAACATTTATTTCTGTTTTAATTTTAAAAACTGGCAATGAAATAAAAATAAAAATAACGGTAATTTATTAATGTTGTTTTTTTTTATAAACAGGTTTTTTTTGACGCTCACTGTATTCCTGAAAGTTAGCTGAAGCCATTGAAAATATTCGAAAAATCAGGAATATCTGTATACCGTAACTCTAAACACCAATTTCTTCAAAGAAAAACCGATAACTTAAAACATCATTTGAATAAAAGCATACATTCTCAATATTTACGGATTATTTTAAAATAAAAATACTTGGCAACGACACAATGAAAAATATAACATGAAGAAAACCTAATACTGCCTTAAATAAAAAAAAATACTACTTGCACTGTTAAGCATTGTACTGGCATTATAAGTTAGGGATGGGAAAGCTCAATGGGCATATAATATTTCAATATAAGGACGAGATAATTTGAACAATCAGTAGATACGATGAACTGGGGTACAAATTGAGGGACAACAGGACATCAAACCTATATAAACAGCCTTCATGTCAGAGACTGGTTGCATCATAATGTAAAAAGTTTTAGATATATAACAGCGATGGTATGAACACCAAAGGTTGAAAACTAAAATCATTTAGTATGCTCGGTACAGACTAGTACTAGTACAGATTATATTTCTCCACGCACGTGGTAATAACCTGGTGTATTTAATGAATGCAAATATAAGAATATGTGTGTCTAATATCACTGTAGTTGAGTGTTGGCTTATTAGATGAGAGCCCATGTATCAACTGAAATATGAACAAATATTGCTTTGACGAATTTCCCTTAGCAATCTTCTGGAAAAAACTCTGAGAGTGAATAGAATTGCTACAAAAATTATTCTTAAAAATCTGTCGCTGGGAGTCGACTTTAAACTGTGGGTCCCGTCACTCATGAACAATTCTATTTCAAAACGTCGTCAATGTGTATTTTTAGCGCAGCCAAAAGCAATCGGGCATCGGATTTATAGTTGATGCATTGTTTGGTTACTTTGCATATTTACATAGTTTAAATACAGTAGTAGAACTGCATACATACTTTGTATTGATACATTTTGGAAGGCAGCCTAAGTGTTGAATGTTGTAATAACATTTACGAACCCACCAAGTATAAGTTAAAAAAATGTCAATCAGGGCTGTTGAATAATGGCGGAATGGTGTAAGCATAATAACATGATAAGGTCTTCCACTTAATATATGCTGCAGAACTAGTATTCCAGAGTTATTACTCATGCAGTAAATTAAAAAGCTGAAGTGTTTCTTATGTTCTATAGAATTGACTAGAATGCATTTCTACTTTAAGACTAAGTTTAAAATATATGTAAATTTTATTTCAAATTTACTCAAAGGCCACTCCGGTTATAGCAGGTTAATTGAAATGCAATTCATATAAATTTCTCTGTTAACCTCCACTGTAATTCATTTGATTAAAACGTACTAAAATGATCACAACAAAATTATTAATTGTGGTTGCGGGTATTTGTTGTTTGCACTTAACGCCCATAAATGGCAATAGTCGTGATTTGGTAGCAGCTTGGAAAGAAATCCATAAAAATAACAACCAAGATATACAACAAACTACTGCGATCTACAATAAATTGCGAGAAGAACAAAGAGCCATTGCTGAGCTGCGTACAATAGTGGAAAGTCATCTGAGAGCTGAAAATGCAAAATTACTATCCAATACCATAGTTTCGCATGATAATGAAGATGTTCAACTGAAGTTAAGAGAAATTCTATGGAATATGATTGAACAGTATGATCAAAATTTAATTGAGGATATATTCGGTGAAGCATTGAAGGATGTAGGTGTTTTGAAAAAGCTGGCCGATTTACCTGAGATTTTATGGAGCATTTATAAGAAGGGCGATGAGAAATTGTTTGAAACAATGTTGAGAGCCCAGCTGCAATTGTATGGTAGCTATCGTGGTAAATTTCATGCCGATGAAAAGAAGTATTTCTACAAATTTGCCTATCGTCTAAGCAAAATAAAGGAGGATCCTTTATATCATCAAATGGATGGAGATTTAAAAGCAAATGTGGAAAGTCTACAAGACTCTCTACCCAATAATGTGAAATATTTATTTTTTGCTTCACATTTCTGTTTGCAAAATGCTCTCTATTCGAAATACATCTACACGGCTATCAGTGCAAAAATTGATGCGCTTAGTCGTTATGTTTGGTTGTGGCATGATAATCTTTCTATGGATGATACAGGCTACATTAAAGCTGACATACAAGCATATAATCCAACCAGAGATCAAAAATTAAAAGTTGCTCTGAAAAGTACGAAATACGATATTTTCTATTACATGATGCCCAATAGCAAAATTATTGCCGGTTGGGATAATAATAACACACCAATGCATCATATATGGGAGATAGAATTTTTGGATGGCGATCGTGTTACATTCACTCAAGACAATCATTTGATGTGTGCCATAACACCACATGACGGTGAGAGACGGAATGTAGGTGGACGTGCAAAGGGACTTGTTGGAAATAGACCAGAATGCCAGTGGCGTTTAGGTGAATGTAGATACGTTAATTAAATCACATGTAAAATACACTTGTGTTGTAAAATTTTTTTTTGTTGTAAAAATTTATTATTTTTAAGAAAAATATGTATGTACGTGTGATTATATGAAAAATAATAATCAATACGTAGCATTGTGTGCAAATAAAAATGTTGTTTTTATTCATAATTTAAGACTGATAAGCTATCATGTACATATCGGGTGGGTCATCAATCGGTTTAAATTTGGTTGTATCGAATCTTATAATACTTATGTCATTCTATTCACAAAATTCAGTATATTTTTCCCACGGAACGTTTGAACAGCTTTGGGATTTATTGGAAATTTATTTCCAAAACTAAGGCCATTGGTCGGAAATTGCACGAAAATGTTGTAAAAAATTTGGCCACAGAGAAACTGATTTCATTGTTTATGCGACAAGAAGTGAACGTGCTTGTACAGTGCTAACAGCAAAAATTATCGAAGCTGTGACTGAGAGTGTGAAAAGGTCTCGGTATGGTGGGTTACAAAGGTCAATTGGTTCAAGAGTTGAAGTCGCATGACCATCCGACTACGAGAAACTGTACGATGATGTCGATTTTGCCATCTTTTCGAATGAAGCCAATTTTTATCTTGGTAGGTACGTCAATAAGTAAAATTTCCATGTTTGAAGCTCAGAAAACCCCCACATGGCCATACAGAAGCCAATGCATCCATCACGAGTGACTGTATGGGGCGGCTTGTGGTGCGGAGGCATCATTGGCCCACATTTCCTTGAAAACATGGACGACGCAACCATTACGGTCAATGGGAGACACTTATCGCACTATGATAATTGAATTTTTTGCATCCTCTCTTTGTGGAATTGATGTGAACAGTGTTTGGTTTCAACAGGATGGTGCATTTGCCACAGTCAAACGCTTGATAGTCGTTTAATTTGCTGAAATAGTGATGCCAAGCTGTGACTTGACACCGTTGGACTATTTTCTGTGGGGCGCCCTTAAAGAAAAATATTTTGTCGACAAACCAGAGACAATTGAGCATTTGAAGGTCAACATTCGTTATGCCATTGCCGAGATACGATCTCATGCACTCGAAAAAGTGCATGAAAATTGGTACAATCGAATTAGGAACTGTGAGGCTAGCCACGGCTGCCATATGAATGAAATGATATTCCATTTCTAACCGGAAAAATTGTACTTCACAACAATATAATAAATTTGGCAAGATTTCAAAACATTTTTGTTTTACTGCATTTTTAAATTTAAACTTTTAATTGGCCCACCCTGTACATATTTTACTTTGTGATTATTCAGATTTTTTAATCATTAGGTCATGAGTTTTAAAAGCAATTAATGTTTTGCTGTGTATTGACAGCAACAGGGCACACAAGATATCAATTGAAGCTACAGATCAAATAATGAAAGGTTACCGTGGCATTAAAATTTTCTTTAGTGATACTCTTATTTGCATACAATATATGTGTCTTTACTGAAAGATTATAAATTTTAACATAAAAAAATACTAAAAAACATATTTTACAAGCGATTTAGTTCTCAAATCTGCATTCACCCAAACGCCATGTGCATTCCAAACTATTTCCAACAACTGCTTTTGCGCGTCCACCTACATTACGTCTTTCAAGATCGTGTAAATTTGTGACACACATTAATAAATCGTCTTGAGCGAATGCAACACGTTCACTATCCCCGAAATCTACCTCCCATATATGATGTGATGGCGAACTATTGTTATCCCAACCGGCAACAGTTTTACTGCTTGGCATCATGTAATAGAAAATATTATACTTCGTACTTTTAAGAGCAATTTTCAATTTTTTGTCTACGGCCGCATTGTATTCTTGAATTTCAGCTTTAATAAAGGCGGTGTCATCCATAGCCTTGTTATTATACCACAACCAAACATAACGACTAAGCGAATCAATTTTATAACTAATCGCTGTATACATGTATTTCGAATGGTGGATATTTTGTAAACAGAAATAAGGAGCGAAAAATAAATATTTCACATTATTGGGTAGAGTGTCTTGCAGACTTTGCACTTTTGCTCTTATTTCCCCTTGTATTTGCTTGTATAAAGAATCCTCCTTGATTTTGCTTATATAATAGGCAAATTTGTAGGCATATTTCTTTTCGTCGGCACGAAATTTCACACGATATATGTCATACAAATGCAACTGGGCCCTCAACATTGTTTCAAACAGTTTCTCATCGCCCTTCTTATAAATGCTCCATAAAATATCAGGTAAATCGGCCCACTTTTTCACAATACCTACATCTTTCAAAACTTCATCGAATATATACTCGATTAGAGTTTTATCGTATTGTTCGTACATGTTCTGTAAGATTTCTCTCGTTTTTCTTACAACATCTTCAGTACACGGCGACATTAGGGCATTTGTTAATAAATTAGCATTTTCATCTCTCAGGTAACGTTCCACTTTTATACGCAACTCAACAATGGCTCTTTGTTCTTCCCACAAACGATTGTAGATTGCAGTTGTCTTTTGTATATCTTGGGTATTATTTTTAAAGAGTTCTTCCCAGGCTGCTACCAAATCATGACTACTGCCAGTTACGGGAATTAAGTGCAGACAACAAATACCCGCAACCACAATTAATAATTTTGTTGTGTTCATTTTAGTACGTTTTAATCAAATAAATTACTGTGGAGATTAACAGAGAAATTTATATGAATTAAATTTCAATTATCCCGCTATAACCGTGAGTATCTTGTGAGTAAATTTTCATAGAAAGACAAAATTCGAATGTAGTGACGTACAGGTTCGAACTTTCGCATACCGATGATTGGCATGGAATATGACTTTCGATTCACGGTATCCCATAAGATTTCAGTCTGCAGATACATTTGAAAAGCTACGATGGTTAGGCTAACTTTTTATTAAAACTTATGGTCCGTGAAATGAATGTTTCCCAAAAGTCCGTGGGTCAAATTTTTAAGATAGACTTGGGACTTGCTGCTTTCAAAGGCTGTACTGGACGTTTGATTATTGCAGAATAAAAAAATTATTAAGTTTAAAATGCAAACATGTATTAATGACGCACGCTGATCACTTGAATGGAATTGATTCCTCGTATCGAAAAGGCCATCAGCCAGCCTCAGCTGCGATTTAGTGGGGAGTGTGTGACAATAAGGTCGATAATTCATGTTTCTGAGAAACATAAATCAAAGTTTACCACGGAATTGTCTTTTAAAATCCGCTAGAATACAGGCTTAGAGGATGCACATAGTTTGCTACATAATATAGCCGAACATCGTTTCCTTTACACACATACATAATTGTTCATTACAACCCTTCAGTCAGGATTACGACCTAGTTTCTCACACCACTTATGTTGTGTGTGTTAATTTTATACATGAGTGGCGGCACCTACAGTTTAAAGTCGACTCCGAACGACAGATTTTTGAGAAACTTTTCATGGCAATTTTATTTACTCTCAGAGTTTTTGCCAGAAATCTGCTGAGAGGAAGTCGCCGAAGAAATACTTTTTGTATTTTATTTTGATGTCTGGCCTGGGGCTCGAACCCTGGCTTTTTGTCTAATAAGCCACCACACTACCTACTAGACCACGGTGACCCGTTTCCTTTAGGATAGTTTAAATTTGCGGTGTGATCAACTTCCCATTTGAATAAGTTCGTGCGACTATTGGTGTTAGGCCAGAATCAAAGCAGGACATTTCGGATTTGTATATGCTTTTTGTATTTTATTAAATTTTTTATCGAACAGGAAATAGTGTTGGTGTCCCGATGGTCTTGTTGGCAGTGTGCTAACCTTCAAATACCGAGCCCGTGGTCCGGTTTTCACCAGAGAACCTCTGTGTTTTGTGATTGTGTGACTGTTGACATTATATGAATAAACGAAAAAGAAAAAGACTGAGGGAATTATTACAGAGCAATTCTCGAGAAAAAAAATTACGAAGGTATACATATACGAGTATACTAGTCATAAAAACGTTTCAAAATTAAAAATTTCTCGCATTCTACCCCTCTTTCTTTTCTCCTATAAATAACTTCCTGTTATTTCAACACAATGCACAACAATTCTTCGTGGTAGGAAGATGTTCCCGTATCTTCTCGGTCTCCTCAACATTACAGCTTCCACAGAGGTCGTTATGAAGTATTTCTAGCCTCTAGGCGAGTTTACATACATACTTTTATACATAATTGGTCATTACAACCCTTCAATCAGAGTAACGACTAAACTTGTATTATCATTCAATGGGTTAAATATTGATTGTCCAATTTTAATTGAATAACAAAAATAATTTTTTGGAAATGTATACGCTAGTGGAAAAATATTAGTAATTAATGTATTTTCATAATTACGCAATTTTCATTAGGTATCTGCTTAAAATCGTTGGGGGTATACACTTACCCCTTACTATTACACCACAACGACGTTAAAAATAACTATTTAAGTAAAGTTGGTGAATTGAACCAATTAGGAGTGACGTCATTTGTCACAAATGCTCAGAAACATTCAGTGCGTAATGTTTTCAAGTTGAAAACTAAACAAATATGAATTATGTCTTGTGACTATAATTTCTTTCTACATAAATATTGAACTTACTTACTTACTTACTTAATTGGCCATATCAACCCGACTTACGGATTTCGACCTGCCGCAACACATCCTTTCAGGCGCCTCTGCTTCTTGCGCGCCTACGGCAGTTGGTCACAATAATCAATGACAGGGATTCCTCGATTTGGTCCTTCCAACGGATACAAGGTCGTCCTTTTCGCCGACTTCCGTAGATGCTCCTCCATTCGAACGACATGGCCGAGCCAGCGCAGTCGCTGGATATTAATACGCTGCACAACGTCTATATCGTTCTCACTATTGGATCGGATGCGGAAATCATCGCCAACTCGCAATGGACCGAAGATCTTACGTAGTACTTTTCTCTCGAACACTCTCAGGGCTGCTGCATCAGTGCTTAATAGTGTCCACGCCTCTGCGCCATAAAGAACACGGGTTGGGTGAGCGTCTTGTAGAGTGTTAGTTGGGTTGTACGAGAGAGGTCTCTGCTACTCAATTGCCTATAGAGACCATAGTAGCACTTGTTGGCAAGACTGATCCTGCGCTTTATCTCCAGGCTGACATTCTTTTTGGTGGTAACGGCGGAGCCAAGATAAATAAATTCCTTGACTGTATCGAAAGTATAGTTATCGGCCGTAATCTGAGAATCAATACGCCGCACTTCTCTACTTGTCGATAACATATACTTTGTTTTGCCCTCATTTACTGCCAAACCCATTTTAGTAGACTCCCGTTCAATAGCACTAAACGCAGCAGTAACATCTCGCTTGGTACGCCATATGATGTCAATGTCGCCAGCGTACGCAAGCAACTGGACAGTTTTTTGAAAAATAGTGCCAATGCGATGCACTCCCGCCTTTAGCAGAACACTCTCCATGACGAAGTTGAAGAGGTCGCATGATAAGGGGTCGCCTTGTCTGAAACCTCGCACGGTATCAAAAGGTTCGTAGAGGTCCATTTCTACCTTGACGGAGACGCAGGAATTGCTCAACGTCATTCTGCATAGCCTTATCAGCTTCGCAGGTATACCGAGCTCAGACATTGCGGCAAAAACACGATCCCTTACGGGGCTATTGAAACTGATTACTTGAAGTATGGTTTTTATCAAGCTGAACAACTCAACAAGCTGGGCTAAAGCCACCACCTTCTATGACTTTAGCTTAGACTTTATAATATCATACTTATTGGAGACTGCATTGTTTTATTTACTTCAGTAAGATTTTCAATGGTTGCATACATTTTTTCATGAGTGTGGATATTTCTCAAGACAATTGAACACATCTTATCTGTAAAAGGAATGCCCTGTGAGTTATTTAAAGAAAGTTTAAAGAACATATTAACATAAATGAACAAATAAATTGAAAATATAAAGAAAATTGAATGTTATAACGATAATACTGAAGTGAGATTTGTGATTTTGCTTTTAATTCTGCCACTATCTCGTCCAAAAAATTCAAAAATTGCCTTTTAATTCCAGGATAAATAGCCAACCACAGCAAAAGTTAGGTGTACGGTGTTCCCTTTATAATTAAATCAAAAAGAATTTAAAGGCATATGGTATGTTGCCTTTACCGCCACTGTCTAGACTTTAGTTAAGAGACTAAAATACATGATTAAATAACTGATAAGTCATAAAGAATATAATTTGACTAAACATAGAAATAATTAAACACAATACGTATGTATACATACATAGCCATTCAAATGTATTATCTTCTTGATATCTTGTAGCAATTTCCACTCCAAGTATATATTTATACTTCTTGTCGTCGTTATTTATATTGCTTTCCTTTTTGTTTTTGCATATCCTTTCTTTTGTTTCTTTGCTTTTCAAGGATAGAATTTTAATTAAAATAAGGATCGTTGTTATTCAATGTTTCATATTGCTTCTGATGGATGTTTTGTTTTGCAATATTTGACTTCATGTTTCATGCAACAATTGCTAATGAATTCGGAGAAAGTATAGCGAAATGAAAGTATATACATATGTACATATGTATGTTTAACTCTGAATATATCAGACTATTCGTTTCTGCATTCTATGAATAAACCACAGTTTTAGGATTTTCTCCATTTAAAGTGGCCAACTATAGAAATAAACATTAGACGACTACTAATTGAAATCCTTAAATACTGTTTTTTTTAATTTGGAAGGAGCAGAATATATACAATGAATGTACATTCCTTCCTTTTTATATTTTAAATATGAATGACAATGACAAAATGATTAACCAAATAATTCTCCTTATAGGGCTGAAGAGTGACTAAATGTTAACTGCAATGAGTTCAGAGGCCAGTAGCCAAATTTGACAATCTGCAAAGATTGCGATGACATACAAATGGAGAGCAAATAATAAAAAAACTTACGCAGATATTGAAATGCTCATATAAAGACGTCCAATCAATCACATTAGGAACAACAATAAAAAAGTGCGTTGGTCCTAATAACCATGCTGCAAACATTATCGAAGTCCACCACCAACATGACTCAAAATCGGTTCGAGTACAAAAAAGACAGAAAAAACTGTCTTATCAGATTCTGCATTTAGGGAAATGGAGTTCGAAAACATTATCCCAAAGAGAATGTACGACGTTAGCTGGATTGGTAAACTATCAATCGTACTTGCGACTTCTACCAATAAAGCTTTTTGTGTAACAAAATCAACGTTTCCAAGGAAAAAACCATGCTCGATTATTCTGAAGCTAGCACTCTCATGTGCATCTTTCAAATTCAACAAATCTCCTAGGTTACTGAAGACTACGTATTAAGTGTAGCACTTTTTTATCTGCTGATATAGTCGCCGTAGTCTAGTAGGCGACTGTGTTGGCTTATTAGACGTGAGTCCATGGTTCAAACCTTAGGTTATACATCAAAACGAAAACATGAAAAAATATTTCTATGGCGATTTCTTCTCAGCAGATTTCTGACAAAAATTCTAGCATACTTGTCGTTGTATAAGAATACCGTTTGAATATGTAATAATCGCTCCAGCAGTCACTTTCTTCATCTTCAGATGTTGTGTGTATTATTTCTTGATGTAACTCACTTGAATCACTTAAGTTTATGGTATTTAACTAAAGCCCAGATTAAGAATTTATTATATTACATATACGAGTACAGTGGACATCAAAAGTCTTAGTACGGCAATATATTTTGACAAAAAAAGTTCCCACAGGCTTAATACTCTTGCACAAAGTCCCGATATGACTTCAAGAGAGTATTTAGGAGATCATTTGAAAGCACGGTTACGTAATCGTTAAACCTCAAACAAAAGTCAATCGAAAAACTTGCTCATGGTACCACCAGAAAACACTAAACAAAACCTGTACATTCAATTACAAATGGGTTAAATCGAGTGCTTGATTTTAAGGGATATTCTACTAAATACAAAAGATAACATTTTCCTATATACTCCGGGTTCTCCTTGGGAGTACCTATGGAGTCATCTAAAACTTGTCATTATTTTTCTCTTGTTTTATGAAAAACATTAAAAAATTGTTTGTTTTATAATAAAACAGAAATAAATTAATAAAATAAATATAAAAACCCTAATTTTTATACAAACTTTTGGCTACAAATTCATGAAATTGCTAAAATATAGTGCCGTACTAAGACTTTTGCTATCCACTGTATGTGTACATAAAAGCCCCGGGATTAATGTCTACATATAGCGGTGTATAGAGACTTTTTCTTTGACTGTATTTCATTTTAGCTTTGAAAACTTTGATTACCAAATTTCTCTGTAAGAGTCATATGTTTCGCATGAAAAAATCGTTTTCATTTAAAACATCGAATAAAAAAAAAATTTTTAATAAAGTTTCATACCAAACGAACTTAAGCTTATTTTTAATAAAAATATATATGTTATCTTTAACGGTAAAATTAATTTGTTGGTATGTATATATTTCTGGGTTTCCCAGAAAAGTGGTAAAAAAACGTTTTTACTTTTTATGAAATTCTCTCAAAATAAATGAAAAATTATTTTAAAAAGCGAAAAGAAATATTCCGAGAAATCAGGAAAGTTTATAAACATTGTTTGTCACGTTTTACTTTTAACTCTGAAATAAAAGTTCAAAAAATGTTTTCTAATGTACAGTGACTTTCAAAAGTGTTCATAAAAACCTGCAACACTATTATCATAGCACAATACATCTATCAATAATACAATGTTGTTAATAAAAATTATTTATTCTTTGTGAATAAATAAGACATGTAACAGTGGCCTTGTGCCATGCCTTGTGGAGTTCACTGTACATTAGAAATATTGAACATTGCACGTCTTATATTCGTATTTACTTCTAGTTTTCAACGTCATTAATATTTAATTCACACATATGAACTCTTTCAACCCAGGAAAAAAACACAACAACAGATTGTAAATAATTAAGAAATATTAACTGAATTCTATGTTAATTAACAGTCTAACATAATAAAATAACAGACTTTAAATGCAAAGATACTGAAATACTCGTACTACAAATAAATACTCTCATTTCATATGCTCAACTCTAACTTTTATGCTAGAGCTGGCGGTTATTCGAAGTCATGTGGTATAGAAATCGAATATTTATTCGTATATTTGAAATAAAGTGATTTTATTTTCATTTCAGTTGTTGTAATAGACACATAACAACATAATTGGTCATTACAACCCATCAGTCCGGATTACGACCTCGTTTCTCACACCACTTATGTTGTGTGTGTTAATTTTATACATGAGTGGTGGGACCTACAGTTTAAAGTCGACTCCGAGCAACAGATTTTTGAGAAACTTTTCATGGCAATTTTATTCACTCTCAGAGTTTTTGCCAGAAATCTGCTGAGAGAAAGTCGCCGAGGAAATACTTTTTGCATTTTGTTTTGATGTCTGGCCTGGGGTTTGAACCCTGGCTTTACGTCTAATAACCCAACACACTACATACTAAACTACGGCGACCTTTGAAGAAACTAAGTCGTAATCGTGACTGAAGGGTTGTAATGGCCAATTATATATACATGTTTGAAGAAACTGCAAATTTGTCAAAATTTCATCATTTAAGTGCTGCCATAAGTTAGCACAGTACATGCAGAGGAGTTTTTTTTTAATAACAATCAAAAAAAATTCTCTTAAAAACAGATGTCATGAACTTTTCTGCATACGAAGCCTTAAACGCCTATCCATCCTATTTATGCAGTATGTTAAAACACCGAAAACTGGATTTTTAGAGGATGCTCACGATTCTTCCAATTATTTGCTACAGATGTAGAATGAAACACACTTGCCTTGCGTTAATCTATCATCAAATGTTTTCATGCCGCTGTGACTCATCTTTCATACCGATTTCTCATGTCCAAATTTTATTAACATGAGGCATTAAGCTTTTTAAAATGGCTATCACATCTACAGTTTACAAATATTCAGCCGAAATACATAGTGGATATGGTTTTGACGATTTTTTGTTGTAATAGAACATTTATTAATTTTAAGGCTGTAGATGAACGCACGCATCAAGTGTTTTCTATTAAAAATATGTAGAGTATGTACTTGACATAATGTATAGAAAGAGTTTGTTATTGCATTGTGTCATTTACGTTCTATTATTTGTTACACAAATCACAATTCTCTACACTTTCTATTGCAGCCTCTCGTCTCCAAAATACATACATACATAATTCGTCTTTAGAACCCTTTAGTTAGGATTACGACATAGCTTCTTACACCACTTATGTTGTGTGTGTTAAATTTATGCATGAGTGACAGGACCAACAGCTTAAAATCGGTTCCGAACGACAGATATTTTTGAAGAAACTTTTCATGACCAAATAAAAAGCGAGTAGATTCAGTGTCTGTTGCTGGTACATAATTTGTCAACCGAGAAGCCTTTGAAATTCACTAGACCAACTATTCGTTGTTCTATTAATCGAATCACTTATAGTTTAACGGCACTAATTTAAATTCTCATTTACTTCCTGTACTGTGCAAACAAATATCACATACTTACACACACGAATACACTCAAAGGAAAATAATTTAAAATTAAAGTTGTAGAATTTAGACAACAACAACAACGACAACAACAGCGACAACAACAACAACGACTGCAATATGTTTCATGTTTGTATTATTTTACGTGACTGAGCATTTAAAATATCAATATGTTCTGTACATTTTGTTTTTGTTTTCTTACAAACTCGCACTCATTGAGAGCCATAAACAGTTTCAGCCACTAACACATATGTACAGTAGAATACAATATACTCTCCAGACTCCAGTTCTTGTTTTGTGTCTCCAACAAATTTATATGAGACTCATACGATGGGAGCCATGCAGGAATACAATCTAACACTCAACACACATGCTTGTACATTATTCACGCATACATAAGTACATACATACATATATGATTTCATGCTGTGCTATTTGTGAATATGGGTAAGTGTTTGTACGTATTAGCATTTAAAATTATTTTTATAATTAAATGTACACAAAGGAGTTTAAGACTAATGATGTTAATGTACCCGTACACATGCATACATACATATGTACCCGTATACACACATACGTACATATGTATACATACATATATACATGCATGCCATATGTACATACATACGTTATATTATATAATATTTATGTCACTGCGTTCAAAGAGCAATTGTTATCGGTATATTAAAAGCATCTTAAAATTATTTGGCTTTTTTTTTTGGTATAAGTAAGTGTAGAGTGATTTTAAATTCTATATAAGTTATGCTGGCTGCTTATTAAAGAATTTCCGAAATAAATTTTATTAAAAAATTATCCGTTTTATTATAATTAGACAAACAATTAAATGATACAGTGTTGGATAAAAGTCAAGCAAAACATTGAATAACAGAAATATGGTTGTTTCATGCAACCCCAAAATAAAGAATCTCTTAAAATCGAAACCCATGGTCTTATAGGCCAAAGGACTGCTCCAAAACCTGAACTTAATTGCAGCAAGCAAACTGGTCACTAAGTTGTACACAAACATATCAGACAAGTTAAATTCTTCCTTTTTTTCCCTCAAAAAAAATATAAATAAATATCAATAATCATCGCATGATAGCTTGCGGTATTGCGATTTTCATTGTGTTTAAAGAAATACTGACGGATGAGGTCGACTTTGATTCAAATATAAAATTTTTTTTTTCAATTTTTTGGTTTTGAATATGAGTTATGCCTTCACAAGCTTAGCTGACTGGGGCCTTATTTATCAACCTTTATTTTCGATTGTGAATCACGATTTTGTAGCAATTGTACATCTAATCTTATGAATATTTCTCTCCACACTGAGCTGTGATGAGCCTCAAGATATTCTATTTGAAACAATATCAACTAGCCGTGTTAGCCAGATAGGTAGATAGACGTGGCTGCCAGTGACATGGCTGAGGAATATTACAGAGCTCCCCTTAGACTCCCGTATATAGTATAGGGTCTTCCATTAATCGCATTATGTCCTTAAATTAAAAAAGAATAAAGTGTGTGCGTCATATTATGGAAATATTTAATTCGTTTGAAAGACCTTTTGATATCATTATGTTTGGAAAACGTCGTTCAAATGTTCGTTATGGCTTCTCTGTGTGGAGTGCATCGGAGATGTCCAATTTTCCACGACTCTGGCGCATAAATCAGGCTGAATTTGCTCGATTATGTTGGCTTTGAAGTCGGCTTAGTCTAGCAGTCTAGCCAAAAAAGAATTTCGATGTTAGGAGTTGCCGTAGTCTAGTAGGTAGTGTGTTGGCTTATTAGAAGTGAGGCATCATACCCCAGGCTAGACATTTCCAACAAAATGAAATATGAAAAAATATTTCCTCAGTGACTTCCTCTAACCAGACTTTTGGGAAACATTGTGAGAGTAAATAAAATTGCTTTGAAAATTTTCCTAAAAATCAGTCGTTCCGAGTCGACTTAAAACTGTAGGTCCTGCCACTCATGTTTGAAATTACCACACACGACATATGTAAGTGGTGTGGGACGCAAGGTCGTAATCCTAATTGGAGGATTGTATGTGTGGCTAATTTTCATATAACCTCGACTTAAGAAAACCCCACAAGAAAGATCTCGGTGGCCCCTATACGGCCATACCGTCAAATCTCTAGTGCAGATCTGTATGGCATGCAGCCCTGAAATCCCAAATCATCTAATTTAAGCCAAAAATTTGATAGTTGTCGACCTAAAGTACTCGCCGTTGATGCTGATTATCTGGCGAATGTCGTCCTCAAAGGAATACGAACTGATGATGCCGCCAGTCCAAAATCCACACTAAATAATAACTTTTTCAGAATGCATTCAAAGCTCCTGGAACTGAAAATTTAAAAATTGTGTTTGTTAACGTACTCATTCATACCTATCACTGAAAAACAGTTTCCGCTGAAAATAAGGGTGAGTTGCTAACTGCTCTAGAGTCCATTCACCGAACACACAACGTTGTCTAGAGTCGTTTACATTCAATTGCTGGATCTAGTCATGACGCGAAATTGGCTAAAGGACGCCAAGGACGAGTTTTTGTGAATGATGTGAAATTAACTGCCACGCATTCTCAGATACACTATCACAAACAGCGACATTATTTTCGGCAGTTTTTGTCTTTCGCCGAAGTATGGATGGTGGTCAATCGTTTACTAAACCAGTGATCATCTCTCTGTAGGACAACTAAGATAATCATAAATTGCAGGTACTTTGCCCGTATAGTACACTCATTTTTATAAAAAAAAATGTATTACCTGCACATGTTGTTGAAAGCCATTGTGATTTAGCAAAACATACTGAATAAATGACAACTAATTTGACAGATGCAGCTTTAACAAAATGGCCGTTATTAATTGTTAATATTTGGAGGTTTGTGTTTAAAAATCCGAGAGAAATCAAAATGATGAACTGAAGACCAATACCTGATGTAAAGTGTTCTTTTCTTACTTGTCTTTGCATCTCCTGTAGACACTAAACATTCAGTAAGTAATATATCTTCTTTGTATTAAATTAATTCAATCGTTGTTCCTAATAAATTAATTTGTAGCAATTCCTGTGCGTTAAACATTCAATACATTATTACTTCTTTAATCTGTTTTCATATGAAAATAATTATTTCTCTTTTATAAACCTATACCATAAAAT
The DNA here is from genome assembly GCA_958299815.1 of Sarcophaga carnaria. NCBI lineage: Eukaryota > Metazoa > Arthropoda > Insecta > Diptera > Sarcophagidae > Sarcophaga > Sarcophaga carnaria. Next base: position 44,154,238 of record OY283150.1, read on the forward strand.
ACTTTCCATACGAATCATAATATTTTAACAAAATAAGTGGCAAAAAAACTTTCACATATATGTACATACGTTCATACACTTAAAATATAAGAGATTTGCATAGAGATCTGTTTCATCACCAAGTCGACATTCTAAAATAAAGTTAAACTGTTTGAAAAATTCTTCTTACCTCTCCAAACAAATTGTTTTCAGAGATAAGCACTCTTTCGTTAAATATTTTATTTTTCTCTTGTGAATAAAGTTTCTTTCTTTTTGTTTTATTTTCGATTTTTTTTTGCAAATATATTCATATTTAACTTATCAATGTTTGCGTAAATAATCAATTTTAAGAAAAATGTTAGCAAAAGTTCTCAAATATTTACACGCAACTCATACACATGAACACCCCCAGCCACCAGGAATTCACCTACAATACGTAAAATAATGAATAAAAAAAAAAACGAAAGAGAATTCGCAATTTGAATATGCTGATTAGACAAAAGTAAGAAAAACAAAAAGCAAAAACAAGGAGAAAAGAAAAATTTGTTTAAACTAATTTTGCATAGTAAATTAGTATCAGTTATCACAGCTAAGAAGCAAAAAAAAAAAATTCGCAAGCAAAAGAAAAATTTCCTGTGGAGAATAGTAGGTGGGGAAACAACACCGCAGAGATAATAAAATCAAAAGTATTTTACTTTGGAAAATAATAATACAACAGCACACGCTCACATGTTCGAAAGTGTAAAAATGAATGTCATTGAAGTATTCGGGTTATGAAGGGGCCTAAAACTGTACTAAATTGAAGGTAACTCTAAAGCTAATGAAGTAAATAAACAGTTATTCATACACCATGAAGTCGCCGTAGTCTAGTAGGTAGTGTGTTGGCTTATTAGACGTAAAGCCAGGGTTCGAGCCCCAAGCCAGACATTAGAACAAAATACAAAAAGTATTTCTTCGGCGACTTCCTCTCAGCAGATTTCTGGCAAAAAATCTGAGAGTAAATAAAAATTGCCATGAAAAGTTTCTCAAAAATCTGTCGTTCGGAGTCGACTTTAAACTTTAGGTCCCGCCAATCATGTACAAAATTAACACACACAACATAAGTCGTGTGAGAAACTAGGTCGTAATCCTGACTGAAGGGTTGTAATGAATGCTGAATGAAGCTGAACTGATGCAAAATTAACAGTTTTAATATCCGGTTTTAGCTTTTCTTGTAGATTCCAGGGCAAATTTTGCTACTGATGGTGCTTTCAATACCTGAATAACATTACTTAGACGGCAATATGTTAAGTTATTTTCTATGCATATTCGCCTTCGGAAAATAGAGACTGTGGCTATCCGTATATTTCGAGCAACATTTTAAAAGAAATTTAGATTCCAAAAATTTCCAGTATTATCCAAGTATCCCCCTGACATTATTCTATGAAAAACATAAGATGTCTATTCAACTTTTTAAATAATGTTTTTCAAGCCTTTAACTGTTGGAGACACTAATATAGAAGCGAAAAAAGTTATATAATATTAGATATCATCGGCCACAAATACCACTCAAATGATACAAAGACCACTTGAATTTCGTCAGCGAAAAGGCATACGTAACTCAGTGGGGCACTAGCGGGCATAATGCTAAAAATTAGAGGGTATAAAAGGCTTTGAAGAGGAGGATAATATTGATGGTAGATCGGTTGGAAGCGCTCTCTATGATTTCGGGACAGTATCCGATAAAGCGGCAAAGTATTGACAAGAACAATACCGATATATATTTTGGTGGGTGAAATCAGATGAATATTCTGCGTCTAGAAGATCCAGGATAACCGGCTGAGGTAAAAGGATGGATTTATATGTACTTTGTACAAATAGCACTCACGAGGAAGGGATAGTTTGAAGAATTGGTCATTACAACCCTTCAGTCAGGATTACGTCCTAGCTTCTCACGCCACTTATATATTGTGGGTTAAATTCATACAAGAGTGGCGGAACCTATAATTTAAAGTCGACTTCGTACGACAGATTTTTTGAGAAACTTTTCATGGAAATTTTTTTTTTATTCTCAGAGATTTTGACAGAAATCTGCTGAGAGGAAGTCACCGAAGAGATATTTTTTCTTATATTGTTTTGTTGAAGCTGTCTGACCTGGTATTTGAACCGTCTAATAAGCCAACACACTACCTGCTAGACTACGATGAAAAATAGGCATTTCATTATATTTCTAATTTAATTACACTTCTACCCTGTTGTTGACTGGTCACGGCTGCTTCAGAAAATGTTGCTAAACTATGTGGTTAAGGACTAAGTTATCGAACATATACTTTCCAGCATACAAGATTTCGGTGGTCTTTAAAAATGATTCCAGGACATCCCAGCTTATCGCTAAAATATTGATTTCTTCAAGTGTGCGGAACGAGAGTAGTCAGCATATGGCTGAAGTCATATTCGAATTCCGAAGGTTGAATAACAAGCTTTAAAGCTAATCAGCCCTCTGCAATGTAATACCAAATGGCAATTCCACGGAGAGAAAGTGACTGTCGAAATTAGGGAGCAGATTTACTACGTAGATGCCAGCGAACTACAGATTAAAAAAAAAGTGTGAAACAAAGCGCGATGTTATCAAAAGTCGTTTTTTGTGGTATTTCATAATAACAGGAGTTAAATTTGCCTACCTTGTTGTATATGCTGCCATCATTTTATAAAAAAAATCTCTAAGAATATTGATCAAGAACTGCAGAGAATGGGGGAGAAAAGGCTTTATGTCCTGAAAACATAATTATCCTGGAAAGAGCTAACTTGTGGGCATTACAACAGCCTTATGCCTTTCAAAACTTTGCAAGCAATAAGGCATGCGTTTCACGTAGCCTTTAAAGACAAAAAAGGAAATAAATCGTGTAAAAATGGATCTCTCGGTAGTTGCGCATAAACCAAGGCATTTACTTTAATGAACAATAAGTTCGAGGTAGTCGGGGCGATCTTATTCCTTTAAATTGGTACCGTCAATAACAAAGACAGTAATATGCACCTCCCGGCGACCACGGTAAAAACGATAATTAAAAATGCGGCTGAGGTTCGTTCAAGTGTAACTGCGACTGAGACTTGTTCTCTAGAAACCACCACTAAAAGAAGGACAGTAATAGTGGAAAAAATGGAAAATGCACTTCTATTTTGGATAAAGGATTTAAACAACAAAAACCTTGCAATCACTACGACAGTAATACAAAGAAAAGCAATGAGCTTGTTTAATGATTTAAAATCGGACGGTCTTCCGAACAACGAGCTCTCCGATTTTTGTTTTAACGCCAGCGGAGGTTGGTTGGAAAAATTTAAAAGAAGAGCGAAACTTCAAAATATAAAAGTTGTAGGAGAATCGGCAAGTGCAGATTGCGAAGAAGCTAAAAATTTTCCTACAAAATTAAAAAAAAAATAATTGATGAGTGTCGATATACCCCTCAATAAGTTTTTAATGTCGACGAGACTGGCTTATTCTGGAAACGAATGCCAGGAAGGACATTTATATCAAAAGAGGAGAGACTAGCAGCTGGTACAAAAATTTCGAAGGATAGGCTTACGCTTTTGCTGGGTGAAAATGCTGCAGGAGACTTTAAGATTAAGCCATTGTTAATTTATTATAATTTATGATATATTATTAGAATTTTTAATGAATTGTTTTTTTAACTTTTTATTAATAAATGCAAATTCTATTTTATACGACTAAATTCATATAACATTTTTAAGTTTCTTGTTAAAAACTACTACTACTTTGTAGTATGAGCAATATGAAATTCGATTTACGTAGTTTAGATTTAAGTCGCCTTTTTTTGGAACCAACTGCGACGTAAATCGAGGGATGACTGTATATATCTGAAATGAAATGAGGGCAACAAGTTCACGCAATTATTTTCAATAAAACTCATTTGAAACGCAACGATACAGAATAAGTTTTAGGTGGACAGTATGAGCTTGATATTGAGAATATTAAATAAATATAAGGTATGGTCAAAGACACTTCATTATATTGAGGGGTAGCTGACTAAATTGGAACAATTTTATTCGTTAATAGCGTCTATACTCTGACAAAACACCTTTGATTTGAACGTCTGGAGAACTTATTCTAAAAACGTTATCAATTTCTTCTAAGGCTCTTCTGAATTAAAAGTTCCTGCCTTTGAATTAAAAAAAAAAAAATCTTCCCATCAGATTCCCTCAAGAATAATTTCATACACACAATTTTTTATAATGTATGTATGTATGTGAAGGAGTGCGAGCGAGTATCTATGAGAGTGTTTGTTTAGGCATGTAAGTACATAAAACGAAGCTAATTTGCATATTTCAAGTATTTTCAACTGTAACATATTACTGAATGCGGCTAAATGAGAAGTGCTTCTTCCCTTTCAGTTCTCGTTTCCCTATGCAAAAACGAAAAAAAGAGAGAGAAAAATGGGAAAAAGGAATCAAAACTGAAGAAACGTTAAATTCTCTGAAAGGCAACAATCAAAAACAGTTATGGTTAACAACAACAACAACAACAATAACAAAAGAACACTTGAAAACCTACAAAATAACGGTTATACTTACAGATTTACTCACATGTATGTATGTAAGCGTATGACTAAAAACCACTTTCAAAATAAAAATAAAAACAGAAAAATAAGGCAGGCTTGCGTTTAAGAATATTTTAAATGCAAACGAGTACAAACCAATTGGGAAAACTTTCAAGCCAAAGGGAAATCCATAAAAAAAAGAGGAATAAAATACGAACAAATGGGAGAGAAACCAATTTCATAAAATACACTGTTATACTCCATGTATATGCACGCATACATATGTATGTACATACACATAGGAAAGCAGTACATAAAATAAGAAAAGAAAAACACTTTTAAACTCCCATACTAACAATCATTAGATATTAAATTTTAGATAAAGAATCAAGAAAAATTGCTGGAAAAAGAAAAAAGGTGGCTTCAAAGTTGTTTTTCTTTTCTACCATTTTGCTGTGCTGTTTGATTATGGCAAATTGCTGGTATTAAGTCAGCAAAGGTTTAGTCATCTCCTTTTGTGAAGAGGGAGCATAAAAATACATCGGAGTACGAAAACTTTATTAGAATTCTTTGTGAATAAATTAGAAGCATGAGTTATATTGCGTGTGTTTCCCTTATTAAATTAATATATGATTATGGCTGGTGGTGGTAATCTATTTGGGGAGTTTGGTTTGCTTTTTTGCTTGCTTGTTCGTTCGTTGTCTGTTTTATAAAAGCAAAGACTGTAACAATATTTATTAATTTCTAATAAATTCGTAATATAACTGTAAATACATACATACATATATAGCATGGAGGGCTGTCATAAAATAATGGTGTTCAAAGAACTGTTACAATAACTCAATTATCAGGTTTTATAGAAACTACGTCTTCTAAATTGTGAAATACTTTAATTCTTATAATTTGATATTATTTTTTACATGCCAAGCAAAATTATGAAAGTTGATCTTTTTCGTTTGTTTGTAAAATTACAGAAATTTTGTTATTTTGCGGTATACAGTATAATTATGAAATATTTCCTCATTCTTCGACAAAAGAGCTTCACTTATGGCATTCAGCTGTTCTTCCTACATTAAATCAAACGAAAAATATTCGCGTCTTTTTTATTGGATTAATTCTCTATACTGTTATATACGATCCCAATAAGGTCTACTCAAAGCTTAATGTTCTGACACACTTAAGCATGCTGCTTTAGTTTGGGTTAGATTAGCGGGTATTTTGCACTTCATAGGCAAGTTTACTCACTGGAACATATGGCCCATTGTGTCGCGTAGTTTAAGGCAAGACCCCTTGACATGATCCGTTGGTGGTGGCTTTGAACCACCTCGGTCGGGCATTTTCTTTACCATGCCCTGATCTTCAAATGTTTATGTCACCCAAAAACCGATGACGTATGAAGTGTAGGACACTCGCATTTAAGATGTTGCACTGATACCGTTTCCTCCTCAACGTGGCAGCTGCTGCAGTAATTCTGGTGGAGCAGACCGAGCTTGTCAGCTATACTGTCAATAGGCCAGTGTCCGGATTAAAACCCTGTTATAATGCTATATTAAGTCGCCGTAGTCTAGTAAGTAGTGTGTTGGCTTATTAGACGCAAAAGCCTGTGTTCGAGCCCCAGGCCAGACACTAAAACAAAATACAAACGGTATTTCCTCGGCGACTTCCTCTCAGCAGATTTCTGGCAAAAACTCTGAGAGTAAATAAAATTGCCATAAAAAGTTCCTAAAAAATCTGTCGTTCAGAGTCGACTTTAAACCGTGGATTCCGCCACTCATGTATAAAATTAACACACACAACATAAGTGGTGTGGGAAACTAGGTCGTAATCCTGACTGAAGGGTTGTAATGACCAATTATGTATGTATGTATAATGCTAACCATTCGCTTGTCGAATTTAAGTAGTTCCCTGGTTCTCTGGCTGCCCACTGCTGGCCATAGCAGATTTAAAAGTCGGCAACCAGGTATTGTTGAATTCATGCTGAATTATCGTCTCCTACTCAGACATTTGCGATCCCTTCCGTGCCAGTTCGTTCGCCTTTTCGTTTCCCTCTATGACATAGTGGCCCTGAACCCAGTAGAAATGGGTGTTGTGTCAACGTTGACGCAACGGCACCCGTTGATTTAACGAGATTGCATCCCAGCGATTTTATTGATGATGACTGTCCTCACATATGATCAAGTCCGAAGAAGGTAGGTCTCTATGTCAGCACTAAAAATGTATTTCCCAGTAATCAATATGCATCCAAGTGTTTCCTAGATAAGATCCATTCTAAATAAGTAAGTTATTCCTGGATAATTTCATGCATGACTCAGATCGCCTTTAACAAAAATTATACTCCTTAAACTCCTATTAATAGTTACCGTTCACGGTTATTTAATAATATTTTCCTTTCATATCATTGACGCAATCGATAACGTGTTCTTGATTAGTTGCTTTCAGAAAAACCAAACGGTAAACGTAACAGCTTAAAGCCTATCACGTGGAATGTTTTGTAACACACAAAATTTATTTATTTACGCATGTTATTGTTGCATTGATAATAAATATTTCTGTTTCATAAGCAATTGTATAATTAACGTCATTTATATATAAGTGGACTTAAATAATAAGAATACACACACACATATTGACATTAAACTCAAATAAATTTAGAAATGTTTACAATTACGAGATTAATTTTTGTCAATCACAATTGTATTATACAACACAGCACATCATAGTGTTTCAACTACTTAGAATTTTAATGTGCTTATAGGCAATTAATCATTGGTCAGAACGGTGCCAAGGTGTAATGCCGCCTCCATGTGAGATGTCTATGTCCTCAAATTGCTCGTGCTGTATATCCATTGTGGTATGGGCAGAGTAGCATGTAGATCATCTAGATTATCAAACTAAGGCCAAAAGAAATTGATAATCATCAACCTACAATGCACTCCATTGAGAGTGATGACCTAACCAAAGTTATTCTCAAAAATATATGAACCGTCAGCCCAAAATCCACATCAAACAGTGAATTTTTCTAGACGTATAGAACACTCTCGGATCTAATTTCGATTGATATCATTTAAATTCGACAATTTTATTTGCTTGCGTACATATTCTTACAGAAATGTTTCTTATCGCTGAAGATGATTTTTATATGAAAATTAGGGTCAGTTGGCAACTGCATCGGAGCCCATTTAGGGAACACACGTCGTAGTCTATCAAATAATGTAGTCTGTCAAATAATGACAACTAATATGAATGATGTAGCTTCAACAAGATGGTCGTCATCAACTGCCAAAGCACCTGCTGAACGACCCGATACTGATATATTGTGAATACATCAGAATTTTTCTGCCAAGTACAATGGACAATTGTACATAATCGATATGATATATGACTATTGGTTATAATATCTCATAACAGCTAAATTGCTTTCATTCCTATCAAATATTCAATATATCTCCTATATATCTTATATTATTTATTATCAATCAAGGGTTTGAAGAATGAAGGGGTTTTGAACACCTACATCCCCTTCGGTATACACATACGTAAATACATAATTGGTCATTACAGTCCTTCAGTCAGGATAACGACTTAGCTTTTCACAGCACTTAGGTTGTGTGTGTTAATATTATACATGAGCGGCGGGACCAATGAATGACAGATTTTTTTTAAAAACTTTTCATGGCAAATTTATTTACTGTCAAAGGTTTTGCCAAAATTTTGCTGACAGGAAGAAGAAATATTTTTTCATATTTCGTTTTGTTGAACACTTTTGACCGGCCCCACGTCTAATAAGCCAACATACGAGCTACTAGACTTCAGCGACTTCAGACTTAATACTACCGCCGACTATTTGAATTCTAAACACTCTCTTTCTTATTAATGGCCGTCATCTGAATCGTGCACAATCAATATGGGTGATATGAGAAGCTCGGCAATACTGACTAACGTATTGTCGTAATGGAATACTGTTCTATTTGTATGTAATTCAAATAAAACTTCTTTGATTCCGATGGAATGAAATATATAAAATGCAAGACGACCAGCTAACAACAGTTAAAGATGGATTTGACCATACAATGGACAGGAGTTGCTTTTTCAGTTATAGCTTATCTTTGCACCAAATCGTCGGGATTATGGACACATAGATGCACAAAAATATATTGAAGGCAAAATGACTCTGCAAGAGAATGACCCTTAATAGAAACCTAAAGTAGGTGTGAGAAGTTAGGTCGTAATTCTGACTAAAGGATTGTAATGACTAATTACGTACGTATGTTATGTTGGAAGAAAATGTGTTATTGTCTTGCGGAAACCCGCTTCGCTTCGTTGTCTGATTGCCCGATTTTGAACCCATAGAAAATTTGTGGAAAATTGAAAATAAAAGAATAAAACGAGAGTTGATACATCGTTATCAATTAAACTATTTCGAGCTAAAAGGAAGGCATGGTAAATATAAAATTTTGTATGAACTCTATACCTAAAACATGGCAATTTAATATTATTACAGACAAAATTTGGAAATTTCTGAGGGTTTACCTTTTTAAGGGATAGAGAAATTCAAATAGAAAGTTTCTCCAATGTGTTTTGACAATCACTATAAGTCAGATTTGGCTTCATTCAAGGATTTGAAATCACATACATACATATAACATACATAACTGGTCATTACAAACCTTCAGTTAGGATTGCGACCTAGTTTCTCATATCACTTATATTGTGTGTGTTACTTTTATAAATGAATGGCATGACCTACAATTTAAAGTCGATTCCGAATGACAGATTTTTGAGCAGATTTTTCAATGCAATTTTTATTTACTCTCAGAGTTTTTGCCAGAAATCTGCTGAGAAGAAGTGGCCGAAGAAATATTTTTCCATATTTCGTTTTGATGTCTGACCTGGTGTTTAAATCGAGGCCTCATATCTAATAAGCCAACACACTACCTACCTACTAGACTACGACGACTTTTGAAATTGGTACGATTTAATAGAAAGAAGACAAAAAGAAATGAATGCCCTGGTATATAAAAATTTTGTGCAACAGTTAATGGGATCTGATAAGGCAATAGGTAAATTTTCATAAACAAAATTTCTTTTATAATTTGTTTCTATGTTTTCTTTTCGTGTTTAAAAACTATTCCATAATATTTTGAAATTGAAAAAATTTGTGCAGTCCTTAAGCGATCGTATGTTATGTGCACAATGTTTATGACGTTTTGGCAACAGCACCATTATTTTGATAAAAAAAAATGACAATGCTCTGGTGTCAGTTGATATTTGTTACAACTTCGCTTCAAAATGATAAAAGGATTGCTGTTAGCATGTAGCATGTAGCATACTCTTCAATTTTCAATTCTCTTACTTTTTATGGACACACAACAATTCATAGTTAAATATACTGACTTACAGTGGACAGCAAAAGTCTTAGTGCGGCAATATATTTTAGAAATTCATGTATTTTAATCAAAAGTTTGTGTAAACATTTTTAGCTTATATATTTATTTTATTAATTTATTTCTGTTTTATTATAAAACAAACAAATTTTTAATGTTTTTCATAAAACAAGAGAAAAATAAGGAAAAGTTTCAGATGACTCCATAGGTACCCCTTGGGGGAACCCTGAGTAAATTTAAAATTCAAAGGCCTAATATATGAAAATATTAGCCGTTGTATTTAGTAGAATATCGCTTAAGGTCAAGCACTCCATTTAACCCATTTGGAATTGAATGTACAAGTTTTGTTTAGTGTTTTCTGGTGGCACCATGAGCAAGTTTTTCGTGTGACTTTTGTTTAAGGTTTAACGATTACATAACCGTTCTTTCAAATGATCTCCTAAATACTCTCTTGAAGTCATATCATTGTGCAAGAGTATTAAGCCTGTGGCGACTTATTTGTTGTCAAAATATATTGCCGTACTAAGACTTTTGCTGTCCACTGTATATTGCTACCGTATCACTTTTAATAAAAAATAATAAATAATTTTGAATTACGTATCCTATACTATATATTGTGGTTAAATTATAGTCAGAGATATAATTATTTAAACACCACAAGCAGTTCTTGCCACATACAGTATACTATACTTAAACAATTATGTACAGAATATATATATAAAAGCCATAATTATTACAGTGAAATCATAAATTTTCATTTGACAAGCAACTTTAAATCAAGACTGAATTTTTTTTTTTTATTTTTTTTATTTTAAGTGTTTGTAGTTCATTTCACTCTGCGACTGTATAGTATCATCGCATGACCAGCTACACTTAAGTGTGAAATTTTTCATTTGTTTTTTGGCAAAAACTCAAACTTTCTTGTTCCTACGTACATAGTACATGCATAAGCTCGAATGTCTTGTAGTAATTTTCACTAACGCCCTAGAAAATTTATGCAAATTTAATGCATTACGTTTTTAAACGTATAGAATTACTTTATAATGTTCAGACAGAGATGGTCGGTAGGTCGGTCGCTCGGTCATTAGTTGTATTATAATATGATGATATATTTCTGTATTATAATTTAATATTGTTGTTGTTGTTAATATTGTTATTGTTAGTATTATTATTATTGTGTGGTATTTTAATTTATAACTATAATGTCTTAAACTAATTAAGATATTATTTTTATTAAGTTTCGTACTAAACAAAACACAACAAAAAAAAACAAGAAAAAAACACAAAAATGTAAATGAGAATTGAGGTTAATTCTTAAACCAAGTTGCCAAAAAAGTTATCATGTAATTAAGGATTATTTGTGACTGTCAGAAATTCTATTTTATAATTAAAGATATTTTTTTTTCTTCCTTTTTATGAAGTGTTGAAATTATCCAAAACATGTTATTAGAGAGAGTAACTAATTATTACACGAAATGAATATTTTTGGGCAAATAAGTACGTTTAAATTTAAATGGATTTTCACACTGAACTGTTACGATAATGTTAAGAATTAACTAAACTGCATGAAAAAAGTTTCATTTGCATTACCATACAACACATATACACTTGGCCCGTCTTTTTGTGCGACCAACACTCAGGGGATGACCGCTATCAATGCAGTGCATTGTATTGGAACTAAGAAAATATTGTTACGAAAATGGAAATGACGTTACATTGTTTAACATTAAAATGATAAACAAAAACTACAAAAACAAAACTATGGATTTGTTTACATGATCAACAAATAAACAAAAAAATATATCAACAATATCAGCATTAGAAAAAGGGATAAACAAGTAAACAAACATGCAACGACAACACTGCAAGGACAAACGTAAAAAAAATACAAAAACAACAATAATGTAAACAACATGTTTACATTTATAGAGGTTTCGCGAAGGCAAAGTTATTTCCCTTCAAGAGCATTCACCAGACTGTTTACCCATCGATATAAAAGGCAAGTAAGAATTCAGTCAGTCTTGTATGAAGACGCGTGGCATGTGAAGAGAATAATCGTGGTTTGAAGATCTCCGTTGTAAAGATCTAACGAACAATTGTTAGTGTTTACGCAGAAGAGTGTAAAGAAGAATAACAAACAAAGCAATTGTTGTTGTTTACATCAAGTTGTGAACAGTGGCACACGGAATTGTGCGAACAATAAAGAATTTATCTGAAACTAAATACAAATTTATTTTTATTTTATTTGCAATCTACGAACTCATATTTTAAACGTTTTTAAAAGGGTAAAAACGTAACAATATGTTATGATAAGGATACTAGATTTTAGTCTATTTTTATCATAAGTGAAGGCAGCAAGTCAGTTTCACATACTAAAGAACAAATTTTGTCTGTAATGTAGTATGCGATTCACCTGCCAATCGATGTGCTCTGCTAGCAAGACTAGTTTTACGTACAAATACATGATTCTCGGGTTTTATTTCGCACGAACAAAATCTGTTATTGTAGCGATAGAACACACATTGTGAAAATGCTGCAATGAATCAATAGAGTAGGTCATTAACAACCAACTGTCGCGGTCGTGAAACCTCAAAATAGGTTTCGAGACACCGTCCCATACATTAAAGTTGTATTCCATTCTAGATAGGATGTAAGGCATATAAATAGTAAGAAGATCAGATGAAGTGAAATATTTATTGAATCGTCTTAAAAAACTGAGGCACTTGAAAAATGTGCTGGTTCCAGAGAATATCACATTAAATTTTTATGCGCACTTATGTATCAATAAAAAATGCTGGGTCTTTCACGCATTAATATCATCGCTATTCATATGACAACACTCAGAGGTTAACCGTATGTCGGATGCGAGTGAGTTACTCATATTATAACATAATTCATGAGGAATTTATATGAAATACCATGAAAGTGATATAGAAACTACGATCTAATAAGACGTAATAAAGACCCAATTGCTAAGAATATCGAATTGTCCTCAAATTTATTCATAACCTTGTCAATTTCATACATAATAGGTGGATTATGATGATCACAATGTAATGCACGAAAAGCGTTTAAGTTTGGTTCACCACTTTTGCAGTAAGTTTTTCTAATTTTATACATTCTTGGTGTTTCTTTTAAATTCAATTTTAAATTTACTTACTTCATTACTTTCCTACTTCTTCTTCTTTTTCCTATCCCCTCTATTATCCTTCCACCATAAGGACGTTTCATACAATGGGTCAATTTTCAATCGACGACACGGTTTCCTCGATTTGGTCCGTCCAACGCAAACTAGGCCATACTCATCGTCGTAGCAGCCGCCTTCATTCGAACGATATGGCCGAGACAGCGCAGCCGCTGGATGTTAATACGCTTCACAACGTTCACGTCGCTGAGAGTTCATACACCTAATTGTTGGATCGAATGCGGAAATCATAGCCAAATCACACTTTCCCGAACATCTTATGTAGGACTTTTCTCTTGAATACTCTCCAGGCTGCTGCAGCAGTGCTTAATAGTGTCCATCTTCGAATATTTCCTTGTCTTCGAATATTTCCTCTGCAGAAAACTGACTTGACCAATGTACACTCCCAGCCCTTATGTTTGTAAGACGTAACCAAATTTGAAATTCATTTTTATACTCTGAAGTATGAGAACATGTTCGATATGAGCAACATTGACTACAGTGTGATTGCAAGTGTGATCATAATTTTTCTACATACTTCGCATACGTGTAAGCGCCTATACGATATGTATGCACTCCAAATATTACAAATATTCGCAAACCATATCGGCACACAAATATTCATTCCATCTCATTATGTGTGTGCATGGGAATGTGTAAATATTCAAAACATCCACAACAACATTTGCAACACGACTAACATATCCTTCGAAGTAAAAAAAAACGAAAAAAACAACATGAAGAGTTTTGTAAGTGAATATGAGTACTTGTTAATAGCTTATACGCTGTATGTGAGTTCCAAAATCAAAATTCATGTTCAAACACTTACTCATCTATGTACATATACAGACAGACAAGCATGTTTGTATTTAACAATGTGCCAATGTGCATACACATACTCGTACACTAAACATTATGCATATCCTGTTGTATAGCTAAACATGCAGAAATCTGTATGTGTATGTAAAAAAAAGAAGCTAGATTGCGATAGTGATAGTGAGAAAGAGTGAAAAAGAGAGAGAGAGAGAGAGGAGAAAGGAAAAGAAGCCAGCTATAAATACAAACACATTTAAAAGATTACAGATCTTGATATAAATTTTTACTAGACAGTTAGTTGGCAATTTTAAAATAAAAATAACAAATCTGTCGTTCGGTTTTTTTTTTCTTTTTTTAACCTCTACAGTAGTAATAACTGTAAATATCTGTGTTTGTAGGTTTAAAAGAATTTCAATGCTTAAAAAGCCATGAATACGCACACTTTCAAGCGAAAATAGTACAACGGCATTTAGTTGACTTGGAAAACGGTGAAATCGTGACATTTATTTAAATACCCTACGATTACTTTGTACCAAAAATACTGTAAAGTCTGTTTGATTTAAATAGGCTTCACAAAAAATAGTGCGTTGTAGTACAGCTTTACAATTTTTGTTGGTTCGGCCATCTCTTAAGAAGGGTTGAACGAGAAACCAAGAATTTTTTCTTGTTGTCAAACCTCAAAGTCGCTGCCCATATACCTCTTAGCGATACATTTAGTCAAGATTACATCTTTTGGCAGTAGTAGGTAGTGTGTTGGTTTATTAGACGTGAGGCCACGGTTTAAACTCCAAGTCTCCTTTCTGGCAAAAACTATGAGAGTTAATAAAATTGCCATGAAAAGTTTCCTAAAAAATCTGTTATTCGAAGTTGACTTTAAACTGTAGGTCTCGCCACCCATGTACAATATTAATCCACACAACATAAGTGGTATGAGAAGCTAGGTCATAAGCCAGACTGACTAAAGGGTTGTAATGACCAACTATGTATGTATGTATGTATGTTTTAGGAATGTGGTCTATTAGAACATACAACTGTCGTCTGTACTAACAAACTGGAGTTAATTAATTTTTCATTCTGTTCTCCAATGCTTCTTCTGTGTATGGATTTTTCTAACGCATCGGATCAGATTGAGGTCTATACGGATAGAAATCAAGAAAATTGAAAATAAAGTATGGAGCTTAACTGTGAAATGGATAAAAGGATTAGATTTTGATTGAAGGATACCTTTCTTAAGCCTAAATAATAATTGTACTTATAGATCTGTGAAGGTATTACTGACTGTATCGTGTATATTTTATATTTCGTAAATAGTCAAACATCTTTGAAAGCCTTGGTTTAAATGATGATATGCATCCTGATTGAAAAATATTGGACATCTCATCCACCTGCGACTTTTCCCTGAGTGTACGGTCGTGCTAGCAAATATGGTAGAGTAAAAGCGCATAGCGCACTAGCTAACTGACACAACCAACTTAAGTTGAATCGTGCTCGAGACGTATACTATACGAGCAAACTTACACAATACTCAGGGAGTCAAATTGAAGGAATATTGCAGTAACCAGGTATGATAATAAATATTTTATTCAAATAAATAATATGACAATTTTTCATGCACTGTGCCAACTAAATTTACCATACGTTGTACCACTGTACTCCTGCCGATCAGCAATAAATCAAATCGTTTTCACAGAAATGCCGATTCACCAAATCTCTGCCACTAGTATTTAATTTTTTGTGCATATCGGCATTGTATATGGGATTCCTCAAAGCATTGCAGTTAGGCTGCTAAACTGGCAGCGATGGACTTCAGTCATAGCATTGGTATCCCACTTCCGTCGTTTAAAGTTGCACGTTACTTACAACAGCGATCTATTCCTTTGTGTTTGACAAGAGTTCCATATTGGGCATGAGTGCGATGAATTTGACTATCTGACAGAGTCAATGGATTGATTAGAACTTCTTAAAGTTTTAATAGTTATTTAGATAATTAATGTTCTCCGAGATTACTACCGATAAGACACAAATTAAGTGTTAAAGATAGGTCTGCTCATTCTACAAGCTCAGACTGAAATGGCAAAAAGAACAATCAGGCACAGAGAAGGAAAACGATTCTACAATAACTATGAAATAAAACAATTAGCTACCAATAACCCAACATATATACGTTGCCGTAGTATAGTAGTTACTGTGTTGGCTTATTAGACTTGAGGCCACTGTTCAAATCCCAGGTCAGACATCTCCTATAAAACGACATATAAAAAAAATATTTCTTCGTAACTTCCTCTCAAGAGGTTGCTGACAAAAACACTGAGAGCAAATAATATTGCCATGAAAGGTTTTTCAGAAATCTGTCGTTAGGAGTCGACTGTATATTGAAGGTCCCGCCACTCATGTATAAAGTTGACACACACAACATTAATGGTGCGAGAAACTATGTCGTAATCCTCACTGAAGGGTTGTAATGAATAATTACGAATGTATGTCTGCTTGTACTTAGATAAACGAGTGATGTCAGAACTGGCGAGCATTTGCAAAAAAAATTGTTATGCTAGAAGCTCTACCACTGAACAGTAGCATGTTTCTTTACTCCATTGTAATTAATTAAAAATAAATTTTAATTAATAAAATTATCAAATGTACAGAGATTTTTATCAATGACAAACAATTTCTTCAAGCAAAAATTATTGCCACAAGTTCTATAAAAGTGGTTCCAACATGAATTTTTTGCCTTTCGAATTTTTTTTTGCTTTAACGCCTAATACAACATATGACGCCTCTTTAAGCAACGAACTAAATATAAACCTTTCATTGAATGCATCGCATCGCATTTAATATTTGATAACCAGATAAAGACCACAAATTCCATACAAATACAATTCGGAATCAGTTAAAGCCTTTGATGTATAAACAAAAAGGAGTAGTTATGTTAAGATATTATTTTACGCACATCATCATTAGAATCAAACCTTAATGGAAGTTTTATTAACATTTAAAAGAATATAAATTTTCTTATATCCTGGCCTTGTTTTAATTACAAATATTAAATAAATATTCTTCTTTGTTTAAGGACATCAAAGAGTTGATGTTTCAACTTCGTCACAGGAGATATTCACACTACCGTCATTTCCAATGAAAACAAATGGCTCGTATAGTACTTCCTGTTTGCTATCCTATATCAACATTAATGTGTTGTAGATTGATAATGAGCAATAAAAACCATACGGCCCTCACAATTATAGTCCAGCACACTAATCACTATGTAGATTAACAGTGGCAGCAAAACTTAGAAGAAGATAGGTTGCAATTCTGACTGAAGGGTTACAATGATGTACAATGTATGCATGTACATGGCTTAAGTGTGTCTGCCCAACTTCTTTAGGTGGATGGCCACACGTACGTATGCTGTTTCGATACGTAAAAAATATGCTGATTCCAGTCAACATCGTAATAGTTTTTTAAAGATATAATTCTTCATTATTTATCTGTAATTATGCTTGACATAACCGGGAATTTTAACTAAGGGGCTTATGAACAGTAACATATTTCCAGTGTCGGTAGCTTAGCCTTTTAGTTCCATTCTCTGAATGGTGAGACTCATGTTAAAATAAATATGACTGATAAGTACTGATGCCATTAGAACAAGTGTCCCTGAGCTAATATAAGGTGAAGACATCGTATTTATTATCACAATGAAGCGGTTCGTTCGAGAGCACCGACCAATTAAATGTCTTGGTAATGTACGGATTTATTATTACTTTCAGAGTATTACCAGCAGTGCGAATATTAAGGATTATGTACTGCCAGACTTTGATCAGATCTATCATACGATGATAGATAGTCATGATTTCAATGACTTTGAAAATTAAAAAACATATTTCAGTGAAGTTCAAGTTTAATAACATCAACGATTTTAGAGAGAAGCTGATTTTTCTTCCATACTAAAATGGTGCCTAGTAGAGGCTCTATCGGCGAAAAGTGTCACTTGAAAAACAGCGTTGATTTACCATTTTATTCAGAGCACTTCCTTATACATGTTAAGGAGAGGACGTAATTATACACAATATTAGAAACTTGGCCAGGGGTTGATTTCTTTTAGAAATTAAGCAGTACTTACGAATAATTATGTTTTCTTTCCGAATTAACAACTGCATATTGTTGAAGTCGCCGTAATCTAGCAGGTAGTGTCTTGGCTTACTATACATAAAGCCCTGGTTCGTATCCCACATCAGACATCAAAGCGAAATATGAAAAAAAATATTGCTTCGGCGACTTCCTCCCAGCAGATTTCTGGCAAAAACTCTGAGAGTAAATAAAATTGCCATGAAAAGTTTCTCAAAAATCTGTCTTTCGGAGTCGACTTTAAATTGTAGGTCCCACCACTCTTGTATAAAATTAACACACCCAACATGAGTGGTGTGAGAATCTAGGCCGTAGTCCTGACTGAAGGGTTGTAATGGCCAATTATGTATGTATGTATGTATATTGTTCCAAACCTCTTCAACAATTTTTCACAAGCTCATACTTACTCTAGGAAAGAGGAAATAGGTTAGTTTAAGTTAGCAAGCAATTTGGAGTTTACAGGCAAGTTTACTCGGTGGCCCATATGGCCCATTCTGTCACCCAGTGTAAGGTAAGCCGCTTTGTCATGAACCGTTAGTGGTGGGTTTGAACCACTTTGAACAGCGGATGAAACCGGCCTGTTCCCTTAGTGGCACGTTTGCCACCATGCCCAGATAATGTCACCCAAAAATCGATGAAGTCTGTTCTGAAGTACAGGGCACTCAGATAATAGGTGTTGTACTGATTCTATTGGCTTCACATCATGGCAGCTTTCTGCAGTAAACCTGGTGGGGCAGATCGAGTTTGTCAGCCAAACTGTCCATAGCGCAGTGTCCCTTTAGAATTTCTGTTCGAATGAGACTCATTATCTTGTCAAGGACGAAATAGCTTTAGCAGAAAAGAAAATCTGCAAACTTATTACAATAAACATTACTTGTCTTACTAGTTAGCAAATAATTGTTCTTAAGTCAACACTGCTGCGTAGGTTATTTTACAATCGTACTGCACCTTACATGTGACTTGCTTACTTGTTCTTCTTTGTTTTTTTTCTTTTATTTTAATACCGATTTTTCTCTACAAAATATTGTTTTTGTTTTAAGTTAAAACAAAAACATTAAAAGCAAAAAAAAAATTTGTTTTTTTTCATCCTCTTGTAAAACAGTCACGATCCCATTGAAATCCATACGCTTGGTTAAATTCTCATAAATATTATCTAAAATTAAATCTAAAACTCATTTTATGTCTACAGCATTTTAAATAAGAAAAATTGCAAAACGACACACAAAAGCAATTGACCAGGTTTTAACACAAACAAGTTAAAGTTAAAAAAAGAGAATAAAAAATAAAAAACAGAACTGAATTGATAACAGAAATCCTAGGAAGAGGAAGAAATAAAAATGAAAAAAAAATTGAAATGAAATGAAATGTAACGAAACGAACCGAACCGAATTGGATAGCGTTTAAAAGATTATATAAGTTTTCTCTTTAAACTAAAACTAAAACAAAAACAATTTCAAGTATTTGAAAATTATCAGAAATTATCTTCAAATATTCATCACAAGCAAGAGGTCATAATAACTAATTGACGATGAAATTTAGGGTTCAAGAATATTTTTAAATGTTAATTGTATTGAAGCACACGCAATTACATGCATAGCAAATGAATAGGGTAAATGAAAAATAGGGTCTTTTTTAAGCGTTTTCAATCTTTAAAAATTAAAAAAATGCCTGCAAGATAACATCAGAATTTTTTAAGTCGTTTCAAAGATGCCATTACATACATACATAATCGTTCAATACAAGCTTCTCATACCACTTATACACATATAACGTGTTAATTTTATACATGAGGGGCGGGACCTACAATTTAAAGCCGATTCCGGACGCCAGATTTTTGAGAAACTTTTTCATCGCAATTTTATTTACTCTCAGAGTTTTTTTTGCCAGAAATCTGCTGAGAAAAAATCGCCGAAGAAATATTTTTTCATTTTTCGTTTCATTGGAGATGTCTGACCTGGGGTTTGAACCGTGGCCTCACGTCTAATAAGCCAACGCAGTATCTGCTAAACTACGGCGACTACAAGACGCCATTACGTATAGAAAATAACTTCGCCACTGTTTTCCTGGGAGGAGCGCACACGAAATTTCTAATTTTAAATGACTCTGGTGCATAAATCAGACTTAATTTGACCGATGGCGTGGGTTATATTTGCTTTGAGACTGATTCACATACCTCTGCAACGTAAAAAAAACTCCACAAGATAAAGAAATGAAGACAAATCGCACAATCTCGGTGGCTAGTTAAGATCATCACTTCGTGATATCATACAGCTCTTACAAATTATTCAATGGGACATGTAGAGGAATCGTATAGTTAATGTCTAGATCATCCAGTTAAGGTCAAAAGAATTTGATAATCAACCACCTATAATACTCGCCATTCTCAAAGAAATATAGACTGATAATATCGCCAGCCCAAAATCCATACTAAATAGCAACTTTTTCGGGATGCATTATCTAATAAGGATTGGTATCGTTCCAAATTCGAAAATTTTAAATGTTTACGTACACAATCATCCAGAAATGGGTCTTATCATTGAAAATGATTTTCCGCTGAAAATAATGGTCAGTTGCCAACTGCACCGGAACCCATTCACCTAACACACGACGTTATCTAGGGTCATTTACATTCAGTTGCTGGGCCAGTTGAATTTTGTGCATGTGCTTGCCCAAGTCATGTCACAAAATTCGCCAAATTGTGGTCTACGAAAGGTCGTAGTGATTGATTTGAAATCGACTGTCACGGATTCTGCCGCACACTCTCGTTTACTAAAAAACCAGTGGTCACAATGGTACGCTACCCGAATAGTACACTCATTTTGATAAAACAGTTTTTATATTTGCATGTGTTGTTTAATACTATACCCGTTCATGGTAATTTGGCAAAACAGTTTGAATAAATCGCAACTAATTTCACAAATTTGGTTTCAAAGTTCGTAAGTCTTTGTTGGAGGACAGACAGCTCATGCTATATTGGATATACTGTGCGAGTGTTTTAAGGGCATTGTCAGCTCACGTGGTAGTGATGTGAATTGGCCACCGATAAAGTGCGATTTGACATCGTTAGTGTTTTACTTTTGAGATTTTCTTAATTCGTTAGCGTATGCGTATAAGTTACTAATCACACTGGTATTCACTACCAACAAAACCCATGCCTTCAATCAAATTCGGCCTGATATACGCGCCAGATTTATGGAAAATTGGTATCTTCAACTGAGAGATGCATTATCGAACATTTGAACAAGGTTATGTTCCACAAACAATGGCATCAATGGCCGTTCAAACAAATAAAAATTTCGATGACTTTGATTTATTTAAATTTAAAAACAGGAAGCGCTTGATGAAATATCCTTTTTTTTGCTATCATAAAATCTTCTTATTATTTTCATTGATTTATATCTGCTTCATTCATCAAGTTTTATGCGCTGGTCAGCCCACTACATTATGATAGCACTAGATATGTCCTCTACATTATATTCAGTTTTCTTAGGAGACTTAACAAGTTTTATCTTTAAGGAATACGTTTTTCTAAATTGCATGGTTTTATGTATGTAGGTATTTAAGAACTATTTTTCTTTAACTTATTGGGTAGGGGTATAGAAATACTACGCGGAAGTGATAAAAACACTATGAGAAGACGGTAGCGCCCTTAGGTAGATATTAAGGAGTCAAAGGCTATTGATGTGCTGGGCACGAAAATTCAGTGAGAAGTGCCTCGGTTTCTTAAGGTATACATAATTGGCCATTACAACCCTTCAGTCAGGATTACGACCTAGCTTCTCCCACCACTTATGCTGTGTGCGATAATTTCATACCTGAGTGGTGGGACCTACAGTTTAAAGTCGATTCCGAACGACAAATTTTTGAGAAACTTTTCATGGCAATTTTATTGCTCTCAGAGTTTTTGCCAGAAATCTGCTGAGAGGAAATGAAGAAATTTTTAAATTTCGTTTTGTTGTCTGACCTGGGGTTTGAACCGCGGCCTTACGTCTAATAAGCCAACACACTACCTACTAGGCTCCGACGACTTTCTTAAAACAGTGCAAGAAATACTTCACTTCCTTGATCTTCGTACTATTTACTGCACTTATGTCCGATTGAGAATGAAATACAGCTTTCATGTATGGGCCGGTATGTCGCAATCTATTTAAAGGCTTCTTGATTGCGTACAGGAGAGGCCCACTGCGCTCATTAATGACGGTATGGTATCGAACTGGAGCATTGTCGGAATGTGTGTTCATTCGAATTTTGTTCGAGCAAAATATGCGGAGTTGTTTGCGAGAATCATATATTCGTACGTAACACTTCTGTTTCTCGTATGTGGTTGATTGGCCAGTGTATCGCACACTGCTTTACAGACAACATTTTTTCTTTAACTGGATTATTCGTATGTGGAACTGCCTATAACATAAAGATATTAAATTCTAGTGTTCTCCTTCGCACAATATATTTTCCTTGTTCCAACATAATGCACTGCATGATAAGGGCCACCGCCTAGGTGTTGGTCGTACAAAAAAGAAAAAAAAATGATGACAAAATATTCAAATGATAGAAAGCATGTTCAAACATTCTTATTTTTTGGTACTACGCTTATAGGTCAAGGAATTTAGTGAGTCGCCGTAGTCTAGTAAGTAATGTGTTGGCTTATAAGACATGACGCCAAGATTCAAATCCCAGGTCAGTCATTTCTCAACAAAACGAAATATGAAAAATATTTCTTCGGCGAATACCTCTCAGCGGATTTCTGACAAAAACTCTGAGAGTAATTAACCATGAAAAGATTCTCAAAAAAAAACTATTGTTCGGAGTCAACTTGCAATTGTAAGTCCCGCCGCCGCTCATGGATAAAATTAATACACACAACATAAGTGGTGTGAGAAACTACGTTGTAATTCTGACAGAAGGCTTGTAATGATCGTTTACGTATGTATGTATGTAATGTAGTAGTGCGTCCTTGTAAGTTCCTAAAAAAATACTGAACATTTTTTTTCTTAATGAAATACATTTTTAGTGTAGAGTATTATACAAACGGAGTTGACCGATTCATATGCAGATGAAAAGTATTTTCACAAATTAAATTTTAAACTAAAATAATAAATGTAAACCATATGCCTAATTTTAAATAAACCATTCAATGCCTTTTCTATTCCATTTTTATTTGTTATCCCTATCGTTAGCTGCATGTAATAAATTTTTGAAAATTGCTTTACTAAACGATTAATCAAAACTATTATTTAATTTAGAGATTTTGATTCAATCCCATGTTTTTCCCCGTTTTTTTCTGTATAATTCTGTTATTGTTGTTGTCAATGCTGTTGTCGATGCAGTAAATATATTGCAATTTGTTATCAGGCCACGAAATAATTTATTTCGAAAGCAAATTATACCATGAAATACAAAATTACTATGAAATGCTATTGAATATTGCCAATAGACACAACACAACACGACACAACACAACACGACATAACACAACGCAACACAACACAACGTAACGTAACACAACACAACGCAAATAGTGAAATATTTTCCCCAGTGGCCTATAATTATTATGTTCGATTATTTTTGTTTAGACAGATTTTTTTCCCCATTACAAGTCATTTCCGTTTTTGGGTAGACAGACCAGGAAACACACGCAAATAAACGGGAACGCAAACCAATAAACTAAACGAAAAAAAAAAAAATAAAGTGGAAATCAAACCTTAAAGCATTGTTTTGTAAACACAATAGTCCTAGAGATGTTAGTGGTACTTGTGTAGAGAATACAGTTTTAGGGCTGATGATTGGGGCATAATAGAATGGCTGAACGATTTTTAAGTACTTGGGCTTATAAGCAAATACAAGCAAATAAACAAAACAAAAAAAAGTGTTGCATGAGAAAACGTATAAATTAAATAAGACTGTTTCCAAAAGCAAATTTTGGCATTGTAAACTTTATGATTACAAGTCATGTATCGGAACATGGAAAATTATTTTTTAAAGAAAATTTTTTTGATAAATGAAGCAAATTGCCTGGTCTCGTCCAGACAATTCAATTTCAAAAAATGAAAGGATGAAAAGGATACAATATTCTTCGTCACTAGATGGTGATATAACAGTCATCTTGACTCTAAGAAAACTTGATTGGGGGAATTATATAAGTAAACTATTCATCATTTTCAAAACTGCTCATGGCGATCATTCAAACATCTAAAGCGACTTACAAGTATTTTTTATAGGGTGGTTGATCTATCTTTTTAAATTTGAACCATCGGTTATTTCGAATCCAAGCGCAGGATCATTCTTGCCAACAGGTGCCATTAGGGCCTCAATGGGCAATTGAGTAGCAGAGACCTCACTCGTACGACAAAACTAACACTCTCATCCTACCCGTGCTTCTTTATGGCGCAGAGGCGTGGACCCTATTAAGCACTGAAGCAGCAGCCCTGAGAGTATTCCAGAGAAAAGTACTACGTAAGATCTTCGGTCCAGTGCGAGTTGCCGATAATTTCCGCATCCGATCCAACAGTGAGTTGTATGAGATCCTCAACGACATAGACGTTGTGCAGCGTATCCAACGGCTGCGCTGGCTCGGCCATGTCGTTCGAATGGAGGAGGATGATCCGGCGAGACGAGTATTTAATGCGAAGATCTGCGGAAGTCGGCGAAGTGGACGACGTTGTATCCGTTGGAAGGACCAAATCGAGGAAGCCGTGTCATCGATTGGTGTGACCAACTGGCGTAGGCGCGCAAGAAGCAGAGGCGCCTGGAAAGATGTGTTGCGGCAGGCCGTAATCTGTTAATCGGGTTGTTAATGACCAATTAAGTAAGTAAGTAAGTTATTTCGAAACTGTCAATACTTATGTCATTCTATTCTATCATAAAATTCATCTCCACTGAACGTAATGAATCGATTTACGATTGAGAAAGGTTGGGAAATTGCACGATGATGTCGATTTTGCAAAATAATAAAAATCATTTTTTCGGAAGAAGCACATTTCATCTTGCTGCCGTAATTGGGCCTCAGAAAATCCACATGTGGTTTTAAAGAAGCCAATGCACCCATTATGATGCGGCGTGTGGAGCGGTGACATCATTGGCTCATATTTCTTTGAAAATGAGGACGGCGCAACCATTACGGTTAATAGAGACACCTATGAATCATGGTAAGCAATGTTGATGAATGTGAACGATGTTTAGTTTTAACAGGATGGTGTAACCTGCCACACATCTCATGCTACAATCGATGTATTACGTCAAACGTTTGATGGCAATTTAATTAGCCGAAATGGTGATATCAATTGGACTATTTTCTGTAGGTCGCCGTTAAAAAAATGGTAGCATTTGAAGGCCAACATTCGTGATACCATTTAACACCGAAATTTAAGGAACAAAATATACAACTCCACGATATAACATTCTCTAACATTATTTTCATCGTACACAAAACGGCATCAATGGTTAGCTTTTGTTCCTTCTTTGTGGTAATGTTTTTTACTTAACTTAATTAGTCCTTTTTCCTTTAGTTGATCCTTTTTCTTTTTAGTTGCGATTAAAACCAAACTTCTCACAACACTCATGGTGTGTGTGTTCATTTTATTCATATGTGGGGGGAGACCTACAATTTGAATGACAGATTATTGAGAAACTTTTCATGGCAATTTTATTTACTTTTATAGGTTTTACCAGAAATCTGCCGAGAGAAAGCCGCCGAAAGAAATTATTAATTTTGGAGATGTCTCAGCATGGGCTCTCACCCAATGAGCCAATTTCACTTCCTACTTGACTATGGCGACTTCTAAGAATTTTAAGATGCGAAAAACTTATGCTCAATATCAGTATGACAATATTTAATAAACAATTGAAAAAAAAAAACTTTTGTACGGCAGGTTGTACGAAAAATGGAATTGATAATCTTAATCTATGTATATAAATAAAATTTTCATAGTTTTCCTTCAGTAATTAAAATTTTGAATTTTAATTTCAAAGTTTGCATAAACACAGCGTGTAATATACTGAACGTATGTAACAATGTTGGCCAAAAAATAAAGAAAAATATTTCCAATAGATAAAGAACAGTTGGGAAATGGTGTAAATGGCGAATAATAACAAAATATTCTGTTCAGTGAAGTAAAAATATTCGAAAAGCCTACAATTTACAAATTGCATAAATTAAGTAGGCGTAAGCGATTATTAACCTTTTGTTTTGATTGGGAAACAATAGGGTAAAATAGGGAAAAAACGATTTCAAATAAAATTTAAACGCTCTTAACATTCCTTCTCCTTTCTCGTTCTCTCTAGTCCGTACACTGCAAAAGGAATATGAAGACATTAGGATTGTTTAAATTGTTTCGTTCCGTTTCGATAGAAATCAATATGTAAATTAGGATTAAAGTTTATTATGTTGTTGCTTTTCTTTTTTTGTTTAATAAATACCTTCATTTTTGTTTTGTTTTGTTTGCTTTGAAAGATATATTTATTTTCCTTCAGGAAGATCTTAATCAACTTTAATGGGTCTTAACTCTAATGTAGGTAAGGTCTACAATAAAGACTTGAAATAAAATAAATACAGTAAACGGTTATCATCATTATAGTTTATACAAGAATAATAAAAGCAAATATGCAAATGTAAAATAATTCAATTATTATTAAAGAATTTAATGCAATTGTAGACAAAGAATTATTGTAATCCGATATTTGTAATTCAAAAATTTTATGGAAATCATTTCATTACATGAGTTTTCTATTCATTTAAGCCTCAATTTCATTGTTGTGGGTTTTTCATGTTCGTAGTAACGCAATTCCAGCCGTCATAGTCTAGTCGGTAGCGAGTTGGCTTATTAGAAGTGAGGCCTCTGTTCAAACATCAGCTTAGACATCTACAACAAAAAGGAAATATGAAAAATAAAATTTTTTTCATCGGGGACTTCCTCTCATCAAATTTCTGACAAAAACTGAGGGGGTAAATAATATTTTATGGAGAGTTTCTCAAAAATCTGCCGCTTGGAGTCGACTTTAAACTGTAGGTCCCACCACTCATGTATAAAATTAACACACACAACATAAGTAGTGTGAGAAGTTAGGTCGTAATCTTGACTGAAGGCTAGCAACGACCAATTATGTATGTATGTAGTCATGCAATGCCTGCAGTAGGATTCTTAGAAGTGCAGTACATCCGTTCCCATTTTCTGTTTACAATTTGAATGAGACTTTGGTTTTGTTGAAGACCGGAAGCGTTATTCGCGATCCGAGTTAATTATGAATGGTAAAATTGATTTGATACATTTAAGTGTTTCGATTAAATGTTTTCAAATTGATTTTATTTTTAAAATTGCTTGCCCCTCTTATCGTTTCGTTTGTATTACGTGTTTTTTTTATAGTTAATATCAAAAAATTTTGGATAAAAAATTTTATATCATTTTAAATTATTATTTCAGTCACGGACGCCATGCCTGGTTTCGCAGCATGTGCGGTTATATCTTGCCAATAAATATTCGAATGTTGATCTTCAGGATATCATTTGTCTCTGGTTTATCGACGTAGACAAGTGACCTAACATAACCCAAAGAAAATAATGCAATGAGTTTAAATCACACGATATTATACGATTATGTGTACCAAAGATCAGGATAAGTTTGATAAATAGAACCAGTTTTTTGAACACAATTTCCATACCCATCCAACCAAACTACATAAAATGCAGCTATTGGCTGTTAGATCCGTAAAGCATGTATTGTTCTGTATTGTTTAATGTCCCGGTCTAGTCGTCTGGCAAAAATAACTTTTCTTTCGAATTCCCTTAATTATATTCAATGTACATATGTAAGTGTGTATGTATATTCATACATACATATGACCTTCATTTGCCATATGTATAAGCAGTAAATGGAATTATAAAATATTATGATGAACATGGGGTGATTACGAATTTTGTCCATTTTCTTCGATCTTTAGCAAGGATTTTAATTGCATTCCAAGTTTTGTACATGGAGCAAGCTTAAAATAATTTCATTCTATTTGAACCTTCTATTTTCTTGTGATTTTCTTTTTATGGAGAACAGCTATCCAGATGATAACACAAGCAAATAAGCGGTCCGCCAAATAATTTTTTTTTTTTAAATGATTTAAAAACAAAACTACAGAATTCATTCAAATGGCTGCATCGGCTGGCCATGCAGTAGCCTACACCAGATGATGCCGATTTTGGCAAAAAAATCATCTTTTCAGATGAAGCTCATTTTGATCTTGGCGGGTATGTATACAAGCAAAATTGTCGCATTTGGGGCACAGAAAACCCGCACGCATACATTGAAAAGCCGACGCACCCACAACGCCAGCCATTTGAATGAAATTATTTTCCATTATTAACCGGAAGGATTTTACTTGCAAATAAGAAAAGGAATTTGAGTAAATATTCAGTAGTTTTTTTAAAGCATTTTCAAAAAAAAAAAGTTATTTGGCGGACCCTTTATGATTCCATTTAAGAATCATATCGTTGCGTAGTATTCAATATCCCCGGTTCGGGTATAAAAATGAGGTTAAATGAAACGCACATAAACCTATGATCTCCATCAATTTTTATGTATGTATGTATTTTTCGTGGACATACAATATTGTTTTAATTGATTTTGGAGTAGTTTCTGACCAGCTTTTCGCATATTTTAGTTGGTATCTTCGTGAAGTCTTTATATTTTTATCATTTTTTTTCAAATGCTTAAACGTTAGAAGGTGAAAGGCAAGATCTTTGACGTAACCTCAATTAAACTAAATCTAAATGTGTTAAATCGCACAACCACTGTCCATTGAAGTGCTAAAACGTGTAATTCACTTTGTAGAAACTTCAAAGCAATGACAGCTTACCGAGCAGTCACTTTACAATCACTTCTTTGTTATTCATGCCCCTTATGTGACAACTTTACCGGCAACTGTGCTATCATACATACATATATAATTGGTCATTACCATCTTTCAGTGTGTTTGCTAATTTTACACATGAGTGATGAGACCTATAGTATAAAGTCGATTCCGAAAGACAGATTTTTGAAAAACTTCTCAAGCCAATTTTATTCACTCTCAAGAGTTTTTGACAGAAATCTGCTGAGAGGCAGACGTGGATGAAGTATTTTTTCATATTTCGTTTTGTTGGAGATGTCAACCTGGAGTGTGAACCGTGGCACTACGTCTATTAAGACTACACACTACCTACTAGGCTACGAACACTACAAAACAGTGTTATCAGCCGCCATTAATCGTTGAGAGAAATGGACTTTGTAAGGATCGGGGTGTAAATACAAATGTAAAACATGTCATGATGAATCATAAGGACGACTCATATGTTGAGAACGCCATTGAGAGATGCGATATTATCGGCAATTCATACATTGCGATAATGCCCGGGTTTGATTATGTCTGACATGTTCCTTCAAATTTCTTTGTAATCTGCCCAAGTCATTGCATACTGGGTAAAGTATGACACTCAGATTACTCAGTAATTCTCGAATAGCTGCTGCATTTGAATTGTTAAAGCTTTCACTGAATGACAGCTCTGTTAAAATATGTTTAAGCCTTGATTGTTAGGCAATTTGGAAACCTTTTAAATGGGTAAGCCAGTATAAGAAAATAAAAATAAAAAATTTAATTGAAAAAATTTCTGTTTACTAGACTTGGAGTTACTGAAGGTATTTTCTTTCTTTTTTTTTTCTTATTTTATAACGATTTTTAACGTTTTCTATTACATTTTTTTCAATTGTTAAATATCAACTTGTTAAACAGAATCTATAATTACAAGGAAGCTCTTTAATTGTTGTTGGATCATAATAATATGGCCTTTGGTTATCATTTAAGCTGATTTTCTTTTTTAATTATAAAGGAACATTAAAGTTTCGGTTTTATTTAAAATTAATTTAAATTCCTTCTTGTATTGAAAGAGAAGAAAACAAAAAGAGAAATATTCCTTAACACAAGGGAGTCAGACAATCATTTTTTATGCTCTTTTGTGTTTCTTATTCTGTTTACATCGGACTGTAGAGAGAATATATCCTTACAAAAATGTCGATAAAACGGTTCCCTAGCACTTCGTTTATTAAGGACCTAAAAAAACGAATGAAAGCTTTTGTTTCTCTTATGCACTCTTTAGCAGGCACCAACAGACAACAATTTTACGAAAAATACGACAAATATCAACGAATAAGTATTAACGTAGCACCAGCAGACAACTTAAAATATTCAGTGTTACAGTGAAATGCGTTTAGTTGAATACGGTTTGCGTAACGGTATAGACGTGGCTTCTTAACACGGCACACACACACAGAAAACGCGCAAGGATACGTTATACACAAAAGAGAAGTTAATGTTGGAATAGAAACAATCGTTTCTTTTGTTGTGTTTTCTTTGAAATTCAATTTTATTTTGATTGAGAAAGAAAAAAAATAAAAAAATTTAATTGAAAACAAAAGAAAATAATTTCTATTTTCTATGCATTAATGTGGTTAAAGAGAATAAAATTGAAAGCAAATGAAATAGAAATTATTTCGTATGTCAATAAAAATTAAAAGTACGTGTTATGCTTATACATATGTATGTATGTGAGTAGGAATCTATAAAATAAATGGCAATTAAATAAATTTGAAAAATAAAAATAAAAAATTGAAGTGTTTTTGTCAACTTTCAATGCGATTATATGTACGTGTATATTGTGTATGTGAGATTCTTTTGTAATTTAAGCTGCTGTAATAGGATTTATTGTCATGGGAATAATTAAATACACCCTCAGCGTTAAGTTGTTTTTCTTAAGTAAGTACACACAAAAAACATTCACATAAAAAGCTAATATACTTATGAAATGATTTTTCAAATATATTTAGAATGGCCAAGCATTACTTTTGAGAGTTTAAAGTGAGTTTTATAGAGTGTGCGTAATTTAAATGCTTTTTTCTTCAAACTCCCATATAATGTTCCTTTCTTGCTTAAATACCCACTCTATTCGCGCCATTCTTTGCATGTTATTGGAGTATATCAACGTCTTTTATTTTTTTTGTTTGCTTTCGTTAACACTCTAATATTTTATGTTTAATTTGGATGCTTGCAAAGTAGTTTCGTGTGCTCCAAATAAAATTGGGCGATAAACAGTATGTTTTCAAAGGAATTGTTGCTGCAAAAGCTGTATAAAAAAAGGAAAGAAAGAAATCATAATTGGAAAAGTTTTCAAACTTTCAAACTCTATGTTAGTTGGTAAAATAGAAAAGAAAGAGAAAATAAAACATGTATTTCTTTCTCAAGAGTTGCCATTTATTAAAAGTAAATTTTGCATTTCTAGTCAAAGATAATATCGAAATGTAAAAAAGAAATACTTTCGACACGTGGCCTATTTATTATTAAATTTTAAAATTGTGACAACTGGCGCATTTAAGGTTTAAATTTAAAATTTTATAAAAAAGAAAACAAAACATAAATACGGCTCTAAACCTTTTTTAATTTGATTCACTTTCGCATTATAAATATTTATGCACTGACTGGGATTTATAAAGGCTTCTTTCAGCGCCTCCTATAATTAAATTTAAATATAACAAAGTGTGTGTTTGTTTGTGTAAAATATTATCAAAATTTCATATTCATTTGAAAGACCTATTGATGCCCACATCATTCAAATATCTTGACACCGTACATAAATCAGTTTGAATTTGAGCCATTGTATGGGTTATATTGGCTCTGAGAAACTCTTGGCCAGTTCACATCACCTGTAGTTTCCCCAGTCTAGTAAGTAGTGTGTTGGCTTAATAGAGGCGAGGCACGGTTCGAACCCCATGTCATGAAACAAATATTTCTTTGGCAACCTCCTCTAAGCCGTGTTCTGACAAATACCCTAAAATTGTTGTCTAAGTTTCTCAAAAATCTGTTATTTAGACGCCACTCTTGTGGGAAACTAGGTCGTAATCCTGACTGAAGGGCTGTACTGACCAATTATATATGTATGTACAATTCATATCATCTCCATGTGAAAGGACCATGTTTCAAATCGCTTGTGCCGAATGTCATGGTATGAACAGAGTTCCACATAGACCGTCGTGCTGAAACCATGTATATGTACTAAGCATCCAATTCAGACAAATAGCGCTAACTGATGGTAGTAAAGACCAAGCCAGCGGCGGTTTCTGGCCAACAAACAGTAATTTTTTCGAAATTCATTAGACGCTTGTAAACCTCAGATTTATTGGTATTCTGTCAAATTCCACATTTTTGTTTGTTCACGTTCCCATTTATCTAAAAATTAACCTCATCTCTGAAGTTGATTTTTCGATGCCAAATGTTCTAGAGACCATTCAGATAACACTCGTCTACGGTCGATAACATTCAATTCCTGGGTCGTTTGCGGAGACAGACCCAAGTCACGCCACAAAATTTACCAAGTCGTGATCTGCCAAAGGCTGACTTCTTGTGATTGATGCGAAATTGAGTGCCTCAGATGAGCCTGCAGACTCTAAACGGACAAAAGCGATGTTTTTGGCAGTAGGTTTCGAATATATCCACCATATTTCTGATATTACATTCGGTAAGAAGATTATAGCGATCATAAAATGCACAAAGCGCGCTGTACGTTGCCCTAACCGAACACCCTTTTAGATAAAATAAATTTATTATTTGCATGATTATTTGGCTGAATAAGTGATAACTTGGTTCATAAATGCAGTTTCAACAAGACGAACTTTTTCAATTGCTAGAGTTCGGAAGTCCTTGTTGAGGAACTCGATTTACACTTTTAAGCCACCTTAGGTTGCATTTAATTCACATACATTCCTATGTATTGGCGAGTTTTGTTTATTTAAATATTTATTCGTGACATGTGACAATACCAAAACTTTTCCAAAAAGGTCATCCATTTCATCATGATTTTAAAAGAAACGGAACAATGCTGGCCATATTGTCTGGCCATTTTATCATTAAAATTCATGCTGTGTGAGAAATTCATTTCTATTGAAAAAATATAAGTGATCTTACAATTATGGGACGCAGTAAATATCGATATTTGTATTTTCAATAGAAAATACTAGAAAACCGATTAAAGTTGATTCGAATGCAGGAGACGCTAACAACTGTTCGCCATAGTTTACGAATTTTAATAAATAAAGATGCTTCAATTCCATTGATCCATTCATAGCCAGAGGATTTTGTAGCCGCCGTAGTCTAGGAGTCGAAGTCGCCGTAGTCTAGTAGGTAGTGTGTTGGCTTATTAGACGTAAAGCCAGGGTTGGAGCCCCAGGCCAGACATCAAGACAAAATACAAAAAGTATTTCTTCGGCGTCTTCCTCTCAGCAGATTTCTGGCAAAAACTCTGAGAGTAAATAAAATTGCCATGATAAGCTTCTCAAAAATCTGTCGTTCGGCGTCGATTTTAAACTCTAGGTCCCGCCACTCATGTATAAAATTAACACACACAACATGTGTAAGTGGTGTGAGAAACTATGTCGTAATCCTGACTGAAGGGTTGTAATGACCAATTATGTATGTACGTATGTAGTCTAGGAGTTTAGTGTATTGGCTTATTAGACGTGAGGAAACGGTTCAAGCCCCTTCTCAGACATTTGCAACAAAACGAAATGTGGAAAAATATTTCTTCAGCGACTTACTCTCAGCAGATTTCATTCAAATAATTTTAGGAGTAAATGAAATTGACTTGAAAAAGTTCCTCAAAAAGTGTCTTACGGCGTCGATACGTTTTCTCATATTTATATAACGACAGATGGCAACCCTGCCATTCTAGAATCAGCTGCAGTAGAATCAATTGTCTGTTTAGACGAAAAATAAGAAATAACGTCGACTAGTGACTACTTTAGGAGCCTTATGGAAAAGAAAAAGAATACAAATGTTGCCTAAGTGAGCAGTTTTCCATTTAATGTCAGCTTCCTGAACGCCAATAAATCTTTTAAGTCTTAAATGGTCCGTACTTTGTTGTCTTTTAAAACTAGATTCCATAACATATTTGGCTGCTTAATATTTTTTTCTTTTGAGTCATTAAATTGTTCTACACGAATAGTTCAAATCTCAGAGCATTAAACAAATTTTTCAGAATAATTTTTTTGCTTCTTCAATGAACCTATTTAGCAAGGTCATTTTAAGAAATATGAGACTCAATCCTGCAACTAATTCTTGCTATCGTCCTAAGATGAGCTATAATAGGTCGATTACATTCTTTGTCAAAAAAAATGGATTAAAAACATTGCAATAAAAAGAGATAAAGGATAGGACGGTTTTGCAACTGATTCAGTCTTTATTAAAGGCAAATAAAAATTAATTAGGGTAACACAAGAACGATAGTTTCATTTGCTTTTAATTTTTTAAAAATTAAAAATTTTAAGAACCGAAAGTGAATCAAAAGGATTTGAAAAAAATACACAAAAACAAATAATTTTTTGACATGAATAAAAACACAACAAAGTATTTACCTAATTTTATTTACATTGCGAACTTTACGAATTCACAAACACAGTGTAGGGAATTTCAACTTCAATATGTTTTTTTTTCTTACAAATTTTATTTCTATTGAATTTTCATTCATTTCTCTTTAACGGCCAAACTTTGTTATCAAATCCGTTCATTAGATAAGAAAGGCAAAACAAAATAAACAAAAAGCAGAAGATAAAGAAGATATAAAATGAAAAGTAAAAAGTTGGAAATTAGAAATTAAAAGCGAAACTTAGTCGACAATTTCACTTCTCTACTGCTTTGATTGAAGTGACAGTTTAAAAACAAGGCGGAAATAAAACACCAATTTAATTGATGTTGAACGAAATACATCTGTGACGGAAATTGAACTTTACAGTTACACAGGACAAAACTTTCTTTTTTAAACTTACTTAACGACTGGCTGCACTTGGAAAAAAAAATATAAATTAAAGTGTAATGGCTGAAGTTAATTAACGATTCTCTCATAAATAAAGATACAATAGACAATGAAAAGGAGAGAAAAAAATTAAATAAAAACAAAAATTCTATAAAAATTTTGGTTTATAGTCCTTAATTAATAGGAACTATAGTAACTTACCTTATCAAGGTAACTTTATTTATTAGTGGCGTTAGTTTTTTGATGACAATTTCGTTTACGTTCAGAATTTTGAAAACTGTTGAAACAAGGATTTTTGAATTTCTTTTAAGCGTATACCAAGTATGGTTTAATTTCAAAATTCAAAAATTTTTTGATCTCTCAAGAATAGCAATTGTTTCTTTTTTCTATGTTTTATAAATACATGCATACATACATAATTGTTCATTCAGTTCTTCAGTTAGGATTACGAACTTGCTTCTCAACGCCACTTATGTTGTGTGTGTTAATTTCATTAATTTTCTGGCTGGACCTACAGTTTAAAGTCGACTCCGAAAGACAAATTTTTTAAGAAATTTTTTCATGGAATTTTTATTTTATTCCCAGAGTTTTTGCCAGAAATCTGGTGAGAGGAAGTCGCCAAAGGCGATGTCTGATCTGTTGTTTTTTATACTTCCTTAAATTAAGAATTTAAAAAATAAAATCTACTTATCAGCAGTATGTACCATGAATATAATGTTCACTTTAAATTTGAAATTTCAAACTTTCTGTGTTTCTTCTGTATATTAATGTATAAGTTATTCACTTAGACTGCCAGTCAGTAACACATTTCGTTTGTTAATTATACAATACAATATAAAATGTTTGAAGATAATTATGACAAGCATTTCATTTATAAACGTAACTCTAACGTAACAAATTTTAATCCCGCACTCAGAAGTTATTATCTAACACAAGAAAAAAAAAAGCTATGATATGGGCTCACCACAGATTTGTGTGCCAATTTTTTTAACATCAATATTAGCCAGTAAAAACTATAAGAATATTCTTTAAATACAGCAATCCCTCGATTTACGTCGTAGTTGGTTCCAAAAAAAAGGTACGTAAATCGAATGACGACGCAAATCGAAGTTAGAGGGAACAAAAAATTTGACGGCGTAAATCGAAACAACGTTAATCGAGGCGACGTAAATCGAAGGTTTACTGTATGTAGATGCATAACACACATACATAAATAGTCATTACAACTCTTCAGTCAGGATAACACCACTTGTGTTGTGTGTGTTAATTTTATACATGAGTGGCACTTTAAAATCGACTTCGAACGACAGCTTTTTCAAAAAACTTGTCATGGCAATTTTATTTGCTATTTAGAGTTTTTTGCAAGAAATCTAATTCTCAGAAGATAGCCGAAGAAATATTTTGTTTACCCTTTATTTTTTTGACAATATCTGACCTAGGTTTTGAACCGTGGCCTCACGTCAAATAAGTCAACACACTACCTACTAGACTACGACGACTATCAAATATGTACATATATACAGTCACTCAACCAACTGTCACAATATTTAGCTACTGTTAATATATTTCTTTAATTCAATTTTATGGCTCTTTTTGGCTGAGCACTTTGCAAAGCCTTTGCCAGAAACTACTGCTTTTATATTGTCCCCGAAATTTTTAGAGGTTTTGGTTCTACACCATTCCGCGTTGTTCGCACAAAAGTCCAAAATTTTTTAAATTTTCCATGAGTACAGGCAACCCCTCTTTTGAGAATTCTCCAAAAGTGTTGAATTTAGTTAAGATCCGCTAACTGGGGTACCGATCAAGACTTTTCTAGCAGTTGTTATAGAGCCACTTTTTGTTTTGTCTGTTTATCGGTATGCTTAGGCTGACTATCATGTGCATGCATACATACATACATACATAAATGTTCATTACAATCCTTCAATCAGGATTACTACCTAGCTTCTCATACCACCCATTTTGTGTCTGTTAATTTTATTCATGAGTACTGGAACCTATCCTTCTCCTTTGGCCGGTGAGTTATTCCTTAAAATATTTACATAGGAATGAGCAGTCATAGTACCAACTCTTTTGTGAACTATTCCGACTTCCTTAATCGCCATGCACGCTCATATCAGCACTGGTCCACCATCAAACTTTTACTTTCTATATGTAAAGTTTTTCCGTTTTTTTGACAGCGGACGACTGGAAGAAGGTTATTTAATCAGGCGACACCAACATTAATTGTCTGGTGACGAATAACAATGAGTGGCATTGGCAAAAGTCAGCAAAGTAAGTCAGATGAACTTTAAAGTTTAACTTCAGATTTTATCAAGAAAATAGGTACAGGCGAAACGAAATGTTATACCGCCCTCTAAGGGTTATCCATGTTTTAGTGAATTTCGTGAATTATCATAGTTCTTGCAGTTCAAAGCCAGGGTTTGAGCCCCAGGCGAGACATCAAAAACAAAATTCAACAAATATTTCTTCGGCGACTGCCTCTCAGCAGATTGCTAACAAAAACTCTGAGAGTAAATAAAAATTGGCATGAAAAGTTTCTCAAAAATCTGTCGTTCGGAGTCGACTTTAAACTGTAGGTCCCGGCACTCATGTATAAAATTAAACGAACACAACATAAGTGGTGTGAGAAACTAGGTCGTCATCCTGACTGAAGGGTTGTAATGACCAATTATGTATGTATGTATGTATGTAGTTCTTGGAATTCACTACTATGTACGACATTCAATGTCATTTCAATGAGCGCCATTGGATTAGTTGTAGTTTGAGGTAGTTTTCACAAAAAGTTTTGCAAGAAAACTCTTCTATTTGTTGGTGCATGTATGATGAGTTAATTTAAGTTGCAAAGACTAAATTCAAAGAATATCACATAGTGTATGGTCAGTAGATTTAAAACGATTGAAAATAACAGGTAAGTAGTCATCAAATTGATAGCAGTAGTTAAGATTATGTTTATCTAAAGAGTCTTTTTCTTGTATAAATTTACACATTCTACCACTTGATTTCAGACATTAACTCTATGTAGAGGCATTAACTTAAATTGTCTTTAATCAAGTATCAATTTATTTGCCACTTTTTCATACATGTTGTCACTATCGATTGCCAAATATGAGAGACATCGTCTGTCTACCCTTGTTAACTTTACTTTTGACTGGTATTTTATGATTTTATTTTCATTCTGCCTTTTGTTTTGCCTTCATTTATATTTTATTTAATTCACAAACATTTTAACTCCTCAGGGACCAAAAAGGAATGTCGTCGCCAGTATCAAAAGAAATTCCAGGAAAAATTATTTATTTTTGCGTCGCATGTTAAAGCGAATTTCATTTCTTTTCATTTGTGCTTGTGGTTGCGAGTGTAACGTGTAAAAATTTTTTGTTTTTTTAAATTAAATAAACACACGAATAAATATTATTTTATACGAATTATTTTAAATATAAATGGTGAACAGCGTTATATTTTATGGTTATAGTTTTTAATTATAACGGGTCTTTCATTAAATGCTTTTCTGTTTTTAAATTTATAGAAAACAAAGAGTATGTGAAGTATCATCGAAATTTTTTGTTCGTTTAAAAGACCCGTTGATGGAATATAACATCGTTTAAGTGTTCACCACGGCTCCTATGGGAGAAGCGAGACCCAAATATCGAATTTTGTATAACTCAGGCGCACAAATCAGGCATGAATTTGTCCGATGGCATGGCTAATGCCAGATTTGCAGACCACTGTGGTTTGGGCCTTATTGGTATATATCGACGACTTTAGTAGACTCCACATGAAAAAGTTTAACACGGTCAAAACACCCAATTTCGTTTCCCAGTTCACATCATCTCCAACAGAACTGATCGTGCTTTGGAATCGCTTATGCAGAATATCCAAAATAGCATGAACTGAGTGACATAAAGCGCCGTCCTGTTGATATCATCCAATTCAGATC
The DNA here is from genome assembly GCA_958299815.1 of Sarcophaga carnaria. Lineage (NCBI taxonomy): Eukaryota > Metazoa > Arthropoda > Insecta > Diptera > Sarcophagidae > Sarcophaga > Sarcophaga carnaria. The sequence goes on from OY283150.1 coordinate 44,193,005, forward strand.
CAAAAAAGTTAGTAATAATCGATGTTTAGTACTCGCTTTGGACGACGCCGTCAGTCCAAAATAAGCGCCAAAACTTTTCGGGACGTATCTTGACGCTCTTGAGTTTCATGTGGATTGATACATACATAATTGTTCGTTACAACCCTATGGTCAGGATTACAACCTAGTTTCTCAAACCGCTATATGTTGTTTATGTGTTAATTCTATACATTAGTGAAGGCATCTTCATTTTGACAATTTTCTCATGACAATTTTATTTACTCTCTCAAAGTTTTTGTTAGAAATCTGCTGAGATGAAGTCGCCAAAGAAACAATTTTAGGTAGTTTGTTTTGTTGGGGATGTCTGACCTGGGGTTTGAACCGAGGCCAAACATCTAATAAGCTGACATACTACCTACTAGACTATGGTGGCTTCCAAGCACGCATATGTCGTCTAATTCTGTCATCACTCCCGTAAAACATTTGTTATAAAGACATACAAATTTGTTAAAGTTAAACCATTATCAACCTTTGCCTTTCTTTATAGGATCCCTATACAGCAGTAACAGTTCTGTAAGGCTTAGTTAAGCTGCAGTTAAATTTGACCCCCAAAAATGTTTATTTCTTTTGAAGATTTATTTTTAATATGAATTTATATTTACATTAAATTCGTATATATTTACAGTCGCTGTAATTTATATATAAACACACGCCTTTATACATTCAACATTATTTAAACGTTTAACTTTTGACACGGCTAAACAATATATTCTCATAATTTTATTATTTTCTTTTTTATTTTGGCCTTTTGATTTTTTTATTCAGTTTTATTTCAAAGGAAAACCTTGCCATTGAAGCCATTGTAATGAAATTTATATACAATTTATATACGATATGATTTTAGTTACCTGTTTTAAACTAAACACCCATGACACGATTTACACCAGAAAATTATTGTCTACCTCTCTCTCTCTCTCTCTCTATGGGTGAATATCGTGGCAATTTCAGCAATGCTTCTTAATGACATAAAACTGACACACGTTTACCATTAATACCATAATGAGCTTGTGGGTAAAATATATGGTTTCTCCTAATTCAGATGGCATATGGAATTGGTGCTTCTGTACGACCTTAATAGTCTGCTGATTAAATTAAAAGAAGCCAGCAGGTAATATATATAGTTTTAAAACCTTTCCAGCCTGCTAGAAGAGTCTACTTTCTTCCGTTATGCATAATAAATTAGGATAGCGTTTCACTCAAGAAACTCGAAGATCAATATTTGCAACATAGAGCCAGGATTATTTCTTAAAGCAGTAGAATCACCAATAATGTTTGAATACGCATGCAGGTATTAGTGGACCACTGATTTCATTGTATAATAGCTGATTGATTTCTATATGTTTCTCCTCAAATATTAGTTGTGGTCCATGGATTCATTCCTTTCGCAGTCTTATATTGATTTCGACGTCGTATGTACGTTTACATACATGATTGAACATTATAACTCTTCAGTCAGGGGTTTACAACAGAACGTATCACATCATTTATTTTGTGTATCTTAATTTTATTCCTGAGTGCCGGAACCTACAGCTTAAAGTCGACTTCGAACGACAGATTTTAGAGAATCCTCTTTACTCTTAGAGTTTTTGCCAGAAATCTGCAGAGAGGAAGTCGCCGTAGAAGAATTTTAATTATTGCATTCTGGTTTAATATATGGAATGGAATAATCTTGCTCAGGTGGCCCTAGTCTATACAAGTTCCACAGATGAGGGGGGAGAAAACTGTTCTCCCCATAATGTAAAAAAGGGAAGGACGCTCTTGCGCTTAAAGCTGGTCTCATTGATTTGTAGGAGATGATGGACATTGACAGACAAAGCGGCTGTATTTGGAACTCCGTGTGGTTGCAGATCTAATGAAATTGAGTCCCAGCATCGTGGTAGCTTAATGGGCTATACATGACTTAAAAGTGTTTATAATCTTTAAATTGAACACGACGTAGCCTAGCAGGTAGTGTTTTAGGCCTCCGCAGTTCAAACCCTAGCTTATGCATTCCAAAGAAAGCGAAATATGAAAAAATATTTCTTCGGCGACTTCATTTTAGCAGTCTTCTGACAAAAACTCTGAAAAAATAAAAATTGCTATGAAAAGTTTCACAAAAATCTGTAGCTCGGAGTCGACAAGAGTGGTCACGCCATTTATAGATAAAATTAACACACACAGCATGGGTGCTGTGCGAAGCTAGGTTGTAATTCTAACCAAAGTGTTGTAATTACCAATAATGTAAGTAAGTAAGTATACTTACTCTTTGAATTGACGGCCTTACCTAACTTCGCCGCTGGTAATTTGCTGCTCCATAGTTACGCTAGCCGTTCTAAAAAAGCACTTTCTCGCACAGTTTTTCTCAAGCCTTTACCTATTAAAACTTGAACAACATTGTACATCAAAATTAAAGTTACTTTTATGTTCATGCTGCGAAGATAAATATCGAAGATACGACCTCAGACTGAAGTCTAAGCCATTCAACTAGAATGCCTTAGGTAATCTAACTTTATTATTGAGTTGAGACGATGACATTCATTTGGGTGTTTATTAACAGGCGTAAGTGTAACCTTTAAATAACGAAAATTTCCCTATATAAAGGGCTTCTAACAATATCGCAATAAAACATGCGTTAAGCGTGTCACAGGTGTTTAGCCACAAAACATATTTAAAATGATTACATTTTGTGTTCATTTCAGTTCTTACCCAAGGTATTGTTTTTATTGTCGTACATACACACATTTAGTGTGTTGGGTTATATTGTTATTGTAGTTGTTGTTTTTTGTAGCTAAAAGGCATTAAAAAGGTGTGTATATTTATTATTTTAATGTAAAGCTTTAGTACAAGTTTTAGTGTCGACTTATTTATACCAAATGCTTTTAGCCATTTTTAATGGAAATATTTTGTGTTTTTTTCTGTGGACTTTTTTTTGTTTTTTAACCATGGTGTGTCATGCATTCAACGAACATTAGAACAGCAGTGAACATTTGTTTTTTCTTTTAATTTTTAAATGCCGAAGTAAGGAATTAAATTTATTGTTTGGTAAATAGTATTTAAATTGAATTAGAAAAAAAGGAATTCAAATATTAAATATAATTTAAATGCAATGAGCTTAAATATAATCTAATTGTCTTAATTATATATGTTCCATAAAACATCTTTGCTAAGAAACGAATTGAATCTTAAAATTTAAATCTCATATGACAAGTTCACATTTGATTAAACTCTCCTAAGCATTAATTCCAATACGATTTCATACAATACTTTAATTCATATTCAAATTTAATTACAAAAATCCTCTTATTTCTAAATCTTGTATAACTTAATTATTTTCTTGGTTTTCCTTTTCTCCAAATTAATTATGAAGTGAATTTATGTTTTTGTTTTTATAAAATATTACTTGGACTTTATTGATACGATTGTATTTTAATAATTAATTTTGTTTGTTTATGTCAGTTTGTTTATGGCAGTCACAAACAGTAATTATTTATTACAATATTACATATTGTTTAAAAATAATCCATAACTTACCATATTGCCATGTATGATGATGTAAATGCACCGTATATGTATTCGTAAAAAATGTTAAATTCTAGACTTTTCTTTTACGTTACTTAAGTAATCGGCCATTAGGAAGGAATATACTCGTATTTTACTAAATAAACTGCTTCAAATAGTTTTTTAAGGCTGAAGTTAAGAAGCCATCTAAGTAGATAATTGCAAGAAAAAAATTGTGCTCTAAATTTGAATATATTTTTGAACTTGAATGACAGACAATAATAGGTAATCATGTACAATTAGGATTTTTCTATTTCAAAGATTCACCATGTTCGCCATGTTGATTATCAGAAGTCCAAATATTAAAGGCGTTTGGAGTTGTAGCAAGTTGAAGTCCCCTTATTAAACGTAAGCCCACGATTCTCCAGGTCAGACATGTGCAACAAAACCGATATAAGAAAATACAAGCTATGAGTGTAAAATAAAATTGACATGAAAAGTTTCTCAAAAATCTGTCGTTCATTGTCGATTTTAAAACTCCACTCATGTGAAAAATTAACACATACAACATAAGTGGGTTGACTGAAGGATTATAATGACCAATTATATTATGTAAGTCGTTGTGAGTTTCTTAAATGGGGTTAGGTTAGGTTAGGATACGTCAGCGGGTAGCTTTCCATTCACAGACAAGTTCACTTGGTGGCCGATTGTGTTACCCAGTGTAAACAAAGCCCTCTTTTCATGATGCGTTACGGGTGGATTTGAACCACCTGAACTCCTAATAAAACCGGCAAGTTCTCTCAGTAGCTCCACGTTAGTCCCAGATCTTCAAAAGTTCTAACCTCCAAAAACCAATGACGTTTATTCTAAAGTGCAGGGCACTCTCATAAAAGATGTTATACCGATTCCGTTTCCTCCACATCTTGGCATCTGCTGCTGTAATCCTGGTAGGGCAGGCTATCAGCGAAACTGCCAACTGCCCCTTAAAATTTCTCTTAGAATGTGCAACGTTCTCTCAAGTAGTTCCTTGGTTTTCCCGCTGTCCACTGCTGTGAACACAGCAGTTTGGAAATTCGTTAACCATGTGTATTAGACCACCCAGGGTTTGTTGATTTCCATGCTGCTTTTTCCAATTTGGAATAGTATTCTTGTAGGAGCTCATATATCACCTCTATCTTCTCCTCCGAGGCTTATCGTGGCAGTTCATTCGCTTTTCGTTTCCCTCTATGCCACAGTGATTCGAAACCCAGTAGAGGCGGGTGTTGTGTCAAGGTACACGGTTTAGAGAGTCCATGCAACTCCTAACACCCTTTGATTTTATGAGATGGAATCCCAGCGCTTTGATTGCTACTTGACTTTCTACACATACAATCAAGTCCAAAGGCGTTACAGCTTGTTCAATACAAAAAATCTTCGCCTGAAATACGCTTGCCTGGTTAGGTAATCGATATGACCCGTTCAGTGCCAATATATCGGAATAGACTGCAGATTCCATATTCCATTTTTGAGCTATCGCTGAATATCGTTATATCACCTTTCCCGATGACAGTTGCAGCAACTTATTCATCACGTGTGGAGTCTGTGGTACTATGTACTCACATCTAAAACCCATGTAATTTGGTTTAATTCATGCAGTATTGAAGCGTACATGACTTAAGCATATTTAGCAGCTACGTTATGAAGGATTATGTCCAATGGTAGTAGCGACAAGATGACTTCGAGGCCAGCCAGCAGTGTGGACTTCACAGCGCCCATAATGCCAAAGCATATCAATCTCTGTACCTTGTTGAAGGGGGGGGGGGGGCTATATAGCACAAGAAGTGCAATTCATGGATCTCACTTGCGTTAATTAGTACATATTGAAGATCAGATTACTTAATTCGGAAATTATTGGGATACCTTAATTAAATATAAATATTCATACCTCTGGACCATCTCAAAAAAAAAAAGAAATTCTAACTGCAAAATGCAATAACTTATTCCAAATGAAATTGCCACTTCTGTTAGAACAAAGTAGCTAACTTAGATGGTATTTTTTATAATCCAGCAATGTATACTAAATTTAACAGGCTAGAATAGATGGTGGTCCTTATGGGCCATTGTCCTTTTGGTAGGCATGCTGAAAGACTCGGCATTCTAACTAATAACTTCTGCAGGAGCTGAGAAGGAAGAAGAGTCTGTCTTTCACATCATGTGTCAGTGCCCTGCTCTGATCGTGAAGAGACTGAGGTTTATGGCCTCTAATTTTCTGACATCATTTACCGAGCTATCTAATACAAAGACTGCTGCAATATTAAGATTTATTTCGGTCTCGGGATGGTTTTCTCTAGGAAATGGTTGACCGCCGGATAGAACGAATTGTGGTATCACAATGGGCATAAATGCTGGTCTAAGTGGGACCTCTTCCATTGAGGGGGTCCGTCACTTAACCTAACCTAGCTGATCAAAATATTGTAAGCAAATCGAAACCAAAAGACCTCTCTCCACAATGAGATGGACCACGACTTACGCACTAGTCTAGCGAATCACACATAACATATACTTGCGACATTATATTATAAAAGGCTGTGAAATTATTATGAATTTCTACTAAAACATTCTGTCTATGCCTTCATTATAAACTTTAAAAATTTTGTTCATACCTGAACTATGAAAGAAACGTCAGCAAATGTATACGTAATCATAATTCCTCATTACTATGAATATAATTATACTGTACAATACTTTACATTAATTTTTCCATGACATAGTATGTTACATACTACATAAGTGTATTTGTATGAATATAATGTTATTATACGTAAGCAACTAATGATAGCATTGCTGTAATATGTATAAAGAAAATTAGAATGCCTTTAAGGAAATTAAATTTCGTTCGTTTAATTCAAATTGTTTAGTCAAACTAAAACCAATGAAATCATTAATTATTATTTGATTTCTAAATTATTATAATTTAAATAATATTTTCTTGTAATAACAACAAAAATATGTTAAAAATATATGCATGTACCAATGTGGCACAGTGTGTGATTATAGTTTTACGTTTACGTACCACCTTTTCAATTAAATTTATTACAGACAATGACGCGCGTATATTTGTTTACTTAATCTAAAACTACGCATATATTTTGAAATCCAAATAAGGTATTTGTAGTCTACACCGTAGAGGTAAAAACTATACATTTGTATAATTAAATTTTATCGCAGGTACATTTATGGCATTTCATATTCATTTGCCAGACCAACCACAGCAACTGGAACTGGAAAATATAACAACGTTATGGTGCTTAGTGTAGATTACGTTTATAGAGTCAACACGTACTTATAAATTAAAATTTATCTTTTACCCTATAAATCTTTAAATAAAATTGACTGCTAGATAAGAAACTATTTGTTAATAATAGTGTTGGGCATACAAACATACGTATGTAAAGGAAATTGTTTTTATTAAATTCCTTAAATGAACCGAACAGAATAGAAAATTGAAAAGAACTACAAACATAAAATATTTTTATTTTACACACGTGACCATACTTTCATTTATTATTGTCAATTTTCATTTTTTGTTTTGTGTTTTACCTGCTTTCGAAGGAATTATAAGAATAATTATTAGACTTGGACATGTGCTTGTATAATCATATTTCCATGTATAATAAATTATGTTTATTAAAGGCTTTTTATTTAACTTCAATTCTATTAATAAAGAAAGTAAAGTTTATTAATCAACAAAGTAAGTAAAAAAAAACAAAAAAAAAAAACAAAAAGATAAGAAAAGAAAATCGTATATTTAAGTTCTCAGTACACAACACATGGCATTGACGTAAGTATAATGAGTATAATGTGTAGTATGAGTGATATTGATTACAACATGAATATTAATCATACGCACCATATGTAAAGTGGTAAGAGCATTAAGTATTCTAATCTTTAAAGATGAAGAAAAAGGAAAATAAATGATATACAAATAATGATAATGTCTTTGTAGAAAAATAACGAAATTAATTAATTAAATTAGGAAAATAAAAAAAAATTCAATTTGTATATAAGAATGCTGAGAATTTAATACAGAAATTCAAGAAGCAACTTTTAATTTAAGAAGTAACTGCAATATAAGTAAGGAATAATAATTTCTAAAGTTTTTTTGTAAAGAAATTAATGGCAATACTCACGAGGATATTCAAGACATCAGTCCCGGTCAAAAGGGCCTGGAAGGGTGGTGTGACCCACCCGGTAAGGGACTCCGTACAAATTCTATACCGACGGTTCTAAGTTGAACGGAGCTGTTGGTAGTGGAATTTTTTCGGAATCGGTTGGAATAGCCCAGTCTATAAGACTGCCAGACCACTGCAGCGAACTCTCCGATGAGTTCTGGGCATCCCTATGGGGACGTGCAGGCTCATAATTGATAATGCGATCCGTCAATGACAGATGGGCGGCCTCGGACACGTGTAGAACGGCTCGTAAAATCTGGCCAAGGCTGGATAAGGGGCGCACAATGAGTCTACTTAAACTCCAAGGAGGCGCGCTCAGTGTGAATATCGGTGTTATTACGGGGCATTGCATTATGGGTACGCATGCGAGGCGCATTGGTCTTGGACAACTTGTTAACCATTTCTGCAGAAGCTGCAGAGATGAGGTAGAGGAGGAGAGAGTCTCTCACCTATATGCCCGGCTCTTTGCCAAAGGAGAAGGAAGTACTTGGGTGCTTACTACATGGATGACCTGGAGGAGCTCCTTTCATCAGGAGCTCCGAGTGGTTTTGTGACAAGGGGATAGCGTATAACTGTGGTAACACAATGGGCCCAATGTGGCCTAAGTGTGTCCATCCAATTTTCTTGGATGGGCAGCCACCTTTACCTATTTGCCTACCTACTTACTTACTTAATTATTGAATTCATCATTATAAACGTTTAGTTAGGTTTACAACCCAGGTTCTCATACCACTTATCTTGTGTATGTTAATTTTATCCAAGCTTGGTGGGACACACACCTTTATTTACTCGCAGAGATTTTGACCAAAAATTGCTTAAAGGGAGAATTTTTTATATTTTTTCATATTTTGTTTTATTCCAGGTGTCTGAAATAGTGTTGTAACCACTGTCTGATAAGTCACCACACTCCATATTAATTACAATATATTTACACGTTATATTAGAATTATTACAAGCTGAGCTAAATAACCTACCCCGTATGCTTGGTGTAGTGTAACAGACCAAAGCCTCTGATGGGGATTGGAACCCATGAACGGTTTGCTAATAGTTTAACACAGTACCCACTATACTGCCAGGGCACCCAATCATGATATAAATTACACGTTGTACAACGTACACGTACATATATTATTAATGATTCATGGTTTATAACACAATAATGGTATTTACAATATTTTAGTTGTTATTTTAGCTTCATATTCAAAAGCTAAATATTCATACAGTCATACAATGGCATTCAAAAATTGTATTCTGTATTGTATTGTTACTGGATGGCTTTTTTAGCCGAATTATGTTGATACCCGCTGTAGTCGCCTCCGAACGACAGATTTCAATTAAACTGTGTGTATCTACTGGTAGGTGTCTTACGAGGCGCTATTTTATTGACACCATGTCAGTCTGCTCGACTGAGCCAAAGAAAAACAGAACTAATTTTTTTCATACTTTGTATCCCATTGCGGTTTTCACTGGTTAATGCCCGATTGGAAGGCAATGCCCGCACCCGGTATTGCCTTACATTACTCCTAGAGGAGTTGACAATCCGAAGACAGAAGTAGGATATCGTTCACCTCATTTGTCAGAACCTAGCGCATGTTAAGAAAGAGAGAAATGATTGTTGCCATGACAGCGAATTTCTTGTAGGCGGAACCTACAGTTTAATGTCGACTCCGAACGACAGATTTATTTTCGTGGCAATTTTATTTACCCACCAAGTTTTTTCCAGAAATCTGCTGAGATAAAGTCGCTGAAGGAATATTTTTTTGTATTTTGTTTTGTTGGAGATGTCTCATCTGAGCTCTGAACCGTGACCTTACGTCTATTAGCTAACACACTACCTACTAGACTACGGCGACTTCAAGCCATATAGTTATGTAGTTCCAGAACCGCTCGGTGCTTCTGAAGAAGCGACTTAGAACCTCATACTGCAAATCGTTTATGTAGAAGACTCCAAGTTGCTCGACATATTGCTAGACATGTATAAAATAGGTGAAGAAAACTTTCCTACACTTTTCTTATTTCTACAGCTTCTTTAGAAGTCATTGGCCATGTGTTTAACTTTAATGCAGCTCGCATGAGGGCCAATAATACCATCTCCTGCATTGAACATGTTTCTTTAGACTTGGGCAGACTTTTTTAACGTAGCCTATCCAACTATGGCCAGAATAATAGACAAAATATATTAAAAACCTGCTGGAAATAATTAATCTGACATTTATTGAATCTATTTGCAACAGAAAATAAAATGCAACTCTTGGTGCCACTGTTAGTCTAGTGAGTAGCGTAGTACATTATTAGTGTAAGAGCCGTGTGGTTATTTTATTGCTCATTGCTTCTGCCTTAAGTTCAAAAAAATTTAACCTGAATAAAATATATGTAAGCACTTAACACTATCATTATGGGAATTTCAGAAGACTAGATTTGCGTACTAAAACATACACTTTTCTGTTAATTTCCTGTGAAAATTCAAGCAGACTGTTAGGTTTTTTTTCTGTACTTCCTTAATATAAATTTTAATTTTAATATAAACATTTTAATTTACATCCTGCTCAGAGCGGCATCACAACCATTTAAAATTTAAAAACGTGAAAATAAAAAACAAAACAAAGTGAAATGAGTGGAAATAAAAATTTTATGCTGAATTGAATTAATCGATGGCATGGCAGGCAATTTAATGATTTATTTATAAATGATTGCATTCAGCAAATATATGAAATGCTAAATATTAATATTTTTAATAAATTTAATATTAAACACAATACAATAACAAAAAAAACTCTGCATATATGTGCCACAATTTGTTGCATGGCGGCTTAAATATTGGCCTTCACTACCACCGGATGTATACGCGCTTTTATGATTTTTAAATTTATAAGAGACTGTTAAAGCAATTTCACTGTAATGGAAAGTTTAATAAATCAAACGTATTGTACGGCATTGCAGAATTCCATAAAATGAATGAAAAAAACCGATTAAAATTTAATATTTAATGTTAAACAAAATTCAGAGGAATTTAAATGAAAGAAAAAAATGGTTTAATACTACACCAGCGTAAAATAACTGAAATTATTTGCTAAATTTAATACATAATTCACAAAAAATTAGATAAGTTATTGAATAAAGAACAACAGCAACAAAATAAATAAATAAATAAATAAAAATAAATTCCACAGAAACTAACGCCACCACATGTGTTAAGACTGAAAATATAAATTAAATCACAGGTGGCCTTCTGCAAAACTAAAAGAAAAAAAAAACTACTCCTGTCATAGACATTTAAAATTCACAAAAAATGGGGGGATGAAAAAAAGTTTTACATTCTCTAGCTTTTGTTTGTTGGTATGTGTTTAAGGGAAACATGTAACCGGATGTTGTGTTTTTATATTTTAGCCAGTTTCACTTCCGGACGAAAGGTAACAAGCATTGTGTGTATAATTTACGAGGTCACAATGACAAGTTTGTTTTATTTATAACAAGGGTAACAGCGAATGACAATCCTTATATTGTATACATACATATTACACATATGTATGTATACATACATATCTATACACATATAAAAGTAAAAAAGAGTTTTATATCAACTAAACGTAAGCTTTTAATAACCGGCAGGATACTACAATAGGTAAATGAAGAGATTATTTAATGCCGTATAAAATAATTTCATTTTCGATATATTTTCTTCCTCTTTTTACGTTCATTGAAATTATACCCCAAATAAAATATGAAAAAAAAATTTATTCATATTGTTTAAAGACTTAAAGTATCGAAACCAATCATAGGAATTCAAGGCCTTAGGCCTTCACGTTACCTCTTTAGCATCTTTAGGTACACTCCATGAGAGATGAGTTTTACATCGTATGGTATCCTCTCCAAATACATTGGGATCTCGAGTTTACATATGTATGCTGTATTATAGTATAGTCTGGATGTTCGATTACACTATGCGATAAAATAAAAAAAAATTAAATACACCCAGTATGAGTTTTCTTGATTAGAACTCCAAAAATATTTTTTTTATTTCTCGAACCCTCCAAACCAGTTTTATTTGACAAAAACGATTTTTTTTTATCTTACCACACACAATTATTGATTACACAAACATTTCTGAAACGATGTCCAAAATTAAAACTTTCCTAAAAAGAGGAGCACTGAGTCTTTAAAACGGTATGCATACATATATTATTCGACTTAATATTCTATGAGGTTTGATGAGGTAATCTTGGAAAATGCGAATTTTTTTCATATTTTTTCAAGTTTGTCCATTCATAGTAACAATCTTTAATTAAAAAATATAAAATAAATGGCGACATTCTTAAAGTGCATTCTCTTGTGAAGAGATTGACAAAAATTATCGTATATATTATTTAGAGAGTATAACAGTCGTGTTATTAATTTTTTGGATAATATATGTTATACTCTTTAAATAATAATTACGGTAATTTGTGTTCGATTTTATCAAACAAGGTGTCAATATCTTCACAAGAGAATGCACTTGAAGAATGTCATCACGTATTCTATATTTTTTATTTAAAGATTGTTACTATGAATGGACAAACTTGAAAAAATATGAAACAAATTCGCATTTTCTCATCAAACCTCATAGAATATTAAGTCGAATAATATACGTATGTATACGGTTTTAAAGGTCCATCTCTTCCCTTTCTAAAAAATTTAAAATTTTGTAAATCTGTTTAGAAATATTTGTGTAATCAATAAATTTGTACTCAAAGTCCAAAAAAAAACAGTTTTTGTCAAATAAAACAAGTTTAGAGGGTTCAAGCAATATTTTTTTTTAATCATATCCTTATTTACAATCTGTTTATACAACAATAAGCAAATTTTCTGAAACTTATAAGAAAAATAACAGTCGTTATTGAATTATATTACAATAACAATAGTAAAATAAAAAGTTATTCATAATTAAAACTATTTAATGTATTTATAAAAGAAATTATGTATACTATTTATAATATTTACAAAGTTACTATCTAAAAGGCAAATCTAACACATGCTATCTTTTAAGTCTTCGTACATCCTCAGTCTCATCTAGTAGACTAATGGCTAATGGATTGCTATGGTTACTCAGTCTTTCAACATTACTAGAACTAAATTCAATTATGGTGTCTTTAACTAAAGAGATATTGAGATCTTTATGTATAGCCGCATTGGTCACGAACCAGGCCGCTTGAGTAATGAATCGTAGGGTTTTAGACTGATAACGTTGTAATATTTCCACATTCGAGTTTTTGGCTGTTCTCCATAACTGTATTCCATAAGTCCACACGGGCTTGAGAATAGCCTTGTATAAAATAATCTTGTTATTTAGACTTAATTCTGATTTCGGGCCTAATAGCCAATACATCTTTTTTGTTTTGATGTTTAGAAATTTGCATTTAGTTTTGATATGTTCCTTCCAAGTAAGACGCTTATCCAAATATAAACCTAAGTATTTTACACTTTGTACAACTGGGATTAGCATTCCATTGAGTGCAAACGGTGGGCAACATTCTCTTCTAAGGGAAAAAGTTAAGTGAGAAGACTTCGTTGTGTTTATTTTAATTTTCCACTTTTGCAACCATTGATGGAGTATATTTAATCGTCTTTGTAGCAAAATAGAAGCTGCTATAGGACAGTCCGTTGACGCCATAAACGCAGTATCGTCAGCATAAGTCGCAACTGTAATAGTTTGTAAATGCGGCATATCACACGTATATATTGAATAAAGTGTTGGGCCTAAAACACTACCCTGAGGAACCCCAGCTTGTATCGTCTTTATATTTGAAAAATCTTCTTTAACATTAACATAAAAGCAACGTTCATTTAGATATGATTTTAGAACCAGGTAAAATGGTTTTGGTAGCAAAGATTTTAATTTAAATATTAGCCCGGGGTTCAAGCAATATAAAAAAAAACATTTTTGAGTTCTACTTGATAAAACTCATAACCTATACTATGTTATTTGTTGGGTGTATTGACGGTTTCTTTCTCATAATTTCCTTTATAATAGAAGCCTGTTGTATTCTTTGATATGAAAAAACTTGGGGTTTGTTACTGGCCATCGGTTTATAAATTCCTGAATGGTGTTCACAACCAAGCCCTTGTGGTCTACAACTTACAATCTTTTAAAGTGTATCCTTTATACTTTTTATGTAAAGATCGACATACATATCGTATGTACTTAAATTCAGCCTGTTATGGACATCAGCTCTGCACCCGCCAGTCATTACTATAGTAATGTAACATGTTCCTAAGCCCCATATAAGAACTATTTTCAAATGATTCGACATTTTTTCGAGTAGCTATCGGTACTCACTGATGTGGAGGGACTTCATTATAGCTTTGCTTCCCATATACATTAGCAGATTCTTATAGTATGTGCAGAAGTTTTTGCATCTTTCTTAAGGCAGTTCAATATTAGAACCCTTTATATGCATACCAAAGCCTATAATATCCAGTATTTTGAAACCATCAAAGTAGAACATTAGGAGCGTTTATTTAGTTTAAAGCTTCTATCAAGAAAATTATATGAAAACATTGTTGTCTACAGAAAATCTGCTGAGAGGAAGTGGCCGAAGAAATATTTTTCATATTTTGATCGAGATATCTGACCTGGGGTTGAAACGGTGGCCTCACGTCTGATAAGTTAACACACTACTTACTAGACAAAACGTCCATCACTTTCCAGTATTGCATCTCTTTCTTCTATCTTTCTATCTACAGTCAATATTAAGTTTTGTGAGTACTTTAAATGGTTTAATACGTAAATTTTCCTATCTATCAATCTATATTTGATAAGGCATGACTACCAGTAAGAAAATATGCACCTTTGTTCTCCACCAGTATCCGAGTAATGGTTCCAGAAACACACTTTTATAGAATGCTAAAGCACTGGATGGTTGAGGAATCTCAAGCTTTCACTGCCCGAATACAAGTCTCTAAGAATCTGCAATACATCATTACAGCTTTTGCACAATTGATTATCTGAAAAATACAGTCCTCAGGCAATAAATTAAAAATTCCGCTGACTAAAGGTATTGAAGAAGTCGCCGTAGTCTAGTAGGTAGTGTGTTGGCTTATTAGACGTAAAGCCAGGGTTGGAGCCCCCAAGACAAAAATACAAAAAGTATTTCTTCGGCGACTTCCTCTCAGCAGATTTATGGCAAAAACTCTGAGAGTAAATAAAATTGCCATGAAAAGTTTCTCAAAATTCTGGCGTTCGGAGTCGACTTTAAACTGTAGGTCCCACCACTCGTGTATAAAGTTAACACACAACATAAGTGGTGTGAGAAACTAGGAGGTTGTGCAATGGGTCAATTCGACCTCCGGGTACTGTACTTGTCTTAATTGACAAGTAAACGTCCTCTAATCTAACCTAACCTAAAGTTATTGGAAGCCTGTATAAGAACTTTTCTCATTTAATCCTAATGTTGGGGGAACCGGCTATCTTTAATTCTTCTGTGATATTTGTCAGAAACATTTAGTAGCATTCCTAGTCTATTACTTACTTACTCACTCAACATTACTACCTTCTCAAACCACTTATCTTGTGTGTGTTAATCTTCTCTATTAGAGTGGCAGTTTTATTTACTCCCAGGGTTTTTCAGTTTTTTTTATAGGATATCGCATAAGAAATATTTTTTCACACTTTGTTTTTATTGGAAATGCCTAAGCACGGAATCGTGTATAATAAGGCAACACACTACCTAGACTAGACTACGGCTCTTGTCAATTACGCTTTCAAAAACAGCGCTAGCTTCCTTACCTTCCTTTTTTTGAAAGATTCAGAAGAGTTTATATCATGTATGACATGAGCATGCGAATATGTCATAATTTTCTTTTCCAAAAGATGAATAGTTTTAATTGGATGGTGTATCTGTATCTGTTTTTCTGGTTGAATCTCCTGTCATAATAGACAAAATTTTTGATTGATTTTCTTAATTAATTTAACAATGGATTCTGTGCTTAAAAACTTGTTTGAATGCGACAGCAAATGTTACCGTACCTGTTTCAAGATTTCCGCCCGGATATTATGAGGGTCTACCGGAATGTTAAACCATTTCTTATTTCTTTTTCTATACCAAACAATTAAATAAACATGGGAACACGGAATTATTTTGAATTCCCTCCAAAATAATTACATATTTATTGCGCTTCCTATGAAAAAAAGAAAAAAAAGCAAAATCGATCAATTTATTTATTTTTATTGCCAGGCTGAATTCATTTTCGTTTTCATCAGCCATGTAGCCAAATAAAATTATTTATTAAATTTACATAAATTTCAGTGTCATTCAATTGCTGCAAAATTAATTTTTTTTTTTAAATTCGTGCCATTTTTTTAAGCTATTTAAACAAACATTATTTATTTAAAAAGTAAAGACTAAATTTAGAATTTAATTTCAATTTATTTGCAGATTAAAAACATACAAAATGGAATGAAAACAGAAAGCCTGGCAACGTTAAGAAAGAAAATCTTGCTTCTTTAAATGGGCACCTGCTTACCAGACCCTAGAGATACAATGGCCGAAAAAGAAATAAAAAATGAAACATCAATTACATTCAGAACGGATATAAATGAACTGGAAGACGAGGACAGAATGGCCATGAGAAAGAGCATCTAAATGCTTTAAAATATAGACTTAAAACTGATACAAAAAAAGTGAAGAAAAATATGGAAAATATGTGTAAAGAAACAAAAAGTGAAGAAAAGAAGTTCAAGACTAACAAATCAGCTTAAAAAGACAATTTAAAACTTATCTAAAAAATGCAAATTATTTGTTAAACTTTTAAATGAAAAACAGAAAACAAATTGAAAAACCGAACGGCTAAAAAAAATTTGGTTTATTTCTCATAGAAGTTATGTGAGGCCATGAAGAGAAATTGTTTGTCTGCTGCAGACTTAAGAGACGAGACATTAAACTGCGATATATCAAGTTTGAACATATCAATTTACAAATTTTACGCACAATAGCATAAAGAATATGATGCTACAACAATAAAAACAAAACAAAACAAAAACGTATTTCAAACCAAACGTAACGAATTTATCGCCTTAAAAAGAACAAAAAAAAAAGAATCGAAAAAATACCAGGAATCGAAACATTTCAATTGGCATATCAAATAAAGGCAACACAAAGTAAGCCAGGACACAAATGCCTAAGTATATACACCCACTAAACCAAAACAAACAAACAAACTAAAACAAAAAAAAGTGAAACTCAAAAGAAGGAAATCTCTTGCATATACGTATACATACATACAAATGTAAAATTACATATGGCTACAAAGCATTTATCTGTTGTTATGTTCAAGTGTATGTAAACCTATGAGTGTTAAAAAAAGTTGCCAGCAACAATATCTTCTATATTTAGGAACAAACATATCGAATTTCCAGGAAAAGAAGAAAAAAAAAATAAAACAAGACACACAAAAGAGATACGGAAAGTGAAGGCAGCACAATAACATTCACAAACATATGGAAAAAAATGTTTTCTGTTTGAAAAGAAAACGATAACAAGCAACAAAGCATAGGGGAAGAACAATTACACAAAGATACACACGAAATACCAGCAGGATTGCGGAAATTATAAGCAAAACAATCAACAACTACAGCAACGCACTTACATAAAAACAAAAGGAAAGCAACAAAACTGTTAAAAGAGTACACACAGAGGAAAGGATAATGTTTTGAAAATGAATCTTCCATTTGATACACGCATTTTTATACTCATTTGTTGTTTGCTTCAAGGTAAGTTTTTTTATTTCTCGAAAAAAAAAAAAACAACAACATAATAACGCTTTAACTTTACATTGATGAGACATATTTGTAGCATTTTGTTTACATTTTACAGTGAAGTGTACAAAAAAAAAACAAAAGCCATGCTGAGTTAAGTTTTTTAGGCATCATATTAGATTTGAGAAGAAATTTTAAAGCAACGTATGTATGTACATATAATCAGTTAAATTATTGGGTATACGTCTCTGTGAAATTTTTGTAACCTTTCTCTTAGCATTGGGATTCCATTTAAAAAACCATAAAAGGCAAGTGTATTATTGTGGGATTTGAAATAATCGGTATTCAGAGAAGCCATGTTGTTTAAGACAAAAACCTGTCTAGCCAATAATGTTGCCAATAATGCACACTTTTTGTTTGATGATACATAAACTGGAAAATAATTCTACATGAGCAATGGATGATATACTCACTTATGCAAGTTCCTTAATTTTTAGATTTTTTAACTACGAAGTTATTTAAATCAATTTCCATAACTTTATCTAGGTATACAAAAAACAAATGTTTAGTTTGTATGACAGTTGTCATGACTAATTGGCCATCACTGCCATTACTGAGAAGACCAATAAAAAATAAATCGAGACCAACTTTTTGTCTACTATAAGGCAGCCTTCGATAGCCCCTTAAGTCATCGTGTTTTTGTCGCAATTTCTCAGCTTAGTAGGAGCGCGAAGCTGATAAGGCTATGAAAAATGAAACTCTGCGAACCTTCTGATACCTTATCTTCAACTTCGTCTTGGAGAGTGCTCTGCAAAAGACGGGAGTGCATCGCAATAGCATTATTTTCCACAAAAATGTTCAGTTGTTTGTGTACGCTGACGACATTGACATCATATGACGTACCAAGCGAGATGTTACTGCTGCCTTTAGTGCTATTGAACGAGAGTCTATCAAGACAGTCAAAGCAGGCAAGTCGAATTATAAGTTGTCGTCAAGTAGCCATATGCGGCATATCGGTTTCTAGATTACGGCCGATAATTATACTTTCGATGTTGTTAGGTTAGGTTAGGTTAGATGGTGACTTTGATACCAAAAGCTTACTTGAGCAAGCATAACGGACCGTTGTGATTCCACTGTTGAACGCAATCCCTGTACTAAACCAATTTCTACCAAACTAGATAAGAAGAAGAAGAAGTTGGTCAGCGCAAGGGCCCTCGATGCTTTCATGAATTTATATATCTTTGCTCCACCATTACCACCAAAAATGATGTCAGCCTGTAGACTAAGCACAGGATCACACTTGCTAGCAGGTGCTGCTTTGGTCTCATTAGGCAATTGAGTAGCAGAGATATCTCTTGTGCGACGAAACTTATACTCTACAAGTCGCTCAAACTCCCCGTGCTTCTTTATGGCGCAGAAGCATATATACTATCAATCGCCAATGCAGCACCATTGAGAGTATTCAAGAGAAAAGTCGTACGTAAGATCTTTGGTTCATTGAGGGAATTCCGCATAAGCTGTATGAATTCCTCAATGACATGGACGTTGTGCAGCACATTAACATCCTACGGATGGAAGAGAATTTCCTGGCAAGATGCCCTGTAATCTTTAGGTGTGACCAACTGGAAAAGGCGCATAAGAAACAGAGGCTTTACGAAGGATATATTAAAGCAGAAGTCCGAGAATCGGTGTTGTTAATGGCCAATTAAGTAAGTAAATGAGGATCGTAGGCTTCGATTTCCAACAGAGAATTTTTAATTGGTATATACTAGAGTGACAGCGTTTACTTGTTTGGAGATTTCATTTTCAATACGTTTATTAAATAAGTCACATGAATGAGTTGTTCATTAGTTGCCTAGTTTGACCAAAAAATTCTCAGAGTTTTTTGCATTTTAGTTGAGTTGTAATCCAAATAATATTTGGATTAGTTTTGTGGTTCAAAGTCATGTTTTTGAGCAGAGAATGGAATGTGGTCCGTGTTTTGTAAATTCTATCGAAGATTTTGGGACTAGAGAATCCAGCTTTGAAAATTGCGCCGTGATGTACTATGAAATCTATCCTATCTGTAACTGAAGTGTTGAAGTCGCCATAGTCTAGTAGGTAGTATGTTGGCTTATTAAACGTGAGGCCACGATTCAAAGCCCAGGTCAGACATAAAAACGAAATATGAAAAGAATATTTCTTCGGCGACTCTCTCAGCAGATTTCTGGCAAAAACTCTCTAAAATTGCCATGAAAAGTTTCTCAAAAATCTGTTGTAGTTCGGAAACGACTTTAAACTGTAGGTCCATACATAAGAGGTGTAGGAAGATAGGTCGTAATCCTGACTGAAGGGTTGTAATGACCAATTATGTATGTATGTAAAGTGTCAGTGCCAATCAGCAATCCTTTTATTTTTTTTTCATGGATTTTTTGACGAACTTAAACAGCATGAAAGGAAAGACCTTGCAGTTGATGCTACATATCAAAGAACCTGACATTTCCCTTAACCTATTGCTTTTATATTAAATTTTTAAACTAATATTCTTGTCACTTAACAAATGACTAACAAACTGACTATGAAATGAATATTGCATTTCCTTATGTATGTATGTATTTCCACCCCTTAAGTTTCCTTTTGAATAAATTCTTGATTATCACTCAGGAAACAAATTTCTTTCGTCTCATAATGTTAATAGCAAAAGTTTAACTAACTTTTCTTTTTGCTGCTTTGTAATCTGATTGTCTTTATTTTCTACATCGTATTTAAATGAGTGCTTACAGCACACTCATCATTACAAAAGTTATTTGCGAGCGATATTACTAAAGTATTATTCGAAATCATAATAACAATAATATCATCATCGTCATTCTTATAATCGTTAACATCATTGTTATACTCCTGCACATATACAAACATAGTATATAGACAGACGTATGCGTGTACGTACAACGAAATAATGTTTTTATGTTCAGTAAATATGTTACATACATATGTACATATAAATAAAGGCAAAATAAAAGGGAAATTTCTCTTGCATTTTATTTCATCTTGTACTCCTGCTCTCCCTGTAATCTCTTTAACTCTCAATTTTATTCTTTTTATTCTCGTGTTGTGTTGTATGAAATCGTATTGTTACACAATCCCTTTACATATTTGGTTTACAGTTGTTATTTTAACTTGTTCAGCACAGAGCGTTTAAAATTGTGTTTCTATCCTCTCCTCAGCTATGGTGTATACAGACGCATACTAGAGAAATTTTTATTTCATTGTATTTGTAGCATTTTTGTATACACGAATTCCAAGAAGAATGCTAACCCACGAGTATTTGGGTGAATAAGTGAGAGTTTATTTTCGTTTAGAAATTGTTTCTCTAATGTATTGTTCGTAGAATAGAAATATTTTATATCCATAAGAATTTGTTTTTACGATTATCTTCTGTTTTGAGAGAGAAGATTTAAAGAATATTTTACTTTACCTTGAGTACGATTGATGTGCATAGCAACTCCAACATTAATTTATCCACAAACATTACAACGTAGTCCTTCCAGGAAAATAAGAAGTAATGTGTGTTATTCGTATTAAATTTTAATATGTTGTTTCAATTTCTTTTTTAATAATGTATGATAAAATATAAACAGATTTTAATGACTAGAACAAGAATTTAAATAACATTTGCTTTGCGTAATGTCCTATCGATAAATTATTATTAAAACACGAGTACCGGACCCCTTAATGGGCGTGTATTTCAAATAAAAAAGGCAATTGATGTTATATCGGTTGGCCCATCCGTTATGCCTTGAGAATTTTTATTACTTGTGTTTTGGGTTCTTCTGATCACAATAACTTGTACCTTTATTTTTACTTATTCTTTCCTTATACATAGTTTTCCTTATTGATTGAATGGTTTTAGTTTTGTATCGAATTTTTCTAATCAAGTAGGTATATGGTCAACTAAGGCAGATCTTAGGAAATAGAGTTTCCTAACACTTATGAAAAAATCCGATGGGCCATCTACCGACGATTATTTCGATTCTCATTCTATTCTGTCATAAAATTCAGTATTCTATCTCCAATGAATCGATTGTTGGTATTTATTAAAAATTTGTTTCCAAAACGAAGACATTTGATCGGAAATTGCATGAAAATGTCGTACAAATTTGGTCTCAGATAAGCACCAGAACAGTGTGCTGTATATCCAAGTTTATTGTTAAAGTTCTTGAATCTGGTTTCATTGTTGATGCGCCAAGGCGTAAGCGCGCTCGTATCGTGCGTACACCCGAAAATATCAAAGCTGTGGCTTTGTGTTCGTTCTCAAGAACTGAATATTTCACGCACCAGTTTACGTCGAATTTTGCGAAAAGATCTTGTTATGAGGCCTTACAAAGTTTAATTGGAGTTGAAGCCGCATGATCATCCGCTTCGTTTTCGCTTCGCTAATTTAAAATCACTCCATTACATCAAAACAAATTATAATCAAAGTCCCCGGGTATGTGGTAGATATGCCAAAACTGCCCAGCCAAGCTCACTCTGTTATGGGCGGGTTAAAAATAATGTGAAAAGGCGGAAGTTGACATGGTGGTACAAAACACCTTTGCTGATAGTTAATACATGCATCAATACTACTAATTGTATACAGGGAAACAGTATCAATCGCTTGATCCGGTTGTAGAAGTTCATAAGGAATTCCGATTCCGAAACTTACATGGAAGGATTCAGAGATGTCTGAGGAGAAGACAAAAGGGGAGATATATGCGTCCCCACAAAAATACTTTTCGAAATTGGAAGAAATCAGCATGGAATTCAACAAACCGTGGGTGATCCAACGTAACTGGTAAACGAATTCCAAAACTGCTGTTTCCACAGCAGTGGACAGCGGTAGAACCAGCGAACTACTTGAGTTCGACAAGAAAATGGTTCGCTTTCTATTGATGAATTCGCTGATAAGCTTAATCTGCCACATCAGGATTACTGCAGAAGCTGTCAGGATGCGTAGGAAACGGAATCGGTACAACACCTCTTATGCCCTGCACTTCAGAACAGACATCATCGGTTTTTGGGTAACAGAACGTCTGATAATCTGGGCATGGTGGCAAATGTGCCACTAAGGGAACTGGACGGTTTCATCTTGAGCTCAGCGTGGTTCAAATGCACCGCTAACGGATCATAACAAGGATAACACAATTGGTCATATAAACCACCGAGCAAACTTCCCTGTGAACGGCAAGCTACCCGCTAACCTAACCTAATCTTCCCCATGGATCATGACAAGTGGGCTTACCCAACACTGGGTTACACAATGGGCTTGCCTGTGAACGGCAAACTTCCCGCTAACCTAACCAAACTTTTCTAATATTATTGTCGAGTATGATCCGTGCACATATCACTTTAGAAGTATTCGCTTTCTTTCCGTTTCATTTGTAAATGGAAATTTGGTCCATTCAATTAGTGAGCTCCTTAGCCTATCTCGCTCGCTTCAAATGATTGATTACTGTTTAGTTCCTTAGCAATATCCATGTCCATGCTGGTTTGTCTCAATTTTTTCCGTAAATTTAGTGGCTTCTTAGTGATTGGTCGATCAGAATGAAAAGCATTTTTAACATTTAAATTTTCAGATCGAATAAGAACAAACCATTTCGATGCTATTTTTCTATAATTCCCCTGCATTGAGGGAAGAATTTAATCAATGTTTTCTATAAGATTTGACTTTGATTTCAAATTGTTTCTAAATTTTCTTTGTTTTGCTGCAAATGATGACTTAATTCAAGTGAAGTATAATTTTTCATAATCATCATGAGGATAATTTAACGAAATTATTAATGGGAAAAGAGAAAATTAGAAAAATGATTTCCATTTCCGTTTTCATTTATTAAAACCCAAAAGCTATTAGCAGCATATTATTTTTGCCTTTAAGATGTCATTTACGATTGTTTCACCAGCACTGCTCGGGCTTATTATTTTCTGTTGTTTTTGTTGAAATATCCACACAAAATTAATCATACTTTTCCCCTTATTTCTGTCACAATTGGTATTGTTGGTAACGTATTATTAATATTATTAACTAAAGTAGATGACAAATTTAACAAATGTTGTTATAAATTCTACCACACCATCCGTACCATCATGCACATGAATATCACATACATACATATGTATGTGTGTGGTTATGTACGAGTATGTATATGGATGGAGTACTGTTATTATAATAATTTTTCTTTCATAAATGAACCATATTTCATATTTTCATTCACTCGTACCACATATTTTACACTCTGAGACACACTTATAAAATTATACACGTTTGAAATGTTCTTCACTCACACACACACACACATGCACCATACACATACACAGTGGTAACAATGGTTATGTGTGTGTGTTAGTTTGCAGTCTGATATTAATGTACGAAACTTCTTGTTAAATGAACTAGTGAGAGTGAGAATGAGATTGAGAGTGAGAGTGAGAGTAAGACCATGTGCCAGAGATTGGTAGCATGAGTGTACATATTTGTATTTGTGCGTGCATAACGTATTTGTTCTTCAGTATATTTTTGTAAATCTTTATATGTTGTATACATGAGTATAAATATGACTGTGTGTGTATGTGTGTATACAATTGTACTCAACCGACAAAATATTGCACTTCATACTCGAATTACTACTCTTTGCTCTACTTCAAGTTGTGCCACAAGATTCCAAATGCAGTTGCTTTACTCATTTGCTACGAGGATTTGTGTGAAGTAGATAAACTCGAAACTCTGTTAAGATTTTTCTTTTTTATTTTCTTTTATTTTTTATTATTTCTCTTGAAACTATTTTTCCCGATTTGTTGCAGTTCACTAAACTTGTTATCTACTGCAGTCATCGTTATGTTCGAAATTGTGTGGGGGTTGAGGACGGTATTTTCTGTTTTGTATCCTTTTTTTTTCCTCTAAAATATCGAAAGAAATTATTTATAATCCATCCGCTCTAACCCACAGAAATAAAATCGTATTGAGCAAATGTTTTGAATTATATTTACTTGCAGAGCTGGAAATATATCAATTTGTTGTAGAAATATTGTATACATTCATGAATTTATACGGAGTTTTTAAAATATATGTGTATGTATTAAAATTAGCACTAGTGCTAGTAATTACGATGATAAGCTCAAAAGAAAATCACATTTGAATGAATTTTTATGTCTCCGACACATTTTCTGTTAAAACTACGACTTCTTTAAAAGGTTTTCAATGAAGAAAACATACTCAAATCATATTGAGGCCAGCCATGTCTTAAATGCGCTGTCAAGTGTAACACTCAGTTACTATTTCCTTTCAGCGAAACAATTTGGGCATCCATAATAATAAATTTATTCTCATTGTCGGCATATGTATTTATATATGCAAGTCTGGTTTTCTTTAAATAAGGAAAAATTCAAGTAAACCTCACACATGATGGATCGTAAGAAATCTATTCGTAAAATTGGAATTTCTCATGAAGTAGTCAAACAAATTCCAAGTATGGTCGCTCTATCCATCGTGGAACACACTTTGTGCAAAAGACAACGTCCGTACAATCTAAATAAAATTTACAAGCAATTTCGCTGTCTTCTATAAGTATTTTTTCAATAAGATGGTGCCGACCTTGGCATTATATTGCAAGAGAATTTCCCAGAAAGAGAAATTTCACATTTTTGAGAGGTCAATTAGCCACTAAAATCATGCGATTTGACGTAGTGAGCCTCTTCTTTCTGGATATTTGCCAAAGACCGTATATACTCGAATAAAGTACTAAGGTTTACGCCACATTCGTCAAGTTAAAGCCAGGATACATAAATATATAATCAGAATACGACTTAGCTTTTGCGTTAATTTTATACATGAGTGGCGAGACCTTCGGAAACTTCGATAAACTTTTTCATGGCAATTTTTATTTACTCACAGATTTATTTCCAGAAATTTGTTGACATTAATGTGTTTTTTTTAGAGATAATAATAAAAATACAAAAGGTGTTTCATATCTGATCTAATCTATCTCATTTCATGTATAGTATGATAGGCATATAAATTTAAAAATGCAATCAAACAGAAACCTTTTAAAATTTTGTCAAATTTAGGTTAGAAATGGAATATTACTTCATTCATATGGCTGCGCCGTGGCTGGCCTCCTACCATTTTATTCGATCGGGTCAATTTTCTTGCACTTTTTCGAGTGTATGGGTTGTATCTTGGCAATGCCATCACGAATGTTGCCTCTTGTTTGTCGGCATAACACTTTTCTTTAACGACGCCTCACAGAAAATAGGCCTACGGTGTCCAAATGCAGCTTCTTGGCAGCCAATTGGCATCGCTATTTCGACTAATTAAACTAAAGTTGCAGCATTCTGTGGAAACCAAACATCGTTTACATACAAGCGATGAAGAACAGGTACAAAAAAGTCAGTTATTATGGTGCGATAGGCGTATACCTCGACCGTAAGTTTCTTCTCATTTTCAAAGAAATGCCTCCGCTCCACGTCTCCGCACCAAACAATCACTCGTAATAGTTGCTTTGGCTTCTGTAAGATCACGTGTGATTTCCCAACGTTGCTCAAGCGTACATCGATTCATTATGTTCAGTTGAGATAATATTCTGATAACATAAACCGATAGATGGCCCGCCCGATATGAGTATATTTCAACATTCCTTTATATTTATCCAAAACCACTTTTATTTTTAATTAAATTAAATGCATTAGCAAATGTTTATTTCTGTTATTTTTTTTATTCGAATTACATTTTCAATTCGTACAAATCACTTGCCACTTGAAAGCAATTGCCACAATTATTTTTATGAAATGCAACATACATACATATGTACATGGATTGTTGAAAATTATTTAAATATATGTGGAAATGTTTATAAATTTGTAAGAATTTATATTTTATCAACTCTGTATGCAGCAAATGCACATGTAGTTTTCAAAACCATATCCCTCTTCTATTTCCCTTCTATGCGGAGGTGGCATGCAACTGCATTGCTATTGTAACCCATATTATTTTTTTTTTTTTATTTTTTGTGCCACAAATACTGTTGAGCCATTATTATTAAAAGTCCACAGTATGTGCTCAGCATAGAATATGAATTGCATTTCTATTTCTATTTCCACTTTTGCGTTGTCATATTTGCTCAAACAATAACAAAATATTACAAAAACAAAAAATACAACTGAGTATGGAAAAATATATTCATTTTTTTCTATTTTCGTTTTATTTTATTATTTTCAATTCGAAAAAATAGGAGGAGAAGGGAGAGAGAGAATGAACAAATCAAACGATAAAAACTTAAAAACTCCTGTTAATACTACTACTGCTGCTGTGTGCCATACTCATTCAGCTGCATGCTTCGGAAAGATATGATTGTACGTGGTTTGTTCACAATTCTTGTCTTCTTGTTGTAGGTGTTTCAAATGTGCCGCAGTATTATTTATCCAGGCACATATCCAGACACAAATATAATCGTAGAAGTGTGCATGTGCTCTTCATATAAACTTCTATATGTTGATTGTTAAATGTTGTCTTTGTCATTTCTGTTGCCGTTGTCGGTGCCGTTGCCATTGCTGTGATGTTGCTGTTGCTTTGGCTGTTGATGCTTTTCGGTAATACTGATGGTACTGCAGTCGACATAAATGCTGTTTCATTTGACAAATATGTAATTGCACCTAAAGTGTTCACGATGGCATAAAAACAAATCGAAAATAAAAAAAAGAAAATCATAAGCACACTACAGAACACAGTCACGTGTGAAAAGGAAAATACGTTTCTATAATTGTGATGCAGTTTATGGGTATAAATTTCGTATAACGCACTGTATGTGAAGTTATTAAAATTTTACAAGTACCAAGCTTAACAATTTCCAATTTATTTTCCTTTATTTTTACAAAATTTTAAATTTTTTTTTTTCAAATTTACACCCAAGTGTTCTCTTTATTTTGCACGATTTTTATTAGGCAGCCATAAAACTATGGAAATATTTTACAAAATTTTAGATTGATATGTAAGAAGTTTGCGCAGGCTCACTTACTCACTTTAATGTCTCTTACCGTCAGATAATTTACACAGAAAAGGAGCACACTCCTTCTTCGACATTGCTCTGAGCAATGTACCCAATAGGTGAGGAATAGTTTCCTCTTCTTTCTCGTCTCTCTAACTTCAGCATAAGTTTTTTTTTTCATTTATTCATACCTAGTCTAGTCACCATAGACTAGAGGCTAGTATGTTGACTAACTAGATGATAGGTCTATAGTTTAAACCTAAGCTCTGGCTTCGTTAAAAGAGAACTAGAGAGACAAAAAACTATTTCTTTAGACAACGTCGATTCAACAGCTTTCTGGCAAAAATTCATGGTCGTTTGGCCTCACAATCTTACACGATTAGAGCATTGAACTGTTCAACTATCGCAATCAGATGGTAGCAGTTCTTGTTCTCAGAAACGATAATTATATGACTTTCACGGCAAAATGACTCTCCACTTGAGAAGATATTTCGTATTAATATGGAAATCTCTTTGGTGTGCTCAGTACTAAAGCGTTCGAGAATGTTATTAAGCCTGGTATACCAAATTCGAACTTTAATTTTTCCAGTTATATCGGTTTCAACCCGGATCCTCTTATAATTATAAAATATTTGTAAACGAAATATAAAAAAAATATTTCTTCAGCGACTTCCTCTTAGAAGATTTATGGCAAAAATTTTGACAGTAAATAAAATTGTTATGAAAAATTTCTTAAAAATCTGTCGTTCGGAGTCGTCTTTACTCTGTAGATCCCGCCACTTATGGATAAAAATTAATACACACAACATTGGTGGTCTGAGAAGCTAGTTCTTAATTCTGACACTGTGTATGTGTGTATGAAAAATAAAAAAAAAAAACTGCATATTCGCAATGCGAACAAACCTACGATCCTGATTTCATTGGAACTTTGTATTATTGAATACGCAATGCATTTCAAAAGTGGCGACTATGGGATTCAATCGAATTTAATTTTTTAAATTGTTGATTATGTTTCATTAGTATCTTGTATGTAACATTTCCTTGTCACTTATTTTCATTTTATTTTTTGTATTGTCCTCCTAATAAGTGAAATTCTTTAAGAAACAATTACACGGTTCTGTTCTAGTTTTTCTTTAATTCTTATTTTGTTTTTCTTCTATTTCTTCTCGCTCCATTTTTAGTATATCAAATTGCCATAAATAGGTTTTTAATCTATTTATTATGCTGACTAACACTTTGCCGTATTCCTTACAGCTTCTGACAAAAACTATCATAAAACATTGCATTTCAGTGACGAATATCAAATCGTTAAAATTTACCACAATCAAATAAATGGCATCTAATCAAAGTGAAAAATTATTTGAATTAAAAAAAAATACCATAAAAGCATTAGAAATATGGAAATAAAGGTTTAAAGTTCAGCAATATATACGATGTATTATTTGAAGTAAAATTGTCAGGCATTAAACTAAAGGAAAATCTTTAAAGAGAACACTTAAACTGGCGAGCTTATGTTATCACACGTTCAGAGTAGTTAGTACTTAAAGTACCATAAAATGATTTTATGATGATTGGTCTTGATTACCAATAGCCTGATACAGAACGTGAAATTACTTGCACAGAAAAAAAATTTTAAATTCTTCTAACTTTTGTAAGATCCTTTTCCCAAACAAGCTTCTTTGTAATACGTTAGTTACTCCGTTTTAATTCTTGCAGCAGCTAATTTTTCTAAGGTTTCATACCAAGATCCCTACGTTAAAACTTTCCAAGTGCTTGATTAACACGAGTTAATAGTTAACTACGACGAGGCATTGACGTATCAGCAACTTCATTGACATTGGCTGGCACTGTAGTAATGTTCTGCTCAGTACGTGCACTTTACATACGGGTTGGTGTATAAAATTCAAATAAAATGAGATCAGGCCGTATGATCACAGTCTTTGTCAGAAGGAGAGGAAGTCGCCGAAGAAATGTGTGTTCATATTTCGTTTTGTTGGAGATATCTGCCCAGTGTTTTGATCAATGGCATCAGGTTTAATGAGCCAACACACTACCTACTAGACTACGACGACTGCTAATAACCTTTCCAGTATATAATACTTCCCTCGCAAGAGTACATTCTTAAGAGTACGATTGACTAATATAAGACATAAAGTGTTCGTATGTGGCCGCCTTTTGTGACTCTTACGGGTTTAAATCAAATTTCTTTGGCTACTACACCATCTTTCTTTACTCTCGCAACCTATTTCCTTGCTTTCAGAAATTAATTTTAAGAACTTTAAATAAAATGGCCTTGACCAACAAAATCCTATGCCAATTCCATATTCTATTTACTACCACATGAATCAATATTTAACCAACCAAATCAAAATTCTAAAGTATAACACAAAAATACTGAAAATAAACTGGAGAAATAAAATCAAAAATTTTATTTTCTGTAAATAAACTGAAGGCAAATATTAAAAAAATAGCAAAAAAAAATTAAAAAAAAAACAAAAGATGCTGTGCTGCATGGTAAATATATCCTTAAATGGAAAAATGTTTGCATTTAATGTTAATTTAAAAAAAAGAAAAAAACACTCTTACAATTGAAATAAAAAAGAAAAAATACGCTATGGAGTCCAATGAAATTGTATGCAGAATAAAATGGGTTTTTGAAAAATGAATACAACAAATTCATGATTTTTATAAGTACGTCTGTGGCAACTGGCCATTCATTCAACGAACCATCCAACCATGTATCTATCCGTCCAGCAATTCATATATTCAGGCTGTTATCCATGCCAGCAGTCGTCCAGCCAACCAACCAACCAACCAAACATCCAGTCAGCCACTTGTGACTAAAAACTTATTAAATATTTATGAAAAATATTGAAAGATAAACCATGTGAAAAATATGATGGAAAAATATGTACAAACAAACAAAAAAGGAAAAAATATTTCAAAATTGACAAAATTGAGAATAGAAGAAAAATAAAAATAATAGAATTATTTGACATATGGTATGATATGTACATACATACATATTTAGTTTGGTAACCTCAATTAGATAAAATTTAAATTGTCATAAAAAAAATCGAAACATTTGTGACAGTGCTCTTAAATGTCTGTAAAGCATGTGATGTGTGGTCTTACTCTACCATGGAGGCCTTTAAATACGCATCGTATATACATAATTGATCGTTACAATGCTTTAGTTAGTATTACAATCTAGTTTCTCACACCACTTATGTATGTTGTGTGTAGTAATTTTATTCATGAGTTGCGGGACCCACACGGTTTAAAGACGACTACGAATGACAGATTTTCAAGAAACTCTTCATGACAATTTTATTTACTTTCAGAGTTTTTGCCAGAAATATTTTTTAATATTTCGTTTGGTTGCAAATGTGTGCTGTGACCTCACGTCTCATAATTCAACACACTACGTACTAGACCACAGCGACTTTACAATATGAAATAATTTCTATAATTTTAAGAGTATTTCCAAATATTTATAAATTCGAATAAATTTCGTATGAATGTTTTTGCTGCCTTCACAACAATATACGATAAATCTGGGAAAAATGCTTTACGCTTTATCTAAGCCTAAGTTAACCCATTCGCTGCCAAGCCTAAATTATATGAAGTGATTCCCATTTATATTTTGAGTGATGCAGTCATTCAATCTCATCAAACTACGTCAATCATACCCCAAGAACAAAGATCCCTTCATTATCTTAATGCTATTCATACTCGTCCTTGGCAGCGAATGGGTTAAGGAATTATTTGACGTTTATTTACATTATTTACTAGTAAAGGCCAAAGAAAATAGTCTCACGCTTTAAATATCCTCATCTAGAATGCCAATTAAGATAAAATTTTTGTGAAACAGTTTGATTATACTGTAGCGAATGTCATTTACAGTTACTGCATTTCCGACTGCACATTCATTAGGGATTTTGCACCGTAATTCGTCAAACAATTTCCTGTTTCAAATGTATATATTTCTTATCGATCATATGGGTTACATAAGTGGACATGATTTTTTATTTTTTCAATATTGTCGGTTCAGCATTGAAAGCAAATTTAACTCCGATATAAAGTTAATGTCGTATGAGAGTAAACCATTAGCCATGTACACTACTCCATGAGATATTATATAGCTGTGGAAGCAAAGCTGCAATTTGTAGTTGTACAGGGAATGTGGATTCATTTCTAAATTTAACACTGCTTGACATGGCAATAAAAATGGGGTCTGTTATGCAGTCGCCGTGGTCTAGTAGGTAGTGTGTTGGCTTATTAGACGAAAAGCCAGGGTTCGAGCCCCAGGCCAGACATCAAAATAAAATACAAAAAGTATTTTTTCGGCGTCTTCCTCTCAGCAGATTTCTGGCAAAAACTCTGGGAGTAAATAAAATTGCCATGAAAAGTTTCTCAAAAATCTGTCGTTCGGAGTCGACTTTAAACTGTAGGTCCCGCCACTAATGTATAAAATTAACACACACAAAATAAGTGGTGTGAGAAACTAGGTCGTAATCCTGACTGGAGGGTTGTAATGACCAATTATGTATGTATGGATGTTATGTAGGCAATCTTCGTTTATGGGAAGGAGAAACTTAAGCAACTTAGGCAACTGAATCTTATTGTTCATCTAATAATTTTTAATAGATTTGGAAACGTATTCTACATACAAACACTCTGTACTCAATTTCCTTAAAATATTCATGGTGATCTTTACAACCAAGAGAACATGAAGCGCGTATAAGGACAAAAAAAAAGTTGTATACGAATGGATTTATAATGATCCGAATTTAGAACCATAAATCGCACTCAAATCAATAACCATGAGTGAAGACACTGCAGAATTCGACAATCCGATGCGAAATGGCTCAAAAACAAAAATATTATCGAATAAACGATGGATCTTAAAGCCTTTTAGTATGTCCTGAATATATTTGAAGTATCACAACGCACTTAATAACCTAGCGTTTATGAAATATTTACTTCGAAAAGAGTGGCACAGCACAACATAAGATATTGAATGTTCACTAGACTCATAATTACATTCTTACATAATTGGTCATTCAACAACCCTTCAGTCAGGATTACGACCTAACTTCTCACACCACTTATAGTATGTGTGTTAATTTTCTACATTGAGTGGTTGGAGTCGCCGAAGAAATATTTTTTCTTATTTCGTTTAGTTTGAGACGTCTAAGCTGGGGTTGAGACCACGGCCTCACGTCTAAGAAGCCAACACACTACTGACTAGACTACAGTGGATACATCTAAAGTGTCACAACGCACTTAATAACATAACGTCTCTGGATTAATTATTTCGATAAGAGTGGCACAACATGAGAAAATATGAGTACATTTACTGGACTCATCTCATCTTGGGGTTTATACAGAAGTCTCTTAAAAAAAGGAGATGAAGAAATTATTAAATAAAAAAATTTTTCAGATTCTAAGAGTAAGGTTTTTGTTCTAGAATTTGACAGAAAAACTTTGACCACATTTTCTAAGCTACTTTCAAGACTACACCATGAAGCTTGAGATACAGGCTTATGAGATGAGAGACCATTAACTACACCCATTAAGGAATTAAGTTTGATTTCTTGTCTTGTGTAAATGGTTGACAAGAGTATGCATAATTGATCGAGAGTTGTTCTGACGTCATTCTAATGACATACTGAAAATATTCTTCAGAAAAAAAAATTTTTTTTCTTTCGTAACTTCGAATTTGTTAGCCGGTAATACTTTCATGAGTCTCTCGTCTAGGAAAGCCTTGTGGATTCCTGTCAATAGCTTACTTAGGGTATTATCAAATTCGTTTTCACTTAATACATCGTAAGTAAATTAGTAAGATAAGTAACTTTATTGTATATACCAGTAGGTTAGCTTGATGGACTATGAAAAACGAATATTTTTTTCAATGACTGTTGGATATTATTTTCTTGGTTCTTCTCAATATCATGAAACAAGAAATATTTGTTTAATTTATTGTAAAATTATAGCAATTAAAAAGGCATTAATTAGCATTGACAGTTTTTATTTGTTTATACTTAAAAAGGCAAAAAAAGGAAAAGAAAATATAAAGGTCACTGTTTTTTACATGGCACCGAAAAAGAAAAATCCCCCGTCTAAAGAAAATAAATAAATTATCTTTCACCTTTGCTTTGTTACCTTAAATAGCGCAGCATATTATTTGCTTATCCTACTTTATTTGTAAAGCATTTAAGGCAGAATACTTTAAATATTTTTTGTTTTTTGTTTTTTTGCTTTACTTTCACTAACTGAAGATAAGAAGTACGTTGAATTCATTTTTGTTTGTTTTGTTTTCTTTTCTCCATTAATATTGCCATTTTAGGCTAATGAGCTGCTTAGCGGCAATTATCAGCGAAACTCATTATGGAGCCTTTAAAAAACAATAAAATGGGGTTGACTGCACTGAGGTATGAAAACAATTGCAGAGAAACCGAAAGAAACAAAGCAAAGTCAAAAGCAAAGGGCAAATGTCAGTAAAAAGAAAAAGTTCTTCTTATGTTTTCCTTCCTTTTTTTCTTTGTTTTGTGCTGTATTTAGGACAACAAAACTTAAGAATTTAAAACATTTTATTTGTTGAAGATTAAACATTAAATTTAAAGTCATTTTATTTACTCTGTAATGTTTGTTGTTTTTAAGAAATGTATATTCTATATTAAAGAAAAATGAAATTTAATTCATGTATACACGAATAGTAGTACATGGCTTTTTTACATTAGATGACGTTCGTAAACTTAAAATAACGCGTGTGCGGAAAGATAACAATTCAGGTTACATCATGTGGCTGCTTCCAAGCCTCAGAAAATAAAAGATGGAAATTTGTGATAAAACACAGCAGATATGAAATGAAATTGAAATAATTTTCATGCTTAGCATTCGATAAAATTTGATTTAAGAGGGAAGAATTTAAAATCACATAACAAACTCCAGTGGCTGGATTGGCATTCAATTAAGCCATCTTGGTATTTTAGTGGAATAACTATCTACTATCATTCAAATGTCTTTTACAGTTCTGGGTGAAGTGAATTCAAAGTATTCAATATTCCATGACTCTGGTTCATAAATTAGGCTTATAATGTTGACCAATGGGTTATGTTGCCCTTAAGGACTGCTAAGGCTTAAAAAAACTCACAAGAAAATGTGTAGCATTGTCAAATCGTACGACCATGGTGGCCAGTTTACATCATCGCTACCTAAAAAGCTTCGGTCTGTTGAAACTACATGTCAAATGCTGATAATAATAATCGACCTATAATGCTCTGCGTTGACCATAATGGCCCGAACAAAGTCGTTATCAAAGAAATACCGATGACGCCACTAGCACAAATTCCGCATCCATGACTTTGACTCAGAAAAAAACTAATCTTGACTGATGGCATACGTTATGTTGACTTTGAGGACTGCTAAGGCTTAAAAAATCTCACAAGAAAAACTCTAGCAACATGAAATCTTCCAATGTTTACTTTTTTAGGATACATTGGACGTTTTTGTATCCCATGTGGATTGGTATCGTCTCTAATCTTTTGTTTTTTGTTTGTTCAGGTACGCATTCATTTAGAACTCTACCTCATGGCTGAACCTGTTTACATATATACATAATTAAGTTAGGTTAGGTTGGAGTGATAGCCTTGATGCCAAAAGCTCACTTGAACACGCATAGCAGCCCATTGTGATGCCACAGATGAAACCAGTCTCTTTGCTGATAATTGATCATTATAATCCTTCAGTCAGAGCTACGACCTTACTTCTCACACAACAACACAAGTGGTGTATGTGTTAATTTTATAGTTGAGTGGCTGGACCTACAGTTTGAAGTCGTCTCCAAATGACAGATTTTTGAGAAACTTTTCAGAGCAAATTTATTTACTTTCAGTCGCCGAAGAAATATATTTTTCGTATTTCGACTTGTTGGAGATGTCTGACCTGCGATATGAACCGTAGCCTGGCATCTAACACACTCTCTACTAAACTACAGCGGCTGGAGGTGTTTTTTTTTTCGATGGAAATTAGATTCAGTTGTCAACTGCCCCTGATCTACATAAGTCAGCGAACACACGTCGTTGCCTATGGTCTATGTGTGTTAAGCGGGACCTACAGTTTGAAGTCGACTCCGAACGATAGATTTTTGAGAAACATTTCGTAACAATTTTTATTTACTTTCAGAGTTTTGACAGAAATCTGCTGAGATTTCGTTTCTGACCTGGGGTTCGAACCGAGGCCTAACGCCTAGTAAGCCAACACACTACCTATGAGACTACGGCAACTACACCGTACCGTTAAAAGCAAATCTTTATCTTGTACAAACTTATTTAACTTCTTCCAGTCAAATCCTTCTAGACGAGCAATGTCTGTTGTAGAACGCCAAAATATTGAGACGTAAACTATGTTCCATATAATAATATCACCACCATTCTTCATTTTTCATACATTTTTCATACGTGAATACTGTTAAGATGTACATGTATGGCAGAGTGGTCCATGAGTATGCCCATTAATGCACCGGAATTGCTTTGAACATTATGTTCAGTGTTTTGTTTGAAGCTTAACTCCTTTTTGGCCTGTAAGTCACCCTCGAGAAAAATGTTCATGAGAGAAATGTTGTGAATTGAGTTGTAGAATGCACTGAATATGCCTAACATACTGTTTTTGGTGATCTAAAATCATCTGTGACAGAATTCCTTTCTAATAAAAACAGTTTGAAAATACTTTGCATGAACGCTTTCAAATTTTATATTTAAATGGAAAATAAAGTCAACATATGAAGGTTTGTGTCCATGTATGAGCCTAACTTCAAATACCATTTTCATTTTATATTTCGAATGACACAGTTTTTTTTTTATTCAAAGCACTTTTATTACAGATCGTATATGTTTGATTGAGCAAATGGCGCCGTTTTCTCTCTTAAAACTTTTACACTTAGAATCCATAAAATCCACACCAAAAAAAAAAAGAGAAAAAATCTGAAAACAACGGCAAAGAAAATTTTGGGAATTGAAAAGTTAGTTTGTGTGACATTTTTGTTACTCTTTTCAAAAAAATAAAAAAAAAACAAAAATTCAGATAAAAATAAGGAAAAAAGAGAAAAGAAAAAAGTTAAAAATTTCTTTTATTCTCAAGAGAGTATAAAACACAAAGATAAAGGGATAGACAGAAGAAAAACGAACAAAAACCATATTTTCGTACGAAAAGAAATGCCAAAAAAATTATAAAGTTTTGTACACTTTGTTTGTTGTTGGAATTTATGGTAAAAACTGTTAAAATAAAACGACAACAAGAAGAAGAAATGCACAGTTTTTTTTCGATTGTTTACGTCTAAATGAGAGTGTATGCACCATATACAGGGTAGGGATAGAAAACTGTACTTATAACTATTCGACGTAGTGCCTCAAACATGATGTGAATAAGGCAGAAGACCAAGCAAATATTTTTAGAGAATGTAATATAAGCCGATCTGTAGTTTGCAGACTACTAAAACAATACAAATGCACAGAAAAATTTCCGTAAAGCAAAATAGGAGACAACAGAGAAAAACTGGACGCGATACGGCAAGTGTTTAATGTTTGATGATCAAAAGTATTGAATGAAAGATGTCTACAATGATACATAGGAAAGGGTCTTAGGTTAGGTTAGATAGGATGGGGAACCCTTTCGACAATTAATTATACCCGAGGGTCAACTATTCCCTAGAGAAAACCCTTCCGAGTCTGAAATAAATCTTAGTATTGTAGCAGTCATAATATTAGAGAGCACGGTCAGTGATGTCAGAAAATTAGTGGCCAGAATCCTTCGTCTCTTCATCACAAGACTGAAACAAGAGATGAAAGTATTCTTTTTCAATATCTTCCTCCTCCACATACATCCAGCTCCTACAAAACTTATTAGTGGGAATGCCGAGCTTTTCGGCAGGCCTACTAAAAAGACAATGGCCCGTAAGAATCGCCATTGTGCGATGGATGGCCGTTTGATTTAAGGCCAGAATTGAGTCAAATCTTTTCCTGTGTATGTGCCCAGAAGGGTCTGGCAATATTGCACGTACCATCCTGCTGGCAACAGGAGTAAAACGAGTGGACAGTTTCCAAATTAACCGAAGCAATGGTAATAGCCAATTGAAGTCGCCGTAGTGTAGTAGGTAGTGTGTTGGCTTATTAGACGTAAAGCTAGGCTTCAAACCCCTGGTCAGACGTCAAAACGAATTACAAAAAGTATTTCTTCGGCGACTTTCTTTCAGCAGAATTCTGGTAAAAATTCTGAGAAAAAATTGATGCCACTCATTCATCAAATTTACACACACAACATAAGTGGTGTAAGAAACTATGTGTAATCCTGACTGAATTGTTGTAATGACCAATTATGTATGTAATGGAAATATCCATGTCCTGCAACATGTCGGAGTTTGCTAGCTCTGTACCGGCACTGGCCAGCTCATTCGCAATGCAATTTCCAATGATATCCCTGTGTCCCAGGACCCATATAAGAATTAGCTTTGAATGATTCGAAATTTCTGAAACTACATTCGCTAGGAACTTAATCACAGCCTGGCTATCCGAGTAAATCAGGAGATTTTCAAGAAAATATCCGCCTCTTAACAAGCACTGTGCCGTCTTCAAAATTGCCATGACCTCTGCTTGGAAACACTGCAGTGATCAGATAGCCTATAAGAAAGTTTAATGACAGAACTCTTAATAAAGATATCGCAGCCTGCCATGTCACTCATTATCAGTGTAATCTTCAAGCGTGCCATTGGCAACCTCCTCGGACCAAATCGTTGTGAATACTCCCTCATTCAGGCTTATTTCTAAATGAAACAAAATAACTCATGTAACTTCGAATGTGTCACCCTGTACAGCGAAAGTTTTGTTTTGTGAATTTGAAAACATTAAATTCGTCGTTTGTGTACGTGAGTCTTTAGAGACCAGGCAACACAATTTTGTGTCGCCGTTGTATTAATTTTTCTTTTCTTTCTTGTTTTTTTTTTTGCCTTCTTTTGGTTGCGTATTTTTCTTTTTTTTTGTGTTAAAATTTATTTTTCTTTCTCAATAATTCTCGTACGCGACTTTATTAAATTTACGTGTTTGGCTGTTCTTGTTTTGGTTCTTGTTTTCATTGTTTTGGGCTGAGCCATGTTTTTTATGGGGGGTTTTTTTTGTTGGGTCCTTTGTTTGTTTGCTGCCTTAATGACGTTTTGTTTTCTGGTTTTTTTTTAGGGCCGGAAGTGGGGTTTTCCCTGACTTTTTTTTAGTGATTTTATTTATTCCTTTTTGCCACACTAAAAACAACAACAAAAGCCATGGTTTCTTTTGAATTCCACACTTTTTTGCTTTTTCAGTGTAAATTTTTGGTTTGTATTCGCTTTACTTCCTTTCGTTTACCGGCCTCTTATTTATGCTGTTGGTTGATGTTTTCGTTGTTGTTGTTGTATTACTGCTGCATGATAATTAAATTTTTATAGCATTTCAGACTGAATAAACTCATAATTAGTTGATTAAATTACATTTGTTTTTATCATTAATTTTTGTTTTTCTTTTTTTGCTGTCTTCTTTTTTATATTTTTTTTATTTTTTTTATTCATATTTTTGTCCTGCATTCGATGTTGTGTTAATTGAAAATGATTAAATTTTTATTCCTTAAGTTCGTGAGTCCTTAATATTTTAATGGTCTGCTGTTTCCACAATAAATTGTCCAAAAAGGTTGCATAATTTTCAAGACTATTTGCCAAATTGTGTCTACTTAACGAGTCTCATTTGCAATTTAAATGAAGGTAAATATACCTTTAAGACATTTTGAAAGCTTTTTTTAAACACTTTTAAACACTTCCTCTAAGTAAACTTCATAATATTATCACTGGTAAGCTCCAGTAGCTTATCGGAGAAAAAAGTTGCCAAATAACAATGCCTTCGGTTGTTAAATCCTTTATCATCAAAAGACGATTGATAGAAAAGTAGAAACGTTAGTAGATTAGTAGAGTTCAGTATGGGTTTTTCATCAGATTGTAGGATACAATTTTTCTAATCAGATCACCTCTTACACACAACCATAACTTTTTTTGGTTGGTTAGAGTTGGCTTTAAAGTGTCTGGTGGGAAAAAAATTTCTTATTCCGAGAAAGATAATAAACTTTCTCATTTCCACCAATCAATTATACTGTCCTGGTATTAGTCCCTAGATTACTTGACAACGAAATGCCACAGATTTCAATTTGTGATGCATCGAATGTCAGGCTTAGACATTCCTGAACATGAACCTGGTTACCACGATTTAGGCATCATTTCCTAATTTAAAGTTTTTGCAGCATTTTGTAAAGCAAAGATTTCTAAATAAAAAGTACACCAATAAACGTGAGCCTTATAAGACTAACTAACTAATGTTTAATTTACTTGCTGTACCGACTTCAACCATAGAATCATAATTGTAAAGTGTTCTCATTGTTCTCGTATACTAATTGCTGTGTTTGAAAGTCTAACAAGATCTGCGGTAAATTTTCATATCTCGTTACAATGGTATTAGGAAGGTAAGCAGTTTGAAGGAAGAGAGACCAAACGGGGGTTTAATGCCTATCGGCATACACTTAAGCCATCACCATTAAGAAATAACAACCGCACTCTTAATACATACAAATTTGGTCATTACAACCCTTCAGTCAGATTTTTTCTAAGAAACTTTTTCATGGCAAATTTATTTTATTCCCAGAGTTTTTGCCAGAAATCTGGTGAGAGAAAGTCACCGAAAAGAAATATTTTTCATATTTCGTTTTGATGGAGATGTCTGACCTGGTGTTTGAATCGTGGCCTTACTTCTAATAAGTTAACACACACACTACTTATTAGACTACGGCAACTACACCGTACTTTTAAAAGCAAATGTTTATCTTGTACAAACTTATTTAACTTCTTCCAGTCAACTTCTTATAGACAAGTAATGTCTGGTGTAGGATGATGGGGTATCCTTCATTGTCCATTACGTGAATACGGTTAAGATGTACGCATCAGAGATAAGCAATGAATCGCTTTTTCGCTACTCATAAGCACTCATGAAATGAAATTTTAAACAATATTGAAATTTAACTGCTCTGATTCATTCGTACTCACTACACCGTTGATTTAGAAGTATGAGTACAATGAATATGAGTACAACGTTGGCATAAAGCTCTTATTATTCAAAATATGTTTGATTAACAAGCCTACACATTCAGATTCATAACTTTAGAAAAATACTTAAAATACTTATAAATGATTCAAGTGACTCGAATCATTCATCAAAATTTACAGTCTTAGTTGTTGTTGCATTTAGAGACAAAAAAAAAAAGAAGAAGGCAAAGACAGCAAGCAAAGCAAAAACACAACCTTCTAGTGAGTATTGTAGTGCTCGTACGCGAATCATACTTATTTTGTGATTCTTGTAAATGTTGAATCATGGAGAGTCGAAATCAACAACATCATACGTGTTGTTAAATATGAGTATGATGAGTACTTCAAACTTTGAATATGAGTGTGAATGCGTATAAGTATCCGAAATTATGAGTATGTTTCGATTCTACTCATCTTTTTGAATACTCATTGCTGATCTCTGGTACACATATGGTATAGTAGCCCATGAGTGCCCATTAATGCACTGAAATTGCTTTTATTGGGTGTTAAAATACTTACGGCTTTAGCCTCATCTTGATACAGAGTATTTTTATAATTCTTCCTACCGTATTATTTTGCCACAAAAGTCGATATGTCGTTACTATCCTCATTTTTAGCTTAGTCTTCAATGCATTGAAAGGTATTGCGTTATCCAAGCTAATGGTATGTAATGTCAGATTAGTCCTTGAAGACCCATAGAACTAGTAACGTTCTATAGCTTGAGTAATTTTTAGTCGCTTTTTAACATTTCAAGACAACCTTTTCTCACGTATCCTTGAGTGTTATTGTCCTAATTTCCACTTGACTATCACTGAAGATATTTAGATACCTGTATGTAAAGTTTTAAATTACATTATTGATGGTACAGATCATACATTTCCGAATCTCTAATGGCACAGTATTCCTCTTATGCGCACAGGATTTGAGCGAAAAGAATGTTCAACTCATAGGCACCAGGCGAAGTATTACATTCAAGACCGTACTGAAAAAGCCATCCTCTGCAGTCGCTGTATTCTCGTAACGAGATATTTTTTCCTCGTTGCTTTCCATCATACGAACTGTGGATAAAACATAAAAGACATAAAAGTAAGATGCTATTGAAGTTCCCTTATTTTTCCCGTTACACGCTATGCTGGCAAGGTCATCCATCATTCATATTTCGCTTCCATCTCAAATTTGATTCAAAAACCAATCCCCACTGATAGACAGTCCAAGTAAACTCCGTAAATTTGGAGAATGCTTTACAAGATCATTCCTAAAAGGTTGACTCGAGGTAAGAATAAAAGTCGCTGCAAAACAACCTGCAGATGGGTTCCATCCTAGCCACTAATGAAGCCAGAACCTTTCAGTGGAGGGATAAAGTATATTCGGTGAAGGGAACCTGAAAAAGAGGCGGAGAGAAGAGATTTGATTTGTGTATCAGATTATTGAAAAGAACAATTTTTTGAATTTTGCCAGGGCAATAGGATTATGGGAGACTTACAGGTATACCCGACATAGGTTGAGGGCAGTACAATAAATCATCTGGTTGCTGTACCCCAATACCTCTACGCATCAATTCTGTTACATTGTGTTTTCTTTTCTTTCATATTTTTACGAATATCAAACGATGCTCAGAAAACATAGATGTTTTTTGCAATAACTCGGTATAACAATGATGCATCTTTTCGATGCATTATATTAGTGAAAACAGCGCTGTTTTATTTTAATATTCATTACGATTTTAGAGGAAATAGTGTAGAAAGTTGAGCGTTGCCTTATTAAACTTATCCAAACTCCAATTCAGGCATCTCTAACAAAACGAAATATGAAAAAATATTTCCTCGTCGACAAAAATTCTTTGATTAAAATAAAATTGCCATGAAAAAATTTCTCAAAAATCCATCATTCGGAGTCGACTTTAGACAGTAGGTCCAGCCACTAATGGATAAAATTAATACACATAACTTAACCGGTGTGAGAAGCTAGGTCGTAATTCTGGCTAAAGGATTGTAATACCTAATTATGTGTGTATGCATGTTTGTGTTTAAATATGATCTAAATTTTCCGTATATTCTGAATTTTTCTGTAACAAATGAAAAAATGAAAAATAATAGCCTACAGTATGAATATAATAACAATACCTTCATATGAATATCGAATGTCGCCAACAACTAAACTTTTCGAATGAAATATCATGTTCGTTGCATTGTCATTATCCTTGATACTAAGGACATATTTACATGACTATCTATCCTTTTCTGTTATACAGTTTATATTATTGTATAGTATTACTCATTGTAATTTTTGCTTATGCTCATCACAAATTCCCTGCGGTGATGGTGGCATGTTCTGGGGAGAACTTTATTAAGCCGAAAGTATATTTTAAAATAACCACAGCAACTTTATGATTATTAAAAACTTTTCCATCATCAACAACAACAACAACAGCCGTACATAAATATAAAACAGGAATAAAAATGTAACAGCAGCCACAGTATGAAGATCATTAATGGCAACCTCATCATCAATATTTCAAGTATAAAATTGTTATTTTACTTTCAACAATTTTTTCTACTTTTTTTTTCTTGTTTTATTTTCATTGAAAATCAATATTTTAACGCCACAGTGCCCTCTTTTGTGAATGACCATCTTTACGAAGTAACACAGCGTGCTGTTAATCTCATGCTACTTTAAGTACTTCACGTTGGCAGCCACTTTATTTAAATGTTGTTTATGATTTCTGGTCTGTAAGTGTGTGTGTATGTGTGTGTGTTTGTGTGTCGGTATCTCTCTTCTGGCGGCAGCAACACAGTTTGCCTGCCTACCCCCCCCCGTCAGTCATTTGGTCATGCATAATTTTTCTACAAGTAAGTTACGGAATAAAATTTTTTTTTTCTTACTTGTTTCCTTTTGTTGTTATTTTTTTTTTCTTTTTTTACTGAACATACTTGGGATTTTATTTAATTTTTCTTTAAAAAGAATTAAATTTCCCCAAGGCCTGGCCAACTACACTGTGTAAGTGAGTGCGGTAGTCTCAGGTAAATTAAATTCACATTTTTATCATTGTTTTGTGTCCATTCATTATGTAAATAGAGGAATGCTTCTCTTCTATTATCATTGTTTTATATTTTTTTTTCTTCTTCTTTTCTATCGTAAACAACTTTTGAAAAACAATTTTATTTTTCTTTCTTTATTAAATTTTAATGCCATAATTAGAGTCCTAGT
The DNA here is from genome assembly GCA_958299815.1 of Sarcophaga carnaria. Classification (NCBI taxonomy): domain Eukaryota; kingdom Metazoa; phylum Arthropoda; class Insecta; order Diptera; family Sarcophagidae; genus Sarcophaga; species Sarcophaga carnaria. The sequence goes on from OY283150.1 coordinate 44,236,811, forward strand.
TCTACAGAAGGACAAAAAGAAAATTTAGAACAAATATTGCGTGGGTAGACCGTACAAACAAAAAAAAACTTATTTTTATAAAATAATTGGTCTATTAAATATGGAACTCTATGATCATTACGTATATATTTTTAAACTTAACATTCAACGAAGAAGAAAATTACTTGAGACCTTGCCTTTGGAATTTAATTTAAAAACACTTGGAATTTTACTATTGTCAGTTTATTTAAGTTTTTCTTTACTTTAATTATTGTATGAATATATTCCCCAAGTATGTTGGAATCATATTGAACATCAAACTAAAGTGGAACATTAATCCACACTCCTGAACCGCTAAGATGACAACAGCTTTTTACAGCTGTATATGAATTACAGTACTAGCCTTAAAAATGTATGGCAACCAAAGTTATCGGGTGGGACATCTATCGATATATATTTAAACCACTGGCTTTTCGAGTCAAGCAATACTTATGACATTCTATTCTGTCACAATATTCAGTATATTATCTCCATTGTACGTAACGAATCGACTTACACTTGACCAACCTTGAGATTTATTGGAGTGGATGGGCCAAAGAGAAACGGCGCAATAATGTCGATTTTGCAAAAAAAAATCATTTTCTCGAATTAAGCTCATTCCTATTTTGGTGGATACAAAATTGCCGTATTTGGGGCCCAGATAAGTCACACGTGAACCTAAAGAAGCCAATGCAACAAATACGAGTGACTGTTTGATACGACTTGCGAAGTCTAGGCGTCAATGGCCCATATTTCTTTGAAAATAAAGACCGCTCCCATTACGGTGAATGGAGACACCTATCACACCAAGATAACCAATTTTTTTGTATTCACTCTTCATGGTATTGATGTAAACGATGTTTGCTTTCAACAGGCTGATGCAACTTGCACACATCTTATGTCACAATCCATTTATTGCGTCAAACGTTTGAAGGCGGTTTAATTAACCGAAATGGTGATGTCAATTGGCCGCCAAAAAGTTGCAATTTGACACGGTTGAACTATTTTCTGTAGAGCGCCGTTAAAGAAATAAGTTACGTCAACAAACCAGAAACAATTGAGCATTTGAAGGCCAAAGGTGATGCCATTGCTGAGATACGACCTCATACACTCGAAAAAGTGCACAAAAATTGGTCCGATCGAATGAGGTACAGTAAGGCCAGCCGCGGCAGCCATATGAATGAAATAATATTCCATTTCTAATCGGAACAATTGTAGTTCACAACAAAAGAGTAAATTTGGCAAAATTTCAAATCGTTTCTGTTTTATTGCATTTTGAAATTTAAACATTTAAATGGCCCACCCATGATGTTGTTTAATTCTTTGACTCTATAATTTAATGTTGCATACTTTACATATCTTAAAGCATAAGTATCCATACGTATTAGCAATATTTTTTGAATACAGCAGCATATTACATATAACTCATACGCCTTATTGTTGTTTGTTTCTAATGATTACCAAAGTATTGAAAGCAAAATGTACTGCAACTGCATTACGAAAAAAAAATTCTCTGATTAAAATCAAAAATTTTTTAGTGTTTTATTTTTTTATTTTCTCTTTCAATCAGCAAACATACTAAAGTTATTGAAAATTTCCACCAAAAATTCCAGTGGAAGTTAAAGACTACTTTACAAATGTTAGACGACACAGACTAGGCCGTTGAAATTAGTATACTGGCACCAATCTTACGCAGCATGACAAAGCACGACTCTTAGAAGTACCCGCAAGAGGTGTGTGGTAGCGTGTAGTATTGGTGCAATCCAGTAAACCAGATTCGAATGTAGAGCAAGACGGAAAAATGTTACGCATGGGCATTAATACGTCATATAGTGTCTATAGGTATCCCTGTAAAGTCAATGGCAAAATTTTAAACCGTTTCTGTTTGACTGCATTGTAAAGATTACCTCTGTACGAATGCGATATCACAGTGTATAGAATGGAGAATATACGCATATTTACATGACGCCATTACAACTCTTCAGTCAGCATTCCAACCTAGCTTCTCACACTACTTAAGTTGTGTGTGTTAATTTTTTTATACATGAGTGATGGGACCTTCAGCTTAAAGCCGACTCTAAATGACCGTTTCTTGAGAAACTTGTCATGGCAATTTCATATTACTTTCAGAGTTTTTGCTAGAAATCTACTGAGAGGAAGTTGCCGAAGAAATATTTTCTCATATTTCATTTTGTTCGCGATGTCTGTCCTGGGGGCCAACACACTACCTACTAGACTACGGCGACAACATATTTACTGAGACTAAAGCGGCCATTAGATTCTAGAAGAGTATGAACACCTCCTCTAAAAAGGAGATAGCTAGACTTTTGACGGTTGACCACATACGAATTCCTGATTATGGACATATTGAAAGATACAACTGGGTTGACACCGGCCGGGATCTGGGACTATCAACCACACAACCATTTTCGACAGCAGTTGTAATGATGAGGGGAGAGAAAGAGATAATGTTTTGAGAATTGTGATGATGCCTTAATTAAAAAAATTATAATCGGATCGTTTTGTATTACTAATTAACGAAGCACACGTTTAGGCCAAAACCCGATTGAATAGACAGGATTCTATCCCATAACCCATGATCATCTTCTCTCTCCGGCTTGTGTTACTGTGTTTATCTACTTAGGAATTAATTCCCTTATTTTATTGATTTTTGGTTAAAAAATTGTTTCACTTGCCTACGTGCAAGTATTCACAAAATGTAATTCCATGATTTATGCTTATTAGCATCAAATGATTACAATTTTTCTTTTTATTAAACAAATTAATTTCATTATAAAATTTTATTTTTCATCTTTTTAGGTTTAGCTGGTCTGCGTCTTATCAAAGTTTCTATACCCGCTTACAAGTTAAGAGGAGAATCCGCCTTTCTAGAGTGTCAATATGAGTTGAACAAATCGAGAGGAATAATAGGTGGCACACAAACCCAAAGCAGACACAATTACAATCATCATCACTATCAACGTGGTACGGGTACTGCAAATATGAATTATGTTGACAACAATAATTCACAGGGTGATGACGAAATACCAGCCTATAGACGCATGCGAACACAACAGCATCAACAGCAGAAGCAGCAGCAATCTTACCGAAGGCAACCATATTTTCAGCCCTTGGTGCAAGCCTATCAAGCACAATGGCAGGGTAGCAGTAGCAGTGGTACAAGTGGCAGTAGCAGTGGCAGCATCAGCAGAAGTATAGGCAGTGCAAGTGGTAGCATAACAACGGGCACAGGCACATACTATCAGCAACAGTATCCTTATCAACAACAGCAATCTTATTATACCCAACAATATGAACAACCAGAATATCAGCAATACACGCCACCACCATCTCCTTACGGCCATAGCATATACCGGGGAAGAACACAAACGTCATCTTCTTCCTCCTCATCATCCCTGTCTTCCTCTTCTATGTATAATAATAATAAATATAGTGGCAGTACTGGTGGCGTGGGTGGTCAAGTTGGTGCCAGTACGTATACGGGCAAAACATACATCAGTTCGAGTGGTAGCATTGGAGGCAGCAGTAGTTTTGCTCATCACCCGCAACGTGGCCAAAACAGCAATGCCGAACGAAGAGACCATCATGCAGATGATAATACAAACGAAGATGAAGATGATGAGGAGGATGATGACAATGTGGATCATGACGAAGAAGAGGAGGAGGAGGAGGAAGAGGAGGAAGGTGAAGATTTGTATGCCATCAAGTGGTACAAGGATAATGAGGAATTCTATCGTTATGTGCCAAAAGCAAAACCTCCAAAAACCAGCTACCGAGTCGATGGTGTACGAGTTATTGTAAGTCTGATGATTATGAATTATTGTTGTTGTTGCAAGTAAAATAGAATTTTCAGTTTTGCTAAAAGGAAATTATATTTTCACCAGAGATAAAGCACAACATACCGCCCTAAAAAAAATAACAAAAATAACAAAAACAGACTGTCAGTAGCATAGCAAAGGCTAAAATAAGCGGACAAGGCTAAAGATGATAGTAAACATTACTGTGTTATATAAACACAAACACAGACAAGACTTTAATTTAAAGAGAAAGGGAAGAGGAAGAGGAAGTTAAAGGAAGACAAGCAAATGAAGGACCATATTTAAATAGATTTGGTTTAACAACATTTAATCAAAAAGGTTTATTACACTCAAACGAAAATATTAGTTCTTTAAATTCATATTTTAAATAAGATTTTATGGCCAAAGAAACAGATATATGTATGTACTTCGGTTGTGATTCATGGCATATTAAAATCAGTCTCAACTGAATAATTGTTATTGGATTCTTAGTCACAATTTTTGTTTTGTGTTTTCTTGTAAATTGTTGCCTTTTTTTGGAATGGAAGAAACAGTCTAGCATAGTCATTAATTTTTTTATAAGTGGCAGAAAAACTATTTGAAGATTTTATCTCATACGAGTAGTGAGGCTGATGTCCAAATTCTCTCTGTAATACCACGATTCCGATTTCACGAAAAGAAATTTGAATTTAAGGAACACAGAGGTATTCAAAAGCAAGGTATTTGATTGGAATTATGGATGATAAGTTGTGCCTTCTGGCATTGCCTAGAAACGATACTTTCTATGAACATGGATGCGACAAACCATAAGTAGCTCTTGCTCCTACAAAGCCAGTTAAATTTCTCATCACGATGCAAAAGACGGCAAGCTTATCATTTATGAACACAGCGATAAACAAAGATCAATTCATAATTATAAAACTATATGGGAGCAATAAGATTTCCGAAGTTACCAGACCTTAAAATAAATTAAGATTTGGTAGGTAGGTAGGTAACATATTTCTTCGGAGACTTCCTATCAGCAGATTTCTGGCAATAGTTAGGGAAAAGTTTCTCAAAAATCTGTCATTCGGAGACGACTTTAAACTGTGCTTCTCGTCACTCATGTATGAAATTAACACCCACAACAGAAGTGGTGTGTGAAGCTGGGTCGTAATCCTAACTGAAGGGTTGTAGTGTCAAATTATGTGGGTAGGTAGGTAAAACTAAGCTGTCATGTAGGATTGTTGTGCACTCACCATTAGGAATTCTATCTCACTTTCCATAGGAAGTCTGTATCTTTTACAATCTCCATCCAGTCCACATCTCTGAGACTAGTTGTGTCTGGTATAGTGTCGTGCACAAAATCTGGAGCATGCGAAAGCTGGACAATAACAAAAAAAAGTGTTCTCTCATCTTGATTTTCCCTGCATACATCATTTTCCACCACACAAATACGGTAATGGAATACATATAAGGCAGGGTCTCTCGTGAATACGCTTATTAGCGTAGATAAGTCGTCCTAATTTAAGCTGAAATTAGGATCGCCCTAAAGTGTTTTTGTTATTATTCCAATTGCGCCACTTTACCCCAGCAGTCGATGTGACGTTTCCGCTCATTTTATCAGCTTGATGTTTTATGCATTATAAGGCATTCGGTGATCTAATCTTATGGTATGTCACACTGCGGCTCTATTAATCAAAATATAGGCTTTCTTGTGCCCAATCACTCCATTTAATGCGGACCATTCCATGGCTGGAGTAATTGTTAAACGCCCTTTACATTCCAGCACAGTCTTTGATCCCGTTTTCCTAAAAGTTAATGCCCTATTCTAGTAGGTAGTGTGTTGGTTTATTAGACATGAGGACTTTGTTCAAACCCCAAGTCAGACATTGCCAAAACGAATATATAAATGAAACATAAAAAACTATTTCTTTAGGCGACTTCCTCTCGCAGGTTTCTAGTAAAAACTCTGAGAGGAAATAAAATAGCCATGCAAAGTGTCTCAAAAATCTATAGCTCGGAATCGACTTAATACTGTAGGTCACGCCAGTCACGTATAGAATTAACATACACAATATAAGTTGTATGAGAAGGTAGGCCGTAATCCCGACTGCAGGGTTTTAATGAGCAATTATTTATGGATGTATGTATTGCCTTAATTGTAAATTGAATATGTGTAATGATATTTAAGCCTATGCATCAAACTTACCAAATGATTACTACGTTCATACATTCCTTGATTGCGTGTATCTACACTTGAAAAAACGTAGGTTAGGTTAGGTTAGAGAACGTGTTATTGTCAATTAAGACGAGTCAGTACCCGGAGGTCGAATTGACCCATTGTACAACGTCCTCAAAGAGGAAAGGATAATAGAGGGAATAGGATAAAAAGGAGAGGATATAGGGAAGTGGAGAATGGGAAGCGGAGGAATTACACAGGCCAGACACAACAAAAAGAGAGAGCGCGACTACACTGATGAAGCCCTAGCACCCGCCCAAGCCACTAATGAATCTGTGGAGAGCCTGCCAAGGGTCCTCAACCTCAACCTACCAAGGGCTGGGCAGTTACAGAGGAGGTGTTCAATAGCCTCCAACTCCTTCTCATCGCAACACGGCCTGCAATAGTCCGGCTGGGATCTGTTCCAGATCCTCGTCAGCGACCTAATCTCGCAGTGCCCCGTAATAAAACCGACAACCAAACTTAAGCTGGTCTTATCCAAGCCCAGCAGCAGACCTGTTCTCCTACTGTCCACAGCAGGCCATAGACATGAAAAAGCGTAGAATGATTCAAAGTTTGGTGTCTGGTTCTTCTACATAGTGGCCCTCCGGCCCGTCCTATCACAATGTTTAGAGACGTCCGCGTACTCTGCTCCCTACGGTTGTCATTGATATGTGGGGCATCCTGTCAAATTATTGTGTATCAAGCGAAAGAATATCCAGTTTTCTAATTACACTTTGGTGATACAATATGTGGCGCTGGTTGATCAATCCTTCCAATGCCTAAATGCCGGTTGGTTGATGGGTATTGTCTTCAACGCCCTTGTGGATGATGTTCGTATCACAGCTATTATCCCTAAATTGTCAAGTCAATAAGTTAATAAAATAGAATTGACCCCATTAGAGGAACATTTAAACTTAAAATGTTGAAGCTCACGAATTAGAAAGTGAATCTGTTTTAACAAATCAAATAAAATACCCGGCTTTATGTAGTAGACTATTACGTCTGTCATATTTATGTAGTAAAGAAAAGGAATTAAAAAAAGACTTCTAATCTTCTGAAAACATGCAGACGTAGCACACATTTCCAATATTTGCTTAAATTTTCAATTTTTTTATTTTTATTTTCATATCCTTTTCAGGATGAACATTCAGATCATAGCAGAGTATTATTGAAGGGTTTGACTATAAATTCAACGGGATTATATCGTTGTGAAGTATCAGCTGAAGCACCAAATTTTTCCTCTGTTCAAGGCGAAGGACGTATGGATATTGTATGTAAGTATCAGTTGTTTAAATGTGTAATTGACGAAGCGTACGAGTATAATAAAACCAAAAGAATAATTTTTTATAAGTCTAATGGGGAGACCTTATAGGTAACTTTCAGTTGGTTTGTTTACCTCAATATGCCGCAATATGTTAAACAATTTGATTTGAAGTTCAATCAACCTTAATTTATGGCTTCAATCAGAAATCATCTGAAAATCACATACGAAAAAACAAAAAACATGTTTTTTTCTTATTTTATTGGCTTCAGTTGTCTGCAGCATTATGATGTTAAAAATGAAAATAAATTTTCTTTTTAATAGAAATCTTTAAAGTTTTAAATCCTTTTTTAATTTTCCAAGTATTTTAATTTCTTTTTCTTCTGTTTTTAAGGATTTTGATTTCAGGTGTTGTATTTAAAAGCAATTTGTCTAAAATGTTGTAAATCTATTAAAACAAGATAACAAACTTTTTGTTTTTTTTTAAGTCAATTAAAATTATTTTCAGAAAACTCTTCTATTTTTAGAAGATACATTTTTTCGCCTGAATAACAAAAATTTGTTTTATTTTTAAAATAATTTTTTGCTAAATTTAGCATTATTAAGACAGACAGTATAAAAGCCCAAATAAAACATGTATTTAATGAAATTGTTTTCTTCATTTGCATACGCCTTTGAGACCATGGAATTATTTTGATAATAAAAAAAACAAAAAATTATGAAAAAGGATTCACTGTATAAAATTGGAATCCTTTTTTTGGATTCCCAAAAGTTAATGAGTCTAGGAATAGATCTTGAAACACGTCTTAAGTGTTAACTTATCATGTATTTACACGGCGCGATGTATTGGTTAAGAAGTCGGCGTGATCTAGGTAGTGTGTTGGCTTATTAGACGAAAAGCCAGGGTTCGAGCCCCAGGCCAGACATCAAAATAAAATACCAAAAGTATTTCTTCGGCGATTTCCACTCAGCAGATTTCTGGCAAAAACTCTTAGAGTAAATAAAATTGCCATGAAATGGTTCTCAAAAATCTGTCGTTCGGAGTCGAACGTCATACAGCGGGGCTGAAAGTTCTGTAATATATAAGTCCACTGCTCTTCAGTCAGGATTACGACTTAGTTTCTCATAACACTCATGTTGTGTGCGTTAATTTTATAAGGGAATGGCGGGACCTACAGTTTAACGTCGGCTCCGAACGACAGAAAAAAAGAAAAAACATATTTAAGTATTTCAACTAAATTCCGGTAGTTTTGTTTCATTTTTAAATGATCATCAGTTTAAATCAGCTTAACTTAACAGTAAACAAACGAAAACAGTGGAATATTTTCATACATTATATGTATGCATGTAGATTAGAATGTTTTTGAAAAACTTTGTATTTAAACCAGTGGATGGGAGAAAAACTGTGAATTAAAGGGTCCGCCAAATAACTTTTTTTTTTGAAAATGCTTTAAAAATTTCAAATTTCTTTTTTTACTTGAAAGTACAATCCTTCGGGTTAATAATGGAAAATAATTTTATTCAAATGGCTGCCTCGGCTGGCCATGCAGTAGCCTACACGATCGGTCCAATTTTTAAGCACATTATCAATTGTGTGCAGCTATATTCCACCAATCGCTTCACGAATATTGTCCTTTAAAGCGTCAATTGTCTCTGGCTTGTCGGCGTAACACTTATCTTTGACGGCACCCCACAAATAATAGTCCAACGGTGTCAAATCGCAGCTCCGAGGTGGCCAAATGACATCAGCTCTGCGGCTGATAATGCGATCTTCAAAAACAGGGCGCAATACATCGAGTGTAGCTTCGGCTGTGTGGCACGTAGCGCCGTCCTGTTGAAACCAACATGGCCCGATAACGATCGCCATTGACTGTGACGGCCACTCCTTGCTCATTTTCGAAGAAAAATGGCCCAATTATGCCTCTGGACTAAAATCAGCACCAAACAGTGACTCGTTTTGGGTGCGTCGGCTTTTCAATGTATACGTGCGGCTTTTCTGTACCCCAAATGCGACAATTTTGCTTGTTTACATACCCGCCAAGGTCAAAATGTGCTTCATCTGAAAAGATGATTTTTTTTGCCATAATCGGCATGGCCAGCCCAGGCAGCCATTTGAATGAAATTATTTTCCATTATTAACCGGAAGGATTGTACTTTCAAATAAAAAAAGAAATTTGAGAAAATATTCAGTAGTTTTTTTTTAAGCTTTTTCAAAAAAATAGTTATTTGTCGGACCCTTTATTTGAATATTCAGGAACAGAAATTTTTATTTTATATGGAAAAATCAAACGATATAATCAAGTGATTACATGACTTTGTTTATGAGAGTGGTTTTTGAAAATTTTCATCAGCGCAGGTAGTTTTGCAGTTTGTGCCTGATTGTGGTTGTCTAAATATTTTTCGGTTAACAAAGGAAAAAAAAGGAAAACCATTTTCAAAATGATTTTATTTTGTTTTTGTTTGTTTGTTTGGCAAACTAATCACTTTTAATACTATTTATGGATTACTGGGTTTTGCGTTCGACAGCAACTTCAACGAGTATTCTATTAATAGAAATGGCTTAAATTCAAATCACGTTTTTCAAGTCGGTTGTGTATGTGTGCGTAGAACTTTATTCTCTCTCTCTTTCGCTCTCCATTTTATCTAAAAACTGTTATTTACCCTCTGTTGATTTCGTTTCGATTAAATTTTAAAGCACAAACTAATATTCTCTGCATTTTCCTTTATTTTTAATACCAATATTGACCAATATTGGATGCTTTAAATTTCGGAAAAAGGGGCAAGTCCCTTAGGCAATGGTGTGGTTTGTAATCGATATTGAAAAGTAAACGCCTTTTGCTAATGCCCCAAAAACTTTCTAATAACGCCATAAGAATGATATTTTTATGGGATTATCACGATATCTAGTCATGGCATACGGCAGCCGAACAAGAGGGTGAAACACAACAAATATTTGTGTTAACGAAAGTTTGAAATTACAAAAGAAAAAAATGCACCATTTTCGTCGATGATTTTCAAAAACACGTTTTTAATTTAACCGACATTTTGCTTTCAGTTTATGGAGAACTTTAGTTTTATTCTTCTAACACCACTAAAGAGAAAATAATATGAAAACTATATGAAGCATCTTAAAAGATTATCAAATTTCCATATTAAATTGCCTTAAAAGAGAGTTAAAAGAAATTTTCTTTAAAAAGAATTTGTATTGAATTTAAAATGATAAAATTCTATGTATGCAGCACAAAAATAAGAGAAAATAGATTTTAAATTAAAAATACATTTTTTTATATGATCTACAACTGTTTGAAAATGGTATACCAAAGAGAAAGCCACTACTAATGAAATTAGAATCGAATTATCCTTTTCAATTATCTTAATGATAATGATAAAGACCTCAAATGGCGTTTTTTTGTATACATTTTTCTATTTTTCGTGATCTAGTTTTGCATTCACATATATAAGACGCATATGTGAGTCGCCGTAGTCTAGTAGGTAGTGTGTTGGCTTATTTGACGTAAATCCAGGTTTCGAGCCCCAGGCCAGACATCAAAACAAAATACAAAAAAGTATTTCCTCTCAGCAGATCTCTGGCAAAAACTCTGAGAGTAAATAAAATTGCCATGAGAAGTTTCTCAAAAATATGACGTTCGGAATCGACTTTAAACTGTACGTCCCGCCACTCATGTATAAAATTTAACACACACAACATAAGTGGTGCGAGAAACTAGGTCGTAATCTTGACTGAAGGGTTGTTTGTAATGATCAATTATGTATGTATGTATGACACATTGATTTTTCTGCAATACAACTCAACGAGTATTTCCTTCCAGCTGTGTAGCAGAGATTAGCAATGAATCGTTTTTTGCGCTACTCATAAGCCCTCATGAAATTTTGAATATAAGTGAGTCAACAATATTGAAATTGAACTACTCTGATTCATTCGTACTCAGTACAACGTTGATTTATAAGTATGAGTACAATGAGTATGAGTACAACGTTGACATCTAACTCATAACATAGGGAATATGTTTGATTCTTAAGCCGCTTCATTCAGATTCATAACTTTAGAAAAATACTTATAATACTCACAAATGATTCGAGTGACTCGAATCATTCATCAAAATTTACAGTCTTAGTTGTTGTTGCATTTACAAAAAAAGAAGAAAGAAAAAGACAAAGACAGCATGCAAAGCAAATACACAACCTTCTAGTGAGTATTGTTGTGTTTGTACGAGAATCATATTTATTTTGTGATTCTTGTAAATGTTGAGTTATGGAGAGTCGAAATCAACAACTTCATACGTGTTGTTAAGTATGAATATGATGAGTACTTCAAACTTTGAATATGAGTAGTGTGAGTATGATATTAAAATAAGTATGAATGCGTATAAATATCAGAAATTATGAGTATGATTCGATTCTACTCATCTTTTTGAATACTCATTGCTGACCTCTGCTGTGGAGGTATTTACTAGTAAAGTTAACGCCACCATTTTTCTAAGATGCATACTGCGAAATGCAGGTTGTCTAGCTCCAAAAGGATAAAGAAATCAATGACGAATATTATGTCCATTACATATACATAATTGGTCATTACAACCCTTCAGTCAGGATTACGACCTAGTTTCTCACGCCGCTCATGTTGTGTGTTTTAATTTTATACATGAATGACGGGAACGGATGGCTCAGAACGACAGATTTTTGAGAAAGTTTTCAAGGCAATTTTATTTACTCCCAGAGTTTTTCCCAGAAATCTGCTGAGAGGACGTCGCCGAAGAAATACTTTTTGTATTTTGTTTTGATGTCTGGCATGGGGCTCGAACCCTGGCTTTACTTCTAATAAGCCAACACACTACCTACTAGGCTACGGCGACATTATTATGTCCATTGGGTCAACTTAATAAGGATTAGAAAAACCGAACAGATATAGCCGAGAACAAATAGAAGGACTTTGAAAGGATAAAATTCGAACAGTTTCATTAGCAAAAATCTTTGATTTATTGTCTGAGTAACTATTTCTTATTTCAACTTTTGAAAAGTAATCGAGGTCCTTTGCTTCTAACGACGAAACCATAGTCTATAAAATATATTTACTCTTCATATAAAAGTTGAACTAAGAAGTAGAAGAATACATACCAATTTCTGGTTAACACTAACACTAACCTTCATAAATAACATAATAATAGTTTCTGAGATAGAGCGTTATAAGTGAAGCAACTTTTGTTAGTTGAAGTCGCCGTAACCTAGTGGGTAGTGTGTTGGCTTATAAGTTGCGAACCTGTGGTTCAAACTGTGGTTCAGATATTTCAAACTAAAAGAAATATGGAAAAAACATTTCTTCGGCGACTTCAGCAGTCTCTTGACAATAACTTTGGAAGTAAAATAGAATTGTCATGAAAAGGTTCCGCCATTCACAAGTAAAATTTACACACTCATCATGGGTGGTTTAAGAAACTAGGTCCAAATCCTGACTAAAAGGTTGCTAAGACCAATTAACTGTTGTTAGTATCAAGAAAATGGATACAAAAAAGATTTGGTGTGTTAATAACGTATTGAGCTTAAGCGCCAGAAATACTGCTTGGAATGATAAAAAAATTTCAGACTTTACACTGGGAAAACAAAACGAAATAGGCTCTCTGCTCATGCGGCTGTTACCACAGACCACCTAAAAAACTCAACAAATTAGATGACCGCAAAGTGAAGTTGTTCGAAATAACTAAGGCTTTAAAGGTATCACAAGAACATGTTGGACAGACATATCGTACTTGAATATAGTATTGTAAAATGCAAAAATTCTATTTAAATTGGATGCAACTAAAAACAACAACGTGAGTACAGTAGTTATTCTGATCTTAAGGTCACAAAAAACTGCAATTAAGCACTTTATATCATCACCATCTTGGTTAAAAACTTCTACGATATGATCTAGTGATTGATTTGGATATCTACTGCGCACAATTATTAAAATTGAAGAAAGCAATTCATTGAAAAGGTCCAGAGGGCACTGACCGAAAATGTTTTGTGTTTCACATGATACACTGGCTTGAGATTACTGCTAACGGCGAGCAACCGTGGCAACATCTTTCGGCCACCAACAATATGTGGTTTTCAACAGGTAGGATCTACATACCATACAACTCATGTCACATTGAACATTTCGAACGAGGGATTTGAGGGCATGGTCAGCTCATATGGAGACGATGTGAACTGGTCACTGACATCGTGCGATTTGACCTCATTAGAATTTTTCTTTTGAGGGTTTCTTATGCCACAAAGCACAGCAGCTTTCGAAGACAACATAAATCATGGGATCGTTCAAATACACCTTGATTTATCCGCCAGAGCCATAGAAAGTTTGAAATTTCAGACGTGCCTAGTGACGGATATTTTAACGAAGCTATATTTCACATATAACAACGTCAATAGGTCTTAGGTTAGGTTAGGTTAGGTTAGAGGACGTGTACAGAGTTACCAATCTTTGCACAAGTATTACTCAGGTCATATGGGAGCGAAGATTTAATGGTCTGTAGTGTTGGAATCCACAACACTAGCAGGCTGTAGTAATAGCAATGTGATGTATATTTTTGGTCGAGTAATACTCAGACTATATGGAGCGAAGATTTAATTGCCTGTAGCGGTGGAAATCGCAACACTAGTAGGCTGTAGTAATAGCAATGTGATATATATTAGTTGATTGAGATTTAAAAATTTTTATTTTTACACAAAATTTTGTCCCCACTTAAAAGGAAAAAGGCATTTAAATAGAAATTATAAAAAAAATATAATTTAAACCCTCCCTTAAATACACAATTCAAAAACAAAGTTACTCACTTACTTCATAATCTTGAATAATCCAATAAAAAATCTTTATTTCTTGACAAAGAAAAATGTGAAACCAAATTTACTTTTGCATTCATGAAGTAAGAAAACATGTGATAAACTTGAATGAATGATGGCAACCATAAACAAATTTTATGTGAATTTGTCTCTCGTTTGATTGTATTGGAATAAATTAATTTTATTGTCGCAATTTGTTTTTCTGTTTTCACTCAATTTTCTCCTTCTTTCGTTTCGTTTTTATATGGAATACTTATAGATTTGCCACGTGACGGTCCACATATCAAAGGCCAACAATTTCAATATCAAATTGGTGAGACATTAAATCTAAATTGTACATCAGGGAAATCACATCCAGCATCGCATTTGCAATGGTTTATCAACGAACAACCGGTAAGTAAATTGAACGTAATTTTTTATTTTTTATTTTACATACGTCATGGTCGTATGTATGTATGTATAATGTAGGTGTGTATGAGTGCACTCACATACATACATACATACATACATACATAAAATAAAGTATGTATATTGTATACAATTATGTACAGTTTTCGTCTCTTGTTACATAAGGCCCCAGTTCTACTTGTAGAGCTTTTGTGTTCTGTAATAACATTTTGTGTTGCTTTCTTTCCACTCTCGTGTTGCACACAATTTAAAAAGACAGAAATGAAAATTGCAAAAGAGAAAAAGAGGAAATTTTCATTTCTATTCTTTCATTTTCAAATTGTGCAAGTAAAGTTTACACAATTTTCAGGTAAATAAATGTAAATTGGCCATTATATTTTATATTTTCTTTTACATCCACACTTCCACATACATAGATGCGATATTTTCAATTGCAGAAAATTCCTTTGGAAAAATAAAATGGAAAATAAGAAAAACTGTAGTAGAAATTAGTGCTCGGTTGTTAAGGGAACTGCAGAAGAACAACAATTTTCCCAGAGATGAAAACATTTTAAGAAACACAACACCAAGCATAAAGGCATTACGTCTTATTAAATATTAAGCTGGCTGAGAAGTAAACGAAGATGGCTGAAAAGTAAAACTTTTCAGACAGTAACTGTAGAAGTTCGTTGTAAAAAGTTTCTTATTTTTTTCTTTTTTTTTAAACTTAAATTATGAAAATTCATTAAGAATTCTTATTTTTCTTTTTTGGTTTTGTTCTTTATTAAATAGTGGTTTCCAATAGGAACGATAAAAACGAAAAGTAAATTTTTCAAATGTATACTCTAGCGATTTGGCTGCTGAAACCAGTATCACTACCAACAGAGAAGTGAAACTTTTTATTGACTTTTGTAATTCGATGCAAATAATTTTGATTTGAGGCCATCTACAGATCAGTCTCCGTAGTTGAGAGTTCAAATTTCAACACCAACATTATGAAAAAAAAAATCTGTAGGTCCTGTAACTCATGCATTCAATGTGAGTTGCTTCAATAGCCAGACCCTAATCGAAACTAAAGGGATACAGTGTTCAATAATCTATGTATGTTAATTGTTAGTTCTGCAGAAGTACCATAGTACTACTGCCATATGATCTATTAGACTGTCTTCAATCAATATAGGGTATCATTTAAACCCTTTAGTCTGGGTTACAACGTTGTGTCATACACCACTCATGTTGCCTGTGCTAGTGAGTGGAGGGGTCTACAGACTAATGTTGACACCGATCGATAGATCTTTTTATGGCAGTTTTATTTACTCACAGAGTTTTTATCAGAAGACTGTAGATAGGAAGTCGCTGAAAAATATAATTTTTTTTTAAATTTCGTTTTGTTGGATTGGACACTTTTGTCTAAGAAGCCAACACACTATCTACTAGGCTATAGCGCAATTCAGCGACCAGCATACGCATCTGTATTTCCGTTTAAAATGAACTGATGGCGCTTAGATTCAAAGTATGTTACTTTAGGTAGAAGTCGCCCTAGTCTAGTAGGTAGTGTGTCAGCTTATTAGACGTAAGGCCATGGTTCAAAGACCCCAGGTCAGACATCAAAACAAAAATGTGAAAAACAATATTTCTTTGGTGACTTCCTCTCAGCAGATTTCTGTCAAAAACTCTGAGTGTAAATAAAATTGCCATGAAAAGTTTCTCAAAAAATCTGTTGTTCGGAATCGACTTTAAACTCATGTATAAAATTAACGCACACACTGACTGAAGGGTTGTAATGACGAATTATGTTATGTATGTAGTCCCTTAATGGGTGAGGTATCACTTAACCCAACATTTAGGCGCATTGCGATGAATGCTACTTTAGTGTACAGTGGCCAAATAAAACAGCCAAAAACTTCAGTGAACAGCATCTCTCATCCTATATCCAAACATTAACTTCTATACCACAAAATGATTTTGGAATCTCCTTGCAAGCTCATTTTCTTTGAATTTCCATACAACCCGAGACCAAGCTGAATGTGACCGCTTTTTCCCTAACTAGTTGATTCAGTTTTCTTAGATATTTCCATACTGTTATCCACTTAACCTCATACGAGCATTAAATTCCTTTAGTAAAATAAAAAAAAATAAAACAAAACAAAAAAAGGAAGGAAGAAAAATTATTAAAATAAAATATAAAAATAAAACTAATGTTGAAATGAGGATGGAATGAAAAACAACTCGATGAAATGTTTTCAATTCATTTCTATCTATATGAATACAGATTACAAGAATGACAGAAAATCTGATCAACTGCACTTTCTGCTTATTCACATAACCTCCCGATATTACTACTATCAGCACAATGTAATTTGTTGTAATTCCCAGGCTAAAAGTGACCTCAAAGCCTTACGTAGGTTCCTTTAACCGTAGATCGAGCCTTAAAAAAACTTTATAATTCTAGCTTATGTATCACTTTTGATACATATTCATATATTTAATTCATTTTAATAAAACTATTTGTTTACTATTATTACATTTTATTATTACATACATAATTGGTCATTACAACCCTTCAGTCAGGATTACGGCCTAGTTTCTCACACCACTTATGTTGTGTGTGTTAATTTTATACATGAGTGGCGGGACCTACAGTTTAAAGTCGACTCCGAACGACAGATTTTTGAGAAACTTTTCATGGCAATTTTATTTACTCTCAGGGTTTTTGCCAGAAATCTGCTGAGAGGAAGTCGCCAAAGAAACACTTTTTGTATTTTATTTTGACGTCTAACCTGGGGCTCGAACCCTGGCTTTTCATCTACTAAACCAACACACTACCTACTAGACCACGGCGACTTCACATTTTATTATTACTTTTATGAAATTTGCGCCAAAATTTTTGGCATGATGTACATTGGCATGGATTTTTACATAAAAATCAAGCACTTCACGTCAGCTTGGTTTTATTTCTTTCTAAATGGTAATACTTTGACGTCTAGCACCCTGCTTTGTGGCTATTTATAAGTTTCCAATTGCTTAGATAGGACAGCTTATTGTCACTCGCATCAGTAGCACTCTCAGTTGAGGGCTGGCTGAAACCTGATGGTACAAACCATTGTTATATTTCGTTAGAAATATTTGTCAACGTCATGTGAGGTAAAAAAGTTTCCCGTTGCAATAGAACATCGATTATGTCAATAACAATGCTCCCTCCTTGATTCGTCTCTGGTTTCCGGGATACGGGTTTCCTCAAATACTGCTGTAAGTAGTTGCTACGCACGTAGCATGTATTTATTTCAATCTAAAACTGCCAATTCGACTTCGGTGGACCACGAAATTTATAACGACCATCAAATTCAATTAGTTACTAATCTACAGCACCAAAATTAAATATGAGTTGAAAAGGTAATAAAACAAAAAAGTAAAGAAAACATAAATCAATCCGAAGCATTACTCCGTAACTCTTTATGAAGCTTGATTTATATATATATATATATATATATATCCTTAAATTAATTTCCCTAACAATCACTGTAAGTATTCCATCATTAAGTCTCAAATTTCAATGAAAATCGCTGGAGGTAATTTTCATTTTCCACAATAAAACTAAATAGTTTTTGAAATCTGTTGCTAAAAACTTTAATTTGAGATGAAAATATACCAAAAAGGAACATAAAAACATAGGCATTATTATTTAAATATATTTTCTTTAATTTTCTTATCTTTTAGGCGAACAAAAAATTAAATTTTTAAAAATCTTAAAAAAAGGATATATGGACTGCTCTGAAAGTATGATAGCTAATCCCAAACTATGTATAGAGTATTATTTCTTACATAAAACTACAAATTGTGTGATAAATGTTTTATGAAAATGGTTTAAATTTTCTAACAAAAAATTAAGATAAATATATCTATATTTTTTTTTTAGAAAAAAATCTTTTTCGTTCGAATTTCTAAAAAAGGCTTTAAGCATGATTATTAAAGGTTGCAAGACTTTCAGCTCTTTTTTCGAAAAGGCGTAGTAGGTGTAAATATATCATTATCAAAGCGAATGATTCTGTTATCTCATACGTACGTAGTTGACCGAAATATTATCATCTGTAATAAAACATTGGAAGAAATAAATATTTGTAATGTTTGTCTGTCACGTGAGATAAATATGAGAAGAGCAGTAAGAAAAGACTCTACAAGATTTCGGGAAACAGCTGCTAGCCATCTGAGTGAAAATTGGTAATATTTTTTCATCCCAAACTACTAAAGGCAGTTTGTTCTGTTCCAAGTAGTGCCATCTTTGGCGATAAACATCCTGTTGTCATGTTTGTTGCTGCCAATACTTTATTCAGTTCATAAGACGAGCTTCTATTTTCTTCTTCTTCAAAGTCTTTAGCAGCAGGAATATTACATTATATAATTAATATATAATCGGTCATTACAACCTTTCGTTATAAATTGGAAATGTCTGACCTGAGGTTTAAACCTTGGTCTGACGTCTAATAAGGTAACACTCTACATACTAGACTACGACTACTTCAATCAATATCAAGAACATATCAAAAATAGAAAATTCAACCTTTTCACTTTCGTCCCACACTTAACTTTCAATTCTTTCTCAAAAACCAGAATAATGTAATATTTACGATAAAACTTCACAAAATCTTCACAAACGACACCAAAAAATCTGTAGAAAAGTCGTATATATCAAAAATGATATATAAGCCAGAATTATAAAGTTTTTGAATTTTGTAACCCCTGTTTGAAATTTTCTTTTTTATTTGTTTTAAAATAATGGCGCTAACAATACTAACGAATTATAAAAATATCAGGCATCTAACTTTTTCTGAATTAAAGTTATATAGCCTCAAAAATTGAAATGTATAATTTTTTTCGATCTACGGTTAAAGATGTGCCCAGTTCTTACCTAGTTAGGTTAGGTTAGGTCGAAGTGGTAGCTTTGATTACCAAAGCACACTTGAGCACGCATAGCTGCCAAATTTCCCCAAACCCATGGAAGATGTTGGTCTGCGCAAACGTTGCACATTAAAAGCACGACTGCCCTTATGCTGGAAACCAGCATGAAAGTTTAATAAACGAAGTTTAAGAAGAGTTTAATACGAATCCTTTTGATTCTTTCCTGAATATTTAACAACTTGTAGTCCAATTTGTTTTTTCTAAAAATATATGCATTTTACCTGTAAGTAGTAGAGCTCTAAACCCGACCATTTTATACCTCTTTATACTTTATACTGTTTCGGCTAACTTCTAGAGCCTTACAGCAAGCCGGTATATTTTTCAAATATTGCAAGAAGCGTTGAACACTTTTCCTACAGAAGTTTTATCATTTTAAAAATAAAGACATTCAAGGCTAATGCCACCTAAACATTCTCCCCTTATTTCATACTTTCCTTACAACCAATTTTATTAGTTCCAATACAATGCATTGCTTGAGTAGGAGCCATACCCTGAGTGGTATGAACTTTTTTTAAAAACCAATAGGCAACAGCAGTTATCATTATCTGCCTTATTTAACTGTACAACATCACATGTGAGTGATAAGCAATAATTAATTATTAATCATACGCTCCAGTGAATAAATTGAATAATCAAATATGAGTATATAATTCACAATTATTTCTCATTAAATTTATTCCTTGTTGTTATTCATTTCATTATTAAAATATTATGTTGAAATTAAAATTGAAAATCATTATTATTCCGATAACGATCATGTTCTATATACTTATGTATGTATATAATGATGGTTGTGGTATTAATTTAAATTTCTTAATTATCATAAAAGATAGAAAGTTTTGGCCTAGAAAATTAAAAGCAGAAAACGAAAATAACTTTAACCACAAGAAATTGAAGGCAAATCTTAAAATTACTTCTCTTTGTATATGGTCACTGTATATAGAATAACAAACAATTTGACCACACAATAAATTACAATAACAATTACAATTGATTTCTTTTATTTGTTGTTGTTGTTGTTATTGCTGTTGCTGTTGCTGTCATTGTTGTCAGGTATTTGTTGGTTATGGGGGTATGGGTATGGTTGTTTATGAAGAATAAAATCACAATTCAAATCCACAAAACAAAAAAAAATTATCAAACAATAAACATTATTTAGCAAAAGTTTTGCACTGGAGGACGTCTGAAGCAAAGCCCTGGGAGTTTTCGTACAGCAACAGTTATAACAATATTACCAAATAAGCAGAAACTTATTAGACCACCAGGACCCATACACAATTCAATCACTTCGTGTTGCTTTGCTTTGCTCTATGCCTGATACCCCCCAGAGAGTTATACAGAAGATGGTCATACAGCCAGTAGAACAGAACAGCAGCAACAGATTCCAGTGTGTGAGTGTGAGTGAATACAAAAGCAGCATACAAATCGAACCAAAAGAAAATGTACCATAAAATCAGTAAAAGAAAGCGTACTAATCGAATGTGCAATGGTTCGAAAAACAAATTAAACCCAAACAAGGTAAAACTCATTCATTTTATTATTTTTAGTATTTTTAGTATTTGTTTTTCTTTGTACTCTTTCTTCTCCTTCGGTTGTGCTGTATTAATGTATTGGAGAAAAATTGAAATGAGAAAAATCAATCAAGCAGAACAAGAACAAGAACAAGAACATTAAACAACAACTACAACAACTTAAAAATCGACTTTAGTTTCCATTGCATAGAAGCAAATAGAAAATGCTTTTAGAACTTTTCGTTTCTACTACAAAGTGATTACAAGCATGGAGTAAAAACATTAATTAATACAATCGTTATTAAAACAAATTGTTAATTAAGTGTGGCTAATAATAATACTGATAATGAATAAGCAAGTGTACTTAATAGAGAATAGAAGGAAAAACAAATACCCAATGAAGGTCTTAAAAACATACATACTATACAGCCATGGTTTAATAACACTTAACACTTTAGAAATTCAGCTTTGCCAAGAAATTCTTTAAAATATCAATTTTGTTTCTTAAATCTAAAAACCAAATTGTGTTTAACAGTTTAGTAAACTTTAATTAAAATTAAAAATATAAAATCATAAAAATCATTCATAATAGAGTCTTAATTAATTGCAAACTTTAAACATCATTACGACTAGTAAACGTATGTACAACAGCATCATCAGCATTATATTATAAACTCTATCGTCTACTAAAGCTTAAAACAGAGTTAAGCAGTCTTAACAACTCTTTGTACAATAACAGTAATGTACATGAACTTTAATTTCCGGAGATTAAAGTTACAACATAATCATAAAAGAGTAAAAGAATAACCAGCCACAGTTCGCTTTTTTTTCCCGATATAAAACTTAAAGTCAGTAAATGAAAAAATTATTTTTAAATTCAAACTTCAGTTAATTTTTTTTTTGGTAAAGCTCTATAGATTCAAAATTTAATTCTAATAAATATGTATGTATATAGAAATTAAATAGCAAAGTATTCACAATATATTTATCAAATTAAAATTCGTTTGTGGTCCAAAGAAAACCCGCGGTCTGATCAGCATCAGCACATTTAATCTGCTTCCAATACATTTTTTTTCGCAAAATTTTTTAATTTCTGTCTGAATAGAAACCATTGTGGGCACATATAACTGTAGTACACACATACATATATAATATTATATCATTAGAACGCTTCAGTCAGGATTACGACCTAGCTTCTTACATTATTTTTCTTGTGTGTCTTAATTTTATACATAAGTGGCAGGACCTAAAGTCGACCCCGAACGACGGGATCTTGAGAAACTTTTTCATGGCAATTTAATTTATTCTCAGTGTTTTGCCAGAAATCTGCTGAGAGGCCGTCACCGAAGAAATTTCTTTTAATATTTGGTTTGTTCAAGACGTTTGAGCCGTGGCCTCGCGTCTAATATACCAACACCCTACCTGATAGACTATGGTTGTAGTGCATGACTTATAATGGATTACAACTTTTATATTACAGTCAGTAATACACCCAAAAATACGTCATTAATTTAATTGCAACAGAACTGAAGAGAACTGACCCGAATGTCAATTGAATATAGATTATTGGCCTAACACTATTTTAAGTTTATGACTTAGCTTCTCACGCCACTAACAGAGCTTGCGTCATATCTTTTTACATCTTTTGTCTTATATTTTGCCTTTTTGATGTAAAAGTTTTGTAAACAAGAAAAAGCATAAAAACAAATGGCACTAAGAGTTATAAAGAAAGAGCAAGAATAAAAAAACACAGACCAAAATACAAAATCATATTTATATATATATTGTTACGTTTTTACGTAAATTATTTATAAAACGTTTAAATATGAGTTCGTTAATTGCAAACAAAGTAAAAACAAATATGCGTTTAGTTTTTCTTAAACTCTATTTATTTTTCACACTACGTTTGTGCCACTGTTCACACTTAACGATACAATAATAATTTGCTTGTACACTATTCTATTTCACACTTCTGTCCGCGTAACACTAACAACTGTTCGTTAGATCTTCTCTGCTTACAACCTTTTTGCAAGCAATGCCGCTTGTACGTTCGAACCGCAACGCGTCTTCACACAGGACTGACTGAATTAACACTGACTGACTGCTGATCTTGTTGCCCTTTTATATACGCACGCACGTAATCAGTATGATGAACGTTCCCGATGTGGAAGGTTCTCGCTCTCGCCTTCTTGAGAACTCTATTGCTAGTACATTGTTGTTTGTGTACTTTGCTTATGTTGTCTATCACATATTTGTGGTAGCTTGTTTACTTCATTTCATGTTGTTGTTGGTAATAAGCGCAACCAGGTTCGTCGTACATATGTGTGTGTGCAGCTTTAGATAATCAATACGTTCATTGTGTTCTTAGTGTTAGTGTGTATTTGTATCGTGTGGCTTTTGTTTATCGTTTTTGTTGTTAAACGATATTAGGTCAATACAATATATTTAAAGATTAAAGATTCCGTAGACATAAATTAAGACAGTATAAAGAGAGTTAAGGCCAACTTTGTCTATCAAGCATTGCGGCATATCGAAAGTTTCAATAAAATTTGCGATTTTAAACACCGTAGTATTGTACATTGAGAGTTTGATTTTTCGTATCTAAAGATTGAGTAATAAAAATTATAGCGCAGTATTATCGATATCTATATCTGGTCTTCCAACAGGAACTTTTTTTGCAGTTTAACTTACTCCCAGAGTTTTTGTCAAAGGACTTCCTTGCCGAAATATATATCTTTTTCATATTTAGTTTTGTTGCAGACATCTGATCCAAGGTTTAAATCACAGGCTCTTACCTAATAAACAGACTCACTATTTACTGGCAGTGGATACAGGGTGTATAGACCGAGATATTGGAAATACCTCAATAAGTCTTGGACAGCAGCTGTAATGACGAGGAAAAAGAGACTATAAAAAGTCTTTTATGTCATTTTCCAGCACTTGGAAACCTGAGACCAAGTAGTTTTCGTCATCTAGATTGGAAACCCAAGAAGCTAGCGAAAGTATATTTGAATCAGAGTCGTGGCTTCAAAGTTTTGATATCTCTTCTAGGATTCATAGATTAGAAATATTACGACGTATAAGCCTCCGAATAAGAAGCCTTTTTAGTCCACCTGCCAATTTCAAACTTGCTTCCTTACTTAACTAATTGGTCATTACAACCCTTCAGCTAGGGTTACGACCTAGCTTCTCATAGCACCTATGGTGTGTATGTTAATTTTATATATGAGTGGAGGGGACGCATACAGTTTAAAGTCGACAATGAGTGATAGGTTTTTGACAAACATTTCATGCCAATTTTTATGTACTCTCAGAGTTTTTGCCAGAAATCTGGTGAGAGAAAGTCGCCGAATAAATAATTTTTTATTCATGGGGTTTGAACACACTACCCTACTAAACTTGGTTACTTAAATTTCTATTATTTTTTGAGAAAAATCTCTTCAATATGGTGCATTATTTGAAAACGCAAATAAAACTTGGCTGCCCGTTATGTATTCGATTTTAAGGATTTAATGTTTGATTGAATATTTATGTTATGTAAGCCCTTTTAAGCTGCCAGTAGTCTGATGATAAAAAAAACATCAATTTAATAAATAAAAAAACAAAACAAAAATTGAATATTTCATGTAAAATAGATTACTTGGAACAATGTTGTATAATTGTTTTATAAAAAAAAATAAAAAAATAAAAATGAAAATGAAAGAAATTTAAATTAAATTTACTTTAACGAAACGTGTTTTTTCAATAAAACTGTAAATAAATTTGCTCCCCCCCCATATTTCCGGTAAAAGGTATTTATAAATTTAAATTCAAATAAAATACAAATAAAATTGAAAATGTTTTATTTTAATTTCCCTTAAAATATCACGTTTTACTACAAAAGCCCTCAGTATACAAATAAAAACATACCAGCATACAATGGAATATATATGTATGTATGGGTATACAAAATAAACTACAACAAGAAAGTATAGAATGAGAGGACGATAGGACATAGTAAAGGGGAGTGTACAGAGTAAAATGGAAATAAATTTTAAGGGAGTAAATAATAGAGTAAAGGGGAGAGATAGAGAAAGAGAGAGAGAGGGAGCGAGAGCGGACATATAACAAATTGTTAAATCGTAAAATGTTTGTTTTTGTCACGAATTTGATTTACCAGCATCGTAGTAACAGCAGTAGTAGTAGTAACAGCAGCAGTAGCAATATTAGTAGCCAGTTGTACCAGTAACAGTAATAAAAACTACAACAACAACAGCATAGTCGTCAATGTAAATTTATTTATACTGATTGTCATTCAGTTACTAGCATTTGGTATGCTTGTAAATCCATTTGTGCCTTCATACACATATACACTCTATACACATTGTATGTATGTATGTATGTATGTATGTATATTCATTTATGCATTAGTATGCGTAACAATATAAATATGCAAATTATGTGGACATTAAACTTTAGCAGAGTTTTAACTTTTTAGCAGGACTCTTTTTTTTACTTATACCATCATCCCCTTCCCTAATTCTTGTTTTCTTCTTCATTTTTTTTGTTTTGTTTTCATACCATCGTACTAGTGCTTGTGTGTGTGTGTGTGTGTACGTTTATGTAAAATAACAAAAATGAGAGCTTGCGAATAATTTTAAAACAGTTAAAGCAGGTTCCAATGCTTAGACCAGGCACAGGCATTCAGTCGCTTGTTCGTTCACTTGCTCGTTGGCTCTTTCATTCGTTTGTTCATTCTTTGAATGCGATTAGGCATGTTTCCTGTCGTTGTTTGCTTTTTAGATGATTTTTTTTCTCTCTTTTCTGTTCTGTTTTCCTTTTCCTTTTATTTTTCCAGTTGTTGCCTGTTATGCTTATTCAATGCGAGTATAATTTTAGCATTTTAACTTTTATTTTAAATTGATTTTTTTTTGTTATTGTTACTCTCTATTGTTGTTGTGCAGCACTTACCTTGAATGCTGTTACTTTGCACATTAAAAGGCAAAACTGTTGAAATGTTTTATATTTCCTTAACAATAAACTTCTGCATTACATACGTGTGTTATAAAAACTTTCCTACACGAAACAAGCTACAGTCGATGTCTAATTTAATGTATAAACGACAGACAGGTTTGGCGACAATTTCGTTTTGTGCTGTATGATCCAGGTTCAAAAACTTTAAAATTCAAGGTTTATTCATATTTCTTCCTCCAATGTGATACATTAAGGCTTCGTATGATACATTTCTAATAGCCACTAATGATTTGAAACAAAACTAATTTCAAACTTTTTCATTTGCCAGTTTCCTTAGTTTTGAATGAATATTGCTGCTTGAAAACTTTTATAAATTGCTGCTTTGCTTCAAGTTCTTCTTGAATTTGCTTTAAAATTGAACTTTCTTTTCTGGTATTGGTAATAGCAGCCTTCCACATTAATATCTATTGACAATAACAATAGGTGAAGTCTCCGTAGTCTAGTAGGTAGTGTGTTGGCTTATTAGATTTAAAGATAGGGTTCGAGCCACAGGCCACACATCAAAACAAAGTACAAAAAGTATTTCTTCGGCGACTTTCTCTCAGCAGATTTCTGGCAAAAACTCTGAGAGTAAATAAAAATTGCCATGAAGAGTTTCTCAAAAATCTGTCGCTCGGAGTCGACTTTAAACTGTACGTCCCACCACTCATGTATAAAATTAACACTAGGTCGTAAAATTAAAACTAAGTCGTAATCCTGACTGAAGGTGTTGTAATGACCAATTATGTATGTATGTAACGTTATCGACATTGCTCAGGCACTGCCATATTTTTGGAAAAGTTAAGTTGTAATAACGAAAAGAAGTTAAAGGTGACTTTAAAGTTCACTTTAGCTAAAGTTACCTTTAACAAAACCAAACTTTAACGGCAAGTTGTAATACTAGCCTTTAGTCTAAGCACGAGTCAACCCCCA
Organism: Sarcophaga carnaria; assembly: GCA_958299815.1. Classification (NCBI taxonomy): domain Eukaryota; kingdom Metazoa; phylum Arthropoda; class Insecta; order Diptera; family Sarcophagidae; genus Sarcophaga; species Sarcophaga carnaria. The sequence continues at coordinate 44,263,727 of OY283150.1, forward strand.
AGTCAGACATATCCAACAAAACGAAATATAAAAAAAATTTCTTCTGGCCAAAACTCTGCAAGAAAATAAAAAAAAGTTACTCAAAAATCTGTCGCTCGGAACCGACTAACAAACTGCAGGTCCCGATACTCATGTATAAAATTAACACACACAACATAAGTGGTGTGAGAAGCTAGGTACGCTGTTATGAGACAAAATTGTACGGCTACTTTTGCCAACAGGTGTGACAAAATATCCTACAATTAACTTCTTCTCTCTGTGCTTTTCTATGGCACAGAAACATGGATGCGGATACCCAGCGATACACTTATATTGGAGTAACGAGAGATTATTTCAACTATTATTTTACAATACACGCTGTGCAGGTATATCCTGTAAATGTCGTAAAAGATTTTGTGTATAAAAACACTCTAAAGTTATTTGTATTTTTTTGCCGTTGTTATAAATCTACTCACTCGACTGTACACAAATAAATGAGAATACATACATACAAACATCCATATAAAAAAGGGGAGATCATTGAACTAAATTAAATCTGCACTCGCTCGTATAAACAAAAGGAGAACTTTAATAAATTGTTAAATAATTTTTTTTTTAAATACACTTTTTATGATATTTTGTGTTTGTTTTTGTTTCCAAGTTTAAATGCTTCACTTGGAAAATAAACAAAAGTGGGGGCATAGAAATCCATAAATACTCGTATGGAACCAAATGCTTGTATTAAAAACTGTAGACTGCAGTGTAATATTATCACAATTTTTTTTTATTTCTTTTTAATTATTAAACAAAAGCACTGGCGTAATTTGTTTCGATTTTCGATTCAACCAATGCTTATGGTGAATGGCGAAAATTAGATTTTGAGGTTAAACAGAATTTTTTTTTTGTTTTTGTTGTAATATATTGAGCATATTGGTGGCAAAGGATAAATTAATGTTGGTATACATTTTAAATTAAATTGTAAAGCTAGTCGAATTAAAACTGTCTGCTGTAAAATTATCAACAGACTGCAGCCATCAAATATTGAACATGTTTATTATTTAGAACATGTATATATATATACAGTTGGTAACAAAACACGAAGTGTTTTAAGCAAAATATTTATTTGAAAAAATTTGTCTTCTTTTCAAAGCACACATAAAACGCGAAGACCACGTATACAAGCAATGCATTCTGTTCTCTAACCATATCTAATATAAAGGGTGGGCCATTTAAAAGTTTACATTTAAAAACTCAATGAAATAAAAACGGTTTGATATTTTGCCAAATTTATTACTTTGGTGTGAAGTACAATTATTCTAATTCGGAATGGAATATCATTTCATTCGTATGGCTGCCGTGGCTGGCCTCACAGTACCTCATTCGATCGGACCAATTTTCTTGCACTTTTTCGAGTGTATGGGATCGTATCTCGGCAAGGACTCACGAATGTTGACCTACAAATGCTCAAATGTCTCTGGCATAACACTTTTCTTTTACGGCACCCCACAGAAAATAGTCCAACAGTGTCAAATTTCAGCGTCTTGGCGGCCAATTGACATTACCATTTCGGCTAATTAAACTGCCATCAAACGTTTAGCGTAATAAATCGATTGTGGCATGAGACGTGTGACAAGTTGCACCACATCGTTCATATCAATATCATGAAGAGCGAGTACAAAAAAAAATCGGACATCAGGATGCGATAAGTGACTCCATTGACCGCAATGGAATGTTGGCCATTGATGCCCCCGCTCGACAAGCCGCACCAAACAGTCACTTGTAATGGGTGCATTGGTTTCTGTAAGATCACGGCAATCAAACGTTTGGCACAATAAATCGATAGCGGCATGAGATGTGTGGCAAGTTGCATCGTCCTGTTGAATAATATGAAGAGCGGGTACAAACAAATCGATTATAACGGTGGGATAGATGTCTCCATTGACCTCCTCTTTTTCAATGAAATATGGGACAATAAAGCCTCCGCTCCAAAAGCTGCAGACAACAGTCACTCGTAATGGGTGCATTGGCCATGTGTGTGTGTCAGCCATGTGTGTGTGTCGGCCACAGCTTCGATATTTCCGAGTGTACGCACTGTACGAGCACGCTCACGTCTTGGCACATCAACAATGAAACTAATTTCAAGAACTTTAGCAAGAAACTTGCGTATACCAGGAGCTGTTGGTCATTCTCTGCAACCAAATTTTCTACAACATTTTCGTACAATTTCTGACCAATTGTCATTGTTTTGGAAATAAATTTCCAATAAATTCCAACGTTGCTCAAGCATAAATCGATTCATTACATTGAGTGGAGATAATATACTGAATGTTGTGACAGAATAGAATGACATCAGTATTGACAGATTCGCGATAACACATGATTCAATTATAAACCGATAAATGGCCTACCCGATACTTTTGTCGCTCACTTTCTATTGTAAACGATGTGAATTGTGATGTATGTTTTCCATTTTCATGCAATATTTTTAAAACAATTTCTAAAGCAATGTATTTGAAATGTATAAGAAACAAACAAATATGCTAACAAAAGAACACCACGTTAACTAAAGAACTTCATAATTCATATACAACGACTGGGTTGCCAATATTATTATTTCTGACAATTGTTTTTTTTAAATTCATTTCTTGAAACTCATGTTGATTTGAAACAAACAGTTTCTCAATTAAATTTCATTAAATCTACTCAAGACACCAAAAAAAAAAAACAAAAACAAAAAAAACAAGAAAACTGACATCTGATAACTCTGTCTAGAAAATTTCTTTCTATGTGCGCTTGCCACTCAACTCAGTGTTGCAAGCAGAGTGAACGAAAACAAGAAACTCAACAGGATGGCTGTCACAATGAGGCACCATAAAAAGCTGCACCATAAAAAGAAACAAATTGAAAGAGAAATACGCTCAAGAAAAGCAAAAAAATAAAAAACTCTTAAACAGGATATAAACATGCACTTTTAAGGACTCCATGACTGACATTAACATTAAAAATCTGAGGCATAAATTTTCCGGTGCAAAAAAAAAGATTCATAGAAACATAGAAATGAACAGCGCATAAAAGCATAAAATAACGATACTCAACTACAAGCGCAACATAAAACACGAAATGTGCAATAAAAGGCAAGCGACAACAAAGAAACTCAAGAGTGAATTGAAAGAAATACAGTGCAGGAGAGAAAATAAATCCTTAAGAAAAGAACACACATTTATATTCGATTTAGCTTAACGGTTCGAAACCCTTCATATTATTTTTGTTGTTTCTTTTTTGAAGCATAAGGTTGTCACAAAGCAGCTTCCCCATCAGCTTTTTGTTTGGTTTGCTTGTTATCCATTTTCATTAATCAAGTTTTGCTAGCTAAGCATGTGATTCATATGCCATAGCACATGCTACGATAATAATTGAGTCCATCTTTTGGTGGCTAGAGACACAACATGCTGCCATGTCATCAGCTATGTTGGACGTAGTAGTGAGGAACATTTATTCGAACAAAATTTATCGCCGGAAAAATCTTTTTTATTATATCGGAACTACCGATGAAGCGATTCAGACTGCCAGTATAAATGCATAACAATTCATTCAGATCCTCTATAAAGTAGGCAACCAGGTGCCTCTTTCTCTTCCGACAAAATGCCGGGCATGTACACAGTACTCCTCATCTCCACAGCTTCTGAAGATATCATTTACAAGGTGTGCAAGGCCATTTTTATGCCTGTGTTCATATAATGCACCAACCGATTACTTGGTCTTGGTGTCATCTCAACTACAATGGCAATGCTTACAGATCATTGCGTCATGGGTAGACACGTGGAAAGAATGAGTCTCCCTTTCAACGACTTCTGCCGTGGATGCAGGTCCACTGAGGAAGAGGAGACTGTTGTTCACCTTCTGTGCCAGTGCCCGTCTCTTGCTAGGTGTAGAAATAGGTTATTGGGCTCCCCATTCCTTGTTAGCTTAACGGAGCTATCATCTATTGACATAAAGGATATAGCTTCGTTTATCAAACTTTCTGGCTGGTTTTCCAGTGCGGGGTGGTCGTACTTTTGTTGTGCAGCCCTTGCACTGACCAACTTCTTCCTTTTCCCTGATTTTGGTGGAACTTGGTTAGTACAGGGACTGCGTTCACCCGTAGCATCACATCGGGCCGCTATGCGTGCTCAAGTGAACTTTGTGATAACAGAGCTACCACTCCGACCTAACCTAGTCTCCTATAATGCAATGCACCGTAATAACCCCGACAACAGTGCTGAGCCACCTGCTTCTCTCTAGTTTAAGTAGAGCTGACATGCACCTACCATTCAGCCTTGGCCAGGTTTTCTGCGCCCTTCTGCCTGTATCCGAAGCCACCCATACAGTGTTAAAAAGAGCCACGATTGATTGTTAATTATAAGCTTGCAGATTCCCAAAGGCATTCCTTATGTCGAAAATTCAACAGAGAATTCGATGGTTGTGGTCCATCTGGCCAGTTCATCCGCTCTGCAGATACCCGGAATGACTCTATATCATGGTATCCATATGATACAAACATTAATATGATCCGCTACCTCGTAGAAATATCTGCGATAGTCGTATACCGTCTTGGAGTTCATTACTTTAGAATCTCTGATTGACGCCTGACTATCATGAAGTATCCGTATTGCCGACACTTTCGGCGGAATGATTCTGCAGTGATTCTGCACCCTTACAGACCGGAGTATTCCGATTGATTTCAAAAAAATTCCACTTCCAAGAGTTCCCTTGAACTGGGAGCCATCGGTGTAAACTTGTATGAGGTCCCTTGCGAGGTGCGACACACCATTCATGTATAAGCTTTCATGGATATTTTTTATTCGTTAGAAAGACCCATTGATGCTATCATAATCATTTGGAAATGCCTGTTGGATCACTCGATATTTAACAGAACAGATTTCACTCAATGAAGCAGATGCATTGTCTGACATAGCAGTAAGTAACCATGATCTGGCCTTCGGGGGAACCTTTATTGCAAAAGGATGTGCGGGTCATGCTCATGACAATTTGAAAATACCTTTCAACATTCGTTTTTGCTTAACTTTTTTTTCGAACTTTGCTTTGCTTCTGTGTAATTAATGAAGTTTTTCTAAAAAAGATGATGTAGTAGCATGTCCCTGGATGATAGAGTTGCTATATACCGTTACCTAGAAAGAATGCTATGAAGACGTATAGGTTTGGTGATCAATTGCTATATTCTCTTTGTATGCATTCATAAATTGCAGACTTCTATTGATGCATAAGCATAAGAAAATTTCAATTATAAAGAGTGAATAAAAGAATATCGAACTTAAAAGACCATGTCTTTTATTTTCCCTGTTTTTAATGCACATACAATTTATGGCACGCATATTATATATTTAAGTGTAAGAAAACATCAAGTAATTGGGCGCTATTTTTCTATTTTCATTCTACACGAAAGGCTGTTTAACACGCACCTGATAAAATGAACGTTTTGGAAATTGTATTAAAAAAATACGTATTTATTGAATTTTAATAAAAAAAATAAAAAAAAGAATAAATAATTACTCATTTGCATAGTAAATAAATAAAATTAATTTATAATGTTTTATACAAACTGTTATAGTTATATAGTGGTTGAAGTTTTTTATCATCACTTCACTTTTTGAATTATTAATAGACGATACGAATTAACAGAATAACATTCACTGCTATACACATACATACGTACATATACATATAAAGGTGATTTAATAACAGTTAAGTATTTAAAAAAATCGATTTGAACAGTCTAAGACATACATACATAATTGGTCATTACAACCCTTCGGTCAAACAAATTTTAAACATGAGTGGTTGGGTTAGGTTATAGGACGTGTACTTGTCAATTAAGACAAGTACAGTACCCGGAGGTCGAATTGACCCATTGTACAACGTCCTAGTTTCTCACACCACTTATGTTGTGTGTGTTAATTTTATACATGAGTGGTGGGACCTACAGTTTAAAGTCGACTCCGAACGAAAGATTTTTGAGAAACTTTTCATGGCAATTTTTATTTACTCTCAGAGTTTTTGCCAGAAATCTACTGAGAGGTAGTCGCCGAAAAAATACTTTTTGTATTTTGTCTTTGATGCCTGGCCTGGGGCTCGAACCCAGGCTTTTGCGTCTAATAAGCCAACACACTATCTACTAGACTACGGCGACTTCTAACATGAGTGACGGGACCTACAGTTTATAGTCGACTCCGAACGACAGATTTTTTTGAGAAATTTTTCATAGCAATTTTATTTACTCTGAGAGTTTTTTCCAGAAATCTGCTGAAAGGAAGTCGCAGAAGAAATATTTTTTTTTCAGATTTTAATTTTGATATCTGACCTGGACAGTACAAGATATGAAGCCAAATACTCACTTAAATCGTAACGTATGAAATTTGAAAATTTTATTTTATTTTTTATATAACTCGACATTAAATAAGGTTTAATTTTTATTAATTAATCTGTAGAATATTTAGAATTAAAACTTACAATTTGAATCAAAAGTTTTTGTTTAAGAGCAGTGTTTTCTGTTGTTCATTTCTTCTTCAAACGTCGTAGAAATTTGTTATAAAAATTACAAAGACTTACTTGCTTTCAATCCTGGCTTTGAAATCATTTGTATAGAAACCATTTAATATCAGAATTTTTAGACACCTGTGAGGTGTAGTTCCCTTACTAAATTTAGTGGTTATCAAATCCAACTTCTTAAAGGCCGTACTTTCTGGTGAAACATAAACATTTCAATACGTAATGTTGTGATATGATTTTGAATCTTAGTACAAAGGCCCATATTTTTTTTGATAATATTTAATTGGCTTTCATCTAGATTACGTCCGAATCAACAAAATGTTCAGTTGGTGCAATTCGACTGCCCTGTTATGCTGTCACATTATTTCAATGGTTTTTGAGCACCTTTTGACACAGAGTTTGGTACATTCGTTTGACAGACATATTGATCTCATTATGTGTAGAATATAACATCGTTGAAAGGTATACCCCAGCTTCTCCGAAGTGTCCAATTTTCCACACCTCAGGAGCTAAATGACGCTCAAGTTGACCTATTGCATGCCTTCTGTTGCCTTTCAGGGCCGTTGGGTTTAACATACATATATACATACATACATAATTGGTCATTACAATCCTTCAGTCAGAATTACGACCTAGTTTCTCATACCACTTATGTTGTGTGTGTTAATTTTATACATGAGTAGCGGACCTACAGTTTAAAGTCGACTCCGAACGATAGATTTTAGAGAAACACACCACCTACTAGACTACGGTACCCGACTTCCGTTGGGTTTAAGGTTTAGCTTTTTCGCATATGACTGCGGCTTAAGGAAACTCCACAAGAAATTGTCTAACCATGTCAAACTGCATTATCTCGGTGGCCAATTCACATAACCTTCTTGTGAGATGGCCATGAACTCAAATCGCTGATGAAGAATACCTCATGCGTCATTAATTATGTGGCACGTAGCATCGTGCTGTTGAAACCATAAGTCGGTGCTGTTCAAATATATTCATCATCTAATTCACACCAAACGAAGTTGGTAATCATTTACGTATAGCGCTCGCCATTGACAGTAATGGCCTGGCTATCCTTGCCCTCAAAGAAATACGAACAGATGACTCCGAAATGCCAAAATCCATACCAAACAGTTACTTTTTCGGAATGCATTGGATGTGTTTGAATCTCATAGTGATTGGTATTGTCTTAAATTCAACAATTTGATTTCTTCACATACCCATTCAGCCAGAAATGATGAACTTCTCTATTATCTGATCGGAATCATGCGACAATTTCGTTTTTGCAGTACAGATCGATGATTCCCGATTTTATGGTAAATTAGTCATGAGTTCGCGATTAGCTTTTAGTTTCTCCAAGTACATCCAAGGAATTGTAATAGTGGTTTCGGGTTTTTTTTTTATTGAACTTAATATCGTTAATTATTAACAATAGAGATCTGAATGAATTATTTGTCCGATTTATAGAAACTCATAATAAACAATTTCCTTCCTTGTTGTCATCGTCTTGTTTTTGCTACCATCTGCGAAACTTCACCTTGAATCATTCCTGATATTTTTGGCATATCATTGTCACACATACATACATAACATACGTAATTGGTCATTATAACCCTTCAGTCAGAATTACGACCTAGTTTCTTACACCACTTATGTTGTGTCCGTTAATTTTTATACATGAGTGGTAGGACCTACCAGAAATCTTCTGAGAGGAAGTCAGCGAAGAAATATTTTGTCATATTTCATTTAGTTGAAGATGCCTTACCTGGGGTTTGAATCGAGGCCTCACGTCTAATAAGCTACCTACTAGACCGCGGCGACTTAAATAAACTTTTGAAAGAATATTTTACAAATTTGATCAAAACATATGTCAGTACTAAATAAATATATTTCGACCAACGATGTCATATTCTTCTAAGAGAATTAAAATTTAAAAAAAAATTTACTTTCTCATGAGTTTGGCATTCTTACATTTGTAGCTCCTATTTTAAAATCATTATAGAACAACAAAAAAAAAAATCCTCCCCTCACAGTACTGTCGTCACATTAACCACACCACAAAACGTTTTACAATTTGTAGTTATTTTGTTGAATATTATTTCCATTTTTTTTTCATTTTTATTTTCATTTTATTTCAAAAGGGATTGCACTTATGGCAATTGGAAATGTCATTTGAGAAATAAACACTAAAAGTGAAATAAAAACGAACAACGAACAACGAACGAAGGGAATGCAAGGGCGGTTAAAACATAAGGTACGACAGCAGCGTATCTTGCTTGCCAGCATTTGGTATTCCATTTAAAGTAACGTTAAACATTATAATCACAAGGATTATCACCACTGTGCACAGCTCGAACTCGAACTCAAATTTAAACTGAAATGTTAAATGTCCGGAAAATAGCTTCGTCGCCCCTTGGCAGTAGTTAAATATTTAAATATTTTATTTCTGTTTCTCCATCTTCTTCTTACTCTTCTTCTTCTTCGTCTTGTATATAAAATACAAAATAAATTTCTTCGTTTTGTAATGGGAAATTGTCGTCAAGCGTTTAGGGAGCACAAAGCGAAAAGATAAGAATGCGAAGAAGAAAACCTTAAGAAGCTACAAGTCAGACCATTTGGAAAATACTTTCATACCATTTTGAACGTTTGAGGGTGAGCACAATAATAAAGCGATACAAATCGCACATGACAGTGCAAATACATTCATTCAAGTTAATGCCCACTCTACAGGAGTTTCATGACAATAAAAAAACCCTCCTTGCAATTTGTCAAAGTGAAAGTAAATTTGTTGTGTAAAGAAACCCTAAAAATGTGTGTGTGTAATCTGATCCGTTTTATTGTCTTTAGAGGGTGAAAACTTTTCGGACCTTTTGAAGTGTTATGGAACACAGTGGAATTACAGTGTTCTTTCAAGCTATTAATGAGTCACGGTGTCAGTTACATTTAATTTAAATAAAAAGAAAATCCAATTTGTGACACATTCTCCAAGGATATCAATAATACCTTATGTCGTCTGGATGAGTGTAACAAAAGTAGCCTTTAAAAATGTTAGAGGTCACCACTATTTTACTTAACATTCATTCAACTGGCGTCGACTGTGGCTGATGAAATTTGTTAGACTTAGAAAAATAGCTTAACATGCGAATAATATAGACAAGTTCTTTAAAAAATTACCTTGAGGCCACGGTTCAAACCACAGGTCAAACATCTCTAACAAAACGAAATATAAAAACAAAATATATCTTCGGTGACTGTCTCTCAACAGATTTCTGACAGTTCTGGGAGTAAAGAATGAAAAACTTTAAGTTATAGCTATCGCCACTCATGTATATAACTTGTGTGAGAAACTAGATCGTTATTCTGCCTGAAGGGTTGTAATGGTCAATGATGTATGCATCGGGTGAGCCATCTACCGGTTTAAATTTGAACCAACGGTTATTTTGAATCTGGCAATCCTTACGTCATACTATTCTGTCACAAAATTCAGTATACTATCTCCACTGAACGTAATGAATCGTTTTACGCTTGAGGAACGTTGGGATTTATTGGAAATTTATTTCAAAAGTTCGTCGCAGAGAACGACCAACAGGGCCCGGTATGAGCAAGTTAATTGCTAAAATTCGTGAATCTGGTTTCACTATTGATGCGCGAAGACGTGAGCATTCTCGTACAGTGCGCTTACTCGAAAACTTCGAAGCTATGGCTGAGAGTGTGCGTGATAATTGCGTGAGTGATAAAAATAATAATAATTCACGCACCAGTTTACGTCGAATTTTGCGAAAACATCTTCTTATGACACCTCACTAAGTTCAATTGGTTCAAGAGGTGAAGCCGTATGACCATCCGGTTAGTTTTCTCTTCGCTTAATAGGTCAACGATTTTGCAAAAAAAAAATAAATACCTTTTCAGATGAAGCTTTTTTTCAGCCTGGTGGGTACTTTAATAAGCGTGGTGAATGCACTCATCACTTGTGACTGTTTGGTGCGGTTTGTGGAGCAGAGGCATGTATTTCTTTGAAATGAGGACAACCATTACGGTCAATGAAAACACATATGGCATCATGATAACCGATTTGTTTGTACCCGCTCTTCATAGTATTTTTGTGAACGATGTTTGGTCTCAACAGGACGGTGCAACTTGCCACACATCTCATGCCGCTATCGATTTATTGCGTCAAACGTTTGGTTGCCGAGATATTACAGAAACCAATGCACCCATTACAAGTGACTGTTTGGTGCGGCTTGTCGAGCGGAGGCATCATCGGCCCACATTCCTTTGAAAATGAGAACGGCACAACCATTGCGGTCAATGGAGACACCTATCCACACTGATAACCGATTTTTTTTAACACGCTCTTCATGATATTGATGTGAACGATGTGGTGCAACTTGCCACACATCTCATGCCACAATCGATTTATTTCATTAAATGTTTGATGGCCGTTTAATTAACCGAAATAGTGATGTCATTTGGCCGCAAAGAAGCTGCGATTTGACACTGTTGGACTATTTTCTGCGGGGCGCCGTTAAAGAAAAGTGTTATACCGACAAATCAGAAACAATTGAGGATTTGAAGGCCAACGTTCGTGATGCCATTACAGAGATACGATCCCATATACTCGAAAAAGTGCTCGAAAATTGGTCCAATCGAATGAGATACTGTGAGGTCAGCCGCAGCAGCCATAAGAATGAAATAATATTCCATTCCGAATTAGAGTAATTGTACGTCACAACAAAGTAATAAATTTGGCAAAATTTCAAACCATTTTTGCTTTGTTATATTTTTATATTTAAATTTTTAAATGACCCACCCTTTGTGTATATAGAAGATGGTATTTAGGATCTGTACTTAACAGTCAGCTCTCTACGCCAGCAACTTGGCTATAGATTAGTAAAGAACTGTTGGTTTCTAGGTAAGGTGAACGATAAGGGCAATGAGCAAGCAGATGAGTTTTATGGAAGAACAGCCCACTGCCCATTTTATCAGTATCTTTTCCTGTAATGGGAAGAAGTATATGTCTGGCGAAAGGAAAAATAAAGGGAGGCATATCACGATGGAATTGAGATAATATTAATTTTTGTTACGTGTTTGCAGCAAGAGGAGATTTGAGTCCAGTACCTGCCTACGACCTAATCGATCAATTGAGCAGGAATTGTAGACTAGAAAATATGGAAAAAAATTTCAAACAAAAATCGCTTCAAGTCCAACATGGGGATTATGTGACGAGCGGAATGAATGATTAGAACACGTACTTAGAGCATGGGCGTCTTTAGTGTATTCGAAATATATTTTATACCAGACTCAAAAGATTTTAGATGCTAGGCAGACATTTATGCTTTCCGACACTGCTTAGAACCCTTAAGTTTGTCGACATTATAGAGAAACTTTATATGGGTTGCTATCGATACATTCATTGATCATAATTCTTTAACGCTTCTATAATACTAGAATTCAATACAATTCAATGTAAACGAACTAGAGTATCGTTTAAATACACGAGCAAACTCTAATTAAACCGAAACTAAATGCCAAATATTTGCACTTTAAATGTGTTTTCAATACCAAAAAAAAAAAATTTTAAATAACTTTACATAAGCAATTGAAATGATGAAAAACAAAAAAAAAAACGCAATAAATATTGACATTGTTTTCATGGTTTTTCATAAATTTTAACAACTTTTGCGATTTTATTTTCTTGAATTCTTTTTTCTTTTTGCTGTGCTACTTTTTTCTTTTCTGTATTTTTGTTACCCTTGATAAGTACTTTGTTTCAGCGTACCATAGTTTTCCGTTGTTTTCATGTTCTTTCGTTTTTTTTTTCAAAATTTTCGTTAAAAAAAGGAAAGAAAAACAACAACGAAAACCGTTAAATTGCAACATCAAAAAAAAATAGAAGGAAAATAATGCATTCCCCTCCAGAAACATGAATTTCATTCATTCAGTGTTTCGTTCGTTCATTCATTCATACGTTCATTCATTCGCTCATTCACATATCCGCAATCGTACTCGTACTTGTACTTGTACTTCATCACTTTTATGCTCAACTCAGCATGTTGCATTTTAAATGCTTTACAAGTGCTTTTTTCATTTGTATGTACATATGCATGCTGCATATAATTTTTAAAATTTTTTTTAAATTTTTTTGTTGTCATTTTTTTAGCTGTGAATTTGCATTTGTTTTTTATTATTTTTTTTCTTTTCCATCGAATTTCAAAACCACAAAACATTAAAGTACTTAGAAAGATTTGAAGTGTAGCTTTTGTGTCATGAAAAGTTTTTCACAAAAAAAAAAAATATTAACAAAAACAACAAAAAAAAGTAGGAGAAAAAGAAAAGAGAAACTGGGATTTTCTCAAAATGCTGGCGATGTTATGTAATCGAATGCTGTTTTCAATTTTCATAAAAAATTATTCATCATGGGTTCACCTGGACGAAAATTTGTTGATTTCCTGAGCAGGGGAAATGAAAGCCCTACTGCTCCAGAAAATATTAAGAAAATGTTAAGGAAATAAGAACAATTAATCCATTGATACTGTATAGTAGTGAGATTTGGAAACATATTAGGATCAGCAAGATGTTGCAGGTATTTTTGATCGGTTGCGAATTTTTAAACATTGCATATTAGCTATTGCAACCATCTAATGTGATACCAGTGTACGTATTTCACTGAGCACTTCCTATCTTTAAATGTAAATAAATAAAGTGGAGTGCATCCGAAATGACGATTTTTCTATAGCATGGCATAACATATGAGTTATATTATCTATGAAGACCGCTGTAGTTTGTAACTCCTTCGCATATGCGCTTAATTTAAGAAAACACCACACACACCACAACACTCCAAATCACACTATATCGGCGACTAGTTCACAATACTTTGAACTTCGCGCGCAGAGTAGTCCATAATTGACATGATATGTAGCACCATCCTGTTGACACCACTTGTTGTTGGTGCCCAGATCATCCAATTCAGGTCAAAAGAAGTTGGTAATCGCTAATACATACATATATAATTGGTCATTACAATCCTTTAGCCAGGATTATAACTTAGCTTCTCTCACCCATGTTGTGTGTGTTAATTTTATATACATAAGTGGAGCGACCTACTGTTTAAAGTCGGCTCCGAACGACAGAATTTTGAGAAACTTTTCATGGCTATACTTATTTACACTCAGAGTTTTTGTCACAAAGCTGCTGAGAGTAAGACGCCAAAGAAAATTTTTTCATATTTTGTTTTTTTGGAGATCTCTGACCGATGGTTTGAACCATGGCCTGACGTCTAATAAATCAGCACACTACCTACTAGACTAAGGCAACTTCAAGTTGGCAGTCATCAGCCGATAATGCTTGCCTATGAAAGAGGATGGCCATGGCAATATGGTACACAAAGTAATATGGACATACGGATGACAACGCCACCCCAAAATACACATCACACACGAAATCTCATGTGGATTGATATCGTCCTAACATCGTCCTATCGTCACGTAACCATTCATAGATTGTTGTTCGACGAGAATTAAGGTCGAATGTCAACTTCTTCAGAGCCAGTTCAGTGGGCCCACATCGTTGTCTATGGTCGTACAATTATTGAGTCACATCGGAAAATTCGCCAAGTAAAGGGCTGTGTAATGTTGATTTTTTGTAAGCGACGCGAAATCGAATGCTTTGGATTCACTTGTATATTCTCGAGCACGGCGGCGAAATCTTCGTCAAACCTTGTGTTTTATCAACCTACGCGCGTTGGTCGATCGTGTACTGTGGACTAGAATTTATCCCTCAAATTCCGAATAGTTCTCTTGGCAGGGCGATTATGGTGCACGCAAAATGAACGAAGCGTGCATTTAGTTGACGAAACAAAACTCCCATTTCGATAGCACAATTTTATTATTTGCATGTGTTAGTGATCTATTCGTGCATGATGATTTGGTTGAAAATTCTAATGGGAATAACGTTTTAAATAATCATGTAAAGCTTTGATGAAAATAGAAACAGAGAAACAGTCAACTCAGTAGACTGGATTTGTAGAATCGGGAACAGAAGACCAACGCACTATCGCCTGACAACACATGTATTCCCCGAAAAACTATGTATTTTGCATACAATTTGTCACTTTTATGAATCTGTTATTCAGTATGAATACTAAAATTTTATTTATTTAGAGACAATCCATGCATGTTTATTGCCAAATAAATATCTGACGCAAACCTACATATGTATCTTTCGATAGAATGATGCCTTTAGGTTGCCTTGTATGACAATAATTAAAAAAATGCCATAACGTTGGTCTTTTCTGATGTTTTCAGACACAATACAGTCTCTTCAATGAGATTTTCTTGTTCCATATTATATTACCACGCCACTAATTAAAACTCATAATTTAAAAAGAAGTATCGTGTGACTATTCTAATAAACAGGGCACTACAAATTTCGATGTCTTGTGTATGTTAACAGTCGTTAACCTCGTATTAAGGGTTTCTTTGCATACATTAATTTCCTGAAACACGAATACAAATATTTTAATTGTCTTTCCTTCCTTTCTTCCTTTATTTTACAACGATTACAAAACCCTGACCCCATAATTAGAGTGGGGGAATAAGACGATTGAACAAAGAAGTTTAAATGACTGATAAAATGGCACGTCAATTATATGGTTTCTTAGTATAAAAATTAATTAATTTTTAATTTTTTCTTTTACCGGGTAATTAGTGCGCCAATATTATTACATTACAGAACAAAAGAAAAACTTACTTCCCGTACGTCCGAGCACAAGTATGGGTATGAGTAAGAGCAAGAATTTATAACCACATTTTAAGAAAATATTTTCTTTTGTTTAAAATTTTTCTCTGCCCTTTTTTTCTCCTCTTTGATATTTTTTTTCTGTTCCCTTTTGTATTTTTCATGGTTTACTCTTCTATTGCAGGTGGTTGATGGTCAGTTTTTGATACGTTACAATGACACCGTACACCGTCATGGCCTCATAACGTCAACATTAGGTCTGGAAATGACAGTTGATGCTCGTCACTTTAACAATGGTGCCATGCGCGTCAAATGCCTTGCCAGCATATCGCCTGTCCTCTGGAAGGGCGGCAAGGAGAGTGTTCTTCAACGTAGACCTGGTATAATTGATAATCGAGAAGCAATGCTGTTGGGTAAGTGACATGCAATACACTTTATTTTCCTTTTACTTCCCTTCCCTTTTATTTCACTACCATTCTGGTATGCTATTGTAAGTAGAATACACTGTATGCAGCTGCATGGCAACAAAACTGCTTATATTCCAGTGTTTTAATCTAATTCACGTTGGTGTATTGATGTGGCTGATGGTAAAGGAAATTAATTTGAGAGGGTTTTGTTAAATAAATTTACATTCGATGTTGGAGGAAATAGGATTACATACATATATATAGGGTGTGTGATTTAAAAGTTTAAATTTAAAAATGCAATAAAACAAAACCGTTTTGAAATTTTGCCATTGACTTAACAAAGAAACCTGTATCGCCTACATAACGGATTAATGCACATGCGTACCACTTTTCCGTCTTGCTCTGCATTTGAACTGGCTGGCACCACTACTATACGCTACCACACACCTGTTGTGAATAATTCTGAGAGCCGTGCTTTGTCAATGTGCGGAAGGATGATGCCAATATGTTGATATCAACAGCCTAGTCAATGTCGTCTAACATTTGTAAAGTGATCTTTAACTTCCACTGGAATTTTTGATGAAAATTTTCAATAACTTTAGCTTGTTTGCTGATTGACAGAGGAAATGTAAAAACAAACCACTAAATATTTTTTTTTTTTTTTATTTAAATTAGTGAAGTTTGTTTTTCGTATTACAGTTGCAGTACATGTTGCTTTCAATACGTTAGTAATTATAGTAACAATCAACACTAAGGCGTATGAGTTACATGTAATACTCTGCTGTATTGAAACAATATTGCTCATACGTATGAGTACTTATAGTTTGCTTTGAGATCTGTAAAGTATGCAACATTAAATTAAAAAAAGTCAAAGAATTAAACAACATCATAGGTGGCCCATTTAAATTTTTAAATTTAAAAATGCAGTTAAAGAAAAACAGTTTGATATTTTGCAAACAAATTTCTTTTTGTTGTGAAGCACAATCGTTCCTGTTAGAAATGGAATATTATTTCATTCATATGACTGCTGCGTCTGGCCTCACAGTACCTCATTCGATCGCACCAATTTGCGTGCACTTTTTCGAATTTTAGGGGTCGCGTAACAGCAATGGCATCACGACTGTTTAAATATCCCTGGTTTGTCTGCATAACACTTTTTAACGGAGTCCCACAGATAATAGTCCAACGGTGTCAAATCGTAGCTTCTTGGCGGCGAATTTAATTATACCGTCATCAAACGTTTGATGCACTAAATTGATGTGAATGTGTGGCAAGTTGCATCATCATATTGAAAGCAAACATCGTTTACATCAATACCATTAAGAGTGGGTACAAAAAAATCGGTTATCATGGTGCCATAGGTGTTCCCATTGACCGTAATGATTGCGTCGTCCTCATTTTCAAAGAAATATATGCGTACGCCCCACAAACCGCACCAAACAGTCACTAGTAATGAGTGAATTGACCACATGTCGGTTTTCACAGCACCAAATACGGAAATTATGCTCATTAACATACCCACCGAGATGAAAATTATCTTCATCCGAAAAGTAGATTTCTTTGGCAAAATCAACATGCACATCTATTCCAGTAAATCCCAACGTTGCTCAAGCGTAAAGTGATTCATTATGTTCAGTTGAGATATCTTATATTCAGTAGAATTTTGTAATAGAATAATATGACATACGTATTGCCCGATTCGAAATAACCGCAGGTTCAAATTTAAACCAATAAAGAGCCCACCCTATATAAGTTATTACTATTATCTATTGTGTTTTTTGTATAGGTGTACACAAGAGAGCGTGACTACAGCCTTGATGGCCTAGCACTTCTCAACCAGCTCAAACTATTTATGAATTTTAGAAGAGCCCTTATATCGGCTCTCTTTAAAGAACAAAACTTCGAAGTCCCTGCCCAGGGTCCTCAAACTACTCAGGGCGAGAAAGTTGGAGAGGGGGTGTTCTACAGTCTCCAAATGTTTCTCATCGTAACATACCCTGCAATAGTCCGGTTAGGATCTGTGTTCAGATCTCTGAACCAATCGATACAATTTCCCAGTGCCCTGTAATGAAACAAATAAATATCCTCAGGCTGAACTTATTTAAGCAGGCCATAGACACCTAGGCACACAACAATCATGAAATAATCTGAGGTTGGTTAATGGTTTTAAGACAAAGCACTGTAGGCTTAGAGTATTTAAGTTCAGAATGAATATATTCTTGGAACTTGAAGGCACAAACCACCTGGGTGCAGGGAATTGCTGGGCAGCACCTTGCCATTGTTTACACCGATGCGATATTGTAGACGGACATCATAAACTTTGAGTGGATTGCAATAGATGGTAGCCCACAAGAAATATCTCCTACAACTGAGAGTGGTGTGAATGAAATGAAAATTTAATTCGTGGAACAAACAAGCACGAAATTATCTTGAGATGCAGGATACTGTAAGGAATAGTAAACTAGATTGGGAAGATATTTTCACTCGTAAAAGGAAAATCATAACTTGTATGGCCCATTTATAATATATATATATATATAGTATAATATATAATATATAATATATATATATATAAGTATAACTAAGGGTGGAGTTAATGCCACAGAGCTAGAAGTATTTAATGCTCTTGTTATATGAATCTAATCCCTGAACATATTACTCAGATGGTAAAAGAAGCATTATTGCATTACATTACAGGCAATATTTTTAATCATTTGATCCCCATGCTATTTACAGTAAGTACGTCAGTACAAAACTGGAATGGAAAATCGAAAGCATTGCAGTTCTAAAAACGCCTTTTATTACTGAAGTTGATTGTTTATGGATTCTTTTTATAAATTTATTAATGTAATGCTTTCCAAAAACAATTTTTAAATTTGTCTACCATTGCAACGAAATAGTTTCCTTCCTTCCTTGGTTTTTTAAGGGGATTATTCTAAGATCAACCTAATTTCATGCTTCAGGAAGGTAGCTTTTATTACAAAGCCTATGGGATAAATATGTTCATATGCTGCTTCTGAGGCCTTCCAAAGAAAAATATGCGATACAATCAAGATTTCAGTAAAAACTATAAAACTAGTGTGTTCGTCATCCAGGCATATTTTTGTAGATACAAAGCATGGATAGGTACGAAATATGAGAATCATTATGTACGTCGGATTCGTACACATTATATCGGACAGAACACTCCACGCCATATTATTTATTGGATTTCATTTGCAATTCTCCGTGTTTCTATTTGGACAATAGCATCATCATTGTCTACGGTTAGAGCCGTTCCCACTATGGAAGCGGCATTCCTGAAATCAACAAGTTCCACATGCAAACTAAAAATTGGAAAACTCAAGAGGAACGAAATAGTTTCCCTCCTTCCATTCACGATAATTAAAGCCACCAGGCAAAAGTGTGTTTGTAAATTATTAACAAATCCAGAATAGTATTCCAGTAATAAATTCCTGTGCATAAATTTATTGCCTGCAACTGTCTATAAGTTATTATTATATCTCTGATGAATTATAACTTATTACATTGTTTGCAAATGTTTAACTTCCATTAAACAAAATTAAAGAAAAGAAAAAAGAAAAAGAAGATAAAATAATAAAAATTACAAATAAATTATAAACAAGAAACTAAACATTTGCTAACAACAAACATTACAAATGATTTAATTATTGTTTTTATAACTTATTTTCTCTATGTATGTATCACTCTTTTTCTTTTATTGCTTTTGTTTCTTTACAGTACGCAGTTCTGCTACAAGTTTGCATCATTATCGTCGTCATCAGCATCAGCATCATAATTATTATGTTTATAATAGTTTAACACAATTACATGTTTTAACCATAACAGCAGCAGCAACAACAACAACAATACTAATGAAATTATGTCAATTATTATTATTACATACAGAATATACTTAAATTACATAAATTGTGAAAACAAATTGCTAACAAATACACAAACACAATGAAGATATATATATACATACCTATACATACAATATATTGTATATGAGAACATTAACGCACGTACAGACATATGGTATACATATATGTATATAAACACATCTAAATAAATTCTTATATATTCATTACCTACATACAGTGGACAGCAAAAGTCTTAGTACTCCAATATATTTTGACAATTTCATAAACTTTAACCAACAGTTTGTATAAAAAATTAAGGTTTTTATATTTATTTTATTAATTTATTTCTGTTTTATTATAAAAGAAACAATTTTTCCAATTTGCCCAAGGAGAACCGTGAGTAAATTTAAAATTCAAAGACCTAATATATGAAAGTGTTATCCCTTGAATTTAGTTTAGTAGGTCAAGCACTCCATACATAGCTGCCAGATTTGACGATTTATAGTCATTTTGACGATTTTGAACTCCAAAAATATCATATTGATGATTTGACGATTTATGCCCTTATTTTGACGATTTTTGGAAATTAAAAATTTACATCATATTCTTTACTTTCGTATATTAAAAGCCACTTTAACTTTTGTATTTACTTTGCAATTGTTACTATTGTAAATTTATGTTAGTAAAAACAAGGAGTAAACTATTAAGTTCTTAAGTTGCTTTCGAATACATGTGATGATTTTTCTGTATTTTATTCATTTTTAACCCCTTAAAAGCCAAAAAATTACAACTCCTAAATAACCTCGTAGTTGTCTGTCGTTTGCAGACAATTTTAAAAATTCGATTATGGTTTCTAATATTACCGTCGGAAGAACAAAGGCAAGCGCCGTTAAATTTTTTTTTCGTACGACCAACACCAACAGCGGATGGATGGCATTGTGTTTGGAACTATTAAAATATGTTATGGGAAGCAGGAAAGAGAGAACAGTTTTTATGGACACTAGGCTTGTATATTTTTATACCATAAGTAACAGGAAAAACCTCTGCCGGAAATGAGTTCCACATACGAATAGTCCCACTGAAAAACGTACTTTTTCTGTAATGCAGTGTGCCATCCATTGGCCAATCGACCACATACGGATGTCCTGGCCGAGAGAGACGACCGCTACGTAGGAATACATAATTTTCGGCAACAGGCCCCCTTATTTCGATCGAGCAAAATCCTTTTGTAGTAGTGACAGAACAGAGAAATATAAACCACATTGCAACGATGCACCAATGATTCAATGGAGTTGGATACACTACCGTCATTAACGAGCTACTACGGCCTCTTCTGAACACGGTCGAAAAATAAATAAACGTTGAAGCACAGACCTCATAAATAGTATAAATAAATAGTGTAGATAGTAAGATCATAAGATCTTAAGAAGGAACTGAAGGAACTGAAAAATGTGTCGGTTGAAGCCAACATTACACTGAATTTTCATGCTCAGATTGTCAAGAACTTCTGCCTCCTTAATATTTACACCACCCATAGATTCAGATGATTCAATATTATTGCTGCGCTTATGTGTCCATAAACAAGACTGGGATAGATTGTTTAATCCTTAAACAATTTTTTCCTGAAAATGATATAAAATTTCTCCGTGTTTGGAAAAAAATTAATGAATGAAGATGAGGGACGCCAGTTCTTAATTTAAAAAAAAAATTTTTTTAATGTTTTATTTTTGAACTCAGATACATATATACATAAATTGACTTTATATGTTTTACTACAGTAGAAATAATTTTAGTTTTTAAAAACTTTTAATTTATTTATTTATCTTTTCTGAGGATTTTTTTCGACGATTTTGATAAACGTCTTTGACGATTTTGACGATTTTTTCTCAAATATTTGACGATTTGGTGCCTCTTTTATCCGGCAGCTAGGACTCCATTTAACTCATTTGTAATTAAATGTACAAGTTTTGTTTAGTGTTTTCTGGTGGCACCATGAGCAAGTTTTTCGGTTGACTTTTGTTTGAGGTTTAGCGATTACGTAACCGTTCTTTCAAATGATCTCCTAAATACTCTCTTGAAGTCATATTGAGCCTCTGTGCAATAGTATTAAGCCTGTAGGGACTGTTTTTCGTCAAAATATATTGCCGTACTAAGACTTTTGCTGTCCACTGTATGTGTGTATGTATAACTGTTGTAATATAAATGTAGTTGTAATTATAGTTTTACTGAGAATGCATAAAATAAATTTTGTTGTTGTAATGATTGTAAGAATACTACACATACTATAAGAAAACTGTGTGTATGTGTATGAATGAATGTCAAAGTGTGTATGTCTACTGTGTGCGTGTATGTGTGCCTGTATGCAATAAGGATAAACTATAAAGAAAACTAAAATTGTTCATTATTATTCACGCTCTTTTCAACATTTCTAATTTGATATCATTTACTTGCCATTTAGAGAGTTGGACATCAGCATAAATATGCTGTAGTCATGGTGTAGAGTGCTCAATAAATTAGAGTTTTGCAAATAATTATTTGGAATATATCTAGTATTACAAAATAATATTAAAAACTAAGTATTTATAAAGAAAATTAATGAGTAATATGATTTAATAGAGTCTGTAAACATCCTTGAATTAAGGTTACAAAAATAAAATGCATTGTAAAGCTCTTTATAATACAAATATAGTGTATACAATACCTTGTCGTAGAAAAATTGGTTTCTTTAAAATAAATGACTTGAATACCCTTCAGGCTTCTGTTTCCAAAGTACATAATGCTCAGCCTATGCAGCATTTTCAATCAGCAAAAGTTTTCTCACTTTTACACCCAATACATGTTCACAGAGATCATTACTTCTTAACAACTATTGTGCGAGAGCGGCAGTAGACTAATATGCAGACTGCTTACATCGAAAAACTTGATTAATAAAATTGAAATAAAACAAAGAAATAATAAGAAGGTAATAGAGATGCTTTGAATCAATCTATTGTTGCTTATTAGGGAACGAAAATGACTACAGGACTAATTGTGAGGCATGCCCAGGCATATATTATTTATAAGATTTCTCCATTTACGTCAATATACTGTAACATCGCACAATTCCCAAATGCCAAGCCATACATACATAATTGGTCAATGCAACCCTTCAGTCAGGATCACGAATTAGTTTCTCACACCACATATGTTGTGTGTGTTATTTTTTACATGAGTGGCGAGAACTACAGTTTAAAGTTGTTTCCAAATGACAGATTTTTCTAAGAAATTTCTCATGTAAATTTTTTATTGACTCTCAGTTTTTGCCAGAAATCAGCGAAGAAATATTTTTCGTTTTTCATTTTGTTGGAGATGTCTGACCGTCTAATAATCCTATTAGACTATGGCGACTACATCGACTCCTTTGAGATAAGAAATTTATTTATTTTCTTGGAGATAGCATCCTAATTTTTTTTTTACAGTCCAAGTATCGTTTTCTACCAACTAAACAGCGAGTTTCCTTTTCCTTGCGGAGGAGATGACCAAACCAAATAGATTATCATCTCCGGACTCTGTTTGTTTCTGAAGTATTTCTTATTTATTAGACTTGAATAAAATTATTTCGCAGGTTTTGCGAGACAGTGATTAACGAAAAGTGTGTGTTTATTCTGCAACAAACCAAGTCTTACATACGTAGATACACTGGCAGAACATTGTCTACGGTTACAGCCGTTCCCACTATGGAAGCGGCATTCCCGAAATCAACAAGTTCCACATGCAAACTAAAAATTGGAAAACTCAAGAGGCAAGTCCTTAAAGAAAAGGTCAAAGTGCTGTGCACATTGTCAAATTAATAAATTTTTATCCAATTGAAATTATAATCAGACTTTAAGGAGAAACAGTAACAAGCATTAGTATACCTGTGCATTGCAACGATCCAATCAATTCAAATCTCGCCATTAATAGTTGTTACCAAAAAAATATATCCAGAATACTGGACATATAATATGCGATTTTCCTTCATCCACCACCAGTTATATAACGTAGTTGAGTAAAAAAAATAAAACCTTTTAATGGAAATACAATATTGCTGGTTATTTAACATGAAAAATCTTAAAAAAATTTTTTTAATTATAATGTCCTTGTATACTTACATACTTTAAACGATTGTGTGTTAAAATTAAAAACAATAACAACTTACTAGTATGCTATTAAATGTGTGTTTGAGTATGTGTTATATGTATGTAAGTGTGCTTGCAAGTGTGAATAAAAATTTGTATATAAAAATCCAAGTAAAATATTAAAACAAGTAAATTGTAATGATATGTGAAATATTTGTGTTTCAAAATATAGTTTTCGAAAATATTAAAAAAAAAGAAAAATAAAATTTATAATTAAAAATAAATAAGAGTTGACAATGCAAGAATACTTATTTCTTTTTTATATACACCAACTGGCAATTTAAATTTTTAGGAAAAATATCGCCTAAATGTAAATGCTTGAGATGACTTACCCTACAGACCATATGGTTATTTTAAGTACAAGAACAGGCTTCTAGTATACGTATTTCGAATTCGTTATGTTATCGATTTACGTATTCATTTATATAAGAATAAGTAGCAGAACATCCATCCAAGAATTATACAACTTCATACAGTTATCCTTGCTTCCTAATGATTCCATTCAGATCAATTAAAAAAGATTAGGTATTTTCCAAGAGCAAGGTAAGCATGTGTTAACCACCTTGTGTCAGTTCTGAACTATAAGGTAGGCGCATAGAAATAAAACAACAAAGCTTCATGGACTTAAAGCCTCGATCTGCCTATTGATCTATTAAACAGTGGAACACAATTAATTCCATCAATGATTTTAATTGTGTACACCGTACTTTCAAAATTTGAAGTTAACTGTACAAAATTGGTATTCACACCCCATTTTATTGCGGTAAGACTTGCACTTTAACCAATCCGCCTTCATGGGAGTAGTATTTTTGTGATATTTTGTAAATACCCTTGCGTTGAGTTTCATTCATGTACGATATGATGCACTCGTATGATCACTGCTGTTTAAAAATGGAAAAAAAGAAAAAAAATTTTAAAATCTACAAATGTTTATAAAACTTTTTTTTATAGTCATGATTATTTAATCAAGTTAACTTGTTATTAAGTTTCCATTTGTTGGCATGCATGATTGTTATGTACTGGCATACGTTTTCGAGGACTATGCTGTCAATGAGAGATTGATATGCGTTTATTTTATTATGTTAAGATCACATCGCTCGATTCACAACCGTCGAAATTTCTCAAGGGCTTCATATTTCGCAAGGCGTACGGCATGTGACATTTTTAGACCATGACCAAACCTTCTATTTTGAGCAAAAAGAAGTTCGTTGTCATCACACTGTATCTTGATTCCTTTCATTGTTCTTTTAGAAGTATGATATGAAAGTATGATGCCACAATAACTTGTGTATTCTTAGAAGTGCATACCCATTCACACCCATTAAGCCAATAATGAGCTCCGAAGCTGACGTTGTACGTTTATTAGTCTATCTGTAGAGAACTAAGAAAATTTCCAAGTATCTTTTTTAGTTCCCACATGTCACGAATATTTTTCTAATTTCCATTAACGAAAAATTATTAAAACTGCAGTTGGTTGTGCTGCAACTGCTGCAACATTGAATCATTTGTTTCTAACACAATGGCTATATTAACTGCTAAGCACATAATTTTAGTCAAATGTTGTTGTTATAAAATCAGTTCAATGTGGTCTGATCATAAAAATAGCAAAATACAACCGACTTTCCGAATTACCAAGCAATGCATGAATAAGGACTATATCATGGATGTTAGTTGACAAAACAAAAAGAAACCGCATTTCGCCTTTTGTCTTAAAACCGTTTTACAATTAAAAAGAAAATTATTAAAACATCCCACTAATTTCCCTTCAAATCGCAAAAATAAAAGTGATAAAGTTAATTGAAATTTTTTATTAATTTACAAAACAACCTTAAACAATTTCATTATCGATATGCATACCCTTAAATAAAATGAAATATTTATACAGAAAAATAAATGTAAATTCTATCAAGTATTAGTTTAAATACTCACTAAGCTAAGAAAGTGATTTAGGCTTAAATGTTAACTGATTACTGAGTACTATTAATAATACCATCATCTGATCTAATATAACAAATCATGTACTATTACTGGTGTTTTAAGAGATACAAACAAACGTCTTTATATACTAAATAGATTTAATTGTATGTAATGAAAATTAACAAACAAGTATTATAATAAATTACTACAAATTAAGCATTTAAAACAATGTAAAAACATTTTTCTAATAAACAATAGAAATAAAACTTTTGTAATTATTTTAGTATAATTTTCTAAAAGAAGATTTGAATTCAAAAATATTTACAAGAGAAAAAAACATTAAATTTTAAATGTATTGTGTATGATAAATTATAAATCATTATGAGAGATAATATAAAATGTGGAAAGTAGCAAGAAATAAAAATAAAAAAAAAACAAGAGAAATATATACATATAAAAACGTTAAAAATATTTTAAGGAACAAAAGATATATACATAGAGTTTAAGAAGAATTTAATAAATAAAATAAATTAAAAATGACAAAGCATTTAAAATGTTAATTCCTGAGCAAGTAGTTTAAATATACTTCTTCATGATTTGTATTATTTATAAAATAATAAAAACTAACAACAAAAAAGCAAAAAAAAATAAATAAAGAAATAAACCACATAATAATAATAAAAATAGACAACAATTGTACATATGAAAACCATGTCAAGTTAATTGAAATGAAATAATAAAACTCAAATAGAATTTAATTCTATGTAAACCTTTATTAAAAACCAAAATTATTGAAACGCTTCTTTATGAAAATATTTTTTATTTAAACAATTTAAAAAAAACTTAATTTTTATCACTTTTTAATTTTAATTCATATTTTATAAATCCACTCCTCGTGATTCTGGCTGGAGAAGCACTTCTCTTCTACCGTCGTAATCTGTGGAGAACCTGTACATACATACATAGTTGGTCATTACAACCCTTCAGTCAGGATTACGACCTAGTTTTTCACACCACTTATGTTGTGTGTGTTAATTTTATATATGAGTGGTGGGACCTATAGTTCAAAGTCGACCCCGAGCGACAGATTTTTGAGAAACTTTTCATGTCAATTTTTATTAACTCTCAGAGTTTTTGCCAGAAATCTGCTGAGAGGAAGTAGCCGAAGAAATACTTCTTGTATTTTGTTTTGATTTCTGGCCTGGGGCTCAAACACTGGGTTTACGTCTAGTAAGCCAACACACTACCTACTAGACTACGGCGACTTCAACCTGTATGTTTAATTTAAAGCTAATTTCCATTAACAATTTTTAAAATTTTTCTTTTTTGTTTTTGATTTGAAATTATTACGCTGGCAAGCTAAACCGAACAAGAATATTTTTAATTGGACTTTGTCATTACAACCCTTCACTCAGGATTACGACTTAGTTTCACACATTTTCTCATATTTTTGCTCAAAGTATCGCAAAAAGGTAAATAATAAAGTAAATGCCATGAATTATTATAAAATTAGTGATTATTAATGCATTAGCAATGTATATAAATACATAACAAAAATATAAAGCAACATAATTCATTCTGCAACACTCGTTTCTCCATACCATGCAATTGGATCATGTCTGTTGTCTGATGATATAGGCTACTGGTTGCAACAAGAGAAAATAATTGAAGTATGTTAACGAAGAGGCTTCAACGTAGTCATGGAGGTATAAAGAATTATGTAAAACTGAACTGATGCTGGTTTTATATTGAATTCAATAGTTTCATAACATTTAATTTACTATTTGCATTTCTACAATATTTTAAATAAAAATATTCTGAACGTACATTCAGTGTAATAATTTAAACCTCTTCTCAAAAACAATAGCATGTAGTAGACAAATATTATTGCAAAAGAAAAAGTTCTTCTATATCCACAATATACATTTAAAACAGTAGGTCTACGTATACAAGCTCTATTTTATAATAATTAGACTTGAATTTTAAACAATCTCTTCAAATGCATGCAGCATAGAGGATTATGTATCTGTTTAACGCATTCATTTAAGTGGCATATTTACAATCCATATCTCCATAACATACATACATACATATGTACATAATTGACCATTACAACCCTTCAGTCAGAATTACAACCCAGCTTCTCACACCAAACATGTTCTCTGTGTTAATTTTATACATGAGTGGTAGGACCTACAGTTTAAAGTCGACTTCGAACGACAAATTTTTGAGAAACTTTTCATGGTAATTTTATTTACTTCAAAAATTTTGCCAGAAATCTGCTGAAAGTCACCGAAAAGAAATATTTTTTCATATTTCATTTTGTTCGAGATGTCTGACCTGCGGTTTGAACCGCGGCCATACGGTCGAATAAGCCAACACCCTACCTACTAGACTACGGTAATCACGTTTACATTAAATGACTCCTTAGGTACCCCCAAGGAGAACCCGGAGTAAATTTAAAATTCAAAGGCCTGATATATGAAAATGCTATCCCTTGTATTTAGTAGAATATCCCTTAAGGTCAAGCACTCCACTTCAACCCATTTATAATTGAATAAACAAGTTTTGTTTAGTGTTTTCTGATGGCACCATGAGCAAGTTTTTCGGTTGACTTTTATTTGAGGTTTAGCGATTACGTAACCGTTCTTTCAAATGATCTCCTAAATACTCTCTTGAAGTCATATCGGGACTTTGTGCAAGAGTATTAAGCCTGTGGGGACTTTTTTTTGTCAAAATATATTGCCGTACTAAGACTTTTGCTGCCCACTGTACATAATTCTATGATTTATACATTGCACTTCGCCCATTTTACTATTGCAATATTCGTTCTACGGAGAGGATTTTTTGCAATGTGCTGGATAAATTCAACCCCATTGTTTCAGTAAAGGTTCAGCCAATCACCCGAACGTCGAAATCATTGTCGCTATTCGTGTTGCTAAAAACAACCCGGCCTTTCGCAGACCAAAACTTGCCAGATTTTTTACCTTTAACGGATCCTACAAATGTACATATATAATCCTAATGAAATAAGAACTGAAGTTAAACGACCATAGACAATGAAGTGTGTTCCCTGAGTGGACATTGGGCAGTTGACAAGTTAACATAATTTTGTTTGAAACTTCTTCTAGACTTCTTAATGAATAGGTTTGTAAACAAAGAAGATTGTTGAATTTGGATCGAAATTTAAGAGAAGCCAATGCATTTGGAAAAAATAACAGTTTAGTGAGGATTTTGATGGTACTAATAAGTCACAAACTAAAAACAAGGTTACTCATGCCATGGGTCATATTTTTTAGCTGATTTATGTACCAGAGTTATAAAATACAGGACATTTCGAATACATTCCACTTAAAGCTCCTGCGGTTATTTAAACGATATTATATTCCACATTTAATGGCATTAATAGGCCTTTGAAAAGCATAATAAAATTTCGATAACACATCAGAAATATTCCGCTTCATTTAAATTTCAAGATATAAAGAGCTTTATAAAATACATACAAATTGGTCATTATAATCCTTCGGTTAGGATTACGACCTAGCTTATCATGCTACTTATGTTGTGTGTATTAATTTTATGCTTGAGTGGCAGGACGTATAATTAAAGTCGACTCCGAACGACATATTTTTGAGAAACTTTCTCATGTCAGTTTTTATTTACTCTCAGAGTTTTCCCCAGCATATACCGAGAGAAAGTTACCTAAGAATAATTTTTTTTTTCGTATTGCGTGTTGTTGGAGATATTGTTTGACAAAGATATTCCAAAGTCATTCAAAAATGTCATTTGTATTTACTATTTATTGTTTTTATCGATTTATTCTTCTCTTTTACAAAATCTTTAAATTCAAGTACGTTGTTAATATCTAAAGCAATTAAATTAATTTTTTTCTTTTTTATTTGTTTTCAATTAATTTTCTTTACAAATTATTTTGATTAAATTAACTAATTTTTCTATTTACCACTGTCCAATAGAATTTATTTCAGTGTGAATTGTGAAATGTGAAGCCCTCATTAATATTAATGATATTTTATTATTTTTAAATTAGAATTTCTATTAGCATATGATTTTAAATAAATTTTTATATCAAACATAAATATTTAAACAAATTTATTTAATTTTATTTAATTGAATCAATTTATGTAGAAAACACTGGCATATTAGTTGTATTGTTCATATTTATTTTAATATTTCCATTAAATTTTTAAAATAAATAATTTTTTTGGTAAATTAACATATCGATTATGCACATTCAATTCCATTTCTGTATGTAATATTATTAATTTTATTCATGACATTATAAAAAACATATTAGTTTTAATTACTCATGTGAACTTAGTTTAAGTGAAAATAAATATTAAGAAGAAATTAAATGAAATTAATAAAACTAAATAAAAGAAATAAATAAAAAAAAATAAATTAAAAAATATGTCAAACATATAAAAACAACACGTAAACGAAGTGTTTAATTTCATTGGCTTTTGAAAAGGTTTTTAATTTGATATCAGACTACTTGTACTTATGGCATGGTTGGGTCACTAATAGAAGAATTGACCATACCACTGAAAAGCACTTACACTGAGTTATTTTTTTGTGGCGAAGTACAATAGTTGCAGTTGGAAATGGAATATTATTTCATGCATATAGCTGCCATGGCTGGCCTCACAGCACCTCATTCGATCGGACCAATTTTCGTGCACTTTTTCGAGTGTATGGAGTTGTAGCTCGGCTATGTTATCACGAATGTTAGCTTCAATTGTTCAGTTGTATTTGGTATGTCGGCATAATACTTTACGGTTTCCTATAAAAAATTGTACAACGGTGTCAAATCGCAATTGACATCATCATTTCGACTAATTAAATGGCCATCAAACGTTCAACGCAATTAATCGATTGTGGCATGAGATGTGGGGCAAGTTTGTCATGGTGCGGAAAGTTGATGCCAGTATGTTGATTTCAACGGTGTAGTCTATATCGTCTAACATTTGTAAAGCAATCTTTAACTTACAAAGGAATTTATGATGGAAATTTATAATAACTTTATTTTGTTTGCTGAATGACAAAAAAAATGTAGAAACAACACCCAGAAAAATTTTTTTTGTTTTAGTCAGAAAAATTTGTTTTTCGTAATGCAGTTGCAGTACATGTTGCTTTCAATACGTTAGTAATTTTAGTAACAATCAACACTAAGGCGTATGAGTTACATGTAATACGCTGCTGTATTCAAAAAATATTGCTCATAAGTACGAGTACTTATACTTAAAGATCTGTAAAGTATGCAACATTAAATTAAAAAGAGGCAAGGAATTAAACATCATGGGTGGGCCATTTAAATGTTTATATGTATTTAAAAATGCAATAAAACAAAAACGGTTTGAAATTTTGCCAAATTTACTTTTTTGTTGTGAAGTAGAATTGTTCCGGAATATTATTTCATTCATATGGCTGCCGCAGCTGGCCTCACAGTACCTAATTCGATCGGACCAGCTTCTTGGCGGCCAATTAAATTGATAGCGGCATGGGATGTGTAGCAAGTTGCACCATTCTGTTGAAACCCAACATCGTTCACATCAATGCTATGAAGAGCGGGTAAAAAAATCTGTTATCATGGTTCCATAGGCGAACCACAAGCCGCACCAAATAGTCCCTCGTAATGGTTGCATTGGCTTCTATAAGTCCAAGTTTGGATTTTCTGCACCCACCGAGATGTAATTGTGCTTCATTCGAAAAGATGATATTTTTTGTGCAAAATCGACATCATTGTGTAGTTCATCGTTGGCCCAATAAATCCCAACGTTGCTCAAGCGTTCCTCATTGTGTTCACTGCGGATAACGAAATAACCGATGATTCAAATTTAAACCGATATATAGCCCACCCTTTACGATAATTCCAGTCATACTTTTTTGTTTTGTTTTACTTCTATGACTTTAGTGCACAATCGAGCAAATCGAAATGATTTGAATTTAAAAAAAATGGATGTAAAGGAACAGAAATGCCTTAATCAAGAGGCGTTACTCTTTAATATGCCGCAGAGAGAAAATGTACTTTCCAATTATAAACTGAAATAAATTCTCAATTCAACTGGCCGTAAGATTATAGACTAAAACATTAAAACGCTTTTTCTTTCTTTTTGTATTTCTATTATGATTTCTCCTTAGGCTTGTATTCATGTATAAGGTAAGTCAATGTAGCTTTCAAATTCAACAGTAAAGTAGAGGTGAATGCCCGGAAGGTGTTACAGTAGAACATAAACTCTCTCTCAAGTAAAAAAATTTAAATCAACTACGTTACCAAACTAATTTCCATGAATTCACATATACTTACATGCACATGCAAGTCTGTTCGTGTATTCGTTTGTTTCACATGCATGTGCAAGTGTGTCCGTGTATAAATGTTTGTTCTTTAAAAATTGTTAGCGCCAACAAACACTTTGTATTTGAATGGCATGTGCGTGTTACGGAATTTTCTGTCTCACACACTAGCACACACTTTCACAGTTATTATTATATACTTACACAATCAAACGTCTAACAATATAAATGGCTACCGGAAATTCATATTATTTTTTACTAGAGCCATAAACAAATACATTTACAGACACCCTTTTGGAATTTGCCATACAATATCCCCATGAACACCAGGCTATGCTCGTGATTGCATTTATGTGTGTGTAGTCTTATGGCATAATAAAAATTTTTCTCTACGACTTTAATGCGTGTTTCGGTGATTAAGTGCTAATTTTATTTATTATTTTGAATTTCTCAAAGCAATTGTCATAATTCTTATGCTTTCTGCTGCCTTAAATACACTTACTTGGTTAGTTTATACATTTAAGTTCTGTGTATTTGCAATATTTGTTAAATACTTCAACTTATTTAGTGTTTTACTAAATATTCTTAAAATGCGAATTCTTTTTTTTTCATTTATTTGGTAGTGCAACAAAGCAAATAAAAGTTTTTGAGGTATTGTTTCGATTGTATTAAAATAGGGCAGCACTAAAAATGATGACAAAAAAAGGATTTGATTTAGATTACAGTTATAAATTATATTATAATTATTACCTATGCTCGGTGCAATGTATCAGACCAGAGTCTCTGGTGGGAATCGAACCCACAACCGTATTGCACATACATGGACCACATTTCTCTTTTATTTAATTGCCAATCGATTAAAAATTTTAATGTTTTTGTAGAAGATTATAGAGACTGCTCAAAGGAAAAGAAATGCTTAATGTATGTTAGAATGTAGCCGTAGTCTAGTAGGTAGTGTATTGTTAGACGTGACGGTTTAAACCCCATGTCCGCAACTCCAACAAAACGAAATATATGCCAGCATATTCCTGGCAAAACTCTGGGAATAAATAAAAATTGCCCAGAAAAGTTTCTCAAAAAACTGTCATTCGGAATCGACTTTAAACTGTAGGTGCCGCCACTCATGTATAAAAGTTAACACGCACAATATAAGTGGAATGAGAAGCTACGTGGTAATCCAGACTGCATGGTTAGTTGTAACGGACAACTATGAATGTATGTTTGTATGGATGGAAATGGCAAATTAAGAATGATTTCAGAGAATCCTACGTATCTTGAGCAGAGAAATATTGATGTTTATTGACAATTTGCGATGGAAACTACTTTGTGCTTAAGTTCTGCCGTGAATTAAATTACTTGATATAAGTGTGTATGTATAAGGGCGATTCTAGCAGAGATAACTCAATTTATTCCAGAAAAATTGTCTGCATTATTGTAAATTCAATAAATTCCTTATAAATTACTTCAGTGTCAAGGTGCCCTGGTAGTCTAGTGGGTAGTTCGATTCCCACAAGAGACTCTGGTCTGTGACATTACACCGAGCATATAGCAAAGTTACTCCGCTCGTATATAATTAGAATATAATTTGTAATTATATTGTAATTAAAAATAAATAAATTATAAATACTTCAGCCGCAAGCTCGACTTTTTCATTGTTGACGAATCTTATTTAACAGGAAAATAAATTTACTTCGAGGAATTTAAATTTAGAGAACAAGGTTCCAATTTTCGTTGAGTGACTTTGGCTATAGGAATAATTGGTTTGTTTTAAAGAAACTGCGAATTTGTTAAAATTTCATCATTTAAGTGCTGCCATAGGTGAGCACAGTACATACAGAGGACTTTTTTTTAATAATAATCAACAAACAATTCTCTTAAAAACAGATGTCATGAACTTTTCTGCATACGAAGCCTTAAACGTCTATCCATCCTATTTATGCAGTATGTTAAAACAAAAAATTTTTGGATTTTTTTAGAGGAGGGTCACGATTCTTTCAATTATTTGCTACAGATGTGGAATGAAGCACATTTGCCTTGCGATAACCTATCCTAAAATGTCTGCATGCCGCTGTGACTCATCTTTCATACCGATTTCTCATCTCCAAATTTGGTCATCACACAGCCGACTAGTGGATATGATTTTGACGATTTTTAACTGTCCTTTGCATAGACTCTCTTAATTGAATATCCACTGCGGTATTCGTCTTGGCAGCTCATTTAGCCACACAATCTTTTACAGTCCCTGGCAAAGGATCAGACGCCGCCAGATTTTATTTTAATAAGACTTTAATATTGATTGGACCTTAAGGTTTGGAATAAAAATTTAAATTAATTTAAATTACTTGATAACGACCTACTTTTAACTTCTCTGAGATCGTTTATATACGCATATAGTCCAACGGTGTCAATTAGCAGCTACTTGGCGGCCAATTGACATCACCACTTCGGGGCTAATTAAACGGCCATCAAACGTTCGATGCAATAAATCTATTGTGGCTTGAGATGTATGGCAAGTTGCACCATCCTGTTGAGACCAAACATCGTTCACATTAATGCCATTAAGAGTGGGTACAAAAAAATCGGTGAACATGGTGCGATATGTGTCTCCATTGATCGTAATGGTTGCGTCGTCCTCATTTTCAAAGATATATGGGCCAATGATGTCTCCACTCTACAAACCGCACCAAACAGTCACTCGTAATGGGTGCATTGGCTTCTGTAAGACTACGTGGGAGTTTTCTGCGCCCAAATACAACAATTTTACTTATTAATGTACCCACCAAGACGAAAATGAGCTTCATTCGAAAAAACGATTTTTTCGACATCATCGTGCAATTTTTCGTTGGCCCATCTATCCAACTCAAAACGAAGCGAGTGTTCAGGCGGCTTCAACTCTTGAACCAATTTAACTTTATAAGGCGTCATACCGAAATCTTTTCGCAAAATTCGACGTAAACTTGTGCGTGAAATGTTTCATTCTTGACGATGACGCATACTCTCAACAACAGCTTTGATATTTTCGGGTGTATGCATTGTACTGGCACATTCACATCTTGGCGCATTAACAATGAAACCAGTTTCACGAACTTTAGCAATAGACTTGCATATACCGGTCACTGTTGGTCCTTCTTTGTGTTTTGTACGAGTGCAAGTCAAAATCGGGACATAAAATTTCCAAGTTATGGTTTAGAAAAGTACGAGTCGAATTCCCCTAAACTCTCTAACGGACATTTGGTATATTTTCGGCAGATTTATCGTTTCGCCCATCTAAGGGTAAGTGTTAGTTTATCGTTTACTGTTAACTCTATTATGTCAAGTTTATTTTACTCTCAGAGTTTTTGCCAGAAATCTGCTGAGATGAAGTCGAGGAACAAATATTTTTTTATCGTTTTGGAGGAGATGTCTGACCTGGGGTTTGTACCGATGTCTTATGTGTCTAATAAGCCAATATACTGCCTACTAGGCTACGGCGACTATAGCATAGATTACTTGATTCTTGCCACATGTTTGCTCAAAACCCATTTCGTGTAGCATGGTGTTGTCATCCAATTTCATGCCAAAATAATTTTAAAATTAATTTGTTTTTTTTTTGTTTTAAAGTTTCTCTTGGTAAATGTACCCGGATGTATGTATGTATGTTTTAATTATAATTGAAGCACTTTCTAATACAAAACTACTTTACAAAAATCACTACCCAAGTATGGAGAATAAAAGAAAAAAATTCCTTAAATATCATGCCTGAAATCACATACCTTAAGAGATGACTTACAAAATATCTGCATGCCACATACAGGGCAACAACAACTTAGAACTTAAAACATATATTTTATAAGTTTACTAGACCTTATATACCTCAGATCCGTTAATTTTTAAAACATATCTCACATGCTCAGAGGATTTGCTGTTGTTTTAGCCATATTTTAGTTAAACTGTTTTCCTGGCAGCTGTATTAACACGCGACTATCTAGATAACTGTCGTATTGGCTTATTGTGTTTGCAGATATTTTATTTAAATCATCGACAATTAAGTCTTATGTCACTTTCGCTTTTTGGTCATTAAAATAGTAGTCGCCGTAGTCTAGTAGGTAGTATGTTGGCTTGTTAGACATGAGGCAGAAACAATTTACAATTCAAACCCCAGATCAGACATCTCCATATTTCTTCGGTGTCTTTCTCTAACCAAATTTCTGGCAAAAACTTTGAGAGTAAATAAAAAATTGCCGACGTTAAACTGTAAGTCCCGCCACTCATGTACAAAATTGACGCACACAACGTAAGTGGTATGAGAAGCTAAGTTGTAATCCTGACTGAAGGGCTGTTATAACGATCAATTAATGAAAGAAATCTTTTGTTTGATCAATACTTTGTCTCAATAAACTTTGTTTCTATTTGTTACAAAAAAATTTTATAGGAAAAATTGGGAAATTCTGAAAATATCTGGAAAATATTTCTTTTAAACAACTGCATACAAAATCATTGCGGCCCTATGCTCCCTAGAGGAGTAAAAGGAACATATATGCATATACAAAATCTTTATTTCTAATAAAATAAAGTCCTGTTGAAATATGGCTTACAACGCTCAACCCTAATATTTTCATCACAATAAAAATGCCAACAATTTGAAAATTGTTCAGTTCATCCCTGTTCTTCATACCGCACTTTGGCAATGTGTTTTTCCTTTTTTTTTATCTTGTTTTTCACTGAATAAATTTTTCACGCTTTTAACAACCATCGAATATGCATAGAATTTTTGAAATATTTTTTTTATTTTTTTTTTCTTCCTCTAACTGCAATTGCAGTATTGGAACAACTAGTTTTGGTTGTTTCTTTTAGAATTGAAAAGTTGCAGTGATGGCGGCAAACAAATATTGTGTGATTTCGGTTGTTATTCTGTTGAATTTTCGTTTTATTTTTGTTTTTTTTTTTGGCGAATTGTGGAAAACTTTATTGATACTCTTGTAAGTTGCAGCACTTAAAACTCAAACATTGTAACTGAGTTGCACTCACACCAGAGCATATAAATTGTTTGTTTTTTTTGCGGCCTCTTATATCTAGTGAAGGCACAGGTAGACTGGAAATCATAAAACTTTGGAAGGAAGTTGTAGATAAACCATTCGTTTATTGTTGTTTAACAAAACGACAGCTACAATGTGTATTTAATTATTGAATTGAATTGAAAGTAACGAATTTAGAAGGAAATAAATTTTTGAAATTCAATTGACAGATTGAGAATTTGTGAAGTTTTTTTCATTTATTTTGTAAAAGTCAATATATTGATTTTATTTAATATTTTTCCTAGTACTATGAAGGTTTACTTTATTCCAAACAAATGTCATCAGTTTGGAAAAACAGGATTGTTTAAAATGATAGCATCGTGCCGATATGTGCGAAATACGTTGTCATTTAAACGTCCACTTCTGAATTAATTGGAGAACATGTACCTTGATTTTTAAATCAAACAACGTTAGGGGAGACCTAACGTTATCAAATCGTCTATCCGACTTCCGTTGCGAAAACAAGCAATTTTTCTTTTAGCAAACAACTAATACAATAAATCCAAACAAAAAAAAAATCTGTCATGTTGCGTTGCTCTTGGCACCTTATTCCAGTTCATAGTCTTCAATTACAGTCCTATCATAAGAAGACCTGAAGCAGATAGCATTTGATTAGAATCCACTAAACAAACGAAGAAGAGAAAGGCTTTGTCATGCCTGTGAATGAAAAATCTACACCGAAATTATAAGAAATATCTGTTCTCTCGTAAAAGGAAAGAATTTAATTTAATTATACTGGTACTGGTACAATTAGAATAAATAATAATAATGACGGTAATGGTTCAGGGCCGGTTCTAACAGAAGCAATATCTTCGGCAGTGGGTACATTGGGCTATTGCTCATATGTATACGGGACCACATAATGATTCTAGTAACTTTAAACTTCTATATAATCACAGTAGGTAGAATGTTTTGATCATAATCTGTCGTTATACTTGAAAAGGATCCACGTTTGAATCATGACTTTTTTAGGAAATTTTCTAAATTTGTATAGGATTTGTAATGGATCTTCGATGGGTTTAAAACCACTATATAGATAAGCTATTATGTTGAAACCTGTTCAACAATCACTATATGCCTCGATCGTGGTTTTAGACATTCATACTCATATTTCCTTTACTGACGTCACTGCTTTTGTCAGTACGCATGAAAACTCCTGCGGCTCTATGCTCCCTAGAGGAGTAAGAGGAACAATATGAAAGCTCCTACGGTATTTACAAGAGTAATACGTTAGGTTAAATCCAGGATAAATAAAACTAAATGAACAAATATACATACATAATTTGGTTATTATAATACTTGAGTCAGGATTACAACCTAGCTACTCACATCACTTATGTTTTATATGTGAATTTTATACATGAGTAGCCTACAGTTTAAAGTCGAGTCCGTACAGCATCGTTGCAGGAACGAAAATCAGGGAAATGCTCACGATCTACCATAGAATGGCAGCAAATCTTTGAGATGCATCACAATAGCATATACTCGATTTTGTCCGGATATATGTAAGCGCTCCCTATTCTAACTATTCTATTCTAACTTCAGTGATTTATACTTTATGTCGAAAATATCCGCATGAACTTGAAACCACGGAACATATAACGTTCGAGTGCAAATTATTTGCCGAAGAAAGTCATTCACTTCTGTTAAAAATTAAATGATCGAGATGAGCCTGTCGAGTACACACACACATACATAATTTGATCATTACAACACTTCAGTCAGGATTACAACCTAGCTTTTCACGCCACTTATGTTGTGTGTGTTAGTTTTCTATATGAGCGGCGGCACCCACATTTTAAAGTCGACTCCGAATGACAGATTTTTGGGCAACTTTTCGTGCTCAAATTATTTACTCTCTGAGTTTTTGCCAGAAATCTGCTGCGAGGAAGTCGCCCAAGAAATATTATTTCACTTTTCATTTTGTTGGAGATGTCTGAGCTGCTGTTTGAACCAAGGCCTCCCGTCTAATTAGTGAACACCTACTAACAATAACTACCTAGTAGACTATAGCGTCTTCAAAAGCCTTTCTTGGGTATAAATAATAAACTGCACATAAGTTCAATTTAACCTGGAAGACCTCGACCCAGATTATATTCAAACACTTTGAGTTAACTTTTTAATTTGTGGAAATTCATGCATAAACTTGGACTCTTCTTTGTAACATCCAGAAGCAATGTAATGAATATAAAATAAAGCTCTGGTGAACACCAGCAGCAATAACAATACTGTTGCTCGATGAATTATTATGAACAACATGACATTTAACATTACGGAACAAAGCCTTTGAACTTCGGGTATCGAAATTTTTCTCAAAGGCAACAAATAGTAGGTATGACGGAGATGGAAAGTTTGTATTTTATTCCGCAACTATTAATATGGTCTGCATAGGATTTTTGAATTGCGAGTTACTAAGTACATATAAAATTAGAATGTTTTTTTGCTGTGTTGCCCTTTGCAATGAAGTGTTATGTTATTTAATTATAGAAAATGTTATTTGCTTCTTTCATACACATTCCAAATTCAAAAATATCTCAAGACCTTACGAATAACAACAGCAATCAGGGAACAGTTTACATTAGGATCTCAGCTTGCCACCAACCAATATAGAGTGAAAAATATTTTGATAAACACCTGGAAAAGCACTTAATATACGCAACTTGGCACGCAAACACGTACTACAATAAGCACATTATCCTAATAATAGGGACTATGTGGCTCTCATCTCCACTCAAGGCACAACTTCCAAATATAAACAACCACTAGAGCTGAATTGATTCCTAATGTTGATAGTGTATAAATAACTGATATTTAGATTTAAAATCAGAAGAATGAAAGAAATATTTACAAAAATGCAACCTGCTCTCTGATAGCAAAGTCACTGGCATTTTGTGCTTCATGAAGGCATAATCGTATATTCTGTAGAAGTCAGTATTGTTCAAAACTCTATTCAATTTGTTAAAAAAGAACTTTTTTTAATCTCTTCAAGTTGGACTAACATATTCAAAGCATATGCAATTGCTTTTCGATAAAATTCCTTAACAAATAAATTTCACTAGAATTCATTCATTCGAATAGCAGTAATAATAATAATAAATCATTAAACCAAACACTAAAACATGAATTAAATAAATTAGAAAAACACAATCAAAATCAAAGTTCCCTCACAAATATCCTGATATGATGAATGTTTTCAACAATTTCAAATGAATTTAACGAGCATACACTGTTGCATTATGCAATTCTACCTTCACTCGATTGTAGTTGTTGTTGCTGTTGTTGTTGCTGTTGTTGTTGCTGTTGTTGTTGCGATTATAAGTGTTACAGTCAGAACTACAGTAAAAAAAAAGAAAAGTAACAACAAACGATAATAGATTTCGAACAAATATAACACATCCCCCCCACCCCCCCCCCCCCCCCCCATCCGTTACAGAGAAATGTCAGATTAGCAGTGAATAGCAATGTTGTTGCAATGAGTGAATGTGAAATGTGAAAATTTAACTGGAATAACACCAGAAATTGCTGCTCAACTATAAACAACTCAACAGCCTTAAAAGCATGTTTCGCAATTTATAACTGATTATGATTTCATTTCTGTAAATAGAAGTAAAAGAAAAACGAAAAAAAAAGAAAAAATTACACTCTCTCCCTGATAAGCAGCCTGACATGAAAATGCATTAAAACAGTTTGTTTTTATTTTTTAATTTTTCAAAATTATTCGCGTGTATAAAATATGCAAGGATATGTTGTGTTCTGATGCCGACATCGTTTTAATACTCTACACTATTCGTATTAAATATGAGGTAAGATTGATTGATTTAAAAATCGTATGAAGTTAGTTGTTTATGAATTTTTCTCCAGAGATGGCTGTTAATCTTTATCTTGAATATATCATTGTGAGTTTTCCTCTATCAAGTGTGCCATCTATTGGTTTAAATTTGAAACATCGGTTGTTTTCATTCATACTATTCTGTCACAAAATTCAGTAGATTATCTAAACTCAACGTAATGAATCGATTTACGTTTGAGCAACGTTGGAATTTATTCGAAATTTATTTCCGAAACAAAGGCAATTGGTCAGATATTGCTCAAAAAACAGTGCCCGGCGTACGCAAGTTTATTGCTAAAGTTCGTGAAACTTTCTTCATTGTTGATGCGCCAGGACGTGAGCGTGCTCGTACAGTACGTAAACCCGAAAATATAAAAGCTTTGGATGAGAATGTGCGTGAGAATCAATCAACATTAATTTGGCGTCGTTCTTAAGAATTGAAAATTTTACGCACCAGTTTACATCGAATTTTTCGAAAAGATCTCGGTATGACGCCTTACAACGTTCAAGAGTTGAAGCCGCTTGAGCATCCGCTTTGTTTTCACTTGGGTGGGTGGGCCAACGGGAAGCTACACCATGCTGTCGATTTTGGTAAAAAAAAATCTTATCGGATGAAGCTCAGTTTCATATTGATAAGTACGTAATAAGCCAAATAGCCGTATTTGGGGCTCAGAAAACATACACGTGGTCTTATAGAATCCAATGCATCCATTACGAGTGACTGTTTGATGCGGGTTGTGCAACGGAGGCATCACTGGTCCAAATTTCTTTGAAAATGAGGACGGCGCAACATTACGGTCAATGTAGACACATATCGCAACATAACAACGGATTGTTTTTTTACCCGCCCTTCATGGCGTTCATGTGAACGATGTTTGGTTTCACCAGGATGACGCAACTTGCCACACATCTCATGCCTTAATCGATTTATTGCGCCAAACATTTGACGGCCGTTTAATTAGCCGAAATGGTGCTGTCAACTGGCCGCAAAGAAGCTGTGATTTGACACCGTTAAACTATTTTCTGTAGGACTCCGATAAAAAAAAGGTGTTATGTTGACAAACCAGAGACATTGAACATTTGAACACGAACATTTGCGATGCTATTACCGAGATACGGCCCCACACACTCAGACGTGCTCGAAATTTGTTCAATCTTTTGAAGTACTGTAAGGCCAGCCGCGGCTGCCATATGAATGAAGTAATGTTCCATTTCTAATAAGAACAATTCTACTTCACAACAAAAAAGTAAATTTGGCAAAATTTCAAACCGTTTTTGTTTCATTGCATTTTTAAATTTTAACTCTTAAATGGTTCACACATGATGTTGTTTAATTCTTTGCCTATTTTTAATTTAATGTTGCATACTTTACGGATCTTTAAGTATTAGTACTCATACGTATGAGCAATATTTTTTTAATACATGTAACTCATACGCCTTAGTGTCGATTGTTACTTCATATCGACGCCGCCGTTCTATAACATTCTAAGTCGAAAAAGTGTGTTTTGAGTTATGAGCTCTCAAAGTTTTCATACGACTATATGTGTATTCTAAGAAGATTTTTCCCTATAACTTCGGAACGGATCGGCGCATCTTAACCAAATTTTGACAGTATTTAAGTCAGAGAACGTAGAAAAATGCAAGAACATTAAAAACGATCTAAGTACGCTTAGAAGTTACAGAATGGAGGCGTCGATATAATTACTAAGAATTGAAAGCAACTTCCAAAATGTTTTTGTTTTATTGCATTTTTAAATTTAAAATTTTAAATGGCCCACCCTTTAGTTTCCGTAGCAATTTCGTAACGATTAGTTCCAAATTTCATCTCATTCGCATACAAGTTTTTACCCAAACTTCATGGCTCAGTTACCATTCATTCAATGCTCGATCTGATGAGATCTGATATAAAACTCTAATGTACCCTCTTAATTCTAGATTTCTCTTGCATTGATGTACGTTACGAATTCCTTAAAATCGAGCACCGAACCCAATGCAATTGAATTCTCAATTTTAGGGACTGCTCCACTCTAATATGACTGCGATGAGATTGACAATTGTTGGCATAATTCTAAATTTCTGACAACGAATAAAAACCTCTGCCTTTTAAATACTCTGTAGCACTTAAATGGTGCGGCATTGATGAACGCAATTGCCGCACTCAGTTTACTTTAGCTTGAATCTTCTCGACTAAGCACGTAAGTGGAATGATAAAATATCGAATGAACGAGTAAATGAGTGTAAAAAATAAAACAGCAACAGTAAGAGCAACACAACAACAGTGCACTTGCAACATCAACATTAAACACAACAATTGGATAAATGTATTACATTTCCAAAGGCTTCATTTCCGTGCCCGGCCGCAAAAGCGAACTAATGCATGAGCTTGAATATCCGGTGGCATCTGACATCACAACCACACATTCACTTGCTAGACATGCATAACCATATGCAAGGCTGCGCTAACACAACAACACAAGCATGTACAATACTGAACAAATAACAAATACTGGCGTGTATGTATATAAGGAAACATGTGCCCGAACATGTTACCGATGAGTGTGTACATATGTGTGTCAGTGTGTATCTCAGAGATCCAACCAATGCCACCTCTTTGCTGTTAGAGCTGCAGGCACTTTTCGTGTAACCACTTGCTACACTGGAAAATTATGTTGGAACGTTATGGAGAAGGTAGAAAGAAAATTAAAACTAAAATAAGCTCAACAACTAACGTCCATAAAATAGTACATTGTGAAGGCTTAAACGTTGTGTATTTCAACTCTCTTTCGAACATAAAGGAACACAAGAAATAATTGAAATGTTATCACTGCTAACGACCATAGATCGCAACATATATCACGTTATGTAAAGGTATTATGAGAACACTTTTCAAAAATTCGAATGAAAACCCAAAGGAGCTTTTAAGTTATCTAAGCAAATGCAAAGCATACTTTCAGAAATGTTAACATAGGGAACGCTGTGGTTTATGGTTTATTCGCATACGCAAAGTGGAGAATTCTGAATTCTGAATTTTTTGACAGAATAAAATGACATAAGTATTGCCGTAGTCTTGTTTCAGACCCTAGGCCAGACATCTCCACTAACATGAATTAAAAAAAATATTTCTTTGTGACTTCTTTTCAGTAGATTTCGGGAAAATACTCTGAGAGTAAATCTAATTGCCATGAAAATTATTGCAAAAAATTTGTCGTTCAGAATCGCTTGTATATTCAGCCACTCATGTATAAAATTAATACACACAGCATAAGTGGTATGAGACCTAATAATCTTGACAAAAGGGTTGTAATGATCATTTGTGTATGTATGTATGTATGAATGTGTATTTACATTCACCTTCGGCTTAGGAAGAAAAAGTCGAATACTGTGATTTCGCACGATCTCGTTGGCCAGTTCACATCACCTACATGTGAGATGACTGCGTCTTCAAGTCGCTTGTGCAGACTAATAAATATTTATTCAATAGTTGCGTGACACGTAGCGCCGTAATGTTGAACTCCACATTTCTTTTGTATTCAGATAATGCAATTCAGGACGAAAGAATATGGCAATAAACAACTTATTGTGCTCAAAGACCTGGCCAAAGTCGTTTGCAAAGAAATATGACCAAAACAAAATGCACACCAAACTGATACTTTTTCGGATGTGCTGCATGTATTTCGAAACCACAAATTTCATTGTATTAAAGAAGCCTTGGACTACATAGCTTGATGCTTCCACCACATCCCAATTTTCTATAATTATCCATCATTCTCTGTATAGTCCTGGTAATTATTTTAAAAAGCATTATAATAGTTTTACCGAATCTATCTAACACTGCAATGTTTAGAGAATAATCAACCGATCTCTGATATTAGGGTAGTGTGGGAGTACCATGATCATTCCTCTGTTAATATTTACATTGGAGATTTTATCGAACTTTTCTTAACACACATAAATTCTCCTTTTGTTCATTACCATTTAAGCATAAGTAAATTATATTGTTGAAGCCGCCGTAGTCTAGTAGGTAGTGTGTTGGCTT
Organism: Sarcophaga carnaria; assembly: GCA_958299815.1. NCBI lineage: Eukaryota > Metazoa > Arthropoda > Insecta > Diptera > Sarcophagidae > Sarcophaga > Sarcophaga carnaria. The sequence continues at coordinate 44,308,566 of OY283150.1, forward strand.
ATTAGACGTAAGGCCACGTTTCAAACCCTATGCCTCAATACATCAAAACAAAATACAAAGAATATTTCTTCGGCGACTTCCTCTCAGCAGATTTCTGACAAAAACTCTGAGAGTAAATAAAATTGTCATGAAGAGTTTCTCAAAAATCTGTCGTTCGGAGTCGACTTTAAACTGTAAGTCCCGCCACTCATGTATAAAATTAACATACACAACATAAGTGGTGTGAGAAACTAGGTCGTACTCCTGACTGAACGGTTATCATGACCAATTATGTGTATGTGTTTCTAAATTATATTGTAATGGGAAGGTGGGCGGTGCCGGCAACTTGAAACTTTCCGGAATTATGGTTCAGATTCGATGTTAAATTGTATGTTATATGAAAGCCTTCGAACTGCGCCAGTATTATTTATGCGGTTGACTTATTAGTTCTAACTACCATAAAAACAGAGATATAAAGTTACTACCTAAAATATATTAATCTGGTCTGAAATTTCTAAATGATGCAATAATTTTGAGTTGCAAGTGAACACGATCCAAGCAGAGTTACAAGCAATTTTTTTTTTTTAAACTTTTTATTTCTGAGAAAAAAATCTTTTGGTGTTTCTCTGCTACTTTTCGCATTTAAAAAAAAAAAAAACTTGAAAAAAGGGAAAACGACAAATGACAACTCTGGCTACAAGAGTGAATACTATTCGCAAGGATATATGTACAATAGTATTCAATTGGTTATACGATAAACTATCTTGGGAAGCAAATTGAATTAGATTTATAAAACAAAATCTAGGACGAATAAACCAATAAAGTGGGAACAGTTGTTTATTGATAAATTAAAGCAGTGGACCATCATTTTAAAGATGTATACTAGCTGTGTATATCCATGCCGTCGATTGGTGGTTAGTTTTGAAGAAGAAAACTGGTTTGAGCGCCTTTTCCTAAGCAATTGCAACCACAGCAATGAGACTGAAAACCACGAGAGCTTGTCAGCACAGAAGCTATGGACATTACAAAAATTTTGGTTGCCATTAATTTCGATCTCTCTTTAAAATAATTCTCCTCTACCTTAGGAACACCTTTAAGCATTGCCTTCTTTTCATCAACCCCTCAACAAAAACCAATAAAAACATTAACTCCTGCGTTTACTACAGGTTTATATACAGAAAAATTACTTTTCATTCAATTATTCCTTTTACGGCAATTAATTCCGGTATTGTGATCAAAAGTAAGCCAGGGTACGGGAATTAAAAATTTGGGTAATTTTTAATTATATTCACCAAACCAATGTAAATGTTTAAATTGTTTTTCTATATCCTTTTTCTGCATCTCCCTTACCCCACCACCACTTCCTTCCTCATATACATACACACACCAATTAATTTTGGTTTTTAATTAAAGTCCTAAAACCATTCAGTAATTTTAGTTTTATGGCGGAAGAAAAATAAACAGAATAAAAATCGCCATGAAAAAAAAAGAAAAAACCAAGTGAGACCAAACCTTTTTTCTGTTTGTGTGTTTGTTTTTATTTGCTTGTTTCTTTGTTTGTTTGTTTGTTTTTTATTTTGTTTTTTGCTTCGTGTTTTTTAAATGCCAACCCTTTGCATGTTGCCAACCATTACTCTGCCAATTTAAAATTTCAATTCATTAACGCCAAAGTTCACACACCCATACCTCATCCGCCCTTACAAATGTTTACCTTCACGTATAAGAACATTTAAAAACCGTTAGAGAGGAAACAGAAATAGATACCAACACAAATGAAATCGCATGGTTATGAATATATTGTAGGACTAAAATTAATTCAGAGACACAAACAAAATAATCGAGAAAGAATGAGAGAGAGAGAGAGAGTGGACAGCAAAGATATCAAAGTTGAAGAGAATGTAAGAAAAGTAAGAAAAAAGAAACAGTAACAAATTGACAGATGATACGACAGCAATGATGACGACAGTGACAACATTAAACACCTCTCACACATATGGTGGCATGCAAATTTATGTGTCCGTATTCATGCATATACAGCGCATATGTATGCGGGTGACTGAAAACTTGTGGGTGAGCGCGTGTTGACATTGAGAAAATTTTATGCAGTTGATGCCAAAGGACACAAACAAAAACAACAACACTAACAGCAATGGGGCAAGCAGTCATTCGTATACTTAAAAAAAAAACAGAGAAGAAAATACAGCCACAGATGCACGTTAAGACCGACATTTTCGGTAAAAGAAAAATCAAAAAAAAAATCGAGAAAATTATTTAACTTTCCATGTGGCGGCACCAGCACCAGCACAGCAATAGCTAATGATTCTGTTGAGTACAGGCTGCATTAGACAGCAAGAAACAAACATTTTGATTTGAATTGAATGCGTCACCCCAGAACGATTCAAAATTTATTAAACAAACGAAATATTTTTGAAAATATTCCAATTTCTAGCAAAAGAATCAATATAGAAGCGTTGTCCTGGTAGGGATTTTAACTGCCGCTGAATTATAACTAATACGACAGGAAAAGTAGACCGTATCTGCTGTTGAGTGATTGATACCCAGAATACCTTCTAAAGAAAATTGCTGCAATACGAACGTAATTTATATGATATAAGACCAAGCGATCGTATTTGAAAAGTTTCTGACATCTAAGCGATGTAGTGACTGCTTATTTCAATAGAGAAACACACATAACAGACAACACGCTATGCGAGAACAGCATTCGTACTTTTACTCTTAATATGGACCAGCCCCCAAAAATCCAAATGAAACAAGCTCAGATAACTTAAAGCATGACCAAGATCTTCGGAGTAAAAATACGGCAGTTAGGCTGGTAGCAAATAAAGAGCATCAAAACTTATGGTAGCGCATTAATAGATGCCGTAGAGCTGTATGGAAGATATTTGGGACCCACAACATTAGTAAACGTATCCAGAGAACCAATTTCAAAGAAATTAATAGACGAAGTACTCGTTTACTTACTTGTTTCATTATAACCCTTTAGTTAGGATCACAACATAGCTTCTGACACCACTCATGTTGTGTGTGTCAGCTTATACGCCGGTGGCGGGAGCGACAAAAGCCCCACAACAGACTGACAGAAAATTTTCATAGCAATTAAGAATTTCTGCCAGAAATCCGTTGAAAGAAATATATTTTTCGTATTTCGTTTTCGAGATATCTGAGCCGGGGGTCTAAACACGAGATATGAAGGTCTTTTACGCCAGCACAGTACCTTATTTATCGCTTTCAACAATGGTTGAAATGATAAAGATTCAGCAGCATGATCCAACATCTGATTTGAATTAAAAACTGAAATTCAAAACCATTTCTTAAATAATTTTTTAAGCCATTAAGTGTTTAACGAAGTCGCCGTAGTCTAGTAGGTAGTGTGTTGGCTTATTAGACGTAAAGCCAGGGTTCGACATCAAAACAAAATACAAAAAATATTTATTCGGCGGCTTCCTCTCAGCAGATTTCTGGCAAAAACTCTGAGGGTAAATAAAATTGCCATGAAATGTTTCTCAAAAATCTGTCATTCGGAGTCGACTTTAAACTGTAGGTCCCACTACCCATATATAAAATTAACACACACAACATAAGTGGTGTGAGGAACTAGGTCGCAATCCTGACTGAAGGGTTGTAATGACCAGTTATGTATGTAAGTGCTTAACGATTTCTGATTTTCAAATTAAATTATTTTAATTTCAATAAGAAATTTCCTATTCGTTACAGCCTCTTTTGTTCGACACTGTTCCATTACGATTCAAGAGTTGTAACATGTTATTCATTCGCTTTCTCCCACTTGAGTAGAGGGACAAGTTAAAATTATTACCTCAGTTTGACCTCCATTGGAAGATTGTGTAAAAACCAACAATAACAAGATTTACAACAACAACAACATTTACAACAACAATGATGGCAATAACAACAAAAAATTTAATTGCAAGAGAAAATATTTGTATGCACGCGTACATGTGTGCATTAATGCGTAAGCGAGTGTGTGTGTGTATATGGGTGTGTGTTCGCATATATGAACATGTCAATTTTGTAAGTGTATTTAAAGTTGACTCAACATTTTTACTGGCCCTGTGGCAAATTTGAATGACCGAATGTGACTTTGGACAGTTAATGCAGCAGACATGGGTGGTTGCCACGAAGCACTGCAAATGAAATTGCATTAAACTTGATCGTAAAACTATTTTAAAAGGTTAAAACTTACATGGGGTGTGGGGGTGTGTGTGTGTGTATTTGGCCAGAAAGAAAAGTTGAGTGTTGGTATACAATGTGTCAGCGAGTTGCCAATTTTTTTTTTCTTTTTTCGTTATATTTTTGAGTACAAAAATTTAAATATTCTTACGTTTAAATGACAAGAACACCAGCAAATGGCTGCATAAATTAAATGAACACATGAATATATTTAATGTGAGTAGAGTGAATGAAATTATTTTTATTTTCTTTTTTTTTAATTTTCTTTCTTAATATTAACTTATATTCCCTTGAGAGAAAGAAAATATATTTTATTTCATACATTTTCATTGAGAAGAGAGCTTTAAATAATTTAAAGACAATGTCAGTGTATTGAATAAATACAACTTAATTTAATGTTTCTCACATGCTGTATTATATTGAATTGTATTGAAAAGAGGTAGGTAGCATTGTTGTCTCCGTCAAAATGGCAAATTTCAATAAGAGCACTTCAGATTTTCAATAAAAAAATCAAAATTGCTGCATCAGATCGTGCCTGGTTGACATTAAATTTTTGACGTCTCTGAATCTCTAGGTTAGAAACAACAGGAGAACGTTGCTTTTTGTCTCACTAACTTTAGTCTTTGATAACAAACATATGAGCATCGCATCAGTGAAAATATTGCTTCTGTGTTTACCGAAAGCTTAAAGATTGATATGACATGTCTTTGTTCTGTTTTTCTGAGACAGAAGTGTGTGTCATAATATTGTACAATAGTTACACAGCTCAAAATAATTTTAACTAATTTATAACCAAGTCCAGTCCATATAAGAACAAATGAACCTGAAACTGGTGTTCAAATCTTCCCTCAAGGAATGTATTTTTAAGGTTTCTCTACAAATTATTTTTTACTACTAATGAACAAAACATTCTTATTTGTAAGCATTATACACAATTGGCTGTTTGAGCAAACATTTTACAAAATATTGACAAAAAAATACTGGAGTGTACAAAAATTGAAGTCGCCGTTAAGTAAAGTAAGTTGGCTTATTAGATGTAAGGACACAATTTAAACCTCTGGTGAGACATCAAATAAAATTGCCATGAAGGGCTTCTCAAAAATCTGTCGTTCGGAGTCGACTTTAAAATATAGATCCCGTCACTCATGAATAAAATTTACACACACAACATAAGCGCTGTGAGAAGCTAGGTCTTAATCCTGACAGTAATGACCACTTGCATATATACGTTCAGTTGGAGTTCAATGAGTAGGTATAACCGGGGTCATGCCCTACAATAGCGCTGTTATCGATCATCGATCGAGCCAGTTGCAAACCAGACCCAGAATTGTGAGCTGACTGACAGTTAATTAGCTGAAAACTAGTTTCTTAACTGTTTCCTGAACAGAATCAATAAACGATTCGTAACTTGTCTATGTAATAAAACTGAAAAGATCATCTTGATTGCTACATACCGATTAAGGAAAGCTGCCGTTCTGTGGTACATAAATATATCAAGGACGCATAATGGAAAAAGAAGGGTGTATTTTCTACACAGTCATCGAAAATCGTGCTGAATTCGTACTGGATAGGAAGTACAGAGGACAGAACGTGTCAGTCATACCGTTGGCTAAAAATTAGAATTGAACCATCTTGGCAGAGAAAATAGAGTCACGCTCTGCTTGCTCAAGTCGAAATTCACGGCAATACGCAGGTAAAAGAGTTCTCAAGGAGATGAGTTCCTAGGGCCAAATTCTGTCTGCAGAAAAAGAAGAGAAATTTGGTAGGGTGTACACTCTACGAAAATTAAGGTACAAAGAGTAAGTACTTCTTCTCAAATCAGATTAGTTTAAGGTCCCCTACAACATAGACTAATGATGTCATGTCATGTGTAGCATATTGTGTGTCATGTGGCACCGTCTTATTGAAATCATATGTCATGTTAGAAGAATTCTTCCAGAAAAAATATCGAATAATCGTATGCCATTGAGTGTATCGCTTCAATTTTCATCGTTCTTCAGTGTGTAGGGTTCACTGACGTTGCTGGCTCATGAGTTTCCTTCTTTCACGATGTTCTCGAACTGCCTCTGACTAATCTTCAAAACAAATTCAGCAAAGCTGTTAGTTGATGTACCCAGTAAGTCATAAATAAATTTCGTTGAAGATGATAATTTTGCAATTGAAGCACATTAGGTACAAAGCAAGAATCATGATAAAAACTCCGAACGACAGATTTTTGAGCAGACATGGCAATTTTTATTTACTCTCAGAGTTTTTACCAGAAATCTGCTGAGAGGAAGTCGCCGAAGAAATACTTTTTGTATTTTGTTTTGATGTCAGGCCTGGAGCTCGAACCCTGGCTTTTACGTTTAATAAGCCAACACACTACCAATTTTCGTCAATGCTATTTTAAGACAGTTTCTTTTTTTTTATACACCGAAGACATTTACACTGAAATCGCACTTTCATTAGTCAGAAAAGCTTAAATCATATAGCAATTAAAGCTACATTGCAAACAGCAATTTAAAATGTAAACTCAAATCCATTTTCTACAAATTTAAGCCCTTTTAGTTGCCTCTTTTATCTCTGTATGCAATAAATTTATTGCCAAATAAGTTGTTGCAATTTAAATATTTTTGAAATGGAAAATATTTCATCACTTATGAAATTTCTATTACGCTTTCGATAACATAATTTTGTGTGTAGGGAATAAATATTATATTTCTCATATTCCTTTAATAGCCCAAAAACAAAATATATCAAATGACAGAAACACTAAACGACTGTATCCATTCAATTTTCAATGGCATCGTTATTATTTGTTAAATAAAATATGGTACAGTGAACGTGAGTCACGTCCATATACTGTACGATTTTGTTGAAACGATGAAACACTAATAGAGCCAGGATAAAGCATACATATGTATGCAACATTTTTGGGAAATGTATTTTATTGTATTGTATATAAAATGCATGCACGTTTTTGTTTTCTTGTGTGTGTATTGTGTTTCGCTTGATATTTGATTTACTCACACTCAACGCAAATGCAAACAAAAGCATTTTCCTTCTCCAAAAAAAAAACTCTTTGCAATCGCATACACAAACAAAAGTGTGTGTGTGTTTATGTATGTATGGGTGAGTGTTTGATTGAAGCACAATCGAAACAATATGATTATGGTTGAATTTCAAATATTGTTATACCACACAAATACAATACAATACAATATTAAGATGTTATTAAATTCAAATCAAATAAAAGCATTTTCAGTTTCGCAACGTTTTTCTTTAGTGAGAGTAAAAATGCTCTCAACATTTTAGAAATTTTCAAAATAATTGAAATAAAAAACTATATAATATATGTATAACAAAGTGTCTTTTGGGGACTCTGTAATCATATAGGTCACATTCGTAAGTAACAAACCGGGCAACACTCCACATACGAGAGCATGGCATGAAGATAACCAAAAAAACTCGCGCGAATCGATCAAACATCATCTGTTCTGTAGAGGAATGTTGGATTAAAACAAAAAACAACTTTATCGTTTTCATAAAGCGACGGAAAATAATGAAAATCATACATTAACGATTGTAATTAAAATAAACTACGTTTCTCTAGCCTGCTACGAAAAGTTGATACTAAAAATCCCTGCATGTAACACGAAATGAAAACAAGGCATTGCAATTAGAATGTTAGAAGACTTCAAGAGCGCAATAACTGAATCGCTATCTGCCTGGAAATTTTCTTTTAAAACTAGAAATCGCGCAAAATAGACTACAACAGAGTCGGAGGCAGATATTATCGAAGCCCTGTTTGCTTCCATAAAAATTATCCCAATTAGGAACAATTATCCATACAAGTGTCATCCTCCCCAAGAGACAGAAATTGTCATTGGAGACTTAACAGCTGAAATTGTTAAAAAAAGTATGCAAAATTCTAACTCACGGATGGGCAGCTTACGACTTAGCCGCGGTCAACATTTACGTGAATTAATTATTAAAAATTAAATGGCAGTCACTCGCTCATTACACCAAATAAATATCGGTTTGTCGAAGAGCGATTTAAAAAATTTGGCAGTCGTTAATTATTTTACGATCTCAGCAAACGTTCTATCGAGAGGATTAATTACAATGTGGTTGAAAAATTCGAGTCTCCAAGATCGATGCCGATACCATCACCGCTGAAAGTGAGAGCGTGAGGAAGAATCCGATGCAATCGATTCCGCTTTGCTCACAAGGCTTCGGTCTTAGGCAGACCACAACTTGAGAATTTTTCCATTGCGACTTGGGCCTGCATCCTAATAAAATTCGACTGACCCAGGATCTGAAGATAAATTACCATAAACAGCGAACTGTGTTTATGGAATGGGCTTTGAAGCAGGTGGCAACCTTCTCCACTTTTCATCGTTAGGATGAGGATCGGATTTTCATCGATGGGAAATTGTCGAATTTTGGGACGACACATAAGATAAAACAGCATTCAATGCATTGCGAAAAGGAAAAGGTGTGGTACAAACATATTTAATTGAGAACGACGTTGTCCAGACCATCACTGTCAACGGCAAATATAATGTAATGAAGATTACCAAACTCTTTTGGCTTGAATTGGATGGTCTGGATATCAACGACATCAACAAAGATCGTACTATTTGACGCCATTAGACTTTCTTTTGTGTAATTTTCTTAAGTTGCTGAAGTATAAGAATCAGTCATCAACCATAATGGTCCTCAAAGCCAATATATTCCATACCATCGGTCCAATTCACATAATTTATGTGTCAGAGGCATGAAAAATTTAACATTTCGATTGCGAACCATCCATGGTGAACAATTGAATGGTCTAGACATATGTATACTACAAAAAATGGCATCGATAGGTTTTTAAATTCAAATTTAAAAATTGGAATCGCTTAATGAAAGTCCAGATATATGATTGACTTTTTCAAATTTACAGTGTTTTTTTGCAATTTTCGAAACCAGTGCAGTTAAAAATCTGTATTTAATTTGAGCTCTTTATGAAGGAGCCTATGTTGCTTTGAAGGACGTCTAGGAAAACCTTTCTTGTAATCTACAGGATTGGAACAGGCATGTTTACCAATATACCTTTTCCTGATATGGCTGGCGCTGTAGGACAAATAAACATTAACGTTCTTGGGTGAAACATATAACGGATCCATCGGCTAGCGGCAAAGGTCAAAAGTTTCATCTGAGGATGAATATCTTTGGTGATTCGAACAGCCTCTCTCTTATGCTTGATGATACCTTATGCAGTATGTTGAAATGTTTTTTGCTACTTCGACAGAAAAGTATCTGAAAATGATGGATAAGAAGACGATACTGATGACTCAGAAAACTTTTACGAAACCTTATTCAACGCTTTATTGCAGATTGCAATTAAATTTCTAATAAACTTAAATTTTTAATAATAATTTCACATTATTGTGTTATTAATTGAATGCTCGCTAAAACGTATTTTATTGCAAAAATACAACCACAATGCAAGACAATAAATTTTAATTTTAGAGCAGCAAAATGGAAAGAAAATAAAAACAAAATATCGACTAATAAAAGGCAGCCTAGGCTTTACCTTTGCAGAGCCACAAATTTATAAATAAATAAAAAGAATAGAGGGAGGCACTACATTCTTTCCGCCAGTATTGTAAATAACAAACACTATCATAACGTGTCTTAAGGTAATTCCTCATATAAAGCACCTCGCGTGTTTAAAGTAACACCAAACGACAACAATGAACACCAAACAGCACCATCATCACCGTCATCGCCATCGCCATCGCCACCAACACCAGTAATACTAACACCACTACCCCAAGCAATACCATCTGCATCGACACCAATCTCCGTATACAGACACAAGACACACTTAGAGGATAACGGCGGAAACAACGATTTATGTGCCCCAGTAAAAAAGAAAAAAATTAGAGAAAGAACGAGAGAAAAAAAAAGAAAAAAATAAATACCGAAACTAAAACAGAAGCACTCGTAGTAAACTAAGAGCAGAAAGTAAACAGTTAGAGACGTTAGAACAAAAGCTACTGCTTAACCTCCTTAACTCGTATTGTGGAATTTCGTTTTATTTGTTCTCTTCATTTTCTATTTCCTTGTTCTTAAAGTTCAAACTACAAATTAATCAATAAATTAAATTAAAAAATAAAAAATAAAAAATAAAAAATAACATCCTAATGGAATTTTTTTTTTTACTTTTTTAATAAAACAAAGTGTGTGGGAAATATCACGGAATTTTTGTACAAGTTTAAAAGACTTAGTGATGCCATTGGACATCAGTCCACCACGGCTTCTCTGAGCGTATCCGAAATAGTAAATTTTCCATGACTGTGGCGCATTATTCAAACTGAATTTGACCGTAGTCGCTTTGTTGTCGTTTACCTTAAGTTCCTAGCTCAGTTGAATTTTGTACGGGTGCATTGCCAAGCGACGACGCAACATTCAGGGCCATCAGCACCAGTAGAAAAACAATTGATTAAACTACAGTCTTAACCTCATAAATTTTGTTTTTCCAAAAAGGCGATCCAGCTCATACTATTGTATGAAGTGTGGATACAGTGAACAGCACTTGCAACGACTGTAAAGTGAATTATAAAGTAGCCTGCAACATTTTTCTAGACTGCTTTTACATGTATACATACATTCCATTCATTACAATCCTTCAGTCAGGATTACAACCTAGCTTCTCACACCACTTATGTCTTGTGAGTTAATTTTATACATGAGTGGCAGAGGAACTACAATTTAAAGTCTACTCCGAACGACAGATTTTTTGAGAAACTTTACATGGCAATTTCATTGACTCTCAGAGTTTTTAACAGAAATCTGCTGAGGAGAAGGGGCCTAGGAAGTATTTCTTCATATTTCGTTTTCTTGGAGATGTCTGACCAGGTGTTTTAACCGTGGACTCACGTCTAATAAGCCAACACATTAGATACTACGATGACTGCTTTTAGGACCACTTATATAAGATAAACTGGATTTTTACTAGCTAACCTATTTGGTCCATAGGATGACAGAAATTTTTATTTGATTTTAAATTCAATTGTGCAGCTGCTTGACAGAATATGCGTATATTGCGTTTTTATGTTTCCTTTTTTATAACAGATTTACTGTTCAGCACTATTACATAAATACTGTTCCCAAGAGAGAGATTGTTGGTGTGAAATATTGAATTTTTTTGATGATTTCTACATTACAAACGAAAGCCCATCATATCACACACAGTCTAATGAATGACATTGCATTCTATATTGCTTAAGGATGAATGACTTGATGCCTTATACACAAACCAAGTATGATGTAAAATAAACCTCTTTGAATGTAATGTTTTAATGCAAGATGATTATTACATAAAAATATTGCAAGGAAGTAATTTAATTAAAATATTCCTGAAATTTTCCTACAGAAAATAAAGCCTGCTGAGAAATATAGCAACAATGGAGTGAAATCCATTCAAGTAATCAATCTTAAAATAGCACTCAATATTTGCAAAACTGTTTATTATTCAACGCAGTGGTCAACTGATTGCTTATGAAAATTTTTGACTTCCTAAGAACCGCATTCCAACTAAGAATATTGAATTTAAAGTGAAATTTTGATTTTGAAAATCAAACAGTAAATAAGTTAATATTTACACAAAGACTTGTTTTTGTTTAATTACTATTGTTTCAGATATAAAATGGATTTTTTGTTTTCACAGCAAATTTTTGTTGCCTCTTTACAATTTATTTTCATTTGACATACCAACAAATTTTAGTTCACCAATGGCTTAGGAATTTTTCATGCAGTTTCATTCAGTTTCGAGCTTCACTTGCCATTGAGAGCCTTTTTGTTTAGAATTGTTAAGTATTTTAAACATGAAAAAGTTGTCACGATTATGTTTGTTTTAAAAAATCAATCACAAAAATGAGAAACGGCAAAAACAGAGGCGGTAAGTAATACTACTTTCCCCATTTGGAAACGAATAAAACGTAACCGACGATTTTATTGAGTAGTATATCAGCTAGACTAGACAAAGTTAATGTCTTTTGAGAACGTATCTAGAATTTCTACTGAATCAAACCTGAATATAAACTGATAAACGTGTTAGAACAATGACGATCAAATTCATACAAAATTCTAATGGACGCAACAAACCCATAAACGGCAACGATAGAACGACCAACTTGTCAACAACGACCAAATGCCTACACGATAATCCATCCCTAATTCTTCTAGTCTCTTTTATGTAAAGAAGTCACCGTAGTCTAATAGGTCGGGTGTTGGCTTATTAGACGTAAAGCCAGGGTTCGAGCACCAGGCCAGACATCAAGACAAAATACAAAAAGTATTTCTGCGCCGACTGCCTCTCAGCAGATTTCTGGCAAAAACTCTAGGAGTAAATAAAAATTGCCATGAAAAAGTTTCTCAAAAATCTGTCGTTCGGAGTCGACTTTAAGCTGTAGGTCCCACCACTCATGTATAAAATTAACACACGCAACATAAGTGGTGAGAGAAACTAGGACGTTGCACAATGGGTCAATACGACCTCTGGGTGATGTACTTGTCTTAATTGACAAGTACACGTTCTCTAACCTAACCTAATCTTTTATGTAAAAACAGTTGCAACAGAAGACATTGTATGTCAACCTCATTGTTTTTATATACGTCCCTACTAGTAAATATGCCAACTACCCTAATTCTTCTAACTTCTGATTATAACAGAACCAAATTTGTCAGCTTGCAGCACATGCTTCAGACGTTCGCTATCACGTAGTCATTCTCAATCAATATCAAGCATGCATAATGGCACACCGATCATATGAGCAACATTTAAAATAGGAAATATGCCTGATTTCATCGGAAAGAATTTGTTAAGTAATTTCTGTCATTTTCTTAAGTAATTTCTAAACCGAATGGCTGTCAGGTAGACTCCACTAATTTCCTTCATAGCTGCTTAACTATATGTGAGTATACACTCGGTAATATATAGTTTATATTCGTATAAATAGCAATTTATTTGTCTTGGAATCCACACTCATTTCTAAATGCGTAACATACATACATACATACATAATTGGCCATTGCAACCCTTCAGTTCAGGATTACGGCCTAGCTTCTCCTAGAAGCGAAAGGTTTATTCAAAAGGGTTAAACGATTTTATGGTTTCTTCAAGAGGGAATCATCGTAGGTTTTTCGTCTAGTGCTAATTAATAATTATAATAATTATACTCCTTTTTTCGGTAATGAAACCGCCGTAAATAGTGTGTTGGCTCATTAGACATAAGGCCACGATTCAGACATCGGGTCAGACATCTCTAACAAAGTGAAATATGAAAAATTATTTCTTCAACGACTGCCTCTAAGCAGATTTCTGGAAAAACTCTGAGAGTAAATAAAATTTTCATAAACTGTTTCTCAAAACAAAAAAAAAACTTCGTTCGGAGACGATATTAAACTGCAGGACCCGCCTCTTATGGATAAAATTGACACACACAATATGAGTGGTGTGAGAAGCTTGGTCGCAAACCTACCTGAAGGCTTGTAATGGCCAAGTAAGTAGGTAAGTTACAATTGTCAGTAATTCTCCAAAGAGTCTCGTAAGTTATAATTCAAAGCCACACTAATTGCAGAACTTTTCGAAAGCAATGATTTATAACCCTCCGCGCAGTTTTGCATTTATTTCATAGATCTAAAGCTATTTTTCCGAAGCATATAAGGAGGCAATAAAACTTTGGAATTTAGTTGCTGTGTTGATGTTAATTTCACCATACGTTGTATAACTTTTCAAAAGACGAATACGGCTTTGAAAAATTCAACTCAGCAAGCGATGGTCAATGAAGTTACTATCGACCAAAGGTACAGGAAACGAATACTTTACACTACTGGTTTAAATTTTATGTAACTTGATTTGTATTGACGTTAGTGTGAAATTATTGTTATTATTATGATTGTCAATTCTACATCCTCAGACTATTAGCAGTAGCAGGAGTTATCCCTAACGCTTCCAAAATCCTAAGCCAAACACAATACCTATTCAAATCCAAAAAAAAAAAATAGAAAAAAATTGCTTTCATTCTATTATTAAACGCTATTATTTTTACCACAACTGTTCATTCACAAATATGCATTTATAAATATTTCGTAAATGATTGTGTTCTCTTCACATTCGTTCTTTTACGATTGAAAAATGTTTTATTAACGTCCTTTACAGTCTATTTGTAATACGGTCGTATACGTTGTATTGCTTTCATGTGAGAACAGCATAAAAGAGCATGTGCCACCTTAGAGTATATGGCATCATAAATTCTGGACTTTGAGTATTTATAAACTATTTCAGCACAGAACATATTTAAAAGTAAACAGTGTGTGCTAAAAGAAATGTTACAAATTGAAATGTGGACGTTGTGAAGATAATTAAAACAAAGTTTCTTTCACTTTAAGGTGAGTTTTAACGTGAAATTATGGTTTAAAATTTGGTATTTAAGAACCCAATATTCGAATATTCGAAAATATTAGAATTTTTACTTTGAGTTGTTATTGTTTTTGGTAGAAATCTATTAAAAAAGAAATAGGCCGCAAACGACAAAAATATTTTTGGAGTCTCGATAACGAGTACGGTAATCAGTCTTAATTGTAGCATCATTGTCTTCATTTTGTGCAATTTGAAAAGAAACACCTTACATCGGTAGCCCTATTGAAATGATATAAATTTCCAAGTTCGACTGTAAAGTTATCTCTGCTGTAACTACCACAAAGCTTAAAATGCTAAAAAGACCAAGTAAATGCAAAAAATCTTACAGGACTTAGTCTCTGTCAACAAGTCACTGTTAACCTGATAGAAATGTCCATGAATTTCTAAAATTAAATATGACCCTTAATTAGGACCTATGATATGATAAGGGACGGGAGATGTTTTTGAAAATTTTCTAAAATTGGAGTATGCCATATGCGCCCACTACTACTATGATGTTTTTAAGCTGAACTCCGGTCAAATTCAATGTAAATTTTGTACTTCATTTCTCCAAATCCTTGGCTAATGATGTTAGCCCGTATCTAAGAATCAGTATGAGTGTAACCCTCAAATATTTCATTATATGCTACAACCATCACTGCCGGCATTCCAAAACATATATACCCTCTGCGGAATTAAAATTTTCTGATACCGTCAGTATTTATAGCCAGTATTTTTGCTTAAATAGTGCTTCAGTAATCGATTGGGACAACCTAAAATTCAACTTGAAAAGATTTTAACGCGTGATCCATCATATGTTATTTCGATGACATTGTCTATGAAGTCTCAATCGTTATCATACTAGGATCTACCAAAAATTTTCTTTGTGAAGCCAGTATCAAAAGAGTACTCAGGCATCGTAAAGTCAATGGGAATATCGATAGCAACTATACGCCAGATTTTAGAATAGTCGTAGCTTCTATGCTCTTGTTTCTCCAACACAAGCATTTTTTTCACTTTTTTCGCCTTTAAACACTAAACCACGCCACCATGTCGAGGGCGTCATATCAGCATGTAACATATGCTTGGAATGGGTAGATATTTTCTTGGAGGATACTGTTAAATCCTTGACCCCGCTGCAAATGGAAAATGTCTTTAGTACTACAAAAAACTGTGTATTGAAGTCGCCGTAGTCTAGTAGGTGCTGTGTTGGCTTATGAGACGTGATATTTCTGAAGAAATATGTTGTCGGCGACTTCCTCTCAGCAGATTTCTTGCAAAAGTTTCCCAACTTTCTGTCGTTCGGAGTCGACTTTAAACTGTAGGTCCTCCAACATTCATGTATAAAATTAACACACACAACATAAGTGGTGTGTGACGCTAGGTGTGACGCTGACTGAAGAGTTGTAATAATCAGTTATGTTACGTATTTATAGTTAAAGCATTTTATTAAATCAAATTTTCAAACAAAGTAAAAGCTGTTCTGAAGAGAGATATTAAAGATCTTAATTGTTGACAGAGACAGAGACGACAATTTCAAAATTTTCACCGAGAAGCCTTTCAAATGAAACAAGATTCATGCTTACCATACCATATAATTTGTGATGCACTGCATTTTTTTTTCTTTCATTTTCCTTTATTTCATAGGCAACAATGACTTTACATGATGGTAATACCGTGCATATGCATATTAGACATTTATTTCTTTAATGATGTATTTACTTTGGCAAAACTTCCGTTTAAATTTATGAAAAACGAGATGGGGGGCGGCTTATACGAGTGCAATATTTTATAAAGAGTTAAAAAAAGGAAATACAACTGAACTGAACTTAACTGTACGACACAAAGAGAGAGGCATAAACTATATAAATACGAAGGTACAGTGTTAGGCTTGGGCTGCTTACCATATAATGCAATGCACGTATATTTGTATGTAAGTGACAGCAGAGTTGTTGTATGCATACATACATATAACACAATATATTTAACAAATAAATAGACGGTACTTGTATAATATTTTAATGCCATTGTGAATGTGTATATTGTGTGTGTGTGTGTATGTGTGTGTTTATGAGTTGTTATTTCATATTCATATTTTTGTTTGTATTTCCTGTTGCTTTAATGCTCTTTTGCTTTTTGTTTCTTACATTTTAGCATAAATTAATTTTTTCTCTATTCCTCTGCATGCCTCTCTCTCTCTCCATCTCTCTATCGCTATCTCTGTTTGCTCATAAAATTCTCTTAATGCTTTTTCCAAAGTACTAATTATAAATTTTATTGTTGTATGTGTTTAAAGAACAACAACAAAAAAAACAAGAATTCATTCATTATAACTTATACGCTGTGTGGTATACCAAACACACACTCGTAAATTGTATGCATTTGTCATACACTGCGTTTATATTTCACTGAATTTTATGTTTTGTTTTCGTTTTAGTTTCTTCACATTTTTTTTAAGCTCTTGCAGGCAACTATAGTGACACAAGTACTTACAGCAAATACTAGCCTTTAAAGCATACAAATGAGTTGCATAAATTATCCAAATGAAATGAAATTTTTCTGTTGAAAATTAATTTTGAAAAAAAACAGAAAAACAAACAACATTGGTAGAAATATATGATAAATAACGCAAAATGCCATACTTCATAGAATACCATCAAACACAGGGGTCTGCACTCGTAGTATATGCAATCAATTGAAAATTCTAATAGAAAAGGATTCAAACGTAGTCGTCAGGTTACCAGCGTAGTCTCGCAGTGTTTTATTCGTTTGATGCCATTATATGTGAAACATAACATCTTTCGGGCTTCTCTGGATGACTTCCATTGGAAATATTGAATTTTTCATAACTGTGGCTCTTAAATCAGGCTGCAGTTGTCCGATTGCATGGGATTGTGGATTATTCGCCTTATACACTTAAGTTTTAAGAAAACTATTGTCAGTTGCGAACTAGAAGCAAAGACACCTCATTGTCTACGACCGTTTACGCAGTTTATGGGTTTGTTGAGTTTTGTACGAATGTAGGCCGAAGTCAGGACTCTAACTTTTCCAAGTTATTGTCTGCTCAGGTCAGAGTTCTTGAGAGCGAGTGCTTCGGATTTTTTTACACAAAATCATAAATAGGAACAATGTTTTCTGTAGTTCGTCGTTTCATTCGCGTCAGACGATAGTTTATTAAGCCAGTGACTTCGCTAGGACGATTAGGTCGTTCGCAAATAGTAAATGATTTTGCAAACCAGACTGGATAAATGGCAACTTATTTAGAAGATGTAGGTTCAACAAGACGTCCTCTATGAACAAAAGACCACTTTTTCTATCGAGTCTTCCAACAGAAACATTCAAATATTGACAGTTGATAACGGTCGTCTTGGTGAAGCTACATCCACCCAATTAGTTATGATTTATTTCGTCTGTTTAGCCAAATAACAATGGAAGGATTGAAACAAAAACGTGGTTTCGCTGATGTATGGAACAGCTGTTAACTGCCACTTATTTTCATCGAAAAATCGCGAGACTCATTTTTGAATTAATGGATACGTAAACAAACATGGAAGTCGCCGTAGTCTAGTAGATAGTGTGCTGGCTTATTAGACATGAGGCCACGGCTCAAATCCCAAGTCAGACATATTCAACAAAACGAAATATGAAGAAAATATTCCTTTGGCGACTGCCTCTCAACAAATTTCTGGCAAAAACTCTGAAAATAAATAAGTTTGCCATGAAAAGTTCCTTAAAAATTCAGTCGTTCAGAGTCGACTTTAAACTGTAGGTCCCGCCACTCATGTGAGAAGCTAGGTCGTAATCCTGACTAAAGGGTTTTTATGACCAATTATGTATGTAATGGAATTTGATTAATTACGGCCATTAGCCACACACAATTAAAGAAGCAACTGTCTTGATCACAATTTTAGAAAACTGCACCATCAAGAACTACAACCCGTCAGGCTTTTAATGACGAAAACTACGTAAACTGGCAAAACTTTCAACGAACTGAGATTTATTATTGTACGCTGAATGTCGACCCCTATAGAAATAAAATCTACTTTAAGTATTTTTGAATAATTAATTTTATTTTTATTTTAAAACATTTTTACATGCAAAGAAAAAAGTTAAACATGGGAAAAAATATTCCAAAAAAAAAGAACTCAAATAAAACAATTTATAATTGACTTCATTTCAAAGTAAATAATTGACTTAAATTAAAAGTTAGTCAAATTAAAAGGTAGTTTAAAATGAATAATGGCCGCCATACATGTCATTGTACCATAACATCTATATTTAAATTTTGTTTATTTATTATTTCTATATGAATACAAGCCTAACTAATTTTAACCTTGAAACCAGCTAGAAAATTACTATGAATCAGATCCATATTATCCACCATGACAAACGAACATTCAAAGCTGCAGTAAAACAAATTTTGCTTAAAAATTCGACCACTTAATGCATTCACATTATGGAGAAATATTTGTTCGGCGACTTCCTCTCAGCAGATGTCTATCAAAAACTTTGAATGTAGAAAGTTTCTCAAAAATCAATTTTAAACTGTAGTTTCCTCCACTCATGTATAAAATAACATGCACAACATAAGAGGTGTGAGAGGACGGGTCGTAATTCTGACTGAAGGGTTGCCATGGCAAATTATATACAGTGCTGGACAATTCAATGGAAACTTTTCTTAAAATGTACTTTTTCATTGTAAGAATTCGAAAAACAAAAACAATTTCTGAAGAATTTAACAGTTATTTAGGAGTTTTATTTTAAACATTCTGTTTGATGTATTAACAAACAAAAAAGAATTGCATAACATTGTTCTAAAATTATAAAGAAAGTTTCCATTGTTTTGTCAATACCTCAAAATTGAATACTTTTGCTTTTCTTTATAATTTTAGAAGAATGTTATTTTTATATAATTTTTTTGTTTCTTAATACATCAAACAGAATGTGTAAAATAAAATTCCTAAATAATTTTTCAATTTCTTCAGAAATTGTTTTTGGTTTTCGACTTCTAACAATAGAAAAGTAAATCTCAAAAAAAGTTTCCATTGTCCAGCACTGTAAGTGTGTATGTGTGATGTTGAGCCTGAAAAGCAAAATTGCGCATATAATATCGAATTTTGATGTTCCTGGAGGTGAAAGAAGGCTATTGTGGACTCGAGCATATGCAACAGCAGTATGGGCATATGCGAAAAGTCATTCGGTCAGCCTCATTAAGGTACCGAAAGATATCGACGCGATAGTGCCTACAATATGCAAGGTGTAGCACCGTCACAGGAACATAAATTAAATATTGCCGGCAGATACGGGAAAAGCATCAAAAATGGTAGATGGACGTGTTTATTTATTTGTTAATGTCAATAGATAATTATATCCTGACTGACAAAATACTATATATACAATCACAGTTTTATACAAATGCAACAAAAACAAACGTTGCTTAACAGTTTAAAAATATAGTTCGGGGTTTTTTAATACATCTTTACTCTCCGGGAAGTCAATTACTTGGTAACATTTACGGAAGGTTTTACAGGTTTGTCTAAAGGAATCATTATTAGCATAGTCCGATCTGTAGTATTTTAGTGATAACAGTTCAAAATTACATGTTGGTCGCAAAGGAACATTGAATTTCAATTGAACCCAGAATAAAAAGAGTACTTATCATAGAATGACGACTTTTAACAGTTGGTAGTTTAATCCAAGCTGGTCTACTCCGATACGGCTGTAATTCATGGGAGTTCGAACCAAGACCACATAGACAGAAAATTAAAAATTGTTTTTTTAATGACTTAATATTATTTATATGACTGCATAACAATGGTCCCATATGATAGAACCATACTCCAGAATAGGTCGAACAACAGACATACTTTTATAACAATTTTGTGAAATAAGGATCAAGAAATTCCTTAAGCCAGCGCTTCATGTCTCCGAGTATGTCATCATGGATAAGTTATTCCGAAAGTTGAGCCTGTGATCCAATAGTATACGAAAGTCCAAAATAGTTTTAACTTTATCCACAACAGCAAACATTCTCAATGCAGTAGAAAGTATCACTCTTAGTGTGTCTATGTATATTTAAATTTTTTAATATTTAATTCCAATAAATTCAAACAGCACCACTTATATACGTATATGCTTATATAACTTACGTCAAAAAGTGGATTATAAAAGCGCACGATCTGGCTACTTAACACACACAAATCCTATCTGATCAAACTGCCTTCGAAGGAACCTACACCGATTTAAGCTAACAATAGTCCTGTGCATTCAAATACGTAACTTTCATGCATTTTAAATCATTTTTATCTTTCAACCAAACGTTGAAAGTATATTTTCCGAGATGAGCTGATCGAATTACAAGTGGAATGCCATTCAACTATTCATACATACATACATAATTGGTCATTACAACCCTTTAGTCAGGATTACGACCTAGTTTCTCACACCACTGATGTTGTGTTTGTTAATTTTTACACATGAGTGGCGGGACCTACAGTTTAAAGTCGACTCTGAACGACAGATTTTTGAGAAACTGTTCATGGCAATTTTATTTACTCTCAGAATTTTTGCTAGAAATCTACTAAGAGGATGTTGCCGAAGAAATATTTTTTCATATTTCGTTTAGTTGAAGATGCTTGACCTGGGGTTTGAACCGAGGCCTCATGTCTAATAAGGCAACACACTACCTACTAGACTATGGCGACCACTACTTGCCAGACTAAATTTGAGCAGAATCGTTATTATCGAGAGCATGTTTGACGCATTGACGTATACTTAGCAGACTTTTCACGATGCCCATAATCGTACTAAGGCAATTGAAATATAATGAACATGACGTTTAAGTATGGTGCCATGTTCAATCAAAACCTGCCACAATACTTAATTGGTGGTACTGGAAGGATCTTTGAAACTAAGGTTTTCAACATTGTTTTAGACATCGTTTAAATGATTAAAAACGCACTTTGACATTTCACGCTTTAGTACGACATTTCTTGATATTCTTAATGGATTTTCATTTAAAAAAATACATTTCCATGTAAACGTAATCATTTTAAATACATTCGTTACGAGCTTGATTTAATTGCCAGATACATTTGCCGCCGCCAGAATCGCAAACAATGACTAAACTTAACAAATTATTGCCATTTGTATTAAAAATACTGTTTTTTACTGTTACTATTGCTACAGCTACTTCTTGTTGTATTGTTATAATTGTTGTTATCGTTGCTACTACAGCTATTGTTTCTATTTATTGTAGTTTTGTGCAACTTTTAAATGTTAAACTGTCGACTTTTGACCTTTTCTTTCTGTTGGCTCCTTGGGTACTTAAATCCTTGGCTACTTAAATCCTGTGGTATTGTACCATACATATGTACAACGTACAGGTAGTTCACAATTGAAACTGTATATGAAAGTGAATTTTCTTTCGAATGTTAGTGTTATTTTTCTAGTTGTTTTTAGACCATAAGAAAAGCAACAATAAATAAACACCATTTCCACATATTAAATATTTTTTTACAATTTAAATTTATTTTTCACATGCAAAGCAAAACCAATGCCAGTAAACTTTATGCTTTTAATGCTAAAGTAGTCGTCGCTTAAGTGAGACAACCTACCACCAACCAGGCAGTTAGTTAGCCGGTTGGTCTGTCTTTCTGGCTGAATGTACAAAATGTTTTCTGCAATTGTTTCATTTGTTTTTCTCCATTTTCTTTTGAACCACACCCCCCCCCCCCCTCCTCATATGTAGGTTTGTTTGTACATTTGAATTCTGGTTATATCGTTGCTATTTTTTATTTGTTACAACAACTTCACAAAGACATACAACAAAAGTTTAAATGCTAGACGTAGACTAATGTCTTTATTTTTTAATAGGTTTCTATTTATTTTTATTACAATTTTCACGAGTTTTCTTCATTTATTTGAATATATCTTCTTCTTACATCTATTCGGGGGTTCTTGTTTACCCTCTTAACTTGCGATATTTATTCGGTTTACTTGCTGTAATTAACCCTTTAAAGACTGGTTCTTACCATGCAAGATAAATAATTTCACATCTTAAGAAATGTTCTTAAGTTTAATAATCAAGTGTATGCCACTTGTCATCCTCTTCGCCTTCTAATTTCATCTTTTGATATGAACATGTGTAGATACATATATAGGTTGAGCCATTAAAAGGCTTAAATTTAAAAATGCAATAAAACAATAACGTTTTAAATATTTTTCAAAATTTATTATTTTTTTGTGAAGTACAATTTTTCCGGTTGGAATTATTTCAATCATATGGTTGACGTAGCTGACCTCACACTACCTCGTGCACTTTTTAGGGTGTATGGGGTCGCATCTAGTAAATGGTATCATTAATGTTAGCCCAATTATTTCTGATTTGAAAGGGCACAACACATTTGTTTAACGACGTCCCACAGAAAATAGTCCAACAGTGTCAAATTTCAGCTTCTTGGCGGCCAATTGACATTACCATTTCGGCTAATTAAACGGCCATCAAACGTTAGACGCAATACATCGATTGTGGCATGAGATGGCAAGTTCCACCATCCTGCTGAATGAATCCAAACATCGTTCACATCAATACCTTGAAGCGCGGGTACAAAAAAAGCGGGATAGGGGTCTCGCGTCGAGTCTCAAAGAAATATGGGCCAATAATACCTCCGCTCCACAAATAGCATCAAACAGTCACTCGTAATGGGTGCATTGGCACCCTTCGTTCTGTAAGACAACGTGTGGGTGTTTTGAGCCCCAAATAAAGCAGTTTTCCTTTCCCACCAAGATGAAAATGAGCTTCATCCTGAAAAATAATTTTTTTTTGACAAAACCGACGCGATTGTTTAATTTATTTAAATTTTTATTTAAGCGAAGCGAACAATTAACGTTGTAAGGCGTCATACCGAGATCATTTTGCAAAATTCTTACGTCGAACTGGTCCGTGAAATGTTTAATTCTTGAGAACGATGACGAGTTGATGGATTCTCACGTACGCTCTTGTCCATAGCTTCGATAATTTCGATTGTACGCACTGTACGTGAACACTTAAGTCTTGGCACATCAACAATGAAACCAATTTCACGAATTTTAGCAAATACTTGCATATACCGGGCACTGTTGGTCCTTCGCTGTGAATAAATTTTATACGACATTTTCGTGCAATTTCCGATCAATTGGCCTTGTTTTGGAAATAAATTTCCAATGAATCCAAACGGTGCTCAAGCATAAATCGATTCATTCGTTCAGTGGAGATAATCAACTGAATTTGTTTGCAAAATAGAATGACATAACTATCAACAGATTCGAAATAACTGATGGTTCAAATTGAAACCGATAATTAGCCCACCTTACATTACATGAATTCATTCAAACAAGCAATTTAATTCCGGATTGTGCCAGAAACAGGCATTACTAGTGAATGTCTGTAATTCTAATTGCTCGCTCTGACAAAGCGAGTAAGTGTTGCCTTACTAGAGAAAGTGGAGGATGAAGGATATCCAAAAAGCTTATTTTATTTCGTAAATAGTCCTGAAAACAATTGGCTTCAATTTAAAGCGTTATGGTCACATGTTAACCAAACTTTGTTGATCAGCAAATGAGAATAATGAACTATACACTGAAGGTAAGATTGCGGACGTTGCTAAGACAAGAAAAACGTTCTAAAGAAGAAGATGAAAGGGTCAGGCATCATCTGTGATATGGTTCGACTCGTCCCTTTAATGGGTGTCGAAAAGAACCAACCAATCTGATGCTAAATATTTTCAAGTAAAATTTCATAAAAACGAACCCTAGTTATAGTATTAAAAATTGTGAGACCTTAGTTGAAAATTAAAGGTAACACCGACGAGGAATCTCGATGATTTTCAAACTCTGATCAGACGTGTATAAATAGAAAGCCTTAAAAGATAGCAAGGATATCACAATCCGTTTATAAGTTGATATAAATAAAAAACTATGTGCTGGTAATGTGATACACTATACCACGTGGGCTTCGTATGGTATGCACTATATCTATATAGCATACCATAGATAGTAGACCGTAGATATTTTAATGCCTTTAGCAATACTCAAATTACTTACTTTTACCCTGGACGATTACTCTTCATTTCATTACAAGCTTTCATTATCAACTAACGTTGTTGAAAAAAAGAGCGAAATTTGGTCAAATATAAAAGAGTTATATGATGAAGAGTAAATGAGCTTCGTCGATTTGACGAACAGTAACCGTCCAGAGTTAAAAACACGGGTTTAATAATTCTCACAAGTGGAATCCGTACACATGTAGCATGTATCCCCATATAAATGGTTTAAATAAAATCTTTAACATTTGAAAATTTCTGTTCGCCAGGGGTTAACCCATTATAGCGTAGTTGAAGCATTGGCTTAATTCATCAGTCCGTTTTTTTTTTCTTGTATTTCTTCGTTTCTTGTTGGTAATTTAAGATTATTTGAAAAAAGAAAAATTACCTTTAAATATGCAACTGTACGTTTAATGTGCCTCTTAATTATGCTGAATATTTCAGTTGAAAGTTGAAAGTTTTTCTAAATGCACACAATGCAACAAAGAAATGAATTTAAGAGGATAGAAAATTCTTTCAGTAGAGTATTTAAAATGAAAAGAAAAAATTCTTGTATCGGACATGATGGTAAAGTTACGACTGTCAAATTAATTGGTCCTGGACCTGGATTACGACCTGGCTTCTCATAGCAGCCATGTAATGTGCGTTGATTTTTATACATGAGTGGCGGAACCTACAGTTTAAAGTCGACACCAAATGATGTATTTACTGAGTAACTTTTCATGGCAATTTTATTTACTCTCAGAGTTTTTTCCAGAAGAATGCTGAGAGGAAGTCGGTGAAGATATATGTTTTCCAGCCTCACGTCGAATAACTACCTACTAGACTACAGCGAAAATCAATTCATTCAGCCTATTTTACTAAATTGTTATTGGCGACCATAGACAATGAAGTGCTTTCATTTAACTCGGTCTGAAGCAATTGGCAATTGACTCTTATTTTTATGCAAAAACTGTCTTCATGATTGAGACCCTTTTCTGGCTGAATTGATAGGTTAATGAAAAAAATTGTCGACTTTGAAAAGATACCGATCCACACCACAGACCCAAGAGCGTCAAATACAACGCGAAAAAGTCAGTGTTTTGTTTGATTTTTGCGATTTCTTTGAGAACGACGTTGACCACTCTACAACTGTCAACGGCAAGCTCTGTAGGTTGATGATTATTAAGGTTTAATCTGAATCAGCTGATCTGGGCACCAATGAGATGTGATTACCGCAGTAAGGCGCTACATGTTATACTGCTCATGCTACATTGGCTATATTGCACGAGAGATTTGAGTTTTTGACCATCTTACGTGGAGGTGATGCAAGACGTGCAAATACTAAATTTTACTTTACAAAAAGACCAAAGAAATTACATAAATAGGCACAAGCAAAAATCAATTTACAATAACAAAACTACATACAAAAACCGAATAAAGGTAGAAATAAAAAAAGACAACTTCTTCTCGATGTTGCCAGAGAGAAAATAAATGAGGTATTAAAAAAGGGCGAAATGTCGACAGATAGAAGTAGCCGTAGTCTAGTAGGTAGTGTGTTGGCTTATTAGACGTAAAGCCGGGGTTCGAGCACCAGGCCAGACATCAAAACAAAATACAAAAAGTATTTCTTCGGCGACTTTCTCTCAGCAGATTTCTGGCAAAAACTCTGAGTGTAAATAAAATTGCCATGAAAGGTTTCTCAAAAATCTGTCGTTCGGAGTCGACTTTAAACTGTAGGTCCTACCACTCATGTATAAAATTAACACACACAACATAAGTGGTGTGAGAAACTAGGTCGTAATCCTGACTAAAGGGTTGTAATGACCAATTATGTTATGTTACGTTATGTTGACAGATAGTTGCAATAAAAAGTCATGATGCGTGAAATATTTGCATCTTCTTTGAAAAAACCATATAAATATTGTTTAAAAAAAACACAACCATGGATTTAAATTAGCTGAAAGGCTAGGATAATATTTGACAGGGAATAGTTTTATCATTTTAATTTCAAATAACAAAGCTTAGTGAAAATTCTTTAAATTTCGATTTATTTTAAAAAATGCTTTATTATTGTATTTGAACTCTCCAAGAAAATAAAAGGAACCCTAATGGATTCATCAGTTTTACGCTTTCTCATGTTATCACATAACCTAAATCTTATAATCATTAAAAACTTTCTTTCCTTTTGTTTCAACAACATTTCATAGATAGAAACGGCAATATTAAATTTTCATTTCCTTAACGTTTTATTTAATAATAAAATTGTCATTAAAGTGACGGAAATTTTCATTGTATAACAACTCATGTCTTTATTACGGTTCATATGATTAATTACATTGAATTTTCCTTTTGCTACGCGTTATTAAATTATGGGTTTTACTGTGTGAAAAATGATGATGACATGTCTGTTAAGGTATGTATATACATATATACAACACAGCAATGTTATATACAATCTACGCAAATGAATACATACGTACATACATACGTATTTTCCAAATACAGTTTTCATATTATATTTGTAAATAAAAAAAAATAGAAGAAAACGAAAAAAATACAATTTACCACCTACATTAGCTCTTAATGTAGAATTTTATTGCTGTATGGCATTTAATAATACACGTGGCAGAAATGTATTTTAAAAAGCGCATCAACTGTAGGCAAAACAACATAACGTAACGTAACGTAATGTATGTAATTTTGTGAATAATGCGTAGTAAATGTACCGTTTGTATACGGTATTTAAATGCTATTACAAGTGATAAATAATTAAAATGGTGTAATAGAATGTAATTATGTAACAGCTTAACTGTTAATTAAATTTTCATTTCCATGGTGGATACATTCATTCACTCTACAAAAAAAAAAATCATGTCAATTGATATTTTTTTTTAATATTAAAATTTATTAAAAGCTTTATTTAAGAAACAAAAAATATCATACACTATTTATTAACAGTATAAAATTATTAATTAATTAATAATTTATTAAAAAAGAAAGAAATATTTGCTGTTATTTGAAATAATAAGTTCGGTTTCATACGGGTAGTTTTATACAATTTACAGCAGCAATAAAATTGGTGTTGAATTAGATACTCAAACGAAAAAAAAAACTCACGCACAATATATCTGGGAAGCATTGGCTTTGTTTCCTTAACATTTTTCTGACAATTAATTTTCAAAACCAACGGTCTGGGAAGACTATCTGCTGTTAAATACCTTTCATTTGAAGTGTTATTTACAAAAATTATTTTTTTACAGATTTTGTCTATACAAACACACATAATTGGTCCTTACAAGCCTTCAGTCAGGATTACAACCTAGCTTCTCAGACCACTTATGTTGAGTGTGTTAAGTTTCTACATGAATGGTGGGACCTACAGTTTAATGTCAACTCCGAACGACAAATACATTTAATAGCAATTTTATTTATTATCAGCGTACTTTCCAGAAATCTGCGGAGAGGGATTTAAACCGTAGCCTCACATCTAATAAGCCAGCACACTATCTACTAGACGAGACTAGACTTCTCAGTATTATTTGTCGCCCAATCACCAACGAAGTATTGACAAGTTGGCTTTTAAAGATTTGTGCTGCATGCCACTATGTATGAATTCATCAAGCGTTTCTTACCTTTAAATTTAAAAAAACAAAGTGTGTATGAGGTATCATTCAAATTTTTTTATTCGTTTAAAAGACCTATAGCTGCCATTATGTGTGGAATATAATGCCATTCAAATGTCCGCCATGACTACTCTGAGTGGAGAGTATATGAAAGCTTAAATTTTCAATACTTTGACACATTAATCAGGCTGACTTTAACCGATGACATGCTAGGTGGATTGTGGTTTATTTGCTGGCCAATGCTGTTTTTAAAAAAATTTCCTAATTTGAAAATTTTTCTTCGTCCACAAATGGGTGTCATCGCTGCAGACGATTTTTCGGTGGCCAGTTGCCAACTGGAGAAATAAATGCCAGCTAATTTTAATGTTGAAGCCACCGTGGTGTAATAGGCTTTGCATAACGTCTATGCCACGGTTCAAACCACAGATCAGACACCTTCAACAAAACGAAATACGAGAAAATATTTCTTTGGCGACTATCTCTCAGCAGATCCCCGTGTGGTAGCGGGAATAGAATACTACCACAGTGATCACCATACTTGTCGTGCAAGGAGACTAAGGGTGCTGCTAACAGTCAGGAACTCTTTGGTGTTCAACTGGCAGCAGTCTGGTCTTACTTGGCTGCGAAGCCTGACTAGAGGTCTTAATCAGGTACCACGGTCTGCCCGGCAATGGTGAAGCCCCCTTGTGGGAGCGACGTGGTGGCTGTGGTTTAGACCAAATCGCGGGAAGTGTGTCAGTACGGTGTGGCGTTACACTCTTAACGCATTGAAGGAGTTTAGATGGTCTCCGACCCCTAAACAAGAGGGAAGTCATACCCAAATAGTATGGCTTCGAATTGCTACCTACATACAGGGTTGCAGCCAGTGATCGCAGTATGTGGGGGCGTTGGTAGACGCATCGAATTTCATCCTGTGCGTAGAGCACCGTGGGATTAGGTCCACATGGACAGGTACCCACGTAAAACCCACACATAGTTGTCTCTCAGCAGATTTCTGGCAAAAACTCTGAGAGAAAATTGCCATGAAAAAGTTTCTCAAAAATCAGTCGCATGGAGTCGACTTTAAAACTGTATGAAATTAACACGCACATCATAAGTAGTGTTACAAGCTAGGTCATAATCCTGACAAAAGGATTATAATCATCCACAAATGGGTCTCATAGCTGAAGATGATTTTTCCATGAAAATAAGGGTCATTGCTAATTGTTTCACATTTAAATCAGCATACAGACGACGTTGTCTTACAAGTTAATTTGGCATACCAGGCGGAATAAATAGCAATTAATTTGACAGATGTAGCTACACAAGATGGCCGCTACCAACTGTTAAATTCTACAAGTCCCTGTTCGGACAGCCTATGAAACTTACGGTCACTTGCATTCCAACATTCCATAATAAAAATTAAATTTTTAAATTAAATTCGATTTACCACATGAGTATCACATGTAGGGTAACGAAAATACTTCCAAACCCATATCAGATTATAATTAAAAATATTTGTATATTTGAAAATGTATTCATTATTAATAAAATGTTTAAACAATTGTTTTCCATGTAAATACTGGAAATATTAATACAAATCCTGAATCGAAATGTATAAATGTGCACTGCTGCTCCCTTTTTGTACAGAACGATGGAAATGCATTCAAATGGTTTTAAATGCCAATGCAAATTATGCCAGTACGTATTAACTTTTGATTTTACTTAAGCCCACTATTATTGTATGATGTTTTCATTAAATGTATTCATTTTGTATAATAACCTCAAGCATATTTTGTTTATTGTATTAATATTGATTAAATATCTGGTTTGTTTGAAAACATACACACAATTATACCAATAAATTGCAATAATTTTGTTTGTAAATTGACAAATACATACACATACTTATTCATGACCGAATGTACCACAAACACATGAGAGAAAGTGCATAACAAAAGGGATGTACGAAGGGATTAAGAAAATTTCAAGGAAATCCTCATTTAAAGAGGCACCCCATACACACAAATCTCTGGGATGCATTTCATTATTAATTTTGAATATGAATTTATTATTCAAAAGGAATGATTTGGTACAGAAACAATAGAAAATGTATCCTCAACTAAACGAGATAACACACAATTAGAAGGATTTGGATTTAATGTCAGTAAAATTGTTTGTATTTGTTGTTGAATTTGTTAAACAAGTTCTCTTTTGTGAGAATTTTTGTAAGATTAGATCAATAGCCTTCGAGATATGTTAACATTGTTTTCCAAAACTATTTATAATGACTGCCAATAAAAACCAAAAATCTCTCTTAGCTCTTAGCCATACTGGACGCCTTTGCGATGAAATTATTGCAGTACTGAGGAAAACATTGTGTGGATATTGCCAAATCGCCATTTATCTTCTTCAATAAATGCTGTCCTATTAAATATAACGGTAATGGATTTAGGATTATTAACAGTAATACAGTATGGAGACACTACCTCCTAAGAACTGACTTCTATGTCTTTCGAGAACACAAGTGGAACTTTTTGAAGAGCTTCTTAGCTTTAAATTTCAGTAAAATAAAGTATCTGTGATATATCATCGTAATTTTTGTATTCGTTTGAATACATTGACATCATCTTGTTCATACATACATAACCGATTATTACAACCCTTCAGTCAGGATTACAACCTAACTTCTCACACCACCACATGTCGTGTGTGTTAATTTTATACATGAGTGGCGGAATCTATAGTTTAAAGTCGATCCCGAGCGACAGTTTTTTTATTTACTCTCAGAGTTTTTGCCAGAAGACTGCTGAGAGAGACGTCATTATGTAGGGAATATAATAACTCCATTCAAATGACCACCATGACTTCTGTAAGTGAAGCCCATTAAAAATGCTCAATTGTCGATGACTTTCACGTATAATTCAGGCTGAATTTGATCGATGTCATGGATAACGTTGGTTTTGAGAACTGCTGTGGCTTGTGACTTATTCGCATACATCTACGGCTTAAGAAAATTCCACAAGAAAAAGTGTAACGAGGTTAAATTGCACAATTTTAGTGGCCAGTACATATTACCTCTACGAGAAATAAGCAGACCTTCAAATCACTCATACAAAATATCCTCTAAGGCAAGATCTATGTGGCATATAAATAAGCCCGCGTTTTTGAAACCATATACAGACCGAAAGATATTTTTAATTACCGACCTATATTGCTCGCCGTTGAATGTGATGACTTCACCTACGTTGCTCTCAAAGAATAATGAACGGACAACATCTGCAGTCCACAATTCAAACCAAACAGTCACTTAATCATGATGCACTTTTGGATGCTATGTGGATTGGTTTTGCACTAAATTTGACAATTTTGTTAGCTCATGTACTTATTCACTCAGAAATGCGCCTCATTAGTGAAGATAATTTTGATGAAAATTAGAGTAACTTGCCAACTGCCCAGAGCCCATTCAGCGAACACATGCTGTCGCCCATGCTCCTCCGTGGTGATTTGGCAAAACGAACTGGATTCATGACAACTTATTTAACAGATATAGTCTCAACAGAATGGCTTAAAAACTATTAAAGGTCTGAAGTTGTGTTTTGGATACCTTGTAGTTATGAAGTTGATACCTCGAACTTATCGTTCTTTAAACATTGCATTAAATATGCAAAGCTTTCACTCTTTCAAATCTGAAAGTTTTGTTCGTGTCTGATAATCTTCACGGCCCGCTTACAAATTGCACATTCTCATTTATATTTAAACTAGACAAGTCCTCCAATACCAAGGTTAAAAATTTTAGGCCCATCAATGTAAACTCCTGTATATTGCAGATGACTACACTTACTAGTTAGTCACATAGAAAATTACTGTATTACAAGGAATATATTGGGCGAACGTGTTGCCAAGTTGCTGTTGACTGGAGTTAGTTTAACGGCCAAGTTATCTTCGAATCTTGACGATGATTGTATTTCTTATTAGCTCAGTTCCTTACCATAACAACTGGGCGGTATCTCAGATCCGCCATGAGTAACATGTGGTCTCAGCCAAGTAGGCAACTAACTAAGAATTTAAGCAATAAAATAGCATTTTATTAATTATTTTCATTTAATATTCTGCGATTATATTTTCGCACAATTTTGAAATCCATTTGAATTGAATGTAATCCACAAACACACACAGTTCACATTGAAATCCCCACAATCAGCTGACATTCTGATGTATTTATTGCAGCCATAATTTTTGTAAACTAACACCACTAATTTTTGTTGTCTATATTAATATCAAGCAATTCATTCAATACATACATACATATGTATGTATGTATATCGATGCACATGAATACATTTATATATAAACCACCATAATTTTCAACCATGTACATATGCATTGTCACATCGGCTCCACTCTCTTCTGGTATTATGATAGCCAACCACGCACATTAATTGCATTAAAAATTTTGAAAAATCCCTCTGGACTTTAGATGTTAAATGTCAGATCTTTTGTGAAATATTTCATAATAATTCCAAAAAAAAAGATGTGAATACTGAAACATATACATACATGCGTACTGTGTACACACATACATATGTATGTGTATTGCTGTTTGTGCAAATATCCTGTCATTTATTCAGTAATTTCTGCATTTTATTTCATTGTATTTTCCACATGGTTTTCCTGTATTATTGATGAGAGAATATTCACATGATTGTCTGTCTATCCATTCGACGCTTCTTTTTTTCATTTCCAATGTAAATTGTATTGTATGTGTGGGTACATGTTTATTTATGGAAGAGGGGTATGACGTTTAAAATTCTCTGTAATTAAAACATTTTTAAATATGCATGAAACCGTGGACTTTAATAAGCAATTAATTTACAGTTATTGATTGCTTTTGTTGTTTTTTTTTCGTTTTTTTCTATTTTCTTTTCTTTTTTATTTTAGCCTGTGATTACATTTGTATAATTAGTAAACGTATGTCATCGTGATAATCGTACACACAATTTTTTTTTATCAATTATTTAAAAATAATTTCACTACATATGTATGTATGCATGTAAAAACGGCCCTATTGATGCCTTACACAATATTGGCGTATTTTTTTAATTTTTAAAACGAATATTGCTATTCTCTCAAATGCATTACAGTGTCCATTTAGTATTTATTTTAGGGTTTCAACAAGGACTTATGGACTTTGGCAGTTGATAACGGCCATCTTGGGTAGCTAGATCTGTCAAATGAATTATCATAAATTCAAAACGTATTTCTTTTTATTGTTTTGTTGCTTAATTTTTTAACAGTAAATTCCTTGGTTTCCTACTTGGCAGCGACCATACGATATTCATAACGGTTGGGAGATATCGCCCAGCCGTGATGACAAAGAACTGAACTGGTTAAAAATACAATCTTCGTTAAGACCCAACGATCCACAAACAGCATCTTGACAACTTAGGCGAACAGTAAATTCGTTGTGATACAGTGATTTTCTATGTGGCCTACTAGTAAGTGTAGTCAATTACAATGCACAGGAGTTTATGTTGACGATTCTAAAAATTTTAGCCTTGATGTTGGAGGATTTCTATAGTTTAAGAATAAATAAGAACCTTCTGCGTTGTTCAGTTTGTAAGCAGTCACTGAAGATTATCAGATGCCATCAGAACTTGCGGTTTTCAAAGAGTGAAAGCAATATTTCAAGAGCGTTATTTTTGAAATATCATACTTTATCCATAACAGAGACTTCAGAACTTTGGCAGTTGATAACGGCCATCTTGTGTAGCTATGTATGTACATCTGTCAAATTAGTTGCCATATATTCACCATAGTTTGCCAAATCACCATGGGCGAACATAGAAAATGACGTGTGTACCCTAAATTGAATCTAAAGCAGTTGGAAACTGGCCCCATATTTCATTGAAAATTCATCTTCTGCACTGAGGCCCTTTTTTTGATAAATGGGTACGTAAACACACAAAATTATTGAATTTGAATTGAATTACAGATTCACATGAGATAAAAAACATCAAATACATCACAAAAATAATGACAGTTTGATGTATATTTTGGGCTGGCGGCGTCATCGATCCACATATCTTTGAAAACGACTTTGGCTATGCCATTAATGTCAATGTCAAGCGGTATATATATAGTCCGTGATTACCAAATTCTTTTGGCGCGAATTGGATAATCAAGACACCAACGATCAATGTATCCCAAAAAAAATTATATTTTGGTGAGGATTTTGAGCTGGCTGCTTTATCGGCCCATATACCTTTGATATCTACGGTGCAGTATAGGTCGATGGTTACCAAATTCCTTCGGCCCGAAGTGGATAATCAAGACACCAACTACATGTGTTTTCGTCAGAGCGAGACTATGATCGGAATGTGCAATTTGAGGGCATCGGTCATCGGTCATCTCATGTTGCGGTGAAGTGAACTGGAAATCTGCGTGCAATAGGACACCGTTAGACTCTTTCTTGTGGGCTTTTCTTAAGCTGATAGTTTGTGCGAATAAACAACATACCACAACGGTTCTCAAAGTCAACCCATCATATCGAACAAATTTAGAATGATTTTCAGCCTCTTCTCCAGAATCCAGTCAAATTGGACATTTCGAATGCGCTCAACCCAGAGAAGCCATCGTGAACTTTTGAAGGATGTTATTATTTACAGCATATGTTTATTATTAAAGATAAAACAGCTCTTAAGTTTTTTAAAGAAAATGATATTGGAGTATGGAACGATGGTCCAGGTGTTCCAAGGCCGGCACACGTCTTCTTGAGCCTAGAGGATTCCAGTCAAGAGCCATTCTTGTTATACTATCAGTATTCTTTCTGATGGTATGGCCGATCCATCTCCATTTCATATATTTTCTAGGCGTTATTATGACTTCCTCGTTGGTAAGGTTCCAGAGAATCGTGTTGCTGATGTTATTAGGCCAGAGTATTTTGCATCCTTTCGCTGTTTTTTTAGGCTCCATTTTTTTAAGCACGGAATTTCTGATCTTTTAGAACACCTCCTTTTTTAAATTTTTTAATAACAACTCAATACATTTATCTTTAAAGAATTTTAAGGTGTTTGATTGAGATATCTTCAAATTATTTCTTGTTTTTACTCAAACTTTTTTTATGCAACAATCTCAAGTACTCTTATATATTTTCTTATAACCAGCTAACTAGCTTTTCGATTAAGAATTACGAATTTGACTATCATTTTTTGAGGACGAAGCAAATATTTTTATTTTTAAAATTTCAATTCCTCTATAGGAGATGATCGTTTTCAAAATAACTTACATTGATATCAGAATGATTGTACCCTTCTTCGTCGAGTATAGTTCAAATGACTAGACTAGGCTGCACATGTCCTTTAATTTGTTCATCAAAATTAATCTCTCCACAGTGTCAGGTGCATGCTCTCAACGGGTGCAACAGAGTTGGTGGACACAATATAGAAGAATTTGTAAGAATTTAAAAAATTATCAATCGAGAACCAATACAATAATATCAGCTGCATACAGTGTCACTGACGTTGCAAAAATTAGTATATATCGCCACCAATTTTGCAGCATAGTGTATAACAAATAGAATTAAATATAAAAAGAAAAAAACGATATTGTCAGTGTATGTAATTGTTTATTCTTATTTACAATTCAATTCAATTGCAACAGGAATTTTAAATCCATTCCACTGCACTTTAAAACAACAATACATATACGGCAGTGTTGAAAAATGTTTTTAAATGATTTTTTTTTTTTATTAAATTCCTATTATTTAAGGATGAGTAAATTATAATTAAATTTTTAATGAAAGACTGTGTATTTTTATTACAGGGCTAGGTAAAACAAAAATTACAAAAAGTACATTCAGAACATATTTTTAAACAATTTATAACATTTATTGTGAAATATAAATACGTATGTATATATGTATGTATGTGGAATATAAATTGTTTAAAAATTGTGGGCATGGTTATAGTAATTAAACGAAACAATTAAGAAAAATAATCTAAAATTAGCCAACAGAAAATGTGTTTTCCTTCTAGGCCAATCGCCGTACGGTTATACCTCGATTTACGTTACGATTGGTTTCATGAAAACGGCGACATAAATCGAATTTCAAGTTCCTCATAAAGGGTGAACCAATTAAAAGTTTAAATTTAAAAATGCAATAATAAAAACGGTTTGACATTTTTTCAAATTTATCGTTTCGTTTATCGTGAAGTACAATTGCTCCGGTTAGAGATGGAATATTATTATATATATTATTATATTATATATATGGACATAATATACAGCACTTTGTGACAGAATCGAATGACATAAGTATTGACAGATTCGAAATAACCGATGGTTAAAATCTAAACCGGTATATGGCCCACCCTATACATACGTTTCCTAACTCGTTTGGTACAAATATTTTAAATAAAGTGGGCCATTCGCTTCTGCAATAAGGATATTTTTTCCTTCATATCTCGATATTATTTAAGAGATGAATTTCCTGTTGACTTAGCCGACTCTTCTCTTTCCTTATCCTATTTAAAGTTACATTGCATGCGGTGTAAGATTTCAGACAGCTTTGCTAATGAAATCTGCTTATTTTATATGGGAGTCTCGATTTTTTTCCATTACCCCTCTTGGAAACAAATGGCTTCCATAAAGCATTTCCATCTTATCCAGTTGACTGCTGTTAGTTTTGCGCCTTATAATGTAAGATTCCATTGTCCTGGATCTGGGTGTATTGAACGTCTCCAAGTATTCCTTGACCGGCCACGGCTTCTTGAGCCTTAAGGATTCCAGTCAAGTGCCATTTTTGTTAGACTATCAGTATCATTTCCTATGTTTTCCATTTTCTATGTTTTATTTGCATTATTATGGATTCCTCGTTGGTAAGGTTCCACAGATTGATTCATGTGGCTGATGTAATTAGGCCAAAAAATTTTGAATATGATTTTGTGGCATTTTTTAATGAATACCTGTTAGTTTCGGTCGAAGTGGTAACTTTGATTACCAAAACTCACTTGAGCACGCTTAGCGGCCCGTTCTAATGCCATAAATAAGCGCAGTCTCTGTACTGACCGAGATCCACCAAACTAGGGAAGAAGTTGGTCAGCACTAGGGCTGCACACTAAAAGCACGACTGCACTACGCTAGAAAGCCAGCCAGAAAATTTAGTAAACGAAGTTATATCATTGACGTCAATGACGTCCGTTAAGTTGACAAGAAATGGAGAGCCAAATAACTTAAATCTGCAGCTCGCAAGAGATCAACATTGACAAAGAAAGTGGATAACAGCTTGCTCCTTACACCCACGACAAAAGCCGTTAGTTGGGAGCTGCAGCCTTTCTGCGTGTCTTCCCATGACGCAATGACTTGTAAGCATGGCAACTGTGATTGAGATGGCAAATCAAGTGATTGGTTTGTACGTCTTCTGTTCATCTTGGGCCAAGTGAGTCTGACAATGGAGCAATATTCCTCATTGACCCAGGATAGGTTGGCGTCCCGAAATAATTTACGCCCAATTACCAATTTAATCGAGGTAAGTGGCATACTTAAATCGATTGGCGAACATTCCGGGAGGAGTGCGCTAGCTCTGGCGATTTTCTCTTACTGCGCTGCCATTTATTGTATTCGACCGGTTGGCCTTGTAGCATTTTGTTGCCGGTGCTTACGTTGTTAAAGTTGTTGAAAAATATATTTTTTTGTAGTGCACATTTAAATTTGATACTTAAGTTTATATCGTAAACAAGTCTCAGTAAATAAAAGAAACGTCGACCAATTTGAAAAATTCATTTATTGTTGGCCATACCCAACTCGAATACAATGTAATTGAACCTTTGTAGACAATGTCGGCTACAAATCAAAAATACAAAAATAACACTTTCATTTTATGACAGCAATAATACACGAAGAAATACATGAAAAAAATATTACATTGAAATGCTCTTGAAAGGCAATTAAATAAATTGTGAATGTGTACGTAAGTACATACAAATCCCTTTTTCTAATATCTTAAAACAAAAGAAAAAAAGTAACACAAACAGTTATTGCTATTCGTAACTGAAGCCGTAACTAATCTCACCCTTTAGAAAAATAGAAAAACACTGAAAATAATTATTTCCGTTGATTACAAAACACACGGCATATGAATCTTGAACTTTATAAATACCAGGGCAATATACGTATGTATATGGCCTGATAAAATAATATTTAATGACATGAAGACATGACAATAGAGGGCAAAGCGAAAACAAATGGAAACATTTTTTGTTCCAATACTTCATTCCAATACTAACATGGCAATGGTATGTGAAGGAGCACTCTAATCTATTACAACTTCGAACAGAAGGGTTGTGCTTCAAGGTTATCAAAAACTAAATGTTTCTCTTCCTATTATTCTTACTTTTTCTATGATAGTTGTTGTTCAAAGTATAAATTCTTGAAATTATTGTATAAAATTCAACCTGGTTTAATTCGTTTGATTTATTTGTATTGTTACTTGCACATTTCTATACTGAGTTGAATATATCGTCTAAATGGGCCGTGAATATCTCTTGGGAGTTTAGACCCGCCATCATATACTCCACAGCCATCAATATAACCACCAAGGAACTCACGTTGAAGCTTCCGATCTTCAGACCATAAATTATAACGAACTATATAATATTTTGTACAATGGGTCAATCTGACCTCCGGGTACTGTACCTGTCTTGACTGATAGGTACACGTCCTCTAACCTAACCTATATAATCGATCCGATGTGTATATGTCTTCCTAGAGCCTTACTGCAACTAGCTCAGCCACTTGTTTCAGCAAAAGGTCAAAGGAGAACGAATTAAGTTTAGCAAATAACAGAGCGGAACAGAGTACACTGGTGACTAGGTTAACTGACTACATGCGCACTCTGTCTATAAGACAGCGGTGGCATTGATGTTTGCACCCTTTCCTCCAAAACATGAACACTATAAAGAACCAGTGATTTTTTCATTCCCCGATAGAGTTAGTATGTGATGGCGGGTCTAAGCTCGTAAATCTTACCGTATCGGAGTTATGTTATTGGTTTCTTATTGAAAAAATCACTGCAATATCTTACGAAACCAATCTTGCTTTACGGTGCACACGTTGGATGGACTATCAGACTAATAGACCGTGTAGGCAGGTAGTCATCGGTCTGTTAAGTGATCTCCAGTGCACTCTTTTACACTCAAACTAAGGCACTATTTGCAATAATCAATTGGCCTCCTTTAGTCTTCTATTAAAGCAGAGGGTTGAGCTGCAGATATTAAGGTTGAGCGTATGTAATACTAGGCCAACATGGACTATGAATATGCTACAACGCTGGGAAAACCTCCTTTTCGATTATATGGTTCCTTATAACCTCCTGAATATGACATTTGAATTGGCTTCTTTCTGACCTTCTGCTATACAATGGCTTACACAGGTGGTAATAAGACTAAACAAGTGAAATACTAAGCCATGGGCTATGGACATACTGCATTTCTGAAAAACATCCTGGATTTATACATATATATAATCCTCTAGGAAGCATAGGGCCGCGGGCCTTGCACATGGCTTGTTATAACGTTCTGAATATGACATTTGATTTTAGAATTCTAATTAACGACTTTTGGTCTGAAGAATGGAAGGTTGTCAGAGAACTCTTCAGATTTAAATTCCAAGTGCTAGACCAAATAGTCTGTATTAAACCTACATAGGCAGCCTGAACGTTGCAGTATTTTCCAGGTGGAAGTTGTAATCATTTTGAAATCGGCATAATGCTTGTTGGGTGATGAGATTTTCCCAGAAAATCTTTTAATATACTCGGATAGTTAGGATGCGATTAAGTCCCCAAATTTTTGTCACATTGATGTCCGACCTAGTTTGTGAATACCGTGGATTTTCCACGGAAAATTTTTAAAATTTCAATGTCAGCCGTATATGATTTCCAAAAACACTAATCACTATACCACGGTGTTTAAATCGCACGACCATTTAACGCACAATTGTGATTCCTACGGGCCATTACCATATTGGAACATGTGCCGCAAGGCTTAACATTCCCTCAAGTGATTTCCGCAAGATCTATGGACCTGAGGAGCAGTTAGGGACTATACTTCATCTCATTCAGTACCCTGCTGTACCCATTTTTTATAATTCTAGACTTAACTCCCTTATATAAATATTGCTGCAATAGCAGGATTTAATCTGGGGTCGAGTTGGTTTCGTTTAGAGAATGATTTTTGTCGCATTTTTAGCTTTTAAAAGCGTCCTATGGGTTCCAACCAAAAATCGCACAGATACTGGATAAAAGCAACCAGTTGAATACGGTATCTAGGCAATATAACGACAACGAATAGCGTCGTAGTTACAGAAGCACACCGAGGGAGAGCGATTGGTTGCAATCAGTATGGAAGAGCTTATAAATTTTCAACAAATCTTAGATTATTCAAGGGAAGACGTTCTAGCAAAAGCCAAACGCTGAAGGGTGTTAAACGCATATAATAGGTACGAGCGCATCAGCATAAAGCCTGATATTATTGCAGCTAAATCGAGATACAAGAAATCGTAGTCGATAAATCCAAGCGCTAAGGAAGGCGAGAAAATATTCGTCGTAAGCTAGATGTGCTTTGTGGAAGCTCCCCTGTTGAAAATTTAAAGTTCTTGTCGTCAAGTCTTTTCTATTATTGCTTCGATTTTAGTTAACATTGGTCTCTATAACATGTGAATGAATGTCTTTCCATTGCATTGTAGGATTACAAATAGCCGCCCTTGACCAATTATTCATTTCCTTTCTTATGATACAATTATTGAATTGCGTGTGTATTTAATAAATTTAATTTCATTGGACTTGCCCCTCTAATTTATGAGACGAAAATAAAATTCAAACATTTCTTTTTTTTTTTTTGTAATCCGTTTAAAACATGCTACAATTATTGAAAATGGAAAAATCGTTAAATTTTATTGGAAAAACATTTATTTTTATGGACTTTTAATGTATCGTCAAAGGGTCAAAATTCAATATCAACTGTTTCGCTCGTTAACATAATATAAAGTAAGAAATGATTTTACATCACGTATAGTTGTTTTAATGCATTTACGATATACATACATATCATACACATAAGTTGTTGTTGTAAATAGGGAAGAGTTAATTATAAATATACTTATACATATCATTTTGATTCTGTTGAGTATTTAAAAAAAAATTTTTTAAGAATAAAACGTACTACCATACTCAACCATGTTACAATACAAAATGTCCAATTGTAATTATTACAATATATTGTTCCGCTGTAATGAAAAAAGCCTTCAAATGAAACCAAACCAATACAATTTGAATAGGGTTCCATACTAACATTGAACTATAGGCTCTTCCAATCAGGACTTTCATACTTTGGCGTTTGATAACGGCCATCTCGTTGAAGTTACGTCTTTTAAATTAGTTGTTATTAATTCAGTCTCTTTTGCCAAATTACCATGAACGACTATAGATAGATAATGCCGGTTCACTGAATGGGCTCTTACGCTGTTGGCAACTGCTCCCAATTTTCATCGAAAAATCAAATTCAGCGATGAGGTACATTTCTAGACGAATGGGTACATAAACAAACAAAATTTTAGACGATCCAACTATCCACATGAGATCCAAGAAGAGTCAAAAGCATCCAGAAAAAGGCATCAGTTTGGGGACGCCATCGGTCCATACAATAACAATGTCCCTGTAACAATTAACAGGTAGTAACCTTTAATACTTCTTTCATTTCATCTCTCATAATATTTATACTTCGAAGAGCTATAACCGTATCTATTAACTTAAATTGTAAACGTTACATCCTTATATTTTTGACTCATGATAACAGGATACAATCTTCTGCTAGATCATAACTCTTACATGTCAATCAGAGTGTAGTCACCGTAATTGCTTCGTTTGTGTATGTTTGCAAATGTTTTGCGGTTACAATGAACTCGGGATTATCTGTGTATTCTGAGGCGCAACGTACTTTACATAATTGATTTGTTCGAGATGTCTAAGCTATGGTTTGAACTACACATTACTTTCCAGACTACGACTAGTTTAACATACCTTCACACATAATATTCCATAAAAGAAAAGAACACTGCGAAATTCAGAAAAATATACTCATGCTCATTATCATTTCCCTCAAGGCATATGTAATCTGGAATCGGATTTCCAAAATTAGACAGATTCACTTATCTTTCACAACGTTGCTTAGATATGCAGATATTGCGTGTTAGTGAAAAACATTCACTATGTCCCGACTAATAGAGGCACGATATTATCCGTCTTTATCGTCCCACGTTAATTTTCCTGATTATATGCGTGACGGACTATATGGAACAATTATAGCCTTTACCTTTCCTATA
The DNA here is from genome assembly GCA_958299815.1 of Sarcophaga carnaria. Classification (NCBI taxonomy): domain Eukaryota; kingdom Metazoa; phylum Arthropoda; class Insecta; order Diptera; family Sarcophagidae; genus Sarcophaga; species Sarcophaga carnaria. The sequence goes on from OY283150.1 coordinate 44,351,231, forward strand.
CCTCTGTAATGTATGTATAATATTGGGTTAATTACAGTTTAAAAAATTAAAGTAGATGCCAAAACATTATATGTACATGTGCCATGACCACAGTTGGCCAGTATTATCAACAAAAAAAATTTTAATCAAATTCTCTGATATGTTGTATTTACACTACAAAAGTTGGCTCCATCGATTTGGAGAAGACTTGGCACCCTCCGTAATTTCAAATGTGTTTGCTTGCAAAGTAAAATATTGACATTGTCAAAACCAATACTTGTTTCCTTCCCTCTTCATACTTCGTCTTAGTTCTCGACCGTGTGTTATAGCGGTGGAAATTTTTGAGGTAGTCTTTACGCAATTTTTTCATTTATACCAGCCAATATCTCGATAATAACTTGATGAGTAGTCTAACTTTAGGGGATTGTCTAAATAGTCATGGTATTTGACATAGCTGCGTAAAAACAATTATAACGGCGTCATATCTCATTTCCTAGTAAGCAATTGCTTCATCAAAACTACTTTTCTGGAAACTTTTCATACAATATAGCCAAATGCGGTCGTTTTGTGTGGCTCACTGAATCGTCTTATTGAAGCCAAATATAACTGCGTAGTAGGTATTTACTTAAGTGGACATTACAAACATTTAGTCTTTAGTTTCTTTAGTTCAATCTTATGGTGTTAATTTGTATACACAAGAGGCGGAACATATAGTTTAACACCGACTCCGAACCAAAGTTTTAGAGAGTTTCTGGTTGCTGTCACCACCCACCCTCCAAATACAATGTAATTTGTTAATTATTAAATAGTAATGAAGTAAATGAGAATTACTTTTGAATATCATTAGGGGGCTTTGTTATTTGTTCGAATGAACGAACTACTGGCTATACTATTAAGTACACAAACGATTTTAGCTGAAAAAACTTCTCACACACTTGTTGATCGTACAACCTAAAAAGAATTGTGTGTGAAGATATGTTCTATAAAGCCTCTGTAAATATTAACAGAGAGATGTTACGTGTTTAACAGAATATACAATATATGAACAAATGATCATGGTACTTCCACACACCCTAATATTAGAAATCGATTGATTATTCTCTAAACATTGCAGTGTTGGATAGATTCAATAAAACGATTACAATACTGAAAATAATTACTAGGACTATAGGGAGGATGATGGATAATTATAGAAAATTGGGATGTGGTGGAAGCATCAAGCTATGTAGTCCAAGGGTTCCCTAATACAATCCAATTAGTGGTTTCGAAATGCGTGCGTCCCGAAAAAGTATCAGTTTGGTGTGCATTTTGTTTTGGTGACGTCATCGGCGTCCATATTTCTTTGCAAACGACTTTGGCCAGATCTTCAAGCACTATAAGTCGTTAATTGCGAAATTCTTTCGCCCTAAATTGCATTATCTGACTACAAAAGAAATATGGGGCTCAACATTACGGCGCTACATGTCACGCAACTCTTGCTTAAATATTAGACATTCTGCACTAACGAGTTGAAGACATATTCATCTCACATGGTGGGTGATGTTAAATGGCCACCGATATCGTGCGATTTCACAGTGTTAGACTTTTTCTTCTGCGATTTTCTTAAATCGTTGGTATATATAAATAGCCCACGAATTACAATTTGTCCTAGTTTTTGATTTATTCGCCAGAATTATTGAAAATTGTACATTTTAAATGCTCTCCACCAAAAGAATCCATGAATGACATTTAAATGATGTTAATGATGTTGTATTCAATACATAATGGCACCACAAACACTTGGTTTTATTTCAATTTATATATAGGAATCGCTTAAAATCAGACCCTACACATGTTGGAAGGAAGATATAAAAACATAAAACGTATCCAGCGATAGTAGCGACAAGCAAAATACACGCATTCAATACAAGACACGCGCTCATCAAAATGTACATGAATTTTTAACGAACATTCATTGAAAAGTCACGGGCAAATGTTGCAAACATATTGAATACTCTACCACATGCATTTTAAGTATATCAGTTTGGTGGTGATTAAAGATATTTAAATTGGAATTTGCTAGGCTAAGGACGAAGCTAATATTCCGGGTTTTTATAGTTGGAACGATTTGGACATACGGGGGTCTTTGAGTTCCCGGATAAGGAGCAAGATGTTAAGCTATCTTTACAAATGTCTCGAAATAGGGGTTAATGCTGATGCTGTAGTCCACTTATTTATTTACTTAATTGGCCATTAACAACCAGATTAACGGATTTCGGCCTGCCGCAACACATCCTTCCAGGCGCCTCTGCTTCTTGCGCGCCTACGCGAGTTGGTCACACCAATCGATGACAGTGCTTCCTCGATGTGGTCCTTCCAACGGTCGTCCTTTTCGCCAACTTCCGCAGATCCCCGCATCAAATACCCGTCTCGCCGGAGCATCCTCTTCCATTCGAACGACATGGCCGAGCCAGCGCAGCCGCTGGATGTTAATACGCTGCACAATGTCTATGTCGCTGAAGAATTCGTACAGCTCATTATTGTATCGGATGCGGTAATCATCGCCATCTCGCACTGGACCGAAGATCTTACGTAGGACTTTTCTCTCGAACACTCTCAAGGCTGCTGCATCAGTGCTTAATAAGGTCCATGCTTCTGCGCCGTAAAGAAGCACGGGGAGGATGAGCGTCTTGTAGATTGTTAGTTTTGTTGTACGAGAGAGGTCTCTGCTACTCAATTGCCTATTGAAATCATAGTAGCAGCTGTTGGCAAGAGTGATCCTGCGCTTGATCTCCAGGCGGTAGTCCACTGAAATGTTCAATTTTCTGAGAAGCTGTGAAATCCACAAATTACCATTGTGGGCCATACTTTCTCTAAGAGGAGGTGTGTTTTTAGCAGTGCGTACTATAACATAAAGGTCGTACTATTCTGTAAAGAATCCAGTCTCATAAAATTTTCTTTATAAACTTGTCCATCAGTCCCCACGAAGCGAAGCTGGTTTGGAAACCGATTACTCCGTGTGTAAATACAGCTCTTTACATGAATAGTGGATCTGATTTAGAGACACTGCATGGGCATTATGTCAGCTGGGCATTTTAGTTTGAACGAGGGGCCTCACAAGGTTCTTAGACAGGTATAGGTTAGTATTATACACTAGACAGCGAGATTACAGATAAGATGGTAAGGGATAGTACAGTGAAATGTGTATATCTGCCTTGAGATACTGATTCTAACTGGGCGATCGAGTGATCGGACAAAGAGTTTAATAGGGCAGATAGTAGAATTTTCAGGACGAGTTTATTTCAGAGCACTGTTGCCCTGGTATGCAAAGACAAAAACTCGGGATATTTAGATAGGGTTTCTTCAATGACTTATGATAACTGATGACTGTCTTTCCTCAAGTGATTCTTCTTTAGTTAAATTAGTCTGAGCTTCTTTTCAATTTCTATTTAAGCTTTTATTTTAATTTGAAATATGGAATCGCTTATAAGATAACAATTAAAAAATGAAGCATTTTTTGGAACGAAATATAACTCGTCGCCATTTATAATATTTTAAACAAACCAGAACCACCGTTAATTTAGCTTAGAATGTATATCCGGACAAAAAAAAACACCTAACACCAGACATGTGAAAATCTAAAATATTCTATGGCTGGAATCAGTATAGATGCCGACGTTATTAGCCATTGATAGGAGCATAAAGTATACAAAAAAACAAAGTGAAAGTAAATTTCTAGTCTGTATTTTCCAAAAGTGTGTATATTACCAAGTCATAGACAAATATTGGAATATCCGTAGCCAATGATTCGATTCTGTTGTTGCAAAGCCAAAAAAAACCAAAGACCTTATTCGCGTAACTGAATCGAACAGCATGCTGGTGTATGTCTGCGAATTGCAATGAATTCAATGCAATTTTCTGGTGCTAACAAATGTTGTCTTCATATTCATATTTTGATTGTAAGTGGGGAATGGGAGCTGCTATGTGATGCCTTGGGCTTTCTGACATTTTGGATTTTTATTAATCAAAATCTGACAGCACACATTGAAACAATATTTCGTATATAACTTATGGAGAAGAGTTACAAGTGATTTTTTTCACAATTTTTGTTGGCCTTAGTTTTTTGGTTTTCTGTTTAATTGCAGCAATTTGCAACGCAGTAGTAAATTGATTAACAATTTATTGATTTGTAATCTAAACAGCTCTTTAAACATGAGACTTTGCACAAACGAATATTTGCAAGACACTTTACTCACAAGTATTTCTATTTAAATAAATTCTTGATAGGCAACAAATCAGATTAAATTGAACTCTTTACGATTTTTCGTAGAAACCTTATCTAAATTCAGTTCAACTTTACAACTTTTTATTGACAGATCTGTAGAAAACAATTCATATTTTTGATAATCTTAGCACTGACGGTCTTCACAGCTATACTTTAATAGAAGTCCAATCTATTGACGTATTGGTGTTATGTATTCCATGTATGTAAACAAGCAAAATTGTCGCATTTGGGGCACAGAAATCCCGCACGCATACATTGAAAAGCCGACGCACCCAAAACGAGTCACTGTTTGGTGCGGATTTTGGTCCAGAGGCATAATTGGGCCATTTTTCTTCGAAAATGAGCTAGTAGTGGCCGTTAAAGACAATGGCGATAGTTGTCGCGCCATGTTAAATGAATTTTTGTTCACAAAAATTGAAGAGCATGACATTGGCAACATTTGGTTTCAACAGGACGGCGCTACGTGCCACACAACCGAATCTACACTCGATGCTTTGCGCCCTGTTTTTGAAGATCGCATTATCAGCCGCAGAGTTGATGTCGTTTGGCCACCTCGGAGCTGCGATTTGACACCGCTGGACTATTATTTGTGGGATGCCGTCAAAGATGAGTGTTACGCCGACAAGCCAGAGACATTGCTGAAATACAGCTGCACACAATCGATAATGTGCTTAAAAATTGGACCGATCGTGTAGGCTACTGCATGGCCAGCCGCGGCAGCTATTTGAATGAAATTATTTTCCATTATTAACCGGAAGGATTGTACTTTCAAATAAAAAAAGAAATTTGAGAAAATATTCAGTAGTTTTTTTTAAAGCATTTTCAAAAAAAAAAGTTATTTGGCGGACCCTTTAGCTAGGACTTGATATAACCATGAGGGCGTGGCTCAGACATCTCCAACGAAACGAAATATAAAAAAATATTTCTTCGGCGACTTCCTCTCAGCAGAGTTCTGGAAAAAACTCTTAGGAAAGGTTTCTTAAAATTCTATCATTCGGAGTCGACTTAAACCGCCGTCCCGCCATTCATGTATAAAATTAACACACACAACATAAGCGATGTGAGAAGCTAGATCGTAATCCTGACTCAAGGGATGTAATGACCAATTATGTATGTACGTATGGTCCGAAAACGATCATAAAAAACTTGGAAGTATAGCTCGGCGTGTTATAAATCACCTTTGCTAACGTTGTCGATTTCCTGCTTAAATATCGGACCAGTGTAGCCACGAAAGAAGAGTACAGTGCCACCGGGCTCTATATTTATCATTATTAAGTTCGTGTTCGTGCTTGACTGCCTCTTTATTGTGAAAATAAATAATTTCCGTTTTCACTTTCACTTGCTGTGTGTACAGTTGAATGGAGAGAAATATTGATTGATTTTTTGTGTAACAAAATGAAAACAAAAACAAACAAACAAAATTTTTATTTCAATAATAAAAACCAAAATGAGAAAAATAAATAGAAAAACCGAAAAACAACTAGAAAAACTACTAGAAAAACAACTTGGAAAACTACTAACCTGGTTTCAATAGCCACAAGTATTTCTTAAACTATTTTTTTGTTGTTATTGCGCTCATGTTTCCTCTGTAGAGGAAATGGCAGAGGAAGTTTTTATTTTTACATTCAAGTTGTGTTACAAACTTTTTAGCACTTAATTTAAAACAAATATTTTTTTCATTTTTTTTGTTTCAATTTTTTTATTATTATTATTAATATTCTAAGAGGAGGCAGAAGGGTTATTCATATACATGCTCATTGCCGGGTCAAGCCCATTTTCATTTTAATGAAAAAAAAAATTGGAAGCACATGAAGAAATGTTTTACAACTTGTTTACATGAAAATCTTAAATTTGTTTTCCTTTATTTTCAACAATAAATATAAAAAGCGAAAAAGAAAATGAAAGAAAAGTAATAAAACAACACGCAAAATAACAGGGAAAGTGTATTAAAAAATAATATAAAAAAATGGCTGTAAAATTAACAACAACAAAAATATATAAAAGGTAATCCATATACATGCATACGTATTTACAAGAAAAAAAGGGAAAAAATTATTAAAAAAAAATTTAAAAAAAAATATAAAAATAATTTATTAATTAATTATTACATAAAAAATAGAATAAAATATTTAAAAAAAATTAAAAAATTCTTGTCAGAAGTGGGATTCGAACCCACGCCCTCAGAGAGGACCAGAACGCTCATACATGTGTACTCACTACTAAAGCAAGCAAGATTTTAATCTTGAGTCTGGCGCCTTAGACCGCTCGGCCATCCTGACATACGTTGTGTTGAGGCATGTTGATGTTTTCCAACTCAATAACGTAATTTTTTATGCTTTAATTTAGAAATGAATTGAAATTCTTAATTCATAGCACACTTTTAGGATGTGAAAACATTTTTAACTTGTTTGATTATGCCAGATTGTACTTAATTCAACATGTATCGATTCCCTAACAGACTGTCTAAATAGCCTCAGTGCTTTTGTATATAGATTTTATAGTATTACTGGGTGTAAGTCCCACTATCTTACTTACTTACTTAATTTTGATTGCTCATTACAACCCTTTAGCCAAGATTACAACCTAGCTTCTTACAGCACCCACGTTGTGTTAACATACACTGTGGCCTGGTTTTTTGGGAAACAAATTTTATGCATTCATTTAGGCATTCAGATGGTAACGCGCATCACATCAAAGAAAATGAGTTCTTTTTGGAATTGGTGTTGTCATCACTTACACACAATTGATCATTACAATCCTTTAGTCAGGATTACAACCTAGCTTCTCTCACCACCCACGTTGGGTGTGTTAATTTTATCCATGAATCGCGGGACCGACAGCTGTAAGTGGACTACGAACAACAGAGTTTTAAGAAATTGTTCATGGCAATTTTGTTTTGCTCTCTAATTATTTTCCAGAACACTGCTGAGGCGAAGTCCCCAAGAAATATTTCGTTTTGTTCAAGATTTCTGGGCCAGGTGTTGAACAACGACCTCACGTCTGATAAACCAATACACGACCTATTACTAGACTATGGCGTCTTCAGTTATAGAATACAAGGTCCCTAGAGGATAACCAGATTTGTGTTTTTAGTGCATGCGAGAAAGGCTAGGTAGTAATTTCAAAAACCGGCGTTCTAGAAAATCTACATTGAGTTAAAATCAGGACCCTCATAGAGAAACACTATCCATTGGACAGTCATTTCCAAAAGCTAAAATATTCACAAAAATATGGCTTCTGCAGACGTTGTAATAATGAGGAGAATGTTAACTGAATAACTTCATTGACATTATCTGTCCCTTGGGACCGAAATTGGATTGAATTGAAAATAGAGACGGACCGAAATCCTATAATCGCTTTATTTCACAGCTTTAAAACATTACATATGCATAACATAACATAACATGCCTGCTTACTTTATATTGCCATACACTAGCATTACAATTTCATTAATTCTTTATAGAATTTCTCTGTTCCAAAGCACTTGTAAACTTTTCTTACGTTTTAGCACACATTTCACTGTACAACTTCTATTTGAGCAAAAGAAAAATGACAGAAAAAAACAGAAAAATTCTATCAAAATGCATTTAAATGTTTAAATATGCATTTACATACATACGTTGAATGCTTAGCTTTGTAACACAGTTTTCTGGCCTAATTTTTGATTGTTGATGGACTTTCACATCAAATTATGCTCAACAGAAATTATTATTTTTTTTTAGTTTTTCATGTATTGCAGTTTCCTATTTTTGAAGCATATTTTTCAGTTTTTTTTTTTCTTTTTCTTTTGGCATATTTAATGTAATAATGCTGTAATACTGCATAATTGCTCACTTAACGTTTTATAAAGTAAAAGTAAAATAAAAAAATTTGTGAATTTTCTTTAATTTGGTATTTTGTGATGTGCAAAACTATGCTAGAAGAGTATGTGTGCTGTATGGTGGTACATGCCAATGTAGATATGCTTAGATAAATGCATATAAAATGCATATTATATGCAAAAGTTTTACAGATTTTGTAAAATGTTTGGTTGTTTTTCTTTTAGAATTTCTTTCCTTTTTGGTGTTTGCATTTTAATAACACCTCAAATATTAAATGCAAGTGTGTGTGGCTACAGAATACCCAGTAAAAAGAAAAAATGAAAAAATAAACGAAATAAAAATTTGCATATAATTTGGCATTTTCGAAATTCTTAAACACACAAACCAGATACAGTTACAAAGCTATATACAAACATACATTCATTTACAAGAAACTGTATCTGGTCGGTTTGTTCAGAAATCCACATTCACAGAGGAGCTGTCTTAACTACGTAGTATCCAACAAATTTAGCAGTACGTACTCCAACACCAAAACACAAATGACACCCTCAACCTGCATTCCTTTATTGCTCATGGGATTGAATTTAAAATCCAATTCAAATATTATTTTATTCTCCGTATCTTGTTTAGTAGCATCCACCTACAAATCATCCATCCAGCCAACCAGCCATCCATCCATCCAGCCATCCATCCATCCAGCCATCCAAAAGTTGTTTCATTCTTTCTTTTATGTTTTTTTTTTCTTCTTTTACAGAAGGAAAAACGGATTTTTTGAGAAGTGTGTCAGAGAAAAATAGAAAAAGAAGACAAAAAATATCCAAAAACTAGAAACACATAAAGTTTGAAAACTTTATTTCTTTGTTTTGCTTTTCTGCTGCTGCAATTGCAACTGCAATTCAAATTTAATATTTTTCTTCAACTTCTTCTTCTTCTCATTTTCATTTCTTAGATGAGTATGTTCTAATGCTGTTTCCTTAGAATCTTCTTTTTGCTTTTTAAAGTATTTTTTGGTTTAAAAGTTGCAACTTGATGACGGCTTGTTAGAGTTTCATGCAATTTTAAGTTTTCATGACTTTCATTTCACTGTAAAACTTGTAACATGTATTACAACTTAAAACAAGAGCTTTAAAAGAGTGCTTTGCAAAAAAAAAAAGAAAAATGTAATAAAACATACATACATACATACATACATAATTGGTCATTACAGCCCTTCAATCAGGACTTGCTTCCCACACCATTTATGTTGTGGCAGGACCTACAGTTTAAAGTCGATTCTGAACGACAAATTTTTTGGAAACTTTTATTTACTCTCAGAGTTTTTGCCAGAAATCTGCTGAGAGGAAGTCGCCGAGGAAATTAAGGGTCCGACAAATAACTTTTTTTATTGAAATTATCTTTTGTATGCAGCTGTATTTCACCAATGGCTTCACGAATATTGTCCTTTAAAGCGTCAATTGTCTCTGGCTTGTCGGCGTAACACTTATCTTTGACGGCACCCCACAAATAATAGTCCAACGGTGTCAAATCACAGCTCCGAGGTGGCCAAACGACATCAGCTCTGCGGCTGATAATGCGATCTTAAAAACAGGGCGCAAAACATCGAGTGTAGCTTCGGCTGTGTGGCACGTAACGCCGTTCTGTTGAAACCAAATGTTGCCAATATCCTCCTTTCCAATTTTTGTGAACAAAAATTCGTTCAACATGGCCCGATAACGATCACCATTGACTGTAACGGCCACTCTTTCCTCATTTTCGAAGAAAAATGGGCAAATTATGCCTCTGGACCAAAATCCGCACCAATCAGTGACTCGTTTTGGGTGCGTCGGCTTTTCAATGTATGCGTGCTGGTTTTCTGTGCCTCAAATGCAACAATTTTGCTTGTTTACATATCCGCCAAGGTCAAAATGAGCTTCATCTGAAAAGATGATGTTTTTTGCCAAAATCGCCATCTTCTGGTGTAGGCTACTGCATGGCCAGCCGAGGCAGCCATTTGAATGAAATTATTTTCCATTATTAACCGGAAGGATTGTACTTTTAAATAAAAAAGAAATTTGAGAAAATATTCAGTAGTGTTTTTTTAAAGCATTTAAAAAGAAAAAGTTATTTGGCGGACCATTTATTTGTTCATATTTCGTTTTCTCGCAGATGTCTAACCTGGTGTTTGAATCGTGACCTCACGTCTACCTACTAGAATACGGCTATTTCCAATGAGTGCAATAGCTCTTCTTATTTAATATGTTCGCGGGAAGTAATATTGTAAGAGTTGCTCAGGTAGCATTCATTGGGGCTTCTGATTAACTGCAAATAATATCACAGACATATAAAAGACGATGGTGTGACAGCTCTCTTGAGATAAAGCCTAAAGGCATTAGTTCACAAAGTGTTCAGCCATTTAAACTGTTCAGTAATATTCTTGACTAGATATTCAGATATGATACATAGACTTTGGCAATTCGAACGCAGATGGTTTGTTGCAGAATATCCGAAAGAGACTTGAATAATCTAAACATGCATGCGGCATGCTAAACTTGGGGTGGATTTCTTCTCAACACTCTACACAAACTAAAATCCGTATATTGAACAATAATGTGACCACCTTTGTTTACTGAGTTGTGTATTGGTTTACAAGACAACAGCCGTACAGTTCAAATTTCATTTCTGAAATCTTTCGATGATCCCTTCTCAAAAGACTTCTGGCAAACAAATTCCCGTGAAAAAGTTTCACAAATTTGTAATTTGGAAATTGATGTCAAATTGTAAATCCCTCTACTTATAGATACAATTAAATTACCTGCGTGGTATATGTAGTTACATTTGGCGTAATCCTAACTAAAGGTTTACAAGGAAATACAACACTCCCAGCTTTTAAGTTGAAAACAACTTGATTTATACTTGAGTCTGGCTGTTCGATATTAAGTTATGTAATGTTAATGTTGATAATATCGATAGGAGGCATGGTATACTTCATCAAAATGTGTAATTTTTTAACTAATATCTTCACAGTCGCCGTAGTCTAGTAGGTAGTGTGTTGGCTTATTAGGCGAAAGGCCTCGGTTAAACCCCAGGTCAGACATCAAAGCGAAAAATATAAAAAACAATTTTTTTTTGATTTACTTTCAGCAGATTTCTGGCAAAAACTCTGAGCGTAAATAAAAATGCCATGCAAAGTTTCTCACACATCTGTCGTTCGGAGTCAACTTTAAACTGTAGGTCCCGCCATTCATGTATAAAAATTATCACACACAACATAAGTGGTGTGAGAAACTAGGTCGTAATCCTGACTGAAGGATTGTAATTAATGACCAGTTACGTATGTATGTTATGAATGATATCTTTACGGAATTTGGCGAAGATTTGGAACAGAATTACTAAAGGGTTTTGAAGGCTGAAATCCGCAGACGATAGTGATACCATTTTGTAACTTTTTTGGTGATATTACAAGACTTACGTTAAAATACAAAACCTAGAGCAGCTGGAGAAAGAAAATATAACGACTGGAGTTAGTTCAGTTGAACTCAAGTACCATAAATAGAAATTTCATCGAATAAATATTCGGCAGAAGTAGTTTAACAAGAAAGGTTTCGCTGAAGAGTAGTAATCTCATAAGAGATCTGTTTTGTATTTCCCTATTATTTCGTTTTTCAGAGAGCTCAAATGGTGAACAATAACTACTCATATTCCATCAACCATATCATTCGAAGTAATGATGCCGATGGTGAGAGACAGCAACAAGCCATTTATTGTCCAATGAAATCGCATCTCAATTACTCGATATTACAAGTATTTGATAGAGTACTTGGAGAAATTCTTTGTTTGTATCATCTTCTGTTTATCATTTAATGGGACAGTTTAGAGGCCACAAGTTATAAAGCATCTTGTATAGCTAGCACCGTCACACTTAGGTGAGTAAATGTCAAAAAGTATATTAGGAGTATACGTAATAAATAAACGAATTCCTTTAAAGTTCTGTATTGAGAAATTTGAATACTAGGGTGTACCTAAAGCAACTACGAGCACCAGATGGTCTAAAAACCCTTAAAATCGCTAACAAGAAAATGAATCCTTAAAAAATCCTATAACTTCTAATGATGCAAACAAAGCAAAACAAAATATATGGTTAAGCAATTGCAACCACCCTAATAACATAGTCTCGCTCTCTTGTTCATTCTCTTTGTCTTTTAGCCATCTTGTACTTTTGTAACGTAAAAATAATTTTGTGGTAATTAGCAGGGATTTTCATAAATTGAATTGGTAAAATGTACACATTCAGGGATAAACTTTACAAACATGCAAATCTCTCTCTTATTCTTTGGCTCTGCTTCTCTCTCTTCTCTCACTATCTCTATCTTTATATGAATTTGTGGTTTTTGTTTCTTTTAATTTTCTCTTGACTGTTGGAAGATTGGGGTCGTAAAGTTTTTCCTTTTTTTTTTGATAATTTTTACTTAAAGGATTACAAGTGCTAATAATCTCTTGTCAGTTTAAACAGTTACTCCACAAAAATGATGGAAGTACAAAGAAATTGTTGTGAAACAAAAAAATTAAAAACAAAAGGAATTTTATTCGAGAAGGAAAAAAAAGAAACTAATTCCAGATTTTTAACACAAATGGCCTGAAAATAGACTTTTATGGCTTGTAAATGTTTTCGAAAAAATAGAATTGCTTGCAAAGAAAACTAATTCTAAAATTCTAATGGAATTTTTAAATGTATTCAAAATTGCAAGAAATTTCTTAAGTTGGCTTTAAATCACTCACCAACTATTATTAGAGTTTTAAGCCCTCATGGAATGATTTGCTAAAATATGCGTTTCAGAGTATATTTCAATGAACACCTTAAAGAGGTTACTTCCTATATTAAATTATAAAAAAAGAAGATCAACATAAAATTGGCTTCAAGGTCGATTACTTAAGGCTATACGGATTGCTTTAAAATTTCTTTACGAGCTCAGACGGAGACCTTTTAGCTCATTTTAGGATTGTGACATTTCTACCTACTTAATCCATATCCATAAGTATTCTATGTGGCCTCCAACTAGTTTTTTTGAAAACTTTTATAGGATAAGACAGTCACAATATTCCGACACATTTCCATTGCTGAAATTTTACTGCCCAAGTAGTTACAAGAAGTTAGTAAAAAAAGCTCAGGTTTTTCCCTGACAGAACATCCTAAAAATATTGCAAATTACGATATCATACCACCTAAGTTTCATTTTGTATTCGCGATAGTCAACCGCTACGTTTGACAAAACTGAACTAATTTGTCAATGACATATCCTGTAGTCCTGGTCCTGATTATGAAAACGACATCTTTTAACGCACTAGCTCCTATAGAGAGGAACATTCAGAAAGGAAGTGTTGAGCGGATTCGTACTTTTCATCATTCTTCCAACTACTTCAGATGCTACTGTATGAGTTATCCATTCACATACAATTATTAATTCTCTGTACTCCATTGTTCTTTCATATTCTTTCCATTTACAGAAAGTCTAGGGGCTTCTTAACGTTCGTGATGTAAGTTCACCTGATACACATCTTCATTGTCGCCCATTTGTCAATCAAGTTCGATTGTGCTATTTAAGGGGGATGTAAGTCACTCTGCGTAGGTGCCACAGCAAGGGATGATCATTTATATGCTGCCTTATATGCTTCCTTCTCGGATAATTTGGGATCTACATTAGTTCGATATTAGCATATTGGAGTTAAGAGCACTGTTCGATGCAATGCTGTTGATAGCTGAAGTTTCAAGATTTACTTCTTACTTACTTAATTGGTCATTACAACCCTAGTCAGTCAGGATTATGACCTAGTTTCTCCCACCACTTATGTTGTGTGTGTTAATTTTATGCATGAGAGGCGGGACCTACAGTTTTAAGTCGACTCCGAACGACAGATTTTTGAGAAACTTTTCATGGCAATTGTTATCTACTCTCAGAGTTTTTGCCAGAAATCTGATGAGAGGAAGTCGCCGAAGAAATACTCTTTGTATTTTATTTTTATGTCTGGTCTGGGGCTCGAACCCTGGCTTTTCGTCTAATAAGCCAAGACACTACCTACTAGACCACGGCGACTTCAAGATCTAAATGTCGAATATATTCAGCGGTTTATTCTATAGGTTCTACTGTAGTTTAGACTTGTTATCGAATAATCTAGACCGGGCTCTGATCAATACCAGAGAGAGCGCCTGTCTCCCCTTTCCATTCCAGTTTGCAGAGTATAATTTGATAGACTCTCAAAGGTGAGAAGAATTGTTTTTAGACTGACATGATGAAGGGATGGATGGATCTCATGCATCTAACAAGGGCAACACAAGATAATCTTAATGGTTTATTCAGAAAGGTGAGATGTGACGCCATGCACTAGGTGGGAATTGGCCGCAGTGAACAACTGATACGGAATACGGGCTTTCTTTTCAAAATATTAATAAGAATCCAAAAATTTTCTCTTGTGGCTGATTTGCGAAGCCAGTACTCTAACTAGCTATGCAATTACATAACATTCGATTTCTGAGTCGCATCGAATTCTTTTTAAGGCATACTGATCGGGTGCTATCAAAAGCAACATGTAAGTGATGGTTTTATTTTCAAAATACTAAACGGATGGGTTAATCCAGGACAATTTTGCAGCAAGACAAAGCAAATGAAACATGGAAAAAATGTGTAGCCAGCTGTAGCCAATACTTTGAAGGAAATATTTTTTTTTAATTTCATATAAAAAATTAGATTTTATTATTAAAAAACGCTCACTTCATACCGTTACAGCTGGAAAAATGTTAAACATTGGCCAGTATGTATCTACTAAATGGAAATGTACACAGAGTCGTTTGCAAATAATTTTTCACTTTCATTGTTGAAACTTCGATTTGAGTTTTTATCGATGACAACAGGTTATTATTGTTATCCAATAAAGGAAAGAAAACGTTTCAGTCATAAATAAGAAAATATCTTCTTTTTTGTTGTAAATGATAAACGACAGTGTATCTGTAAGGTGAACAATGTTTTCAAAAATAATTTCTTCTTGCAATTTTACAAACATTGTATAATCGATTATCGAAATGAAGGAAATAAAGATGAGAAGAAGATAAAATAAACATTAGAAAAATAGATGTTTATGGATAAAGATATTTTAACTGTGAAAGTACAGAATCAGCAAGTATCTTACAAATACTACATACAAAGTACAACTAACAGATACAAATAACAATATAAGAAAACAGAGAGAGAGAGAACTTTCTTCAATAATGAAAACATTGTTATAAAAACGAAAAAATGAAACATTTTTCATTACGATATCCAATATTAAGCTATCCGTTTCGATTGTAAATGGTACTGGCAGAATGGTGGATATGGCAAGGGATAGCAACAAATTCAATAATGCAATCAATTTAAGTGAAATCCCATTAATTTAATAAAGCAATCATTAAAAGAGAAACTCTCAACAATATTTTTGTAAATAAAAACAAAATAAAAAATATTCTTTTTATTTCTCAGAAAGAAATTAAAAACAATTTCTTTTTTTTCGTTTTTTTTCTTTATCGAATTTTATTATTGCTGAACGTAATGAATCTTAAATGAATTGTCAAAAGAAATGCATTTCTTTTAAGCATTTCTTTTAATTTTTTTATTATTTGTTTGTAAGTATTATTATGACAAAGCAGATACTGTTAAAGGAAAAGAAGAAAATGCCAATAATTTTTAAATAATCATAATATTATTACCGAAAATACTTTTGTGGTACTGACTAACTATCGAGTTTTACTATTTACTACAAAGGCGGAATGTAATTTGAAAACACTGTGATGATAACATAATAAGGATAGCTTGCAGTGCATAATGTTTCTATTACTTTTACATCATGCTGCGTACATAAATAGCTTCTGCTATCTGGGCAGTATAGTGACAACAAATGGTGGCGCAGAAACGGACGTAATCGGCAAGCTCAATAAAGCGAGTGTAGCATTCGGACGACTACAGCCAACATGTAGGAACTTATAAATACGCAGAGGAACCAAGCTCAGAATATTCAATGCATGTATAAAATCGACATTGTTGATGGAAGTGAAAGCTGTTTAGTATAGAACGGAATCACGCAAAAATTATAGGTATTTATCAATAAGAGTCACAGAACCATATCACATCAGTAACCTGGATCTCCGGAATGAGGCACCCATAATAACACAAATGTCAGAAAACGATGTCAGAAAAACTTTTAATTCTGTATTGATTTTCTTTAACCATCCTTATACTACACGCCATTGACTGTGTATTCAATTTCAAAGTTGTCTACCAGAAACATAAAACTATTTGTAACTATATCTTCTTACTAATGGCATCTTGATTTGTATCCTTTTTCCTTGCAATTCCTTTTTTTCATTTCCTTCTTCTCTTTTTTTACTTTCCTGATGCCGTTGCAACACTTTGTCATTTTTTTTCTTCATCATCTACTCTAGAAGCTGATTTTGTACTTTTTTTTCTCAGTTCTTTCTTGTTTTTAGTTTCCGTAGTGTTCAAGTAGATATTTTTTCTTCTTTTTGTTTTTGTTTTTTGCCATCAACAAAACAAGACTCATTCGTTGGTACATTTATTAACAATGTTCCGATTGTCATTCTTGTTTGGGTGGACTTCAAATTTTTGGTCGAATTCAAATGAAATAAACGAAATGCAATAGAAAATAAATGCAAAAGAAGAATAGAAAATTCAGTTGCTGTGCAATCAGGCGTTAACATTTATAAAGAATTTTCATATTTTGAAAAATAAAAAAAATTCTGACAAAATTTCAATTGGTTTAACGCGACCGGATGACACTCTTCAATGTGAACGAGTATAGAGTGTATCAGTATATATATATTCTGTATGTATCGATATTCGAACACTTTATATTGAATTTAAAAAAAAAAAAATTATTTTTGTCCATATTTAGTTGGGTTCAAGGTGTTTGCTGTTCTAATAAAAATCTGTACAGAAATTTATAATATTGTTGGCAATCACTGTTCACTTCCTTTTGTCCTGTTTGGGAGGACATGCTGATGTAGCATCATTATCGTTTATTAGATTGTTGCTTCTCTTTTGCAAATTAAATTTTAAGTAATATCGAAATAACGAAAGTAAAATTAAATTTAAAAGGAATTTCGATTAGATCGATAACAAATTGTTATTGTAAGAAAGATAAAACTTTAAATTTCTTAAAGAAATAACACAAAACCTTGGCATGGCAAGGTTTTCGTGCGGGCATAATGTCAGGGACACAAAAAATTATGGAATTTAATTACAAAGAAGAAAAAATATAATTCGTGACAACAAATATTTCGCGTACTGAAAAAAGTGGAAGGTCTCACTTCATTTTCAAATAATTAATGCAAGGACCCTCCCATTAGTTCCTTAGATATGGTATTATTAACAGTGGACATAATAAAACGGTTAAATAGCATCTTCTTCTGGTGCTTAATGAACGAAATTCTTTAATACTACACATGGCACAACAAGCAAATACCATCGAACCAAGTCAACAAAAACAGACAAAGGTCAAGTGGTAGATGGAAATTCCTTGTGGCAATCCTATGCTTTAAACAAATCTGAAGGAGTAATAATAAAATTTAAATAATTTCCCCTGAGTATTTCATAACTTAAAGCCACTGCTTGTGTGGGTGTACACTTCAGCTTTATAACAAGGCGGGTGGGTAAAAATGCTGGCAAATTCTCAGGGATATTATGGTTGAGACTTCTCACATGTTCTTATATTGTTCTTGATCTAAAAAAAAAAAAAATTCTTCAGAAAATATGAATCTTTAGAATATTCGTTTCTATATAAATATAGCATACAAATATAGTACGAAAATCGAAGGAGTATGTCCGTCCATACGTTAATGCTTTTCCGAATGATTTGTATCTCTTTCAAGCTAACCATGTTTTGGTAGACTTTACCAACTAGTAAGATGTTGTGATTACCAACTTTCTTTAAATAAACACCCACCACAACCAACCTCTATGAAAATTTTTGGGTTATTGTATTCATCGTATTTGATGGACGAAGTAGGCGAATTTTCGTAATATAATCGACGGCTTTCTAAAGGGATTATTTGGAGTTAATTTTTAAATTTTACACCACCTAGACCAACTTTAAAACTAAATTTGTTTAAAGTAATGCGAGTAAATATCTGTTGCTTACTTTTAATTAATTGTTGCATTGAAGAAATCGCATTTGGAACTTAATCTATGTTTCCATACATTGGAAAGGCGGAATACATAAGACACATAAGACAAAAATCGTTTAGGACGGCCAAGAGATTGTTACCAACCTCAGAAGGAATTTGCAAAATCATTGGAAGCCAGCCATACAGTAGCATTGAAACGTTTGTGCGCAGCAGTATTCATTGAAAAGTAATGTGCGATAGAATGTGCGTAAGAATCTTGGGAGAATTCCGATAAACCAGATTTCAGACGAAATATACTTACTTAATTGGTCACTAACAACCCGATAAACGGATTTCCACCTGCCCTAAAACAGTCTTCCAGGAGGCTCTGCTTCTTGCGCGCTTACGCTACCACACCAATCGATGACAGGGATTCCTGGATTTGGTCCTTCCAACGCAAACAAGCTCGTCCTCTTCGCAGATTTCCTTACTAAATACCCGTCTCGCCGAAGCATGCGCTGCACAACGTTTATGTCTTTGAGGATCTCATACAGCTTACTGTTGGATCGAATGCGAAAATCATCACCAAGTCTCAGTGGACCGAAGATCATACGTAGGACTTTTCTCTTGAATACTCTCAAGGCTGCTGCATCAGTGCTTAATTAAGTCCATACCTCTGCGCCATAAAGAAGCACGGGAATGATAAGCGTCTTGTAGAGTATTAGTTTTGTCCTACGAGAGAGGTCTCTACTACTCAATTGTCTATCGAGACCATAGTAGAACCTGTTGGCAAAAGTGATCCTGCGTTTGATCTCCAGACTGGCATCATTTTTGTTGATAATGGCGGAGCCAAGATAAATTAATTCCTTGACTATATTGAAAGTATAGTTACCGGCCGTTATCTGAGATCTAATACGCCTCTACTTGTCGATAACATATACTTCGTTTTGCTCGCATTTACATACAGACCCGTCTTAGGAGACATCCGTTCAATAGCACTAATAGAGGAAATATGCCAGACACAATGGATTCTTTTAAAGCAAGCAAACAAAAAGGGAGAATATGCGACTAAATAATAACACGTTAGATATGAAGTGATTATGCTCGGAATCGTATACTTTAATGAATTAGCCGTAGTCTAGTAGGTAGTGTGTTGACTAATTAGACGTGAGGCCAACAAAATGAAATACGAAAAATACTTCTTCGGTGACTTCCTCACAGCAGATTTTTGGCAAAACTTCTGAGAGTGAATAAAATTGCCATGAAAACTTTCTGAAAAATATGTTGTTCGCAGTCGACCCGCCACTTGCGGGTAAAATGGACACATAAAACTTAAGTGAAGTGAGAAGTTAGGTCGTAATTCAGACTGAATGGTTGTAATGACCAATTATGTATGTATGCTTCGAAATTGTAGCGAGATCTTACCCTACTTATAGGTCAAACGTTGTTCTGTCTGGCCACCACTTGTTGCGATCGATAAAGAAAGCTTTAAATGAAATTAGTTTAATTTCAGGACAGGGTCGTTTTATTTCTACCACAACATCCAATAGTTTGAATACATTTTTATGGTCCCACAATAAATGTCAAAAATTTTCCATAAAACCTGCATTTTTATGATAAACATTTAATTCTTTTAAATTATTTGCCATCGAACAAAATGTTAATGAAATCCGTTTTCTAAATTGTATGAATATTCGCTTGTATTTTTATTTAGCTCTCAGATATCTTTGTACCTTCAATGATTCTTTCTTTTTTTTCTTTCTTCGGTTGTTAAATTTTAATTTCTTTAGAAATTTATTCATTTTTTTTTGTTATTTATAACCATAAATTGTCAGTTTTTAAAACGTTTTATTTTTCGCTATTGTTGTCATCTCAAAGTCAATAAATTGTTGTCTTCTTTTAGCGTAATTTGTTTCATGAAATATTCAATGAATGACATGAAAGGCCATTTTCTTGAGCAGCATTCATAAAATGACATTTCAGAGTATAACCACACTTAACAAAGGAAAATAAAATAAAATCCAATGAAATATTTTAAAAATAAAATTTAATTTTTCTGTGTGTAATTATTACAGCGGCCGTCCATCTTTAAACGTTAGTAGTAGTCGAGGAGGGTATTTCTTTGTTACGATTGGCTTTTATAACTGTTGAGGGACATTGTTTAAGTACCGTTTGAAAATTGTAAAGAGCACACACATTTTGTTTCGTTTTCCCACACACACACACACATTAAGAAACTCCTTTAAAACGGTATTTTAATATGCCCACTTACAACAACAACAACAACAACAACAACACCAATATTTGCAAAATCTCTCTCTTAGGCTGGCAATAATCTGGTCTTATTTACACTATTGCCTGCAACACTTCTCTGTATGTCTCCGTACATACATATAATTTAGCATAATAATACATAAATTCAACTCATAAATATTCCATTATATTGTCTTGTCTTGTCATTCTATTTTATACACACTTTAAATTGTTTCACTGTGCACTGTGTAAACGTAGACATTTTGTGTTAATGAATGTGTTTTATTGTCTTTAATATCACAAACAGGACAACATAATTGCTGTCTTGTCTTGTCTTGTCTTCGAACGAGGGTCTTAAAATGTTCTTTAAAGTATTACTACTGCTTCTACATTGAAATATTTGCTTAAAAGAGGTGTGAATTTTGTTGCCCACTGTTAACTTTAAATTGTTGAAATTTTTTGTTGTGTGGAATGTTTCCATTGGTGTACTTGGGGCGTTGGAGAAGACATTGTTACTGAATAAATAATCATAAAATTTGTTGGTATTCAAATTGCTGTTCTAGATGCTGTTGCTCTTTTTTTTCTAGGTTTTCCTTGAAATTTTAATGTTCAACGTCCTGTTAATTGTCTTTTCGTATCATAATTGTGGCTTTATTGTAGGTTCTCTAAGTGTAACGCTCAATTTACACTCGTCGTTAGTATAGAGAGGGCCATTTAAAAGTTTGAATTTAAAAATGCAATAAAATAAAAACGGTTTGAAGGTTTGCTAAATTAACTTGTTTTTGTTGTGAAGTACAATAGTTCCGATTAGAAATGGAATATTATTTCATGCATATGGTGGCCGTTGCTGGTCTCACAGTACCTCATTCAATCGGACCAATTTTCGTGTACTATTTCGAGGATCTTCAAATGCTCAATTGTTTCTGGTTTGTTGGGATAATAATTTTCTTTAACGGCGCCCCACAGAAAATACTCCAACGGTGTCAAATCGTAGCTTCTTGGCGGCCAATTGACATCAACCTTTCGGCTATTTAAACGGCCATCAAACTTTTGACGCAATAAAACAATTGTGGCATGAGATCTGTGGCAAGTTGTACCATCGTATTGAAACCAAACATCGTTCACATCAATACCAAGAAAACTCAGTTCTCATGGTGCGATAGTTGCCTCCATTGACCATAAAGGTTGCGCCATCCTCATTTTCAAGAAATATGGGCCAATGATGCCTCCGCTCCACAAGCCGCACCAAACAGTCACTCGTAATGGGTGCATTAGCTTCTGTAAGACCACGTGTGAGTTTTCTGAGCCTCGAATATGGTAATTTTGATTCCTAACGTACCCACCATAGTGAAAATGAGCTTCATACGAAAATATGATTTTTTTCTTTGCAAAATCGACATCATCGTTTAGTTTCTCGTTGACCCATCTAGCGAATTGAAAACTAAGCGGATGGTCATGCAGCTTCAACTTTTGAATCAATTGCACTTTGCAAGGCGTCATACCGAGATCTTATCGCAAAGTTTTACTTAAGCTAGTACATGGAATGTTCAATTCTTGAGAACGATGACGAGTTGACGAGCACGCTTACATTTTGGCGCATTACCAATGAAACCAGCTTCACGAACTTTAGCAATAAACCTGCGTATACCGAGCACTGTTCTCTGCGACCAAATTTTGTACGAGATTTTCGTCTTTGTTTTGGAAATGAATTTCCATTAAATCCCAATGTTGCTCAGGCATAAATCGATTCATAACATTCAGTGGAGGTAATATGCTCAATTTTGTGGCAGAATAGAATGACAGAAGTATTGTCAGATTTGAAATAACCGATGGTTTAAATTTAAACCGATAGATAACCCACCTGATAAATCTTTTCTCTTCATAGAATGTGCTACATCCTAGAAACCAAAATTGCCGGAACGCAATTAATGAAACTACATACAGCTGCATATATAAATGTTTTTACTCATAGGTTTATTGACATGGTCTACCCGTGAATACTTGGAAGATCAGATATTTCTAAATGACAAATAAGTTGTAAATATGATTTCGAAACAAAACTAATCAGTTACCTCAGTAGCACTGAGTAGCATTGAGTAGCATTGAGTAGCACTGAGTAGCACTGAGTAGCATTGAGTAGCACTGAGTAGCACTAAGTAGCACTGAATAGCACTCAGTAGCACTAAGTAAAGCAATCCTAGCACTGTCGCATAAAGTTTTCTAAGATTAAATTTTATCTTTCTAATAACACTTACACAGAATACAATGGTTTTCAAATTATTACACTGTTTATATTCGCCCATTATATTATTTGTGGGCTTATGCTTTATACAGTTGCTCACAAATTATTATCCCCTGTTAAATACATTTCCTATTAATGCAGCCACTTTCAGCTGAGTGTTAAAAAAATCATGACGAATAGAACGCTTTTATTGGCTTAAAATCACATCAAGTTTATTTCAATCATCATCAAACGACTTAAGTGCTATAAAAATCATGATTATAAGAATATGCATACATACATACATGCATGCATACAGGCAGACTTAAATGCGTATTTCATTTCATTTCATTTCATTGCAACAAACGATCAAACTCCTTAATGACATACTCAAACTTTTTAATTGTATACTCAACATCGTTATCGGTAATTTGATGATAGAGAACGATGCGTGCATATGTCCAGTCTCGGGCACTGACCTTTAATACAACTGGCTTTTTACAATCTGCTGTTGTTATCGTTGTTGAACCATCTTGCTGTTCCTGTGTTGTAACTTCACCCAAACGTTTAGAAAAATCACTGGCAGTGATTTTCGGATTAAGCATCTGAATTAACAGTATATTCGAGTGGACATTTGCCAGGTCAACACAAAAGTTGGGACTGTTCAGATCATGTATTGCTAGACAAAAGCAAAAGCAAAAAAAAGAGAGAAAATTAAAAATATTGTATAAATGGAGTCTTATAGACCTTAAACTTATCCCACAGACTTATTTACAGTACAATAGAAACAGACAAATGAATACGGGAGGGTAATAGGCATAAAGCAATGGAAGAATGAAATGAAAAGGGTATGGAGTATAAACTGTTGTTGTTGTTGGGTTTCCTTTGCAAAATGTTTAAGACATAAAACCAAACCTAATATCACTTCAACTCCAAGTCAACATAACGAATTTCAATTCAAGTGCAAAACGACATTTTTTTTCTTTGAAATTAAATTAGGGAGGCTGCATAATTTTTATTTTTTATAGACTTTCAAACTTTAAATACAATCTAGTGAATTGCTTTGAAAAGGGACTAGAGAAGAGAAGAATGTTATGATATTAAACACCTTTCGATACGAGCATCACTCATCTAAGTGCTAAACAATCGTTTTAAGATTATAAACGTACACTAACGAATTGCGAGAAATTTTTAAAATATTAAAGTCTCTGCGATATTTTGGTCTTATTAGGGCTTAGGCCCATGGATGTGCACCGAGTACTATGCGGCGTCACCAAAAATCTTCTGGATATAATCTAGAGGAGTTACATCAATCACTATTTGGAAGGTGGTAGATCGTAGGTGATATTTTATAAATTTTCCTATGGAACTTTAATACTAGCTTACAGATTTAGATGTCCTGTAAGTCCTATGGCACTGTTGCTCATGCATATGATGTTGCAATCTTCATTTTTAAGGCACTAAGAGCTTACACTGTTGCTGTGAACGTAATAGCGTTACCGCAAACTCATTCATGTGGGCAGTGTGTTGGCTTATTAGACGGAAAGTCAGGGTTCGAGCCCCAGACCAGACATCAAAACAAAATATAAAAACTATTTCTTCGGCGACTTCTTCTCAACAGATTTCTGGCAAAAACTCTGAGAGTAAATAAAATTGCCAGGAAAAGTTTCCCAAAAATCTGTCGTTCTGAGTCGACTTTAAACTGTAGGTCCACCACTCATGTATACAATTAACACACACAACATAAGTGGTGTGAGAAACTCGATCGTAATCCTGACTGAAGGGTTGTAATGACCAATTATGTATGTATGTATGAACCATCTGATAAGACCAAACATTTTTATTCAGTTTTTTATTTCAAATTAGACATACATACATACATAATTGGTCATTACATTTATGTTGTGTATGGTAATTTTTATAAATGAGTGGCGGGACCTACAGTTTAAAGACGACTCCAAATAAAGGATTTTTGAGAAGGGCAATTTTGATTACTCTCAGAGTTTTTGCCAGAAATCTACTAAGAGGAATATGCCGAAGAAATATTCAAATATCGTTGTATAGGAGATGTCTGACCTGGTGTGCGAATCATGGCTTCACTTCTAATAAACCAATACACTACCTACTAGACTACAGCGACTTCAAATTAGGCATGAGACCCAAATATACAAATCATAATATCGAAAGCCTCCAGTGTTATAAATGTATGTAGCAAAGCATAGGACATAAGTCTTATACATTCGCTGAGGCTTCTTGATGCGGTAGTACGGAGATATAGTTTACATACATACATAATTCGCCATTACACCGCTTCAGTCTGGATTACGGTCTAGCTTCTCACACCACTAATGTTGTGTGTGTTAATTTTATACATGAGTGGCGGGACCTACAGTTTAAAGTCGACTCCGAACGACAGATTTATAAGAAATTATTCATGGCATTTTTATTTACTCTCAGAGTTTTTGCCAGAAATCTGCTGAGAGGAAGTCGCCGAAGAAATATTTTTTCATATTTCGTTTTAAAGGGTGACCTGGCCTTGCGTCTAATAAGCCAACACACTACCTGCTAGACTGCGGCGACTTGTCTAGTATATAAGTATATAGTTTGGTGACTGTAAATCACAAAGTATTAACCTGCGCTCTAGTGATCACTCAGTCAGTGACACTTATTGATCTGTTTGTGAAAAAAGTAACTAAGACTAAGATTTTAAATCTTAACATTGTTAGCCTGTAGTCTAGTAGTGCAAAAACACATCTTTAACCAGAATTACTACACAAGAAATACTCACTCACTCAAAATCACTGCTTCTCGATCTCCTCTTTAGAAAATGATTACTCTATGAATAATGTATGACGTTCTCTTTCCGATACAACGACTACAAAATAATAGAGATTTGGGGAGTAGTGAGACCCAATCATTTCATTTCCGTATTGTAGGATGATGTGATGTCGTTGAAGTTTGAAGAATTTGAGTGTCAATTGCCACCCAGTGCTCTGAGCTTAAGCCGTCTCTGTCAGGGACGTGATCGGCGGATCGGATGTTGGCGATTTATTTAGCACCAGTCGATACTATTTGTATTCCATTAGACTGACTTTCCTGACTTGCAGTCTTTTGCGTTACGTTTACTGAAGGTTCAAAATTTTCTTCTCCTCAGTGCCACCAGTTTCTTCTTCAAGAACTTTACCATTAACATACAAAATTCGGTTATCATACTGATACAGTAGTTCGTAATGGCTGTCAGCATTAGTGAATATGATGTGAACATAAAGAAATTAATTCAAAACCTATAAATAGGTGCCACCCTATTTTATTCACATTTTACTCCATTCAAATGATGTGACATTTTTTAGGCCCATTCTGTTCACTGATTTTCATCTTTCTTTTGTTCGTCTATTTGCAGACGTTTACGAAAGGCATTGAAAAAGCGACGAACAGAAAAGAGATGAGAAATAATACGGAATGTTTAGGGTAATTGTTATGGCAAAAGTGGTCCTTAAGGCGCAACTCTTTACACACACATACACACACACATACATCCAGCAATAGTGTTAATATGACTGGATGTGTGTTTAAAGAGCACAGAATGCGTATTGTTTGTCTGTATGGCGTTGTGTAAACAAAATAGAATTACTGCAGTGCCAAAAGGACGTAAAGGACTCTAACTGTAGACATTTGTTTATAAACACTGTGTTTATGACTCTCCTTTTAGTTTTCCTACTGACTGAACGGAGTGTTCAGTATAAATGACTGAGTATTTCACCCAAAAGCCTATGACTGTATGAATGAATGAATGAATGTATGACTGAATGACTGATTGTTGTTGATATGTATGCATGTATTTTCCTTCTTTGGCTTTCTTTTTCGCATATAAATTTATAAATTACCTTGTGCTATACGTTTAGTTCTCTGGTGATCCCCATCCAAACGAGGTACTATTGTCTCAAGTGCCACTAAGCCAGCAGCAGCTAAAATACCACATTGACGCATACCACCACCCAAAACCTTACGTAGACGATGAGCTCTACAATGGCAAAAAAAAAATGGAAAGAAAAGAAAATAAACGATAAAAAAAGTTTTTGTTAAAGCAACACAACTGTTTATAAAAGACCAAGACTAAGGCTAAGACTGAGACTGAGAATACAATAAATGCAGGTCCATAAAAAAAACAGAAGAGGAAAACGTAACAAGTAAAAATAATTACTTCAGCAAAAAACTGCTGAGACTGACAGAATTTGAGCAGTTAGTTGTTCTTTTTATTTTCTGTTGTCTCTAGAAAACATCACAAATAGCTCATCTGTTTGTAGCCGTCTTAATGCCGTCTTTATATACTTCTTATGAGTTTTAAAGAAATTCTCTTTAACTGCGAATTTCATTTCTTTGTTTATTGAGATGAAGGAGAAATAGTGGTAGTTTCATGGTTTTTTTTTTGTCAATTTTACTAAGAATAAATGGCTGATGTTAGTGCTTAAGATTGGTAAGATTTCTGCAAATGACATTGCAGTCACAGCTAAGAACAATTATGCAATAAAGTGCCGAAATTATTATCATGAATGCAGCAACGAATGTAGTACCATTTACACGAAGGACACTGTTATAGAAACGCTATACATAGGAATTATATTGGGCAACTAACAAAACTGAAACTTGAATACACAATCCAGAATAACTGCTTTAAAAAGGAGCGCTATAAGAGTTTATAGGTGCCATAGGTAGAGCGTTGGCTTATTAAACGCGTGGCAACGATTAATAAATGAAATATAAAAAAAAATTTTCTTCGGCGACTGCCTCTCAGCAGATTTTTGGGAAAAATTTTGAGACGAAAAATTTTGGCATGAAAAAGTTTCTCAAAAATCTCAAATAAAATTATCACACAACATAAGCGGTGTGACAAACTAGGTCGTAATCCTGACTGAAGTGCTGTAATGACAAATTATTGTTATACGAACACATTCAGCACTAAACGGCCGCACCGAAACGTATTGCAACTTTAAATGAAAATGGTGAGGGTTATGATAATAGCTGCACTTAAACATGCCCTCCATTTAAAGCAACGATTATTAAATGCCTGCCAACATATCGACGACTCCGTTCTATCACATTCTAAGTCGAAAAAGTCTGTTTTGAGTTATGAGCTCTCAAAGTTTTCGCGCGACATACGACTATATGGGTATTCGAAGTAGATTTTTCCCTATAACTTCGGAACAGATCGGCGCATCTTAACCAAATTTTGACACTATTTCAGTTAGAGAACGTAGAATTAAAAATGCAATAACATTAAAAACGTTCTAAGTACACTTAGAACGTTATAGAATGGAGGCGTCGATATGTGCTGTCGAAAAAAGAAGTTGTGAATACCCGATGGATCTACATATCAGAATAGTGTGTAGCAGTTACGTTCATACATAAATATTAGAGAATGTTCCCTATTTACCACACTTTTCTTCAGTCGGAATTTGCTTCGGAGATCAATTTGACCACTGAATTGGTTTTTTAAACTTTTTACAGACTCATCAGACATGAAGCATTTGATTTAATACCACATATAACCAGACAAATATTACGCTAATTAGCCTGTACAAATGTACCTCTACGATAACCAAATTATGTCTATTTATGGTAAAGTACTTACAGAAAACTGCTGACACTGAAGAGAGGAAACTTTTAAGCCTACATGAAACGTATCATAAAAGGCTGTCAGGAAAGGGGTATGTAGCGTCAACTTTGTCTATTGTCATACGCAAAGTGTTAGTTAACGCCAATCTCAACTACAACCATCGGAAATTGACTCTGATCACGATCCCAACCGAGACGAGCCAAGCGCAAACCACTGAGTGCAATGGACACTCAAAATCTTCAAACTTCAACGACATCAAATCATCCAATAGTATGGAAATTAAATGATTGGATTTAACCCCTATCCAAACACCAGATAAGAATTTATATTCATCCATGAAAATCTCAAACGGATCTCTATTATTTTGTAGTCATACCATCGGAAAGAGACCGTCATACATTATACATGAAGAAATCATTTTCCAAAGAGGCGATCGGAAGGCAGTGACTGTGAATGAGTGAGTATTTCTGCTTAAGTAATTTTGGTTAAAGATGGGTATTTGCACATACTCGTAGTGCTAGACCTCTAAACCTCAGCCGTAGTTACTTTTTTCACACACAGATCAATAAGTATCACAGACTCAATGATCAGTAGGGTAGATGGATGTAGAATTTTGTCCAATACTTTGCGATTTACAGCCATCAAACTGTAGTTCGATACTAAAATACAGCTCAGACCAAAGAGCCTTAGCGAACTTTTAAGGTTTATTTCCAAGGCTTTTCTGCATGTGTTGATTGTAATGGAGGCTTTAGATATCATAACTTGTATATTTAGGCATCATGCCTAAATTAAAAAGAAACTAACATTGTAAGCATCTCTACATTTACAGTGGGGAGTGAGATTAGCACTGCTTAAGTGAACAAAATATCATATGAAAAAATATTTCTGCGTCAACTTTTTCTCAACACTCGCATACATATATAATTGGTCATAAGAACCCTTTAGTCAGGTTTACAACCTAACTTCTCACACCTCCCATGTTGTGGTTGTTAATTTTATACATGAGTAGCGGGACCTACAGTTTAAAATCGACTCCGAAAGACAATTTTTTTTTTTTTAGAAATTTTTCATGGCAATTTTATTTTACACTCAGAGATTTTGCCAGAAATCTGCTGAGAGAAAGCCGACGAAGAAATATTTTTTTATTTCGGTATATTGGAGAGATGTGACTCTGAGTGTAAATAAAATTACTATGAAAAGTTTCTCAAAAATCGGTCATTAGGAGTCGACTTTAAACTGTATGTCCTAACACTCTTGGATAAAATCAACATACACAACATGAGTAGTGTGAGAAGCTAGGTTGTAATACTGACTGAAGGGTTTTAATGACTTATTAAGTAAAGGAAGTACGATTATAAAGAAATACATTTCGATATAGAATATCATATCAGCTTGTTAGTTTCGAACAAAATATATAATATCTTAACAGTTCAAGAACACTCGCATTAATTTAATTAAAGGAAAAAAACATTTAATAGCATTTTAGTTTTTTTTATGTGTTCTTAGCTGAAGTATTTAAAAAAAATTCCGAAAATATATTAAAAACACTGTATATAACACTGTACTGCACGTTTTCACCATCTCTACGCTTTGCAAGTAATAAATAAAATCCAAACAGGTGACTGTACAAAAATTAAAGTCATTAGTCTACCACTAAATGGCAATATTTATACCATCCAATTAAGGTTTTGTGTGTCCTTCTATGGTTTCTTTTGTTTTGTTTTGTTTTGTTTTTTTTTTTGTATTTTGGTGCAATATTTAGTAACCTATTTCGGCGGTAATTAATTTTTGGTCCATTAATTTATGTCCGTGTGTGTCTTATTTACAATACAATATACATATACACGCTCTTTTGCAAAATGACAACGAGTTTTTTTTTATGAAATTATTTGCTCTTACAATACTTACTCACGAATAAAGTCCTTAGTGCCGACCAAAACAGAACCCACTGGTGCCGATAGACCTTTGCTGAGGCAAAAGCACACCGAATCAAAGTCTTTTGTTATACGTGCTACTGGTACTTTTAAATGTGCCGCAGCATTAAATATCCTGGCACCGTCCATGTGCAAGGCAATCGTTTTGCCATTTGTCTTTGCGGGATTTTTACAAATGCCGGCCAGTTCATTCAACCATTCGAGAGGTAAAGCTTTGCCGCCGCACATATTGTGTGTATTTTCGACAATCACCAGTGCTGTAACGGGTTCATGGCAGTCATCGTAAAGTCTCAATTTATGTTGCATCTCGTTGAGGCAGAATGTGCCGTCTGTTTTATTTTTAATTGTTGCTAATTGTACACCGGCAATTTGTGCTGCACCAGCTGTAAATATTAAGTTGTCCCAACAACAATTAAATGAATGGCAACACAATTAATAGACATGTCTTTAGGTACATAGGTCTGTCTTTTGTTGGTCTGTTCTTATATCTTTTTTTATTTTTTGTCTCTATTGCGGTACTAACTTACCTTGCTCGTAAAGGAATGTATGTGAGAGATCACCAACAATGGCCTCAGTGCCGCGGCGATGACAATGTACCATGACTAGCAAAAGTAAAAGAAAAACAAGAAGAAAATTCTTTAGAACAACGAATTAATAGAGAATTTAAGAGTACTTAAGAGTTTTAAGTAGAAAACTCATTAAAATTTAAAATTTAAATTAGAAAACAATTTTTGTTCATGTTTTCCAGTAATACCTGCCTTACGTTTTTATTTCCAATTTTTCATTTATTTTTAAAATACTCGGCATAATTTATGCTTTAAAAATAAATCATTTGAAAATAATTTAATTTTGCATTTCTAAGGAAATTCCTTTAGAATTTGGTGCTGCTTTGCAAAGAAAAAAATGTGTTTAAGTATGTACAATACATTAGGGTACAACTTATGTACACATACATACAATGAGCGTCAGAAGCAGCGGTACACTATGGATAAAATTCTAACAATCACCAAACACAACTTTTACCACTTAAGGAGAGTGCTTGAAAAAATTTCTAAATTTTTTGTCGTTTTTTTTTTTGTTTCAATTTTAAAAACTTGCAATGAAACATATTTTAAAATAAAAATAATGGTAATTTTTAAATGTATATTTTTAATGTACATTTTCTTTTGACTCTCACTGTATCTAAGGCACTCAAACTTAATTTTGTTGTCCTCCAATGCCTTGTTTTTCTATCTCATAATGTTATTCACAAAAATTGTTGGGCCTGCCTGCATTTGTTATGAATGGTTTATTGCAAGGAAGGTGCAGTATAATAAGTAAACCAACGGATTTCCCTTCTTTTATAACAGCCCTCTAAAGAAAACAAGGTAAACCTTTAAGGAAACTCTAAGAAATAAATATCGTAGTATATTGTGAATGTGAATTGAAAAGAAATTTTGCTTTAATGCTACTACATAAAGGGTAGATGAAATAAAATTAACCCATGAAGAAAAAGTATTGCCGAAAAGGACATTCAATATCCTGTCAAGTATCATGTCAAGTAATAAATTACATTCGTGAATGAATAGAAAAATTATAACCTCAAGTATTGGATTAAAAACTTTTTATTTCCTCCCGTTTCTTTCACTGTCCTGGAAAAAAGCAGCGAGAAAAAATTCTACATACAGTGGTGTATGTAGACTTTTTTCTTTGACTGTATGCTCAGATGGTTTTGGAAGTCTATTATTATATTCGTATTAATCTATGCCTCGTTCACAGTTATTCTAAAATGTTTATTGCTTATGATTATGATTTTAACAAATTATTTTGGGAGGGACAGCGTCTAATGGCAAATATTTCGTTAATTTTATACGTAACAAACCATATTCCACATTCATAGAAAAACACAGATGGAACATATGGTTTGAATATGCTTGTTTTAGTCTTAACGCTCTAAACGGTAAAGTTCTACACCTTATGCAGCTGTGTATATCCACGATATTCATAACACCACTATCAACAACTTTTACAATTTCAGCTACTACTTCTAACATGGCACCCAAACATCACAAGCTGGTTATAAGATTCAAGGTGATACCAAATCAATCCCTTTGCCTAGTTGGCAGTTGTTTGCTACAAATCTTTATTGCTACAAAACCCAATATCAGGGCCGAGCGAAAGTTCTAAGATAGTCGAAAAGGCTTTAAAGGCCAACAAAGAATGAAGACATCGTAATCTAGTAGGCAGCGTGTTGGCTTACTACACGTGTGCTCAGGGGTCAAAACCCGGGACAGCCAACAAAAATTCAAAAAATGAAAAAATTATTTTTCGACGACTTCCACTCAACAAATTTCTGGCAAAAACCCTGAGAATTAATAAAATTGCCATGAAAAGCTTCCTAAAAAATCTGTCGTTTGGATTCCATCTTAAAATGTGGGGCCCGCCTCTCATGTATAAAAATAGTGTACACAATATAAGTGGTGTGAGAAGCTAGGTCGTAATCCTGACTGAATGGTTGTAATGACCAATTATATATGTATTTATGTGCCACGAAAAGTTTTTTAAAAAAATCAGTCATTCGGAATCGACTTTAAATTGTAGGTCTCGCCACTCGTGTATAAAATGAACACACACAACATAAGTGGTGTGAGAAGCTAGGTCGTAATCCTGACTGAAATATTGTATGTAAGAAGAATGGTTTATTTTTCTTCTCGATACTCTAAACCAATAGCATAATAGAAAATAGAAAAATGTGAGAAACTAGGTCGTAATCCTGACTGAGGGGTTGTAATGACCAATTATGTATGTATGTATGTAATAGAATAATTTATGTTAAGGTTTGACTAGAGTTTAGTGTTTTAGCAGAGCAGGGAGGCTTTTTTACATATCTTTTGTTAGAAAGTTTAAAAATTATTTTTAGTTGCCTCTATCAGCGCCTGCATATTGTCTTTGTGCCCAATGGATATCGCATAGCCATGACAAAAGATCAACAATTAGTTGAATAACAATTGAAACGAAAGCTCGGGATATGGCCTTACAAACCGAAGACAGTACGCTAAACATTAAAATGATTCGAAACAATTAATTTAAGCGGCCAAGATCAACTTATTTATGGAAATTGCCTAGAAATAAAGGCCTTTGCGAACGTATATTGGGTATATCAGTGGGTATTTCGCTATTACTGGACCTTTGTATGAAGCATTCCAAATATCTTGAGTAAGATTTTGTTATCTTCTGTTGCCTTTAAATGGGTATGTAGCAGAGATCAACAATGAATCGTTTTTTGCGCTACTCATAAGCACTCATGAAATATTGAAATTTAACTACTTTGATTCATTCGTACCCAACGTTGATTTATAAGTATGAGTACAATGAGTATGAGTACTGCGCTGACATCAAACTCATACCATTCGAAATATGTTTGATTCATAAGCCTGCACATTCGGATTCATAACTTTAGAAAAATACTTTTAATACTCATAAATGATTCGAGTGATTCGAATCATTCATCAAAATTTACAGTCTTAGCTGTTGTTGCATTTTACAAAAAAAAGGAGAAAGAAAAATACAAAGACAGCAAGCAAAGAGACACACAACCTTCTAGTGAGTATTGTAGTGTTCGTACGCGAATCATACTTATTTTGTGTTGCTTGTAAATGTTGAGTCATGGAGAGTCGAAATCCACAACATCATAAATGTTGTTCTGTATGAGTATGATGATTACTTCAAACTTTGAATATGAGTAGTATGAGTATAATATTAAAATAGGTATGAATGCGTATAAGTATCAGAAATTATGAGTATGATTCGATTCTAGTCATCTTTTTGAATACTCATAGCTGATCTCTGGTACGTAGACAATCTTACTTACAACTTTATGTCATCTATTTCCTATTTAAGCTGATAAACAAACGGTTTAAACGATTGGAATTTTTTAGTTGTAGGAACCTAAAAATCTTTTTATAAATTTCGCTTAACCCACTTAATGGGTTAATGTTTTACTTATAATATGCAAATTATAGCCAACTTTATATTTTACAGCCTTAAGCCTAACAAGCAACTATAATTTCCCTTCACAACTTACTTGCTAATAAATTGGCCATTGTACCGCTTGGCACAAACAGGGCTGCTTCCTTTTCAAATAATAAGGCGGACTTTTTTTCCAATTCCAAAACGGTAGGATCTTCGCCATAGACATCATCACCAACAGCAGCTTCAAACATGGCCCGACGCATTTCAGTTGTTGGCAAACTTACCGTATCGGAACGAACGTCGACGACATAATATGGTGATTCGTTGGCTTCAAGTGTCGGTGGTGACATGTTGACAAACAGTTAAAACAAAAAAATTGTAAAGTTATGGCTGAAAAAAATAACAAAAAAAAAATATGAGAATGAGAAATTAATTAAAAAATAACAAATTTTATTTGCATTTTCAGTTGCTAGAATAATTGCAATGGAAAAAGTGTGTCTTTCAATTAACAAATGGCCAGCAGTGCAATGCCATACCTCCCCTAAAGAGTTGCTGCAATGGCTATGAAAGACAGGTCTTGAATTTAAACATGATTTATTAAAATAGAAATTCACACCCATGCAGTGACAGTCACACAAGGAGACAGATAGGCAGACATTTATTTTATGGAATAAAATTAAAAAAACAATGCGGCTGTGTTTAGTTTTAGCATACCAAACAGCCGATGTCAATCATCTAAGGAGAATTAATGACTGATTAAAATTACAAAAAAAAAGAAAAAACATTTAAATTAAATTATCAGTCAAATAATATATGTATGTTCTGTTATAGTTTTGATAATAGGATGTGACGTGTAGCATTCACAATTTATAACGTGTGCTAATGCTATTAAGTGGTCATTATACTCGGGAGGGTTTAAAGTACTTTATATTGGTTTTGTTTGTTTTTTAATTAAAATTTATTAAATTCGCAATTTCAATAATTCTATAAATACTTTAGATAATACGTATAATACTTTGGAAAAGTTAAGATAGGTCTTCTATTCGTATTAAGACTAGGTTAGGTTAGGTTCAAGTGGCAGCTTTGATACCAAAAGCACACACAGGGCACGCACAGCGGCCCGTTGTGACACCACAGGTAAACTCAGTCCCTGTACTGACCGAGTTCCACCAAACTAGGGAAGAAGTTGGTCAGTGCAAGGTCTGCACATTAAAAGCACGACTACCCGAAAGCACGACGACCACAAGTTTGATAACCGAAGCCATGAAGTCTCCGTAGTCTAGAAGGTAGTGCGTTGGCTTATTAGAAATAAGGCCTCGGTTCAAACCCCAGATCAGATGTCAAAACGAAAACATAAAAAAATATTTCTTTGGCGACTTCCTCACAGCAGATTTCTGGCAAAAACTCTGAGAGTACATAAAATTGACATGAAAAGTTTCTCAAAAATCTGTCATTCGGAGTCGACTTCAAACTGCTCCCGATACTCATGTATAAAATGAACACACACAACATAAGTGACGTGAGAAACTAGATCGTAATCCTGACTGAAGGGTTGTAATGACCATTATGCATGTATGAATAAAATTGCATGAAATTACCACTATGTTTGAGTATTTGGGTAATACGTCTCCTCTCCATCATGGACTAATTGAGTTTGGCAATTAAGTAAGATTCCTCATTAGTCCAGGATAGGTTGGCGACCCGGAAGAATTGTTGCCTAATGGCCAATTTAATCGAGATGAGTGGCATACCCAATTCGATTGGCGAGTATTCCGGAAGGATTGTACCTGCTCTGTCAAGCTTATCGGGAATGTCCCTGTAACAAGGAACCCAGAAAAGCGAGACGCTGAAGCATTCAGAGAGGACGTCGAGACAATGGCGACACCCCCTGACGCGTTTGGAGTTGACGGTAACGCTGGAAAGGATATAATTGCAGATCGACTATCAGAAAAGATCGAGATTCAGATGGAAGGAGCACCGTTGCTGCTTATCCATTGAGCTGCATGGTTAAGACTAACGCCTAATGGAAATAAGAAAACTTTTCATATGAAATTTAATAACTTAAAGATACATATCTTTACTTTCGTTCAAAAAATTGGCTTTAAAATCGAACACAACAAGTACGAACAATCGCAATCCAAACAATATTAAAGTCGAGCTTCATTTTATTTTGTCAGAAACTTTTCCTTCAACCATTACAACTGTAAGTTAGAAGTTGGCAGAGTAAAATTTGGGAAAACTTTCTGAATTTTTTTTTTCCATTTCTGCCAGATTGCACTTCCTTGGGTGGTGAATATAATATGATGAGTACAACAGAAATAAAATATGTGTGGCGAGCCAAAACTAGTACAGCATTTTAGCAGCACAACAGTGTATCGGAAAGCCATTGATTCTGACAGGTCTGGAGATTAGACAGAAATGAGCTATCCGGCTGAATAACGATTTTACAAAAATGTTTCAACAAAACGCAAAGAACTTGGGGAAAACAATACTTAACTTAACCACCCACGAACTCAAATAAACGCAAATGGATTCAATTTAGCAATGGAACATACAAACCAAGTGCGAGTATTCTAGAATGCGAAATTACACTTGATTAGTTTAAGCAAAGTAGGTATAAAACAGTTCACATATGAGTCCATCACTTTATACCAGACCAAAGAAATTGGGCCTTAAAACTGGAGACAATGTTGTATATAATTCCTATTTGCTCCTTTAAGTCACATACGACAGTCAGAAAGCATCTACTTTGTTTTAGTTTTACTGCTTTGACGAATCCTAGCTTGATATCAGAACTATCTGTCTTATGTACTGGTGGATGTTTATGGCACTGCCTGACTTCCAACGATGTTCATTGCTAACTGCAATGGCCACAGTCAAGTCTGTTTAGTGGTCAGTGGGTGGATGAGTGTAATTATATCTTTAAAAAGAACAAACAAAAGTGTAATCCACTATTGTGAAATCAAACACCAACGGATTAACCCTTCAGTCAAACATCACTACAACCCTTCAGTCAGGATTACGTCATGAGCGGCAGGACCTACAGTTTAAAGTCGTCGCCGAACGACAGATTTTTGAGAAACTTTTCATGGTAATTTTGTTTACTCTCAGAGCTTTTGCCAGAAATCTCAGAAGAAATATTTGTTATATTTCATTTTGCGATGTCTGGCGTGGGGTTGAACTCACGTCTAATAAGCCACCAGACTACCTACTAGACTACGGCGACTTCAATTGGAAAGTATTGGGCGTTAGTAAAAAAGCAGTTGAAAGACACACAAAGCTTAATCACAACTTAAGTTGAAGTTAATAGGCTAACTGATAACATTATAAAAATGTATGCCTTGAAGAAGTTCCAGCAGAAAAAAAAGAAATGTTAGAACCTATTTAAGGCTTTTTATTTTTGATCCAGTAGAAGTTAAACAGAATTTCTTTTATATTTCAAATACATTTAAATTCTATTAAATGTTAAATTTAGTTTTTATTTTCGTGCACTTTCCTTAAATATCTACGGCTAGAACAATATAAAACCTGTTTGTGTAAATAAAATTGATTTAAAAAACTAACAACAAAAACTGAAGAACCTGCTAAAACTAGTAAAACAAAAAGAAAGAAACATATATTTCCAGCTATTACTCCAAGAGTTGACACAACCGCAAGAAGATCAATTCGTTCAACGTATATAATTCGTATGTATATTGTATAGAATCAATCCCTTGGATTGTATATAAAATTTTTATTTTTCAATAATTATTAAAATACTTCAACACTTTCAATATAAACAGATACTCAATGCTAATGTCCCGTGTAATATTTTTTATTTGTTTGCAAATATTTATTCACTTCAATAGATCGCCTTTCATTGGAATATTCTATGTGTGATTATGTAAGTTTCGATCTACTTCGGATAGCAATTCATTCCAAATTCAACAGTTGGAGTATATGTACACTTTTAGGAAATATGCATCTCTTCAAACACTCAATTCTTTTTTTTTTCTTTCTTTTATCAGTACACTGTTTAGCTTAATAAATTTAATTTCTTTTTTAAGTTTTTTTCTTTTGTGTTATTCAACTTAAAATTGTTTTATGCATAGGCGCTCATAGATTTTATTGTTGTTTGTTTAATTTTCTTTTTTTTATTGTGTGGTTTATTATTTAATAACGTAAGACTAACCTCTCGAAAATTTATGCCCGCTTATCACGCTTGTCCAGCAAACACTATCGTCAGCTCTTTTCGTTGTTTAATATTTTATACACAGCCGGCTAATGTTGTGGAGCGTATCTCTTAAACATCTGTTTGTTTGTGTTGTGCTAGAATAAGAGATCAATTGGTTTTCTCTTTTTAGTGGAAATACAGATCTATTATTTCTCTTTATAGACAATACAACAATTAACCCTCAAATGGCATATAAAATGTTTTTATTTGGTGTAAATAAATATAAAAACAACTGAGTTTAATGTGTATAAGGGCAATTATTACAACTTTCCGTTAAAATTGGGTTCAGTTAAAGGTAACTTTAGCTAAAGGGAAGTTTAAAGTAAAGAAATTTTTTTAAATGCAGTGGCAAAAACGGACTTTATTTTTTTTTATTCTTTATGCTCATTTTGTTTATATTTGAAGTTGCCATATTGAAAAGAATATATAATATGGCAAATTCTAACATAAACTTAACTTTAAAAGTTACCGGTCGGATGATCCGCCATTTAGCTTAATGCTCACTTCCACCACTCCAATCTTCCACTTATAATAATGAAAAACAATTTATCTACCCTTTAAAATATTACATTTAGTTAATGACAAGTTTTAACCCTAAGAATGTATTTTCAGCAACAAAATTCAAAATTCTT
Organism: Sarcophaga carnaria; assembly: GCA_958299815.1. NCBI lineage: Eukaryota > Metazoa > Arthropoda > Insecta > Diptera > Sarcophagidae > Sarcophaga > Sarcophaga carnaria. The sequence continues at coordinate 44,390,239 of OY283150.1, forward strand.
TCCATGAAATCAAGAGAGACTCAAGTTATGTTGACATTGCTGCTCAGTAATGTTAGGGAAGACTTTATTAATCGTTTTACTTCTAAATAACGTTTTTGAATTGATGAAATTGTAGTTTAAAAATTAATCTCTCCATGAAGTTCATAAATCATTTTATGGTCAACATAACCGACATAGTGAATAAACGATTGACGAAGTTATTAATGATTTATTTTCCTCGATTCAAAATCGTAAGCACGACAAATGAATGTACTTACTGCAAAAAATATTGTTGCTAATTTGAACCTGGGGGAAGATAAGCGTTTTTATCAAAAAAAAAAAATTGATTTTTAGTGATGACGCTTAATAAGCAAAATTACTGCATTTGCAGCAAAGACAATAATCCTCCAGGCGTTTCAAATCTTTAATGCAAATATCCAAAAGAATTGCGTGTTTGGTACTGTTTACATCGCTCCTAATTTCCTATAAAATTAACAAGGAGCTGTCGATATAGTCGACGACAAGGGCTATCGAGCCATTAACAGGCTCAGCGTCAACGACGTTTGCTTCCAACAAGACGATGTCACTTACCGTACAGAATGTTTCACTATCGATTCATTGAAAATTCAGTTTTATAACAAGTTTCTTTCCACACGTTGTCTTAATCCCATGGCCCCGTCGGCTTTTATTTTTAATAGGATTATGTGAAGTCATTAGTTGAAGCATTTGAAGCCAATATTCATGCCACCATTGCAAGGCGGCGAATAAGCCACAAGCCACAGTGGTGCCCCAAGCCAACATAACGCATGACATTGGTAAAATTCAGCCTGTTTTGTGCGCTATAATCATTAAAAATTTGACATTTCGTAAGCGCTTTACCCACAGAGCTCTGGCAGACATTTGATATTGGTTGTGATATACACATATTTTAATGATAAGAAGCACTTAACGAAAGATTCCTTGTAAACGAATGCATTTTTTCAATTTCCAATTTTCAATTTTTCCACCTTCTTCAATTATTTTGGCCATTGGGTTGGAAACTCTTTAGCAGATGCAGTATCTCTTGAAGCTATTTCACCTTTTATTTTGATATTATGAAGTTTATATCTCTCTACACTGAAACCATCCATTACTTGCAGAAAATTTATTTTTGTTGTCATCAATGGCTTCTGAAGACGTTGATGGTTCCATATTTTTTATCTGTCAGGCCTTTCCAATGGGACCACTTTCCTTTTAATAGGTCCGATGGATCCAGAGTTATAAGCGTTTAAAAATTTCTATTTACCTCTGGACTTTCTGGACTTGGCCTTGGACTTGCTCGTATTTATTTTGGTACTGTCTAAAAGTATGAGGTTAGGGATTTCCAATGGGATCACTTTCCTTTTAGTAGGTCCGATGGATCCTGTGTTATAAGCGTTTATAAATTTCTATTAACCTCTGGACTTTTTGGACTTGCTCGTATTTATTTTGGTACTATCTGAAAGTATGAGGTCAGGCCTTTCCAATGGGACCACTTTCCTTTTAATAGGTCCGATGGATCCAGAGTTATAAGCGTTTAAACATTTTTGCTTACCGGTATTTACTTCCTGCGTGATTCTGTTGGCCTGGTATTTGACAAAAAAATTGCGACAAGAAATTTGAATAGAAAAACCGTTTCCCTGTGTGTGTGTTTGTGTGGGTGATGAAAAGACCTCGCTTATACTTTTAAAGTTAAACTTTCTAGGCTTGGACTTGCTCGTATTTATTTTGGTACTATCTGAAAGTATGAGCTCAGACCTTTCCTTTCCTTTCCTCAGAAAGAACCTCTTATTTAAACAGGCGAGGAATTATTCTATGGTGTCTATAGAGCTCTGTATGAACCTGTTGGAGAAGAATACTAGAAAATTAATTTAATAAATATTTGAAATGGAAAATAAAGCCTTACAAGTCTAATTTTTTTCAAAAACAAAGTCATATTATAGTTTCCTTCAAAATTTTTGTTAATTTATTCACAAATTAAAACATTTTAAGTTCCACCCATCCATAGTAGTCGCTCACTCAGACACTTTAAAAGACTTTTTGTTACACTTTTGAATTCTCTTAAATTTTTGCAATATTAGGCCTTCTAGGCTATAGGTTGTATAGTCAAAATTATCCAGAATTGTGTTCAGTTGATGGCCTCGTTATGTATAAAAACTTACTATCTTCATGCTGTGGATATCATGCCTTTGTCGATGTGTAAGATATATCTTAGAGCTACCCCATGTTACCGCAGCTTCATTCAAAAAAAAAAAAAATGGGATCTGGAATTTAAATTCCTTTAACCTGCGTTTTGTAAAGGAGTGGCTGTTTGCATATTTCTTTAAGTGATTTGTGAAGTCTATAACCGATCCAACAAAATTCTCAAATGCCGATAACAATGTCTCCAGATCTGTTTTTCAAAGTTTTGTTTTTGTTGAGTCAGCAATTATTTTCGATATCTTCTGTAGCAAACCAAGTCACATATTTGCTGTAAGGATAATAAGGATAGTAAGGATAGAATTTAAAATTTAAAAAATTTATATTTAAGCTTTAAAAGTACATCTAGAAATCAAAGCATTTTAGGTTTGAATACCATAACTTTTGCATTGGGTTGTAACTCCTTTCTTATATAGTTTTAAGATGATACCATGTTGTCTGGTCTTGTATCTGGCAAAATAAAAAATTTGATACATAGGCAATCGCCTGTTGATACTTACATACACAATTGGTCGTTACAATCTTTTAGTCAGCATTACGATCTGGCTTCTTACACCACTTATGTTGTGACCTACAGTTTAAAGTCAAATCCGAACGACAGATTTTTGAGAAACTTTTCATGGCAATTTTTGCAGAAATCTGCTGAGAGGAAGTAGCCGAAGAAATATTTTTTCGTATTTCGTATTTGGTTGGAGATATCTATCTTGGGGCTTAAACGATGGTCTCACTTCTAATAAACTTACGCACTACCTACTGGACAATGGCGACTAGTCTAGTCTAGTCTAGCGGGTTATTCGTGTCTTAATAAAACGTTACAAAAAAGTCCGTGCTCTTAAATCGCTCATGCAGAGTATCCATGAGCTGTATGGCACGTAGCGCCGTTGTGTTGAAACCAATTGTCGTTGCTGTCTACATCATTCAATTGAAGCCAGAAGAAGTAGGTAATTATTAACCTGTAGTATGCGCCGTTAACAATAATGGCCTTGCCTATGTCGCTCAGAAAGAAATATGGACCAATGGCTCCCCCAGACTAAAATTTACAAAAAACAGTGATATTTTCTGGATGCATTGAACGCTGTTGGATCTCATGTTGATTGGTATTGTCTCAAATTCGATAATTTTGTTCGATTTTAGCCCAATGGGCCTCATTGATGAATATAATTTTTCGATTTGAAAAAGCACGCGGTATATGTATTTCTCTTCTAGTCGTCGTAGTCTAGTGGTTTAGCTTATTAGACGGGACGCCACGGTTCAAACCCCAGGTCAGACATCTCCAACAAAACGAAATCTGAACAAATATTTCTCCGGCGACTGCCTCTCAGCAGATTTCTGGCAAAATCTCTGAGAGTACAATAAAATTGCCATGAAAAAATTTCTCAAAAATCTGTCATTCGAAGTCGACTCTAAATTGTAGGTACGTACCGCCACTAATGTATAATATTAACACACACAACATAAGTGGTGTGAGAAGCTAGGTCATGAACCAGACTCAGAGATTATAATGACAAAGATATAATGACAAATTGATAAAACAATATTATTATTTCCAGGAGGTGTTTGTGATTTGGTAAAACAGACTGAATTTATGTATGACTTATTAACCACCATATTTTTCTCATCGTAAGTTAAATTTCTGTTTTCATAAAAATTTTATATTTTCCAGCGATTGTTACCATAACTCTCTAATTGAAGTATAAAATGGAATGATCCGGAAGTATTTGATGTTCCCACATTAACATCTGTTGCGATGGCTGATACAGAATTTTTTATCTCCTTCCTTCCATTGATGGCTTCAAAATAAAATCGCTCATAATAAATTTTATTTGTTAAACAAATCCGTTTATTTGCGACAAATGTAAACTTTTGCTTTGATTTAATTTTTAAAGTTAATAAATCTTTAACACCTGCAAATGGAGGCTAAAATCAGGTACAGGAATATAGGGAAAAACCAGGAAAGCCTAGTCGAACCGTTTGTGTAATTCAGTGTAAGAAACTTCGTTTTATTTTTTATCACAAATAAGCCAGACAATAAAAGTTTTATTTTCGTTTTTTATTTTTTCAATTTTCTTTTTTTATATTTTTTTGGTTTGTTTTTCATTTCGTGCTTAACTTTCTTTTTTTTTTTTTGTAGATGCTGATGCCATGTCATATTCAGCAGGGTTTATTACCAACTTTTTCTTGTGCATTCAATAACGATGCCGGTGTGTATTAGTAGAACGGTAGATAGGTATGTAAGCAGTTTTGAAGTGTTAAATTTCTATCCGTTTCCTTATCATCTACCTGTCCGTCGTTCTGTATGTTTTTCTGTCTGTCTATCTGTCGTTTTGCCTTGGTGTGCACGGTAAATTGCATGCGCCAGTTTGATAGTGGTTATTTAAGCTGAGTTTTACTTTAAGTGGCAATGGCTTTTGAATCCATAACTAAACGGGAAGCTAGAAAATCTGTTTAAAATGTGTTCCACTGTCTGATGTAACGACGTTCTCAATGAAGTTAAACGCCTAGTAGGCAAACGGCATTCAATTGTTTTAAATCGTTTTACTTTCTTTCTGTTTCCAACTTCATTACGAAAGAATTCGGAGGTTTTAGTTCTTTTTTTTAGCTTTTTTTTTGTTTTTACTTTTACGGAATTATGTTATGCGGGTAAAAAGTTTCATGTTTTTATCTGCGTTAACAAAAAAAAAAAAGAGAAAAATTTTTATAAAAAAACGAAATAAAAAAACGTAGTATTCACTGCAGACAGATTATGAAAACTTCTGCTGTTGAATTCCATGCTTAAAACGATGAATGAGGAAGAAAAAAATTTTAAATGAACTTGAGCAAGATGCCATGTATAGAGTCAGTCAGTCATCCCCAAAATAATTGAATTGGGTAATTTTCAGTCCACGGGTTAATAAATGTTTAAACTCATGGATATCACGGCCGACCACAGTAAAGACTTTTTCAAAAGGTCAATAAGATAAGGCATAGAGTAGTTACTGGCTTAAAAATCCCACAATCTAATCATTGCTATGACCCACAGAGTCACATGGGACATTCCTCTCCGATCTGGGCACAATACAGACTTAAGTGGTATAAAGCTCGGAGGGGCACAGAGTGTTTTCCATCGATGATCGTCTTTGGTAAACATTAATATGTTATTGACTCCTCCGATTGCCTAGCAAACGAATATTCCCTGGCCTGGTAACCGACTGCAGAAGCATTTGGTAGTGATACTGGGATTTTAACTATCCACAGTAGTTGCAATTGTTGTCTTATCTTGATATTTGTCTGTACACATACAGTTATAGAAAAAAAGAAAAATCGTGTTTTAAAGTTTGATGAAGAGATGAAGCCCGAAGCAAAGGACTTATCTGTGATCTTATATTTCATAATCAGTCTAATATAGGACTCAAAGTATTTTCAACCAATGGCTTTTATGTTCAATACAGGAACAAGTTTTATTTTTATTTCTCGACATGATAAAGAAATATCAAACCTGATCTTTCTGTCGATTTTTCTTTTTGTTATTTCACTTCGTTGAAGCTTTAATTCCATAGTTTTTGCCAAGCTGTTAGGAAGTCTATTATCACTCCTTCAGAAAGCATTGTTTTTTTTTTGTGTATTTTCATTAGATTATCGAATAAGACCTCTTCATCATGGTAGTAAAAACCATGCATGATGATCCTTGTAACGGGTGATTTTTGATGAGCTATAGGAAAATTTTTCAAAAAAAAAACACAAAAATTTCAGAAATATGCATGAAATCTTTATTTGAATCGATAGTACGGTCCATATAATTTAATATTTGAATATTATTTCATGCAAATGTTGACCGCGACTGCGCCTCAAATGGTCCATCCGCTTAGTCCAATTTTGGCATACTCTTTCCAACATTTCGGCCGGTATCTCACGAATAAATGCTTCAATGTTGTCTTCCAATGCGTCAATTGAAGCGGGCTTGTCTGAAGTCGTTAAATGGCCCGATCTAGGCGGTCAATTAACCAGTCCCGAACGTGAAATAAAATGTTCACCGAACTCGCCTCTCAATAAGTCCATTGTTACGCGTGCTGTGCGGCATGTGACACCGTCTTGTTGAAACCGCATGTCATGAAAGTCAAGCTCATGCATTTTGGACAAAAAAAAGTTGGATAGCATCTCACGGTCCAATGATGCCACCAGCCCATAAACCGCACCAAACTGTGACATTTTCTGGATGCATTGGTAGCTTTTGCAATGCTTCTGGCTAATCTTCACTCTAAAATCGACAATTCTGCTTATTTATGTATCCATTGAGCCATAAATGAGCTTCGTCGCTGAACACAATTTTTCAATAAAGAAGTGGATCTTCGGCCAACTTTCCAAGAGCCCATTCACCAAAAATTCTGCGTTGCGGTAGGTCGTTCGGCTTCAATTCTTGCACCAGCTGTATTTTGAAAGGCTTCACACCTAAATCCTTCCGCAAAGTTTTCCACGTGGTTGAGTAACAGAGGCCCAATTGCTGCGAACGGCGACGAATCGATAATTGATGGTCATCATTAACACTGGCCGATACAGCTGCGATATTTTCTTCAGTTCGCACTCTACGTAAGCGTGTTGGTGGTTTAATGTCCAACAATGTAAATTTGGTGCGAAATTTAGTCACAATAGCCCGAATAGCCGCTTCAGTGGGTCGATTAAACTGACCATAAAATGGAAGAAGCGCGCGATGAACTTTCTTAACAGAGCACGCATTTTGATAATAAAATTCAATGACTTGCAACCGTTGTTCGTTTGTAAGACGATTCATGGTTAAATTATAGACCAAACTGAAGATATTTGACAGTGAAACAAAACACGAAACGTGCGTGAGCTGTTTAAACCAGTATTGCCAAAGAGATAATAGCTAAAAAATCACCCGTTAGAATTAGGAAACCCTAAACGATAACACTGAGATATCAATCTCCATACACGTTCCTAAAAGGAAGCCGGAAAATATGTTTTTAATGTGCGCCACTGTCTGTTATAATGTTCTGTTTTAAGTTAAACGCCCAGTATGCAAGCGGAATTCAATGCAAAATCAAATTTTCAATGTTCTTTACAACTGAGGTTAACACAAACCTTTTAATACAACTCTCGGTTATTTATCACAAACTCACGTCTTATTACTGACTTACTATTTTCGTACTTTTATGTGTTCTTGTAGTTTACTAGTTTTGTTTTGCTGGCTTTCTTGTAATTTTGTTGTTATTTGAGTAATTCTGTGTGCCTTATAATGTGTGTATTATGTTGTTGTCTGTTTATCTTATTTCTTGGTAACTACGTGATCTTTTTTCGGTGTTGTGTTGTTGTTTAAGTGTTTTGTTTTGCTTACTTTTTTGTAATTTCCTACTTATATATTTATGTAATTCCATGTACCTTATGATCTGTGTATTATGTTGTTCTCTGTGTAGCAATACTTTTAATCTCTAATAAATTAAAACATGATTTATTTTTTATTATTTTTAATAGTTTAACAGTCAAATATTTATTTATTTACTTATTTATTGATTTATATTTCGTTGACATATTCTATGAATTGTTATTATTGAATTATTTTTCAAAAATTTCTTTACAAGAGTGCTAATTTGTCTAATTAAATTAAAAATTATAAATGATTGTATCAGATTAATAGTCTTTACTAATAAATTACAATTAAATAACATCAATAATAAGTTTTCTTTTTTTTCTTTTTAATAATTTATTACTACATTATGATTTATTCTTCATTTATTTGTTAATTTTTTTTTTAATTTCTTTGTCACACAGTATACTACAAATATAAATTATTACAGATTTAGTTGTCAAAAAAATAAGAAGGAAACAATAGAAAGAAAACAAAGAACAATTAAAGGCAAATAAAATATTTATAAATGATAAACACAATATTTAATAAAATTGTCTTTAATTATTGATTAAATATTAAAAGGGGGCATTCTTTTAAAATTAATTGGAATTTTTAATTTAAATTTATTCATTTTTCTATGCATAATTTTAATTGTTTCTGTGAATACCCTTAATAGTTTCATTCTTTCTTTGTGTTTTAATTTTTTATTTTTTATTTTATTTTCTTTGCAATTTTCATTCAAAAATTCATTTGTTTGCAAGTGAAATTATTAATTTATTTTACAATATTGCGATGTTTTTGTTTATTTTATTTATTTATTTATTTATTTGTTTTTATATACAAAACTGCAAACATACACGTAAGGTACTTTAGTTTTAAATAAATATTTTCTTTTCTTCCTTTTATATATATTTGATCAAGTATTTGCGTGTTTTTTTCTGTATTTTTTTTTTTGCTTTCTTTTGTTTCTATTAATCATAGAAAACATACATATTTTCCCTTTTTTTGGTTTTTTTGTTTATTAAAAACTACAAACTAAAATAGTCATAATGAGAGAAAATCAAATGCAACAGAAATATTGGGGTATTTATGCATAAGAATTTGTGTAATAAAGCTGAGTTCTTTTTATATGATTTTTAATTAAATAAAAATATATTTAAAATATATATGTATGTATGTATGTGTGTATATATGCATAAATGTTATCAACATAATTTAAGTATAAAATAAAAAAAAGAAAATTTCAAAAATTCTAAATGAAATTTCAAATATGATTGATATTTCTTTGGTATATTCTAATATTGCTAAAGGAAAATGCGATTAAAATTAACAAAAAAAAAAAATAAAAATAAATTTATAAATAAAATAAAGTGAAAGAAAAAATTGTTTAAAAAAGTACTCAGTGATATATACTTTGGAATAAAAATTATAAAATAAAATACAAATTAATTAATAAAAAAAAAATAGAAATCAAATTAAATCATGACATATGTTGCCAGCTAATGAAATTTAATTGATGATTTGTTTGCAGCATACATAGTTCAACAACTGTATTGAATCTTTGTAATATGGTATACAGTGGTCTACAATAAAATATAACCACCTTAAATGAAACTTTTCAAACCGAATACAAATTTATTTTTTTTTGTTTCCGTAACAAGCTTAAATATGATGACATTAAAATAGTATACAAAATTAAAGAGTAAATGATTTGATAAAAAAAAATTGATGGCTTGAATAGGAATAGCAACTGAACTTCAGTTGCATTGTTAGTTGGCAAAAATGGTATTGCAAATGATAACTGAAAATTTTTACGGCAACCACAAAATGCTTTCATAATACCAAATTGTTGGTTGAAGCTTATTTCTGTATGGTGGTGACCATGGATTATTTTTCTTTGTGCTCATAATTAAGCTACTGATTCGATATGAGCAGTAATCATAAATTAAGATAGTAATCATAAAATAAGATTTTTATTGTCAAACCAAAAACATAACTTTTTAATTGAAGCTGCAAGTTTTTAATAGATTTGGACTGTCATGTATACCCTCTCATTTATTATAAGTAGTTTCGATATTATTTTTGATTTGAAAAGTTTGAATTTGGGAGAGAGAGATTCACATATAAAACACCTCAATAATTACCAATGCAATACATTTAGCGGTTGTCACACTACAGATGCAGGATCTTTTTATAACTATTGAGAATATAAGTTGATTTAAAGATCGTATGAAATTTTCAATTCTTAATGATAACGATAAAGGGATAAACGACAAAACAGATTAGGTTGCAGCATGGATAAAACATTTTTAAAGGATTTCTTAAATTTCGAAATTTCTCTATCCCATCGTGCTCAATACAAATGCAAATAAGTGATCTCTTTGGGCCTCGCGAAGAACGCAAGGTGGATATAAAGTATACAAAATAGCATCACTGTTACATTTACTTTTATGCTTATTTACACTTATTTACAATTTCTAAGAAAGCTTACAATTTTTAAAAACATTGTCCGTTTTCTTTAGCATGCAATCATTTATAGGGAAATTATTCCCGGAATGTAGGTGTATAGCCTGTATTTTAGGTAATGGATTAATTAAAAGAGATTCATGAGTTTCCATGACACTTGTTATACGTTTAGTAATTAGTTTGCAAAGCCTTGTATCTGTTTCTGTCGGCCCGATGAACTTTAGATTGCTGTTTGGTGCTAGTAAGGATAACTCAATGCCTTTGTGGTATGTGTTCTGGTGATTCGTTTTCCTTAACACAGAATCGAATAATCTTTAAGTTTACAATGTCCTTTGAAAAAGCCAATTACAATCACATCGAGTTTCTCTTCTCAATATAATAATCCAATGGGAGGATTGATTACATGAAACCCGTTTGTATAGGGAAAAATAGCCGCTTTTCTGTATCTCTCCTGGCCGCATAATTTCTTTTATTTTTTTTTTTCTTGAGACCATCACTCAGGAGATCATCCATTTTCATGCAGTGCATTGAGTATAGGTGCCAGCAATTGGATCGGAATTGATATGAAATGAGAATTTGTCTTTGTTCTTGCGAACAAAAAAAAAATTATAGAATATTTTCTGAACATAGGCCTTTATACAATACAGTCACAGAAAAAAAGTTTACATACACCATTGTACGCAATGTTTTGTTTATTTTTTGTTGTTTTATTTTTTTCCAATAATTTCTAGGTTATATTTCTTTTATATTCCTAATTGTAACTGCCTTTAATAATGCTATAACTTCTTTATTCATTTGTATACAGCGGTATATGTAGACTTTTTTCTTTGAATGTTTGTTAGCAAAAAAAAATTAAAATAAACCGATTACAACCTAACGAAAACAGACAGTAAATGAGTAAGTCAGTTGACGGAAAATGAAGGGAATTCTTTTTCATATCGTTATCCATAGTTAAATCATTATTGATATACAAGCAGTTGTATTGATAACTTCGATTTAATATACATGGGTTTTGAAATCCTTAATTACAAACTTTTAGAATCAAAAAATACAAGCTGGCAACACTTAGAATGTAAATAATTAAAAAAAAATGATAAAATGGAAATGGAAAATTAAATTGAATTACATATTAATGAAGATTTAGTTGATAATAGTTATAATAATAGTTGCTATATATGTATGTATATATACGATACATGTCTGTTTTATAGTCTTTCATATTTATAAATTAATTGTAGTTATTGTTGTTGTATTTTTTTTTTTTTAATTTTTTTTTAGTTAATGTTTTAAAACACCTGGTGTTTTTGGTTTGTCTTAACAGCTTAAAATAAAGTTTGTTTATCTAGTTTGTTTTTTAATATTTTTTTTAAATAAATTTTTTTTACTTTTTAAGGATTATTTAATTTCCTATTTTTTTTCCTGTTTTTCATTCGTTTTACAAAACATCGTCTAAAATATAGCTGCCTGTTCAAAAAACATGTCTGACGATAAATAAATGAATATTTTCTTTTGCTTTTTATTTGTTGTTGTCTCATAAAAAATAGGTACTAAAGTTAACAAGACGTTGTTGTCATCAAAACATGAAAAAATATGAAGACGAAGAAAATAAAGAAAAAATATTCTGGGAAAAACACGGTTATAAAAGTGTTTTTCTTTTAAATTTCTTATCATAAAAACATATTTTTGTTTTTAATTTTTAAATGTTTTTTCTTTTATAATAAAATAAATAAATATGCATTTATAAACAATATTTGTTTGTTGTTTTTGTTTTTTTTTAATGGATGATTCAAAGTTTCTTTCTTTAAAGCTTAAATTGTGGTTTGATTTTTTAGTTTCTTTTTTTTTGTTTAATTAATAATTTTTAATTAATCTATATAAAAACTAATTTCAACGAGAGCTTTCTTTAATTTTTCTTGCTTAATTAATTTTTTTTATAATTTTTAAGTGTTTTCAATAGAGAGCTGTCAACCCATAGTTTAAAAACTTTTCTTAAAAGTTTTCTTTTCTTTCCATTGCTCGTTTCCACTACTTTAATTTGGAATATTTTTTAGTTTGTTTGTTTCTTTTCTACTACACAACATATTTTAACAAAACTTATTAATAGTTTATCTCTCTAGAATATATATTCTATATATAAACAAAAACAATTTATTTTAGTTTACTTTTCACTTTTTCTTGTTTTCTTGTTTTTTTGTAAAATTTTATACTTAAACTATACGTTTCTTAAGTTTGGTTTGTGTTACTTTGTAGCTAAAGCGCTATGATGAGATATTATCATCGGAGGCATCAAAATCTTCGGGTGGATTTTTTTTAACACAATCCCGTACACCTTGTAAAATAATGACAATTCGCCGATCCAATGCTGCCAAATGTGGCTCCCATAAGACAGGATTTACCGGATCGACACTCATTGATTCACGCAATACCTGTGACAAGGGCTTGGGTCCGTTATGGAATCTTAAAATAATTGAAAGAAAAAGTTGTGAAATTTATATTAGCTTTGTTCGATTATATCCAAGTACAGCATTTACAAGAAGGCTAATAAAAAAATAAAAAAATAGAAATAACAACGAGGCATTGGCAGCAAATGATTCCAACGAAAAAATTAACATCAAATTTAATGAAAAATTCTCCGCTAGATGCCGCTCATACATTAAACAGTAATTTTCAACGCACTTTTGAATTGGATAAAATTATAGAATTTGGCATATTACCAATCCACCAAGAGGGTGTAACGCATCTCGAAGAAGTTGCCTTTAAATATGGATTTACAGCTGGCGGTGTCATTGGTATATAACCATTTGAGAACGACGTTGGCTTGACGGACACTATATAGTTCGACGATTACCAACTTCTTGTGGTCTGAATTCGATGGTCAGGACATCAGTAACATGTGGTTTCAACAGTCACAGAGCACACTGGATATTTTACTTGAACGATTTGAGAGCAAGATCATCCCACGTGAAGGTAATGTAAACAAGCCACCGAAATCGTGGATTTTCTTGTGGTGTTTTCTTAAGTGGAAGGAGTATACGAAATAATGCAAACGATTAAATTCAGCATAATTTATGCACCAAAGTCATAAACAATTGAATATATCGGATGCTCTCCAGCCAGACAAGCCGTGGAAAAAATATAAACGATGTTACATGGGATCCATAGGACTTTCAAACGAATACAAACTTTTAATGACATTTCACGCACACTTTATTTTATTAAGAATTAAAGCTAAGAAGCGCTTAATGATAGACCCGACACATTGCCACAGACATTACTAATCTGAGACTACAAAAGCGATAATATTCTGTTCAAAATGTACATTTTTTCCACAATCGATTTGGCCCGAATAACACGGGATTAAAACATTTTTAACAATGATTTCGACAGTAAAATGGAGAATGGAGAACTCTTTCTTGGAATATGCATGTTAAAGACAGCTGTGAGGGCCGAACGTTGACCTGTTAACATCAATGGATGACCAATTTGAAATATGGCCAAACTTCTAACGGCTATTTTACTCATTACCAGGCAGTCCTTCACTTTATAGTTGCGAAACAGGAAATACTGCTTCTCAATAAAACAATCATTGTCGCCGAAGAATTCTGCGGATCTTTTTTATAGCTTTAAAGGGCAATGGTTTGTAATCAATCCCACAAGAGCGTAATATTTTAACATTTTCAATGAAAAAATCCTTTTATTTTCCAACACCTTATCCTCTCAGCTTTACGTACCTTGTGTCCCTTCTTGAGGTCTACTGACGAGAAGATTGTTTACATTCTTTGATGGTGATTAGCTTTGTTTCAAATAATAATAGTCAAGGAGAATGAATTTAGTTTGAGGCTATCTACCGATCTGAACTGGTATCCACAAATACTAGCGCTCCTAACATAAACAAAATAAGATTTGACGAGGTTTTGATTCGTTTGTGACATCAATTCTTTATTGAAATCAAATTTATTTTCGACGATTCATTTCTTCAGGTTTAGCAACTAGAAAATTCCTAATTCAGTAAATATTTGGCGTATCAATATGGACAACAAAGGTTGGCTTCCAAAATGTTAGTTGCTTTATGTTTGAACAAAGTATCGTGTTTTATAATGCCGCTGTACAAAATTTATACAATGTAGACTATTTCAAAACGTCATGCATTGTTTGGTTACTTTACATATCTACATAGTTTCTATACAGTAGTAGAACTGTATAAAAAACTTAGTATTGATACATTTTGGAAGGCAGCCAAAGTCTGTGATATTCGTTTAAATATTTGCCCAGACAAAGAGTGGTTTCTCGTTGATAAGGAACTCTACATACATAACTGGTCAGTACAAGCATTCAGTCAGGATTACAACCAAGCTTCTTATGCCACATATGTTGTGTGTGTTAATTTAATGCATGTGTGGCGGGGCCTACGCTTTAAACTCGACTCCGAACGACTGATTTTTGAGAAACTTTTCAAGGTAATTTTATTTACTCGCAGAGTTTTATTTATAGAAATACTTTTTGTATTTTGTTTGATGTCTGGCGTGGGGTTTGAATCCTGGCGTTACGTCTAATAAGCCAACACACTACATACTAGACTACGGAGACCATCTAGTTCTATTCTGAAGATGAAACAATTTACCGACAGTATTTCGCTAGTAAAGTTACTTGTAATGGAAAGTACAACTTTTAAATTAAATGTCATTATTTTCAATCTATTTTGCCAAATCATCATGGATTGCGTGCAATGCCAGAAATCCGCTGAGAGGAAGTCGCCGAAGGAATGTTTTTTTATATTTTTGTTTTGATGTCTGACCAGGGGTTTGAACTGTAGTCTCACGTCTACCTACTAGACTATGACGACATACAATAAGGAACTATGCCCTGTTGGAAACTACATCTACAACAGTACAAGTTCGGGGGAGATAGCTTCAAGGTAAGAACTCTATCGTTAAAGGACTCTACGATAAGAAAATGAGGAAATTTCTCCAATATTTAGTGAGTTCAGGATAGTTATTGAACCGCCAGTAAAATTTGTATCCGAGAGACTGTTTGCCAAAAATATTGAATGAAGTTAGAAAAAAACAAATACTTTCGTAATGATTATTGAAAATTACATTCGTACATCAAACTTAAGAGCCTATGCCCACTAGATGAACTGTTGTTTAGTTTATATACTCACTCTAATAACTTTTTCACGGTGGATTTTCTCAGCATACAACACTGAAGCATGGGAGCCAAAATGGTTAAGTCATCATGAAAAGCCTTACCGAAACCACGGCCATGATCCAAGTGTAATGTGAAGGTTTCATTGCCATAAATTCTAGAATAAAAAATAAAAAGAAAATTAATAAAAAAAATGTATCAATAAAAAGTTGTTTTTGTTATCGTTTTTCTTTTATTATTATTGTATTAACAAAATACATGACTTGAAAGAATTTTTTATTCAGCAACAAAGTTTTTTTATGGGCACAATATTTTTCTCATACAATTTATTTATTTTCGTTTATTTTTTTATTTTATTTTTTTTGTTTATTTTTATTCATACTTTTAGATGAAAATAAAAACAACAACAAATAAAATAAAATAAACTTTTCACATTTAAGAGGCTCTTATTGGCTTTGAATAAACATTTCAATGCTTTTTAAATGTAATAAAAACAAAAGTAGAGAAAAGTTTGTAATCAATTTTAATTAATGTTTGATTCTTAAAAACAAAAACAACTAAAAAAATAAGCAAAAATAACGGGTGAGCCATCTATCGGTTTAAATTTGCATCATTGGTTATTTCGAATGTGGCAATACTACGTCATTTTATTCTGCCACAAAATTCAGTGTATTATCTCCACTGAACGTAATGAATCGATTTACGCTTGAACAACGTTGGGATTTATTGGAAATTTATTTTTTGGTCGGAAATTGCACGAAAATCTCGTACAAAATATGGTCGCAGAGAAGGACCAGGTTTATTGCTAAAGTTCGTGAAGCTGGTTTCATTGGTGATGCGCCAAAATGTTAGCGTGCTCGTGAACACGTCGTTGTCCTCAGGAATTGTGCATTTCACCTACTAGCTTACGTCGAAATTTACGAAAAGATTTCGGTATGACGTCTTCAAGAGTTGAAGCCGCCACCCGCTTCGTTTTCGATTCGCTAGATGGGCCAACGAGAAACTGCACGATGATGTCGATTTTGCCAAAAAAAAAATCATCTTTTCGCATGATTCGGCTCGTTTTCATTGTGATGGGTACGCTGATAAGCAAAATTGCCGTATATGGGGTTTAGAAAACCCACACGTGGTCTTACAGAAGCCAATGTACCCATTACGAGATACTGTTTGATGCAACTTGTGGATTGGAGGCCCATCAGTGGCCCATGTTTCTTTGAAAATGAGGACGGCACAACCATTACGGCAAATGGAGAGACCTATCGCACAATGGCAAACGATTTTTTTGTACCCGCTCGTCATGGTATTTATGTTGTGAACAATGTTTAGTTGCAACAGGATGGCACAACTTGTCGGACATCTCATGCTCCAATCGATTTATTGCGTCAAACGTTTGATGGCCGTTTAAACTTTTAAATGGCCCACCATATGCTTTTTCCACACATTTTTCGATTTTTGGTTTTTCTACAATATTTTTGGCTTCTTTTTTTAATTTTTTCCATTAAATTTTTTTTTTTTACTTCCATAGAAATTAGAAAATGAAAAAGTAAAAGAAAAAAAATTAACGAAAACTCTATCATTGATTCGATTTTTTGATTAGAGTCATTCATTTCATTTCATTTTCAATTCTTTTCTATTCATTTGTTGTTGTTGCTGTATTGTGTGTATGGCTTGTGACCCAACAATATATTTAAGGACTTATTTAGTTGCTTGTCGCTTATTGCTTATTGTCCTGTAGTGTTATTGCTGCTGCTGTTGCTACTCTATGGTTGTATGGGAGGGCTTAATGGAGTTGCTTTCTATTCTATTCTATTTTTTTTTTTGTTGATCATTCCATTATTCTTCTCAATATAAAATGGAAAATCGTTGTTTTGGGTCAAAAAGTTAAGCTGGCCAATGTTAAATAAAAAATCAAGCACCACCAGAAATCGTATCAGAAAAGAAAAAAAAAACCGAATTGCTCTTCAAATTAATTTCCATGTTGCTGGACGTCATTATTGTTACGTTTTGTAAATTGAAAAAGTTTCGTGGTAATTGTATAAAATGGTCATTAAATACGAGAAAAAATTGAAATAATTTTTTTGATTTTTAAATTAAAATTGATTCGAATATGTGCAGAGGGGTGGGGTGGGGTTTTAAATAGAATAATAGAGTTTGAGTTTTGAAAAGAAAATTATTTCCTAAAAGGAACACGTTATTGTATTGCTTTTGCCTCTGCAACTATGAAATTCTAATACTGTATGTGTGTAAATTTTATAGAAGCCTTTAGATTAACTTATAATTCGTACTATATATACTACGTATACAGTGGATAGCAAAAGTTTTAGTACGGCAATATATTTTAACAATTTCATGAATTTGTAGCCAAAAGTTTATATAAATAATTAAAGTTTTAATACTTATTACATTAATTTATTTCTGTTTTATCATAAAACAAAAAATTTTGTAATGTATTCCACAAAACAAGAGAAAAATTAGGAAAAGTTTCTGCTGACTCCTTATTTTAGCACCGCAAAAGTGTAGGTACCTCTAAGAAGAACTCAGAGCAAATTTGAAATTTAAAGGAATAATATATAAAAATGTTATTCCCCGTATTTAGTAGGATATCCCTAAAGCTCAGGCATACCATTTAACCTATTTGGCAGTGAATGTACCAGTTTTGTTTAGTGTTTTCTGGTGTTATTTGCCGCCATGCACTCATGAGCAAATATTTAGGTTAAACTTTGTTTGAGGTTTAGCGACTATGTACCCGTTCTTCCAAATGATCTACTAAGCAGTCTCTCGGAGTCATATCGGAACTTTATGCAAGAGTATTAAGCCTGTGGGGACTATAGTAGGTAAATCACATCTTCACATCAGCAGCCGTATGATTGGGTCCATTGACTTGTTGGAAGTAATGACCATTCGAAATTCTTAGTTCTTCCGAATTTTAATGAATTTGTTCTTTAGAATGTTTAATATGTATCTAATTCTACTATGTAGACATTACAATTTCAATATTGAATATATACACATACATTGGTCATTACAACTCCCTAGTCGTGATAACGAGCTAGCTTCTCAGACCACTTATGTATGTTGAGTGTGGTAATTTTATACATGAGTAGTGGGACCTACAGTTTAAAATCGATTCTGAACGATAGATTTAGAGAAACTATTTCATGGCAATTTTTGTTTGCCAGAAATCTGTTGAGAGGCAATAGTTGAAGAAATATTTGTACATATTTCGTTTTGCTGGAGACGTCTGAACTGAGGTTTGAACTATGGCCTGACGTCTCATAAGCCAACACACTATCTACAAGATTATGGCGACTTCATTTATAAGAGTCAATAGCAACCTGTTACATTTTCTAATCCAATACACACTGTTGCAGACATTATCATACTCAAGATCTTAGGTTAGGTTAGGTTAGAGGACGTGTACTTGTCAATTAAGACAAGTACAGTACCCGGAGGTCGAATTGACCCATTGTACAACGTCCTCGTTGTTCACACCACTGATGTTGTGTGTATTAATTTTATACTTGAGTGGTAGGACCTACAGTTTAAAGTCGACTCCGAACGACAGATTTTTGAGAAACCTTTCATGGTAATTTTATTTACTCTCAGAGTTTTTGCTAGAAATCTGCTGAGAGGAAGTCGCTGAAGAAAATACTTTTTCTATTTCGTCTTGATGTCTAGCCTGGGGCTCGAACCCTGGCTTTACGTCTAATAAGCCAACACACTACCTACTAGATTACGGCAACTTCAAGATCTTTATAATTTACAGTGCATCTTTCAATAAGAGGGAATCAGGGTATTAGTTGCCTCGAAGACTGCTGAAATATTTACTATTATGTTAACAAAGGGTATTCAGGTTTTGTTATAGAATAGAATTTTTTGATGTATTAAATAGGTCTCCAATAAATGAATATGAATAACAGATATGCTCGTTTTATACAATCCAATCCTTTCAATATTTTAAGAAAATTAACAAAGAGGTTTAAGCATTCGTGCTGAAATATTAAACGAAAGAATTCAACAGAATATTTTAAACAAATTACTTGATTTTAATTATTAATTTTAACCACATGCTGTTAAGGTAAATTCTGTTAATCCTTTAAGTAATAAAATTTGCTAAGACACTTGGCAAATAGTCAACAACTTAACACAGCTGGTGTTTTAATCACCCAATAATTTTGTAAGCGTTCAATAGCAACAACCACAACAAAAAAATTGGCTTCAGTTTAAATTCTAAAACAAAGAATGGAAAACATTTCAAAATTTCAATATGAATGTCGTCGTCAGCAAAGCATTTCTCTCTTCAGTTTTGCAATAACATTAGAAAGTGTTAACAACAGATAGTTATGGAAGGCAATTGCAATTGCAATTGCAAAAATTGATATTCACAATTTGTAAAATACCACAATTATAATGACAATAGAAAAGCCAAAAGTGCCCTTTAACACCCCCTAATGCATTTGAATTAAATTGCCACTTAGAAGACACTTTAAAAGCATACATACTCGTACACATATATACACGCATTTCCATTTATGCCACAGCATGGTTAATGCATTATGCATATATGCATATTAAAATACATATTGTATGTGTATGTGTGTGTGTGTATGCATATTGGCATGTATAACAGTAAACGACAGCCATTACTAGTGCTAAAGGTACTTGTTACTTAAACATTGTCGCCATTGCAGTCATATATGTATGTATAGTTTGTGTCTATGGCTGTGTGCTGCTTGCTGACATTGTCATTGCCGTTGTCGTTATAACACCAACATATTGGTTGAAATTTCCATGTATGTATGTATGTATGTACTAATGTATGCCTCAATAAACATTCAAAATCAATTTAGCATAACAAAACCCATTTTTATAACAAAATAATGTTGTTGGTATTATTTAATGCATTCATTGCGCGTTCAAAATGTTTAAATGTTAGCCAAAAACAAATATCTACGTACGTATGTACGTACATATGTATACATACATACATTATGTTATCAAATATTACAGGTAACACTTGTATGTTTTTATGCAAGTATCTGTTGAACATCTCTTGTTAATGGTTTGTAGGACTTTTGGGGAGAATAAAATCAAACAAAACCAAACAGAAAAAAGGAAAAAAAATGGGAAAAAGGAGGTAAAAAATGTATTGCATGTTGCAATATGGCCACCAACTGCAGCTACGAACGTTATGCTGAATGCACGTGTATTTTCTTTTTTTTTTAGGATACAACACCTTAAAGTGTAAACGTATCGAAAATCGAACAGCATTGTCATGCTGTTTTGATTCGGTCTGAAAAATGTGAAATAAAGTTCAAGTAAACTCCACAAGAAATTTAAAAATTTACAAGAGATTTTTCCAAAAGGAAAAAATCAGAACTTTAAAGAAAGTTTTCTATTTTAACATGGAAAAATAGAGGATATCCTTTATGGAAATTCGATGGTACAAATATAAAATGTTGAGATGTTGCTTTTTCAAATTTTTTAAACATTTTTCCATTTATTAAAGTCCATAAAAAAATAATAAACGATTATTCATTTTGTGCTTTGAAAAGTATACACAATCAATCTTTATATCTTTATTTCGATGTAATGTAAGCGCCTGCCACTACGTATGAAATGCAATGTCGTTTAAGAAATCGCCTCTGAATAAGTTAAAGCATTCTTTTGATCCCTTTCGGGCGACATAATACTTCACGAATGTTGTTGTTTTATTTAGTGCTTCAGCTTTAGGAAATTACCCACATTTTTATTATCTTGAATGTAAAAAATTCTAGCGACATCATGTCAAATGATCTAAGTGGGCAACTGGCGATGCCAAAACCTTTTCCGAAAGCTACTCAGGCCAAATCGAACGCGTTGTATAGCTTGTGACACCGCATAACATCTAGCTCATAAGCTTTAAATGCAGGCAAAACAAACTCGGTTATTAAAATACTATTGCGCTATGGAATAAGGGTTCAGTATTGAAAAATGACCCCATGTCTACAATAAGCACAAGGCTCTTATTACTTTTCCATAATTACCATGGTTTGTTTCTCCGAGACCCATTTGCGAAAATTTAATACGTGACGTAGGTACCGATTGAGAAAATAAGATTTGGTGGCGAAGCAAATTTTGTTAAAAAAAATCACTACAGAAAACCCTTTGGAACGGTCAGTCAGCTTTCATTGATGTGTGAGTTATAATAAGACATATACACGCGATGACTGATCGTCTTTTTAAAGTCCCCCAACTCTCCAATTTACTTTATAAATTTTCTAACACCTCACAGTCGATTAGGATAATTACCAAATAATGTTCAAAATATGGCAACGTAAGTAGCAAATGTTTTAATAAACCAAAAAGCTGGTAGCTTAGCCCAACCGGGTTTTTCGAAATCAGAAAGGGTTAATCTGATATTTAAGTATTTAGTATTCATCATGAAGTCGTCGTGGTCTAGTAGGTAATGTGTTGGCTTATTAGACGTGAGGCCTCGGTTCAAACCCCAGGTCAGACATCTTCAACTCAACGAAATATGAAAAAATATTTCTTCGGCGACTTCCTTTCAGCAGATTTCTGGCAAAAACTCTGAAAGTAAATAAAATTGCCATGAAAAGTTCCTCAAAAATCTGTCGTTCGGAGTCGACTTTTTACTGTAGGTCCCGCCACTCATGTATAAAATTAACGCACACAACATAAATGGTGTAAGAAGCTTGGTCGTAATCCTGACTGAATGCTTGTAGTGACCAATTATGTACATATGTAGAGTTCGTTATCAATTAGTAACCACTGTTTGTCTGGACAAATATTTACTAGGTCGTAATCCTGACTAAAGGGTTGTAATGGCCAATTATGTATGTATTCATCATGAGAAGTTTGTTAAGGGCCATGTGTCAAATTTATGAAGGTAAATATATGATCCATAGGCAGTGTCAACGCAACAAGTTCTGTAGATACGTATATACTTGGTGCTCAAGAACATTTCTTCTTCTCCGAATAATGAAAGAGAAAATGTTACGTTCTCTACTCTCTCTATAATGCCTACAACCCACATGAGATCCAAGAGCATCCAATACATCCCGAAAAAGTCACTTATGTGGAATTTGATGGCGTCATTGGTCCATATTCCTTTGACCAGAACATCGCTGCCACAGAGAGCACTATATGTTAAGCATTAACAAATTCTTTTGGCTTGAATTGGAAGGTCTGTACAATAACATTATATGCTCGGCATTACGTGCCACTTAGCTTATGCCATATTGGATATTCTGAACGACCGATTTGAAGGCAAGGGTGGATATAATGTAAGCTGGCCACCGAGATTGTGCGATTTCGCTTCGTTAGAATTTTCCTTTAGGGGTTTTCTTAAGCCGCAGGTGCATGCGATTAAGCCGAAAACCATAGCTGTCCTCTAAGCCAACATATCTCATGCCGGCGGTCAAATTCAGTCTGATCTAAGGGCCACAGTCATTGAAGATTGGACATTTCAAATGCGCTCCACTCAGAAAAGCCTTTGTGAATGTTTCACATACATAC
The DNA here is from genome assembly GCA_958299815.1 of Sarcophaga carnaria. Taxonomy (NCBI): domain Eukaryota; kingdom Metazoa; phylum Arthropoda; class Insecta; order Diptera; family Sarcophagidae; genus Sarcophaga; species Sarcophaga carnaria. The sequence goes on from OY283150.1 coordinate 44,412,905, forward strand.
GTAATTGGCCATTACAACCTTTCAGTGAAGATTACGACCTAGCTTCTCGCATCACTTATGTTATGTGTGTTAATTTTATACATGAGTGGCGGGATCTACAGTTTAAAGTCCACTCCAAATGACAGATTTTTTGAGAAACTTTTCATTGCAATTTTATTTACTCTCAAGGGTTTTGTCAGAAATCTGCTGAGAGCAATTCACGGAAGAAATATTTTTTCATATTTTCGTGTTGTTGTCTAAGCATGGGGTTTGAACCGAGACCTTACATCTAATAAGCTAACACACTAACAACTAGACAACGGCGATTTCAACTTTTCATTTCAAGTTTAAGTTTTTTTCGCATCGCTTTAAAAAAGTGTCTCTTGACAAGTCCACTATCATAAGACCAGCTTAGTTTGAAAAAATTTGTTTAAAGCGAGTGAAATAAAGCCAGCAATTAGAATTAGAAAAAAAGGATTTAAAGAAAAAAACTAAAACGAAACAAAATATGTCTAAAAAACGCAGAAAATGGTACTCGTTAGCAAATTAATCCTTCGCTAACTAAAGCATAAACCTTGATTTTAAATTCTCTCCCGTTTCTGTCTGTAGATAATCTTCCGAAGAGAAAATAGAATGTAAAAAAAAAAACAATATCGATTTAATTTTTAACTTAAATTCCTTTTAGCTTCTGTTTCTCGACAACTAACCTTTATGTGTAGATATCGATGACTAAAGACATAAAAACATGCATAAAAACTGGACATTCTTGCAATCACTGACAACGACAGTAAGTAACTTGTGTGTGCTTGTCCCTATAGTTGGCAATGATTAGTTTTAAATAACGATACGAAGGCAATATTGACTAAATTTTGTAGATGTGAGAGTGTGTAAATGTGTGTCCGTTTTATGGCTAAGTTTAAGAGAAAAAAAATGAAAATAGAAAAAAAATACGTTGCATGTATGTGTGACTGAGGGGAATGCATGCATTTGAAGCCTTAAAGATTCATTTGATATCGCCGTATATGTTCGAACCCACATACATATGTTGGCCTGGGCCAACATACAGACAAAATCACCACGCACATATGTACATAAATTCAAACCGATATCGAAACAAAAGAAACGATTCAGTGACTGGAGAATAACTTTTAATGTCCTGTAGTTACTATGATTCTAAAGACTTATCAGTAAGCGTATCATAAACATTATGTGTATGACATACGTATGTATGTGTTAGTCTATTACTGAAAGAGCATATTCATGATGTACACATACAACTACAGAGAGTGCATGATAATACATTTAAGTGGCGTATATAAAGCCTAAAAGAGATTAAATTGATGGGTGATTACATGCCATGCTAATGATTAAATGAATTTAAAATACAAGTGTAGACAAATTTGTTGTGAAATTGAATTGATGAAATGAATATTTAAGATGGGATTTTTGTTTGAAAATTATTGTTTGAAATTTTCAATGGTCCCACAAAGAGTATAGGACATGCGATTGGCAAAGGCTATCTCTTATGGAGGCGCCTATATGTCTATAGTCGTTGATATTCATGCATGTGTATGCGTTGAAAAGTAACATAAGCTCTAAGAAAAACTAATGAAGCATAGGACAGAGGCAAAACCAACACACTGTACATCGGGCTGTGTAAGTGGGCATATAAAACCGATAGAACTCATAACCCACACACACACACACACAGTTATATAAGGGCGAAGTATCAATGATGTTATTACAGACGTTTTTATTAGTACATACATACATAGTTTGCGTCCAATAAAGCGAACTGCGTTAGCAACACTACCTTAACGACTGCATTGGCTACTTACGATAACAACTAATACTAGAGTATAGCGACTAGTTAAACACAGAAACAAAACTAAACATGCACGTTAATACGTAGATATGAACAATTACAACGACAACATCTTCCATAGCATATGCACATACATGCACATGCACATTTCTTATGGTTCAAAAGCAAAAGCCACTGGTCGGCAGATATAAAATGTGTAACGCTTGAAATGTAAATGAACACAAAACTGCTCTTAAATGGAAGTAATCTAATCGCATTAAAAGTCTGAACAAAACTAACACAAACGCAAACATCAATACAGGCAAATATTCACCATTGTGAGCATAGACACAAGTAGACGTATGTAAATGCTTGTCTCATAGGCCTCAATATACAGTGATGTTCGTTCATTGAAGTGGAAAAATTTTAAGTTTATTCTTATTTTTAATACACTGTAAAATTTGTCCATAAAAAATTGACCCCCACTGTCTAGTTTCATATACAAATACACAAACACTTTGAAGGTTTGACAAAATATTCAATAAGTTGACTTTAAAATGCAAAATCACATATATACACGCACACAATCAAGAAAAGGGTTCGGTGCTGGGCCCAATAATGGAAGTGTGGCGAACTAGGTTGGGTTTAGTACGTATGCGTTTAGCAAGCCGAGAGTAAGTCTTGCGGCGAATCGTGCACATTGTGTAGACCGGGCTACCGATGTCTTTTGAAGATTCCCATCCTTTAGCTCGCATAGCTATAAAAAAAAATCAAGAAAATGTACTAATGTTCCATTCGAAAGAAATATTGTATGATCCACATGGCCTATTATTGCCATAAAACGTGTTCGCTGACATTTTATCGATTTTCTTTTTTTTTTTTTTTTTGGTTCAAATTCCATTACTGGTACAGGTTTTATTGTTTAGGGTTGCAGTTACGGGGATACAAGACAAATAAAACGGGATTAAAAATTGCAAAATGGCTCACCAAAGGCATTGGTGAGAATCGAATCCACTTCGTAGGCATTTGAAGTTTATCACGTTAGCAACTAGGGTATCGGGGCACCATGGCATTAATTCATATTGTGCCCATGTTTCATAACAAACGGTAGAGTTATACTACGTCTAGTTGTGTAAATTGATGGTGTATAGCAAATTTCCATGGGTGGTATAATATTACTCGCCCTGTTATTAATCTGATTTCTTAAAAAACCGGGAATTCTTCTATAATCCAAGACAAGCAATAACATCAATATCTCAAAAGACGCTAACATGAATGAGTATTTGTTCTTAAATTTTAGAGTTTAAAAAAATTAAAAGAAAAGAAAAAAAGCATTTAAATTTTTAATGCAATAGCTTTGTCATATTTTTAAACTCTTATTTAAAAATTTGATTGTTTTTTGTACGGAAATATCACAATTTTTCAATAATTGCTCTTCTTTGAAGCATTTTCAAATACAATCAAATTGGAGAGAAAAGGAAAATAGAAGAGAAAATTTCAACAGATATTTTACAAAAAAGAAAAATACACTCAAATTCACTTTCTTAATTAATGACAATTGCAAAAAATGACACACGCACACAACAGAAAATAGAAAAAGAGAAGAAAAGGATGGAAAAAGAGAAAGAAGAGACTATAAAAGGAAATAAATGTTTGCTGTGAAAACTAAAAATACAATTTCATTTAATATGTCCTTCTTTCTATTCCCTCTCGCTCTTTCTTCTCTCTCTCTCTCTCTCTCTCTGCTTTCTTGCTGGTGTATCAAAATTCGAAAAAAAATTGCAAATTTAGAAATTGTTGTTCTACCAGTCGACTCTCTGTTAATCAGCTGGATTAGACGATATTTAAGCAGATATTCAAGAATTCATAGCATATAGTCCTACTATTGTATTGTAGGCATGCATTGTGTGTGGTAAGACTCTGTTTTATATTTGCAACAAAAATTTATTTTTATTTCCTCTTTTTTACATTTTGTTGGATATCTTTTAGAAGAAATTGCCACAGAATATTTGCAAGAAATGCAATTTCATGTTAGTTTCTGTTTTTAAATGAAAAAAAAATTGTTTTTTCTCTCGATTTTCTATTGATGCTGTATTCTGGAAGTTGGATGCTGTTGGTTGTTGCTAAAGAAGATAAACGAACGAAATTATTTATAAATGAAAATGAAAAATAATTATATTTCATGCTTGGAATTACTATGAAATATTCATTCATTCAATTGTCATACAGATAATATTACATACATACATATATAAAGATATAAAGGCTGGGCCATATATTGGTTTAAATTTGAACCATCGTTTCATTCCATTCTGTCACAAAAATCAATATATAATCTCAGTGTTGTAATGTATTGGAAATTTATTTCCGAAAGAATTGATCGGAAATTGCATGAAAACGTCGTACAAAATTTGGTCGTAGAGAAGGACCAACAGTGCCAGGTATACGCAAGTTTATTGCTAAAGTTCATGAAACTGGCTTCATGCTTGATAAGCCAAGACGTGAGCGTGCCCGTACAGTGTGTACCCAAGAAAATATCGATACTGTGGCTGAGAATCCATCAACATCAACTAGTCATCGTTTTCAAGAATTGAACACTTCATGCTTACAGCTTACATCGAATTATGCGAAAATATATCGGTATGGCGCCTTACAAAGTTCAATTTTTCGTTTTCGCTGGGCCAACGAGAAACTGCAAGATGGTGTCGATTTTGCCACAAAAAAAATCATCTTTCGGATGATCATCTTGGTGAGTACGATAATTAGAAAACTTGCAGAAAACCCTCAAGTGATCTTACGGAAGCAAATGCACCCATTACGAGTGACAGTTTGGTGCGGCTTGTGCAACAGAGGCATGATTGGACCATATTTCTTTGAAAATGAGGACAGCGCAACCATAATGGAGCAATAATGGGCATTGGAGATACCTATCGCATCATGATAAGCGATTTTTTTGTACCCGCTCTTCATGGTATATATGTGAACGATGTTTGGTTTCAACAGGATGGTGCAACTTGCAACACATCTCATGCCTTAATCGATTTATTGCGTCAAACCTTTGATAGCCGCTCAATTAGCCGAAATGGTGATGTCAATTGGCCGCCAAGAAGCTGCGTTTTGATACCAGTGCACTTTTTTCTGTGGAGCGCCGTTAAAAAAGTGTTATGTCAACAAACCAGAGACAATTGAGCATTTGATGGCGAACATTCATAATGCCATTGTGGAGATACGACCGCATACACTCCAAAAAGTGCACGAAAATTGGTGCGATCGAAATTGGTGTTCGCCGTAGTCTAGTGGGAGTGTGTCGGCTTATTAGACGTAAGGCCACGGTTCAAACCCCAGGTCAGGCATCGAAACGAAAATATGAGAAATATTTCTTCGGCGACTTCCTCTCAGCAGATTTCTGGGAGCAAATATAATTGTCATGAAAAGTTTCTCAAAAATCTGTCGTTCGGAGTCGACTTTAAACTGTAGGTCCCGCCACTCGTGTATAAAATTAACACACACAACATAAGTGGTGTGAGAAGCTAGGTCGTAATCCTGACTGAAGGGTTGTAATGACCAATTAGGTATGTATGTATGAAAGAGGTACTGTGAGGCAAGCCGCGGCAGCCACACAACCAAAAACTAATTTTGGCAAAATTACAAATTGTTTTTATTTTATTATATTTTTAAATTTAAACTTCTAAATGGCCTACTCTTTATAAACATAGACCGTTACTTAATGGAGAACTGAAAAAATTTTTAGCAAAAAAAGTCTGTTTATTTATGAAAATTCTTATGACGTTTTTTTTTTTGTTGGTTTTCGATCTAAAAATGAGAGGAAAAAATAATTTAAAAACAAAACCAAGAAAATATGTGCCATTACGGACGTATAAAATAAATATTTTTTAATGCATTTTCAATAATTTAATGAAAATCGGAAAAATTCATTCATTAAAAATAATTATCATGGTAATGCGATTCTTTCTTTAAAGTGTTTACGTTCCAAGCATAATTTAAAGAGATTATAGAATGTAGCAATAGAACATACTCAATTAGAGTAGCATGAGATAAAAAAAATATAAAATAAATATTTTAATCCTACCATGTACATATAAGCCACTAACAATGTGTGCAACTTTTTAACACATGTTGCAGTTGTAATTACAAGTGTTTAACAGCATATCGTGTTGTAAAACAGCACTCTTAACTGACAAACAGTTTTCTTCCTCTATTTTAAATGATAAAATAATGAATAAAATAACAAATAAAAAATAATAAAAATCAAATTGAAATCACATAAGTCGACTAAATGATACCCTACCCTGATAACATTGACTTCGTAGAGCGTACCAAGCAAGGTGTTATTACTCACTTAAGCGGTATTTAAGGAGAGTCTATCAAGATGGGTCTATCAGTCAATAAGGGCAATACAACAAGTGTATGTTGTCGACAAGTGGGGACTGGGACATGCTGCGTAGTGGATTACAGGTTACGGCCGATAACTATATTTTCAATATGGTCAGCGAATTTGTTTATCTTGGATCCTCGTGGGATCAGGTGCTACTATGGTCTCAATAAGCAAGTGAGTAGCAGAGTCCTCTCTCGTACGAAGAAACTTATACTCTCCAAGTCGCTCATTCTTCCCGCCCTTCTTTATGGTGTAAAATAATGGACACTATCAAGCTCCGATGCAGCAGCATTGAAAGTACTCAAGAGAAAAGTCTTATGTAAAATCCAATGCGATCTAACAATGAGCTGTATGAACTCCTTACCGAAATGGACATTGCGACGCGCATTAACATTTAGCGGCTGTCCTGGACTTTATCGTTAGAATTCCTAAATAATTCATTTCATTTCAAAGTATTCGTTGAAATTTTTGGTTGTACTATAAAATGCTGTCATAAATTAGTTGGACAAAGCCGAATATGGTATGTCCTACAGATGGAATATTTTCTAGATCGTTGTCAGGGTACGATAATTTTTTTTCATTGTTTCTCGCACTATGCTAGACGAGTGCAATTGCAAATGCAGTTCGCATTAAAAAAAGTAACAATAATTTGTTACTCTTTGAAGCGAATGATTAAATCGCTTCTGAAAACCGTACAGTGGAAACCATAAGTGGTTAACCCTTCATATTATCTACAAACATAACATACATACATAATTGGCCATTACAACCCTTCAATCAGGATTATGGGCCTAGCTTCTCACACCACTCATGTTGTATGCGTTAATTTTATACATGAGTGGCGGGACCTACAGCTTAACGTCGAATCCGAACGCCAGATTTTTGAGAAACTTTTTCATGGCAGATTTATTTACTCTCAGAGATTATGCCAGAAATCTGCTGAAAGGAAGTCGTCTAAAAAATATTTTTTTTTTCATACTTCGTTTTGATGTCTGACCTGGGATACGAACACGGGCTATATGTCTAATAAGCCAACACACTACCTACTAGGCCACGGCGACGACTTCATATTACCTGTTCAGATAAATTTCGTAAATTTCTGCTTTCAGATAAACGCATAAGTTCTTGAAATTTTTGAAAATGGATGAACAGTTTGATATAAAAACTGCCACACACATAATTTACGAAAAAAAAACAACAGGAAAATGTGCCAAATAAAAAAAAATAGAAAACGTCAGTTCCATTAGGGAACAATTCAAGTCTAAATAAATTGTTAATAATAACATTATTAATTATGATTTACTTACTTAAACGTTTCATAATGATGACGATCCATATTGCCAGTTAGAAAATCAAATACCGACATATCCATCAAATCCAATAAACGACGGCCTTCATCATAAGGTGGGATATCACGGACCTTCAATTAAAATAAAAATGAAGAAAATTAATAAATTCCGCAACAACGCAAATTGTGTTAAGCAACACTTTTTTTAATTAAATTTTATTAAAATCATTATAACAGCTACCCTACCACCACCACTACTGCTATGAATATTTTCCGTTTTCCTTCCTTTTTTGTTATGTTGTTTGCTCGTAAATGCCGTAATTGCAACATTTTAAAAAGCCATAAAATTTGATTTAAATTTAATTTCTCCCAAAGGTAGGGCAGTAAAAACACAAGTCATAATAATTTTTCCCCTCTTTTCCTTTTTTTGTAATTTTTCTTTTCATTTTACACTCTCTTAAATGCTTACTTTACCCTCGCCCACTCACCATCACTATTTACAAAAAGGAATGCAGAATCTATTTTAAGGTCCTATTGCTGCACAACGCTTATTTTTTACTTGGATTTTATGCGAAATTTTTAATGCAACATTATAAGTGGCAATACTAGTTGTTTTCTTAACAATCTACAATCCTCTCCCTTTTTATCATTCTTTTTGCCTTTTATATGATATCATTTCTCGGTATTCCTTTTATGCACATTTTTTTTATATTCTTTTTTAATTAATGGAAATTAGCAAAAGGAAAACAAAGATGAAAATAAGGAAGAAACGAAAAAAAAACTTTAAATAGAATATGTTAAGAATAAAATGTAATACGATAAATTAAGTTATCTTCGCTAGACTTTTCTATTTTTGTACATATGCGCACTGTATTGAAATTTGCGTGAATCTTTTCAAAAAAAAGGATTTCCATTATTTTGAATCTGTTAAACGTCTGTCATTTAAAATGCGTGTATAATTTTCATCCTGAATACAGCTTGTGTTATGAAAATAGGCTTCCCACTTATTTTGAGTGTGTTAATCTAATAACACACTGTGCGGGAGCTACAGTTTTTAAGTCGATTCCGAATAGTAGATTTTTGAGAAACTTTTCATGGCATTTAATGCCAGAGTATTCGCCAGAAATCTGCTGAGAGGAAGTCGCCGAAGAAATATTTTTCTATATTTCGTTTTGATCACGATGTTTGACATAGGATTTGAACCGAGGCCTGACGGTTAACGGTTAAGACTATGGCGACTTCTTTAAAACATTAGTATTGTAAGATTTTTCATCATTATCGTATTCATAATTTTTTCATCCTATATTATACCGGTTTGTTCGGTAGACCACTTTTCTTGACAGTAGAATTACGGAAAACTCCACCACACTGAGCATAAGATGGTGGTTCTGCAAGCAAAGTGCATATAAACGAGACCTTGGTAATGGTCAAGCCTGCAGAGAGATTGGAAAAAGCAGGCTGTCATTATAATTCGTTTGTTCAACGCACGAACTGATAGAAGCAATATATACTGTTCGTCTAAAACCACAACATAATTTCAATCATCATCTAATACTTAAAACTAGAGTCACGAAAGAAGAACTAGTCACAGTAAAAACCGTAAAAAAGTCCAAATAAAAAACAAAAACTGCAGTGTCAAAAAATGCAAGTCATCGACCAAAAAATCCAAGTCATGTATCAAAAAATGCAAGTCATCGACCAAAAAAGTCCAAGTCATCGACAGAAAAATGCAAGTCATTGATCAAAAAATGAAAGCCATTGACCAAAAATATGCAGGTCAATGACCAAAATATGCAAGTCATCGACAGAAAAATGCAAGTCATCTACCAAAAAATGCAAGTCATCCAACAAAAAATGGCAGTCATCTACCAAAAAATGCAAGTCATCGTTCAAAAATAATGCAAGTCATCAAACAAAAAAATGGAAGTCATCCATCAGAGAAATGCAACATGCGAAAAATACGACATTTTGTTGTATATATACATACAAAAACATGTGAACTCAATGAGAATTACTAAAATGTTTATGTTCATTTCCCAACAATTTCATTTTTGTCTGTAATTACATAAAATATATCTCCGGTCCTAAGTAAAGCTTGATCGTTTGTTTTGGAATACTTGATACAATGGCTATCCGAACCACTAGGTCCATTTTCCCTACTAGGTCCATTACTATCTGATTTTGACCGATTTATATAAAACACTTCTTTTGCTTATTTGAAGAAAGCAATTACCTCCGTCGGCTATATCTTCGGCCCCAAGTGCTACCTGACCGTAACGAAAACTGTATTGGAGTCCTTGGTCCAATAGCTAACTAGCCTACTAGGTGCGAAAGATGTGCTTTTTAAAATTTTACCGAGTTTTACCCAATTTATGGAGGTCATATGCGGTAAAAACACTTGATGGTTTTAATTCTATAATCTCCAATTGCGGCCACCCACGTCAAATGTTTTAATTTTATCCATGAATGGCGGGATCTACTAAGTCGCTCCGAATGACAGTTTTTTGAGAAATTTTTCGTGGCAATTTTAATTACTCTCACAGGTTTCGCCAGAAGTTTGGTGACAGGAAGTCCCCAAATAATATTTTTTTATGTTTCGTTTTGTTCCTAGGGTTGAACCACATGCTCTCATCTAATAACCTAACATGCTACTTACTAGCCTACGGCGATTCTAATTTTTCTGCCAATTTCAACGAATTAAAAAATATACGATTCTAGGGGAGAGAATTAAATTTTAATTTTGTTATTAAATAAAATGCAACACCCGTTGCTAAAGTATTAAAAATTTAGAAAAGATAATAATGAAAAGGACGTGCAATAAAAACAGAGAGAGAGGAAGAGGAGGAACGGAGTGAGAAATGCAAATGGATATTAAAAAACTTACCATTGAACAGTAGTTGGCATCAGTTTCCCATTGAGCCTTTCTGCGTTTGTGATACGAACGGCGCCAAGGATGACGCCAAACCTAAAAAAAAACACAAAAATGGTGGCAAAGAAATGTTATAAAAAGTTATTCAAAATGCAAATAATGAAAGACAATAACAAAAAACGAACGAATGAAAAATCAAATGGAAATGGAATTATAATAGAAAGTAAAGTACAATTAAAAATAACTTTCTTTTAGTTGAATAAACAGCACTTGCTTTTTTAAATTTTCTCCGAATAGTTTTTGCTGTTAAACACTAAACTTTTTTTTTTTCTAAATTAAAACATGACTGCCAGTCAGCCAGTTAGTTTGTTTGTCTATCTTTTTTACTATAATTCTTGAAAAAATAGAAAATTTGTTACGCAGATGTTTAAAGTAATTAAAAACAAAGGAAAATGAAAAAGAAGATTCAATTTCCTAAATGGTTTTGGATTGTTTTTGTTTTCACTACTTTAGAAATGCATTGTAAAGTGGAAATAAATTAAAAATTAATTTGGATTCACATTAAAAACTATACTACTGCATGTAATAAGTCTTAGAATGGATGTATTTATACATACATAATACATATGTACACACACATAATTGGTCATCATCAGAATTACGTCTTAGCTTCTCAGACCACTTATGTTGTGTGTGTTAATTTTATACATGAGTGGCGGGACTTACAGTTTAAATTGTATTTACTCTCAGAGCTTTTGACAGAAATCTGCTGAGAGGAGGTCGCCGAAGAGATATTTTTTCGTATTTCATTTTGTTGTAGACGTTTGCCCTGGGGCTTGAACCGAGGCCTAACTTCTACACACTACCTATCAGACATCAAAACGAAAATATGAAAATATTTTTTTGGTGACTTCCTCTCAGCAGATTACTGGCAAAAACTCTGATAGCAAATAAAATTTCCATGAAAAGTTTCTCAAAAATCTGTCGTTCGGAGTCGACTTTAAACTGAAGGTTCCGCCACTCTTGTAACTTGACACTTTCACCAGCATATCGGAGTTGAAATGTTGGGCTTTTCAAAATAAATTAATTTTTTTAACCCACAGTCGTACATGTAAAACACTGTCAAATTTATAAAGTATCTCTCTTTCCACACATCTAGGTTAAATTCAAGTGTATATGAAAAGATGTTTGTATAACAGAGGCATCGGTAATCTGTCATATAGCTGCACTGGAGCCACTAATAGGGGCCACATACTCTTTTGAGGCAGGAGATATGGGCAGCAAGGACGGATCATAGAAATCTGGTAGTAAGGCGGATATGCATCACTTGGATCAAAAATAGTATGGAACTACTTGTTGGGTTAGGAAGTCAGGATTACTGATGCCCTTTATTTTGGGCAACATTGATTAGATTTCTGGAAACCATGCTCTTACAGTTCTGGAATGGTTGGACTAATCGTTTTCGACAGAGGAAAGCATATTTCTCGGTATAATACTCAGATAAGTAGAAATGATCAGTTTTTATCGAAACGAAATTATTCAATCAACACAAGATGTGCATAATTATGCTGCCTCCTGATTGTGTTTTGAGTTTTACACAAAAAATCTTCAGTGGTCAGTTACTCTGATCCTTTTGCCTCCAGTCTAAACAGTTTTTATACATGTATTGCTTTCAATACTTTTCTTTTAAAGAACCCCTAGAAAAAAACCTCCATGATTTTAGATTTAAAATTACATTTTATTCAGCATTTGCTGCGTGAGGATAACAAAATATTTTTGTAATACAGTTCTCTACAGAATTTGTCAGGACACATTAACAAAGTTTTAAACCTTTTAACATCATAACATCACAGGAAGGTCAGGCAGTGCCGCCACCTAATGCAAAACAGAGATAGGAATCAACAGTGACCGCTACACTAACTACTTGGAGGGGGCTGTTGCTAGGCAACGATCCGTTATTCTAGGACTTGCTACAGCAGACAAATCATCTGTTTGACTGGAACAGAAAAAAAATTTATTAAAGAACCTGAAACAAGGCAGAAATGCTTTGTGGAAGCCATATGCTGCCAAGAGGGGTACTGAAAAAAACTTTTTAAAATCCTTCTTACTTGCTTGCTTAGTATTCTGCAAATAAATTTTAATTCTAAAGGAAAGACGAAAAATTTAAATTTTATACTGAGCTCTAGGAACAAAAGTTCATTTCACAAAATTCGATGTCAAACTATTGGGAAAAAAGAAATTGCCTCATAGGAATACAATTATTCTCTTAAAAATATAGTCTGCTTACTAAACGAGAGTTTAGAGGTCAAACCTCAGCTCTGACGGTTAAAAAAATTGTGAAAAAGGTTTCTTACGGCTACCTCCGAAGTCTAAAACTTCTGAAAAAGCTTCTAAAAACTGTCATCCGGAGACAACCATCACACATCCATGTTGTGTGTGTTAATTTTATCCATGAGTGGCGAAACCTTGAGAGTTTCAAGAAAAAATCCTACGTAAGATCATCGGTCCAGTGCGAGTTGGCGATAATTTCCGCATCCGATCCAACAGTGACCTGTATGAGCTCCTCAACGACATAGACGTTGTGCAGCGCATTAACATCCACCGACTGCGCTGGATCGGCCATGTCGTTCGAATAGATGAGGATGCTCTGGCAAGACGAGTATTTGATGCGGGGATTTGTGGAAGTCGGCGAAGCGGACTATCTTGTTTATGTTGGAAGGACCAAGCCAGGGATTGGTGTGACCAACTGTTAAAGGCGCGCAAGAAGCAGAGGCGCCTGGAAGGATGTGCTAAAGCAAGCCGAAATCCGATAATCCCGTTGTTAATGGCCAATTAAGTAAGTAAGTAAGTAGCGGCACCTACACTTTAAGAAACTTTTCATGGCAATTTTATTTACTTATTTGCCAGAAGACTGCTGTCCACTAAAGAAATAACTGATGATTTCGCCATACGGTTCAGTGGATGTTATATGTATAACTATCTACCAGAGACTGGTTGGAAAGTAACAGACAAATGGTACATAGCTAGAGAATTAAAATAGAAACATTTGAAACTTTCAAAGCCTTTCCGGGCACTGGAAACTAAGATAAAACAATTGACTGAAATGCTGGATACCGTTGACCAAAGCGGGTAAAAGCACTGAGGCACACTGTTAAGTGTTAAGTCTAGAACAAAGATGTCTTTAAGGGATCGGCAGCATTTAAACCGAACTTAATATGATTAGAAGAAATTGAGAGAAATTTTGCGCATTGAAAAGGCTCTATAAATTTTGAAGGTGTTTACATATTAACATATATAACATGGAATTGATTGATGTCGCCGTAGGCTAGTAAGTAGTGTGTTGGCGTACATATTAAACGAAATATGAACAACAACAACCGGCAACTTCCTCCCAATAGATTTCTGACAAAAACAGTGAGAGTAAATGAAGTGGCCATGAAATGTTTCTCACAAATCTATCGTTCAAAGACGTCTTTAAACTGTAGTTCCCACCACTCATGTATTAAATTAACACACACAACATGAGTGGTATGAGAAGCTAGGTTCTAATCCTGACTGAAGGGTTGTAATGACCAATTATGTACGTACATGGGTAAGGTGAAAAACAAAGCCGTAATAATTCCAACTAAAGAATTATAGGGTTGTTTAAGGCTGTTACAATTAAGAATGTTTGAAGACGAAAATTAATATAAGAGAAATATAACTTGGAATTTATTAGAAAAAAAAAGAAACAAAAAATAGTGGGGAAAAAAGACTACATACTGCGGTGTATGTAGACTTTTTTCTTTGACTGAATGTGTATGAAGTGAATCCAATTATTGTGAACCACTGTACTTGCATAGTGGAACCACGTCACATGCCAATGAAAATTTATGAATTATTATGTTTATATTTTTATTGTGAAATCAAAACGATTGTTTTTATTCAATTAATTTTTATATTCATATTATATATATATAATATATTTTTTTTTATTTTTATTTATTTTATTTGCCTATGGAAATATTCCTTACAGGCAATTTATTAAAGTTACAATTGTAAATTTAAATTTATATCAATTTTAAAAACTATGAATTTAAATATATAATTACATTATTTTTTATAACATTATTTGATGACGAAAAATCTATTAGCATATACAATTTATTAAATTCTTTACACATTCTCCTTATTGGATCAGCACCAGCGTAGTTGGATCTAAAAAATTGTATTGATAATGGGGAAAAATGACGTGACGGACGTTGAGGAACATTAAACGTGATATTATGGATTAAAAAACTGGAGCCTATATCACCAGTAATTACATTGAATATGAATGAGATATTTAACATAGTTCTGCGGCTTTTAAGTGTCGGAAGTTTAATTAAAGCTAGTCTGGCAGAATAAGAAGGTAAACTTGTAGGATTAAAATTCAGTCCTCGGAGACAAAACATCAGAAATTGCTTTTGTACAGATTCGATGACGTCGGAATATTTTTTATATAGAGGATCCCATATTATGGAACCATATTCGAGTATAGGCCTTACAAGAGATGTGTAGAGCGATTTAGTAACATAAGGATCGTTAAATTCTTTTGCCCACCGTTTTATAAAACCAAGAACGCTTCTAGCTTTATTTACAGTCATAGTTATGTGCGGGATAAAATTTAGTTTGGGATCAAGTAGAACTCCTAGATCCAGGAAGTTATCTACAAGCTCAAGCTCGTATCCATCAAAAGCATAGTTTGCAGGAATCGGATTCTTTCTTACAAATCTCATGTATTTACATTTTTTGAGATTAAGCTGCATTAGATTTAAATTACACCATAAATGAAACGAATTTAGGTCATTTTGAAGAAGTTTCTGATCGGAACTTTGGCGATAACTTAAGAAAATTTTTACGTCATCAGCGTACATTAGGATATTGGAATAGTGAATCGTTTCAGGTAAGTCGTTAATAAACAATGAAAACAGAAGCGGTCCAAGATGGCTACCCTGAGGTACCCCAGAAAGGACATCAATACTTCTGGAGCAGCAGTTTTTAAAAAGTACGGTTTGTTTTCTGTTAGTTAAATACGAGTAAATCCATTTTAGACTAAGATCGGAAAATCCCAATAAATAAAGTTTCTTCCTCAAAAGTACATGATTGACTTTATCGAAGGCCTTGCTGAAATCCGTATAGATAACGTCTGTTTGTTGCTGATGAAAAAATCCTTGATACACAACTGTTGAGAGATGAAGCAGGTTTGTTGTAGTAGAACACTTTTTCCTAAAACCGTGCTGATAAGGAGATATCAAGTTAGAAACTTGATAACATAAATCATCTGTAACCATTTTTTCAAACAGTTTTGGAATTATGCTCAGTTTTGCAATACCACGATAATTTGTAACATCGGATCTATTTCCTGATTTGAACAAAGGAATAATGAATGAATCCTTCCAAACATTAGGAAAATAACCACATATAATCGATTTATTAAATAAGTATGATAGTGGAACAGCTATAGAGTCGGCACAATTAATTAAGATGCTACTAGGAATGTTATCAGGTCCAAAGTTATAGGAGAATTTTAGTTTTCTCAATTCCATAGAAATAGTAGGAACGTTGATTAAATTTATTGATACTGTGGAATTTGTATTTATTTTAATGTGATAATCAGTGGAATCATTATAAGTTGCATCCGAATAAGTTGTGGAAAAGAAGCTGGCAAATAAATTGCTTATAATGCTGTCATCACTAGATTCAATCTGCTGAAATCTCATAGAAGATGGAAAACCAGTTACTTTTTTCTTTGAGTTCACAAATTTAAAAAACGATTTTGGATTACGCTTAAAGTTATATTTCATTGTATTTACATATTTATCGTAACATGATTTATTAAGTATTGTGTATTCCGCCCGGGTAACAGAATATCTTATATAATCCATATAACAACCAGATTGTTTAAACTTTTTATAGTATTTATTCTTCTTATTTTTTACACGAGCCAGTTGTTTATTATTCCATGGAGGACCGGATAATTGTCTAGATATTTGCTTTGGAACACATAAATTCAAAAAGGTATTAACCTTAGAGTAAAAGGCTTTAGACATATCATCAACATTAGTATAGCAAGAAAAAAAGGAGTGCCAATCCGTATTGATTAGGAGTTCATTTAACATATTATAGTTGGTGTGCTTAAATGAAAAAACTTTCTCATTTTTGCTACACAAAGGCATCGATAAATTAAGTGGAATGGATGTTTTTAATACGAGCGTTGGATGATAACAATCTTCTGGACTGGTAATAGGGAACGAGCGTTTAATAAAGCTATTAGTCACCTCATTTACGAATATTAAATCCAATATTTTGAAATTAATGTTTGGAATGCCATTAATTTGGAACAGACCCAAATCATACAAAATATTAAAAAATTCGTCGAAATTTGAATTCTGCTTCATTTGAATGAAATAACCATCGTCTGGTAAGTATTTCCATTGAATTGAAGGTAGATTAAAATCACCGAGGACAAAAATAAAATCACCGTCTTTTGAAGAATGAGCAACAGTACTTATAGCTTCTGCATGTTTTATGTATACAGCTTGTGGAGAAGATGGCGGAATATATAAACAGGTAATAAAAATACGATGACCATTCATTTTTATAGAAACAGCTATAAATTCAATATCGTGAGGTGTATCAGTTACTAAAAGCTCAGATGGTAAATTACATGAAATAGCAATAAGGACACCTCCTCCTGTAGTTTCATTGCCACGATCACGACGAAAGATGTTAAATTTGTTACAAAGTATTTCAGTATTCAAAAAATTATCATTTAACCACGTCTCCGTAAATACTAATATTTGCTGATCGATGTTAAAACTATTCGTGTATAATGTAGTAAGTTTTGTTCTCAAGCCACGAACATTTTGATAAGCGATGGACATAAAATCATCAGTTAGTTTTTTGGAACAAACGATTCATGTTGTGGAAGTATATATATATATATATTATATTTTTTCTTTTTTTATTATCAATGGTCTGATCATAGAGATATAGTAGGATATGCTTCATGCTAGCCTTATATGGCGGTTAAAGATGCATAAAGAAGGCCACATGGTACTTACATTTTTTATATGAAAAACTGTAAATATTAAGAATTCCTTTTTTACGTACGTATAATAAAGGAGGTTCTTAAATGCTTTACTAAAAGAATATCACACTGAAAAGCAAAGAGAAAACCTAATAAAATCTAGTGATTGCTTTTAGAATTATTTTCTTTTTTATTTTTACATTATTTAAGGCAATCACCTCAAGAAAAAAAAGAAATCCTGCTCAACCATTACAACGCTGTTGAATATTATCCATAATAAAAATTTAAGTTTTTTTCTTTTTTCTTTCTTTTTCGTCTTTTTAATTTTCAATTCTCCTGAACTATTTTTGCTTTGTGCAAACAGAATAGAAAAAAAAGAGACTCGACGTTATACTATTTATTTGTTTCCAAGCAATAATTTTTGAAATTCTATTTCATTTAATATCGTAAAGCTACTTGTGGGTCGTTTAGCTGAAAAATATGAAAACGGTTTCATTTTAACAAAAAAAGCAAAACGAAAACGAAAAAAAGATAAGAAAAATCCAAAGCTAAAAAGTAGAATTTAAAAGAATTATTATTTCATTCTGCATTTTTTTTTTGCCATTTTTATGTGTACCTTCCGAGGAACACAGCATATACTATAATTGTGAATAAAACTGAATGTATTTGTGGGTATAAAAGTTTCTCTTTTTTAATTTTTTTTTTATGATTTTAATGGTTCAAAATTTTGATAATAGAAAGAGGAGCACAATTCGCCAGCTTTGTAAAAGAGTCTTCTGGCGTTTTTGCCATGTACTTGTATGTGTTGGTTTGGTTTTCGTTTCCATAGCCTCCAAGAAATAGAAAAACTGAATAGTTTAGCTGCACCTGCTTTTCATCTTTTGCATTTTTCTTTTTCCTTTCATTTCATTTCATTTCACTTTTTTTTTCTTTCTTGTTGTTATTCTTCCCTGAACTATTTTCTTGCAGCTCGTTATTGTCCTTTATTTGGTATTCTCGTTCGTTCATAAGCTTTTCATGTTTTACTCATATTTTTTACGTTTTTTTTTTTTCTCCAAGTGCTTCTGGAAAAATATTCTCAGCATCGGATGTTAAATGTTGTAAAAATTTTAGACCACAAGTTCTACTTCTTTTTAACGTTTTGCTTAAAACCACTGTGCTGTTTGTCAGCAGGGGAGGAGGAGGAGTGGGCTTGCTAAAGAAGTGTTTCCGTTTTTGTTACACACCATTTTTTCTTTTTGCGATATTTCTAATGCGTTTTTATTCCATTTTTTTCTGTTTTCTTTGTGTGCAATATTCTATGTGTGTGTAATGACCGAGAGAATTATAGTCATGCCTTATAGAAGACTGTTTTTGTGCAATGTTCTCTCATGGCTTGGTGTGGCCATGGGAAAATGTTAAATTGTTTAAAAAATTAAAGAAAATAAATAAATAGTAAAAAGAAAATGAAATTAAAAAGAAAAAAATCCTACGGGAGTACAACCGAAGTGGCCAATATTACATAAGAAAAGGTTTCCAAAGTAAACCATACTTTTTTAAAACTAGATCTTGAGAAAACGTCTACTGCCACATACAATACTTCAGGCATACTCCTCTAATAGTGGTTGAAAAGTCCGACTTGGCTTCTGAAAGAAAAGGTCTATGAACAACGCTATACAAATGTATCAAAAATATTGCTAGAAAGGCAACAGTTGATATGGGCCACTTTTCCATGAATTGATACGTGCATAAACAAAGTTGTTGAATTTAGGACGATACATGGAATCACATGAAATCCAAGAGCATCCAAAGCATATCGGGAAAGTCACTGTTGATGTTGGTCTGAAGGCCCACATTTTTATAAGAACGAGTTAGACCGTGCGACCACTGTCAACGGTGAGTACTATATGATGATGATTACCAACTTCTCTTGGCCTAACTTACATGATCTGGACACCAATGCAACGTGGCACTTATAGTATTGGATATTCCGCAAATGCGATTTGAGATTATGGTCATCTCTCTTGCGGGTAATGCGAACAAGTCACCTAAATCGATATACGATTTAACTCTGTTCCCGAGGAGTTTCCTTAAGTCCCAGGTACACTTTTCTTTAATTACATATAAAAATAGGAAATGCTTAATAAAAAACGCGACATATGTAACACACTTTAATATGCCCTACCATATGTTAATGAAGTCGGCGTAGTCTAGTAGAGAGTATGTTGCCTTATTAAATGAAGGCCACGGTTCACAGCTCGAGAAAATATTTCTCCGGCGACTTCCTCTCAGCAGATTTCTGGCAAAAACTGTGAGACTAACTAAAATTGAAATGAAAAGTTTCTCAAAAATGTGTCGTTTGTTTGAAGTTGACTTAAAACTGTAGGTCCCACCACTCTGGATAAAATTTACACACATGAGTGCTGTGAGAAGCTAGATCGTAACCTTGACTAAAGAGTTGTAATGACCAATACAGGAAGTAAGTATATGTTAATGAAGCCAATACTGTGATTAAGCTTGGAATGGTGACATAAATTCATGGGTCTATCTGAGCATAAAACTTCTCATAAATGAGAAGCAGAAGAAAGATTCACTAATGTATTCATTTTTAGAGATCGACATTGAGGCTTTGCATTCTATAGTAGTGTTAATGGAAATTTTATTTTAATTAATTATTATTTAACACAACTGTTATCCGGACACGGTTATTTTTGTAAATATCTGTTTAAAACGGGGAAGATGACACGACCAAAATGCATTTATGATGATGCGTCCATTGATGATGCGGAACACACTTTCATTGTGAGAGATGGAGTTTAGAAAGAAGGAATCTTGAGGCTAAAGCAGGCGTCTGTACTGTCGAGAACTTCTGCGATGTACTTCTGAGCAGCGAAGAAAATTGGAATAGCACGGTCAGTTACACTGAGGCCTTGCTAAAATCTAAGAAATTTGACTTGGATGAGAGAATTAGAATGGATGGTTGAACACCTCAGACTTTTTTGCGCAATCCGGATGGGATATGAATATAAAGGGGCCAAATGACCAGACACACTCCACTTCGAAGTAATACCACGGTAGTTCCGGAATGTGCACAAGGAGTCCAAAAGAGGAGGGGGAGATTTAGTGGGTGAAGGCCCCACACAAGGGGGATAGTGACGACTTCTCATATGGTGCGGTGAGGTACATTTTCTCCTCCTCAGCGGAAAAAATATAGTAGTGTTAACCGTATTATGCTCACAGGAATTTAAAAAAAATTTCAAATACAATGTTTTTAGTACTGCCAAATGGACCTAAGCAGTGCAAGAAACTATTACAGTCGAAGGCAACTAATGTACTAGTTTTAAGGGAGTATTAAAGATGAGTTCAACTAGTTGTCAAATCAAATTCCTAATGTTCCGGACACAGTAGTGGTAGTAGAGATAATTCAAATTGTTAATATCAGCAGTAAAGTCGAAACTGCGAAAGGCAGTTCTGAAGGCAATGAAATGCAATGGAGTCTATGATTTTCAATATCCTTACTATCGATAACCCAGTATAAATGTTGCTGTTCGTTAAAGTCTATTAAAGCAGTTAGCAGAATAAAATAGTTTCTCAAGCATAAAACCACCCAAAACAGACAATCATAGGTTTAACATGGAAAAGACATAGAAAGGATCTGGACGTTATATAATATGATTTATTTTAGTTAGTATGGATTGATTAACTGAAAAATAAATTATTTTTAAAAGTTTTGAATAAGAAATTTTATCCTGTTTCCATTACAAGCGTACATAACAAATCGAAACTAAAATAACTTATTTCAACTACTCAAATCACGTGCAACTCCTGTCCTGTGAGTCAAAGGTTTGTCTTTCTGCTGCATAAACATGCCACAAAAACGCTAGAAATAAAGAATGCCGCAAACCGTTACAGACAATAAAAACAAAGAAAAAAAAACCTCCCCTTAATTGAAAAATTGATTGGCAAAACAACAATTTGTGAATAAAAGGTAAACCACAAAAAACAATTTTTTTCGAATTGTTCAGAAAATAAATTTTGTACCTGTGGTAAATAAGTCAATGTCTGATGGATTATTTTTAATAATAATTCGGTTAGCATTCGGCAAATTAGTTATATCTGCCACGATTTATGATATATTTACGCTATATTTGGCTAAAAATATGTTTTGTGAACATTATCGGCAACAGATTTATGAAAGTGGAAGCTGGGTGTGTCTAATTCTGAGATACACGTCTCTATTCTCCAAAAAAATATTCACTACCAGTATTTCTGCTTCTTTAAACCGCACCAATCGCATATCAATCTATAAGTAGCTAATCTAATGCTTTCTTTGGCTTGGGTCCTTAGAAATTTTTGGTTCTACAGATCATTTCATGTCTACTTAATTGGTTATTACAATCCATCAATCGTGTTTAGAAACTAGCTTCTCACACCACCTATGTTGCCCATGTTAAATTTATCCAAGAGTGGTCAGGCCTTCATTTAACAACGATTACGAACAACACGTTTAGGATTCACGATAATTTTTATTTATGCTCAGATTATTTTAAAGAAGTCGTCAAAAGAAATATTTTTTTTTCCATATTTCAGTTCATTTGACATGACATAGCTGGGGTTTAATCTACGGGTTGTTTTGATATGAGATGGGATGGGATGCATGCAAAGAAGGTAAAGTTTCTCACTGTGGTCAAAGTGGCAACCTCCAGGACGATTCTTGTCTTGCTGTATTCAAGCTGATACGCGACCTCCACTTGGCCCCTCTTCGATTGCATACTAGCTTCTGCTAGATGTTAACTAACACGTGCAGCGAAGTCCCCGGGATTTTAAACATCCAAGAAAAAAAATTATCCAATGAAAACAAACACACATGTCTCTAAAAAGATCCCCTCTAAAGTTGACGACAACGGCAAACGTTTAAAGGACTATGAGGACATTGGGCACACCCTTTACAGGGTAGCCCTTTCCTCCCAGCTACTGTACTGATATGCAGGACTGACATGACTGCCATTCAAAAAATACGATGGATAGGACAAGGATGCAAAAGGTTTGCATCTTGCGATATATATAGTATAGTTGCCATGCAGATAAGCATCAATTTGGATGCGGATTTGTGGTTAATAAGAGACTTCTGTGTCGCCGTGGTCTAGTAGGTAATGTGTTGGCTTATTAGACGTGAGGCCTCGGTTTAAAATCCCAGGTCAGGCATCTCCAACTGAACGAAATATAAAAAAATATTTCTTCGACGACTTCCTCTCAGCTGATTTATGGCAAAAACTCTGAGAGTGAATAAAATTGTTTCTAAAAAAACTTTCTTTCGGAGTCAACTGTAGATCCATTCACTCATGTATAAAAATTAACGCACACAACAAAAGTGGTGTGTGAAACTAGGTCGTAATCCTGACCAAAGGGTTGTAATGACCAATTATGTATGTATGTAAGAGACTTTCTGTGAACGAAAAAATAACCACAATCCGCATCAGGGCAAAATTTTATAACAACAGCCGTATTTGTTGTCACTCCACGACGGAATGAAAGGACGATGAGGATGTATATGATAAGTGTCCGACCCATGACGCCAAAATCGTCCTCGAAGGTTTTAATGCGAAATTCGAACGGGAGGGTATAGTTGGCCTCAATGTCGGTCAGTTCTCAGACTCCTTACGAACACTACCTCCAACGGTGAGGCTGATTGAATTTTTCGCGGCGCATAATATTTTTGTAAGGTGATAAAGGGGGCTCTGGGGGTTGTCGACCAAAAGACCTCATTACTTAATACCTTCCTAAGGATTTAAATCAAATCTGTTACGACTATTTTCAATGCAACTTTTAATCTACAAACCACCTTTACATTCATCATCTGGTTTAGTTTGTTTTAAACTCATTATTGATACCTTTTCAAATATTGTACAACATCCAGCGTCGATCTCCGTAAAAATTGAAAGTCTATTGATTTTTAAATGCATTGGATGGTAAGAAAATACAATTTTCCCTACCCGCTTAGATTGTGTGGTATTTTTGCCACAACCAACTGCATATAAATCACATGAAGGAAAAAATTTAGAAGGAAAATACAGACATACCTTACATATGTATGTATGTACATACATACATATAAACCAAGTACTTGTAACAATCGTATTGGCGTGTTGCCTCTCTATCTCTATTTCTATCTGTGTATTGTATATGAACTTTCTTTTCAATGAATTTCTTTGTTCAATATTAAACTATTTCAATATTTATCTTTGGAAGTACAGATACATATGTATATACAGACACACACATACATACATATATACCCTATGTTGGTATATAAATACTTGAAAAGAAACTCGTAACTAAATAGTGTTACAATCTATTGCAGAAGAACTTATCAAATATTTATTCAAAACTTTACACATACAGTTGTAACATAGATACATACATAGCTGTGTAGTCTACACGTTACTATACAAATACACACATATTGGCAAATGACTGGGAAAAAAAACGAGACATATGGTCGAATGTGGCACAAGAGAAAAAGTTAAAAGAAATTTCTCTCGCTTCCAACCACATTAAGTTTATTGATATTTTGGTTTTCTTAATCTCCTGCTCTCTATCTCTCTCTCTCTCTTCTCCTCCTAACATCTTGTCTTATGGCCTGTGTGGCAAAAGGCAAAAAAAAAAATTCTGTTCTTTTTTTGTTCTCTTTGCCTATAATTTCCTAGACAAATAAACTTCATTTATTTATTGATTTTCGTTTTCTTCTTCGTTGTATTTTTTATTTTTTTTCAGGCAGGCGTACACTATTTCATTGAGTACTGGCCACAATCGCATTGACTTCTGTTCTGATTGAATTGATTTTTTAAAATTTAATTATTGAACCTAAAAGACAGACTGATGAAGTTAGTTTATATGCCAGTTTTTTATTGAAGTGCAATTTTAAGCAGTTTATGAGAAATAAATTATGAAAATGAGTCCAGACATGAGTCCGTACATGAAACCAGTGCAGAAATAGTCCGAACGGCGACAGTAGTTTGAAAAGTAGACGAGACTTTACGTTAATCTGCTACCTTCAAGGCTTCTTTAGACTGAATTTGACCAATGTGGCGTGGGATATGACCATGTCTTCAAGAACATGCCTCGTTGCATACATACATGCCTCGTTGTACATATACAATTGGTCATTAAAACCCTTCAGTCAGGATTACAACCAAGCTTCTCACACCACTTATGTTGTGTGTGTTAATTTTATACATGAGTGACAGGACCTACTGTTTAAAATCGAATGCGAATGACAGATTTTTGAGAAGCTTTTCATGATATTTTTTACTCTCAGAGTTTTGCCAGAAGACTGCTGAGATGAAGCCTGAACCAAAGAAATATTTTTTCATTTTTCGTTTTTTGTGGAAAATGTCTGACCTGGAGTTTGATCCGTGGCCTCACGTCTAATAAGCCGACACTCTACTTATTGGACTACGGCGACCATGCCTCGTGAAGAATATTTAATGTGGCTTAAGCTTAAAACGAATGTCGTTGGTGTTCAGATCATCCAATTCACGTCAAAAGAATTTGGTTACCATCGACCTACAGTACTCGCTGAGAATATTGATGGCCCAGACTAAGTTGTTTTCAAAGAAATATGGAGCACTGCCAGCGCCAGTCCAAAATCCACAAAAAAACAGTAATTTTTTCAGGATGCACTGAATGCTCTTGGATTTCATCTCAAATTCCACAATTTTGTTTGTACTCCCAGAATTTTTGTCAGTTTCTGCCCCAGGACAGACATCAAAACGAAATATGAAAAAAAATATATATCTTCGGCGACTTCCTCCAGCAGTTTTCTGGCAGAAACACTGAGTATAAAAAAAATTGCAATGAAAAGCTTCTCAAAAATCTGTGGTTCGAAGTCGACTTGAACTGTAGTTCCCGCCACTCATGTATAAAATTAACACATACAACATGAGTGGTGTGAGAAGCTACGACGTAATCCTTACTGAAGGGTTGTAATGGCCGCCGAGTTTAAACCGTGGTCTCACGTCTAATAAGCCAACACACTACCTACTAGACTACAACGTCTTCAAGATCAAAATCTCTAATGATATCAATAAATTTATTTCGGAGCTGAAAAAGCCCTTTTAAAATTGAGGCGAATAAAAGAAGTGACCACAATCTACTCCCTAAAGGCAATCCTGCGCAGTATAGTGTATTGCAAATGAATCTCCAATCTTAATTTAAGGAATTTTAAATTCGAAATCATTTGTTTCTTTTTTCCAAAGTTTATTAAAACATTTTTCCTTCCTTGTCCATTAAATATAGTTGCTGATGCATACCAAACATTTTGAAGTCGTTTTTGCATATTCCATTGGTAATAAATTTTGTTTTTCTTTTCTTTTTATAAGAAAATAAAATAAAAAGAAGTAATTTTACAATGTATACCCCACCACAATACATTTGATTGTATGTAGATTTGTTGCCCTCAAAACAAGGGTTTTGTGTCAATTTTGAAATTTTATTGTTTCTTTTGTCTTTTATTCACCGACAACTACAATTTAAATCCTTCGAGACTTAAAGTTGATTTTTCATTTTCATTTCCATTCATTCATTTTTTTCTTTTTCTTTTTGTTTTTGTTGTTTTGGTGCTTTTGGTTGTTCCCAAAATTTATTATGTTGCAAAATATGTATGTATGTATGTATGCATGTACTCTTCATTAATAATTTATGCCAAAAAATGTTTATAAAATTTTTATGAAATGAATTTGTACGTGTATAGGTTTGTATGTGCGTTTTTTGGTACTATAGTATGCGTACAGGTTGTTGCTGTTTGTTTTATTATAGAAAAAAGCAAAAAAAAAAAAATAAGCAAAAAAAAAAATAAAATTTACAAGGATTACAAATGTAACACCTACGTTGTTGTTGTATGTAGGTGTAGGCGAAAGTATTTTTTCGTATTTCTACATTTTTAACCCTTAAATGGTAAAAAGATATTAAAATTCTTAATTTCGTAGAAAAAATGAGAGAGCAAGTTAGGCAATTATGAAGTTTACAAGATTCACACATTAAGAGATTAAACAGAGTTGTTGCTTGAAATTGCTGACCTATTCTGTTTTATAACTAAAGAAGAGCTTTTAATACTTCAAATTTCTCAATTTATAATCAGAATTTGTTGATGCTTCGCCGCAGTCTAGTAGGTAGTGTGTTGGCTTATTAGACGTGCGACTTCGGTTTAAACCCCAGATTAGACATCTCCAACTAAACGAAATATGAAAAAAATTCTTCGGCAACTTCTCAGCAGATTTCTGGAAAAGACTCTGAGAATAAATCAAATTGCCATGAAAATTTTCTCAAAAATCTGTCGTTCGGAGACGACTTTAAACTGTGGGTATCGGCACTCATGTATAAAATTAACACACACAACATAAATGGTGTGAGAAACTAGGTCGTAATCCTGACTATAGGGTTGTAATGACCATTTATGCAAGTACTCGTAAATAACTTTGATCATGCTGTCAAGCTGATGCGCCACAAGGTGTAGTCTACTGAAATAAATAAACAAAAATGTGATCATGCAAGATCCGCCTTACAAAAATGCTGACAGACGCTCCATTCAAATAAGTAACGCTACAATATCTTAATATTCACATTCATTCATTCGGAAATACAACATGGGATAAAGTACCAACTGTTATTTAAAACTGTGATTGGAAAATATTTTGAAAAATACTTCAAAAAGTTCATAATTCAACGGAATTTCTTATCTTTGAAAATCTTCGAAAATAATGAATTTGTGGTGGTATTCCACTCAAATTTTCGTGGAACGAAGAAGATGTTTGTGGAGCGCAATGTAACAGCCGATTCAAAACCAACTTCATTTTGACAATGCAATTTGAAATCAGTCAGATGTAAAGCCCCATGTTTCACCCAAAATTCATTTTCAAGTCGAAACCTATAACCAAATACTGTTACATACTATGCTACAAAAGTAAGTACAATTGATGTTATCCAATCAATCAATGTTGAGGTATCTTTTGTGATAAACCAATTGCTCGAAAACAGTCGAAAATTTGTAATAAAGCACTGCCAACAGGCCATTCTTCAGGGAATATTAGAGTTGCTTCGAGCCAGGTTTAGATGGTTTCAGCTTCACGGACTCACGCATAATCTTAGTGAAAATTCGACGTCTCTTTTCAGAATATAGAACAGCTAAGTTCTTTTACAACTCCTTTCAAAATGGCCAATGTTCCGCCACTTGTTCGCAAAAATTCAAGATAGTGACCCCATCGCAAGAGCTATCCTACAAAACTATGTCTGCCCAAGTCTTTTTTAATAATTCGATTCATGAAGTGCTACGAGACATTTGTCTGTCGGGCCATAATAACGGAGCAAATTTCATTGAATTCTTTGATTTGTCAGCTATGATGATTTTTGATATTTTAACTATGCGTGGATGACCTGAACGGTACCGGCATTTAACATTTTTAGTCTCCTTAAACTGTTTTGTGTACCATAATACGTCATACATACATACATACATAATTGGCCATTACAACCCTTCAGTCAGGATTACGACCTAGACTCTCACACCACTTATGTTGTGTGTGTTAATTTTTATAAATTAGTGGCGGGACCTTCAGTTTAAAGACGACTCCGAACGACAGATTTTTTGAGAAACTTTTCATTGCAATTTTTTTTCCTCTCAGAGCTTTTGACAGAAATCCGGTGAAAGGAAGAAATATTTTTTCATACTTTGTTTTGTTGGGGATGTCTGAGCAGGGGTTTGAACCATTTTCTCATGTCTAATAAGCCAACCCACTATCTACTAGACTGCGGGACTTCAACTTTTCTTATATCATATTTAAATTGCACCATCTCGTGAATTAATTTAGAATTCCCCGCACAGGATGGTGCTTTACAGTTTATGCTCACGTGGTATGGTTCAAGACTTCTATTAGAATGTCTGTCAATAGCACTTTATAAAGTTGACTTGGTAATGTTAAAACTTGGCAACATCATTTATAAAGCAAAAGTGAAGCAAAATTATTTTGTCTCATATGCTATTATTATTTGTCTGGTTAGGCGTTGAACGGTCTCATTCAAGACAGGGTATGCCAAATAGGCTTAATTCGTTCTTAGGTTCAAAAGATGAGATTCTTCGGTGCGTAACCCACGTATTAGTAGTCGCGCTATCTAGTCTAGTAGTTAGTGTGTTGGCTTATTGAACGTGAAGCCACGGTTCGAACCCCAGATCAGACACCTCCAACAAAATGAAATATAAAGAAAATATTTCTTCTACGATTGCCTTTCAGTAGATTTCTGGAAAAAACTCTGAGAGTAAATAAAACCTGCCATGAAAAGGTTCTCAAAAATCTGTCGTTTGCTGTTGACTTTAAGATAGGTCCCGCCACTCATGTTTAAAATTAACTCACACAGCACAAGCGGTGTGAGAAGCTAGGTCGTAACCCTAACTGAAGGGAAATAAACCAATACGATGGAACTTTGTTAAAATTGATGCTTAACCAAATTCGACAATGCCAATTAAAAAGCAAAAGTAAGGCGAAATAGTCTTGTATCATCTGATTTGTCACATTCCACTATCATTTGTATTGATAGGCGTTGAACCATCTCATTGCAATACGCTTTGTTTCAGGATAGTTTATGTGAAATAAGTTTAATTCGTTGTTAATTTCAAAAGATCAGATCAGGCATGTATTTCAACAAATATTTGCAAATATCGTAGGCAGCAATGGTCGTTACCTTAAACGATATACTACATACATTCATACGTTATAGGCCATTAAAATCCATGACTTAGGATGACAGCCTAGCTTGTGTCACCACTAATACTACATGTGTTGTAGTATATTTTACAATAAAAATTCAAAGATTACTAAAACACTTGCCACACAATAGCCTTCATTCAGTATATTCCAATATTAGATCATGAAGAAGTAAACGTTAAACAAAGAAAACTTA
This sequence comes from Sarcophaga carnaria, assembly GCA_958299815.1. NCBI lineage: Eukaryota > Metazoa > Arthropoda > Insecta > Diptera > Sarcophagidae > Sarcophaga > Sarcophaga carnaria. Next base: position 44,442,223 of record OY283150.1, read on the forward strand.
TTAAATTGCTTCAAAAAGTATTTTTTCTTCTGTTTTGAAAAGAGTTTACTTTTTAATAAAGAAGACAAAATGTGTTTTCACACAGAATGCATGCCTTTAAGGGTGATATTTAATCAAGCCAACAACACAAAATCTCAAATAAATGTTTGTATTAAAAATGAAATTAAATTTCAAAGCCATACCAACCGCAATACCGTATACCCCAGAAGCCGATATTTAATTTCATGCAAAACATATGCTTCATAAATAATTTAATGACATACTCTTGCATTGTACAGTAGCACAGGTTATGTTGGAGCAAATCTCGAAAAATTTAAATAAGAAAACTGGCCTTGGAAATATATAAACACACTCTTGCACTCCTCTACTACATTATATTTCTACATGCTATTAGAAATTTTTGTTGTTTCTTTTTTTTGTTCTTGAGAATCCTATTTTTATGGAAATTTAATTTAACAACTTGAATATGAAATTCATATCCTTGTGGCTTGACCAACAGTCACCCGAATAAACGTTCAAAGGTTAACAGGGAACTAAACAAGAGAGTCTTTCAGAAAAAAAAGGAGAAAAGAAAAAAATGTGAAGTACATTAAAAGCAAGCACACGCACACACACCCACATACATACATCCACTCAAATGTATTAAATATTATACAATAGTGTTATAACAATAACAACAATGACAACTAGAGTAGCAAAAAAAAAGGTAAAAGGTTTTCGTTGCTTTTCTTTTTTCCTTTTTCTTCATTTTTTAAAGATGAACTAGTGGTTGTGTGAGTTTAACCTTTTTTATTTTGCTTTTACTTTTGCTTTTATTTTGTTATAATTTAGTTGCTGCTCTCTCTCTCTCGCTCCGTACCCTTTTCTCTCTCTCTAAGTCTTGGTTTCTTTTTTTCTCTTTTGATATGTTAAATAATGCTTCTAAGCTGCTTATGATAATGCAAACGGTGTTGTTAAGTTTCTAAAGGAAACCGGATAAACTAAAGTAAAAACAAGAAAAAACAAACACACACGTACACATACACTCTCGCACACGCACAGTGACAAAAATAGTAAGCAGGAGAGCAAAAAAAAAAGAGTCTTAAAATAATAAAATACTCAAAAACAACAACAACAATAACAACTAAAAAATGGCAACAAAAACAACAACTAAATAAAAGCCTTAAAATAAAAACAACAACAAAAAAGAACATTAAAATCATCAAAACGTAAATACTACAGACATCATATCCATATATCCATGAGCGAGAGAGAGAAAGAGATTGTTCTGCTCAAAAATATCAAAACAAGAACTAAGCGCCTACAATCTTAAAGCGCTTAGCACAGGGATGGAAAGTGTCAATTTCATTGCATTTGATTTGTAACATACATACATATGTACATACACAATTGTTCATTACAATTTCAGTCAAGATTACAACCTAGCTTCGCACATCACTTATGTATGTTGTGTGTATGTATATGAGTAGCGTGACCTACAGTTTAACGTCGACTCCCAATGACAGATTTTTGAGAAATTGTTCATGTCAATTTATATACTCTCCTGAGTTCTTGCCAGAAATCTGCTGAGAGGAAATCGCTGAAGAAATATTTGTTAATATTTCGTTTTGTTGGAGATGTCTGACCGGGGTTTGAACCGTAGCCTCATGTCTAATAAGCCAACACACTACCTACTAGGCTATGGCGGCTTTTTCCAAAAATTTACTGTGAAAGCATAACCAAATAAAGGGTCCGCCAAATAACATTTTTTTTTTGAAAATGCTTTAAAAAAAACTACTGAATATTTTCTCAAATTTCTTTTTTTATTTGAAAGTATAATCCTTCCGGTTAATAATGGAAAATAATTCCATTCAAATTGCTGCCTAGGCTGGCCATGCAGTAGCCTACACCAGAAGATGCCGATTTTGGCAAAAAAAATCATCTTTTCAGATGAAGCTCATTTTGACCTTGGCGGGTATATAAACAAGCAAAATTGTCGCATTTGGGGCACAGAAAACCCGCACGCATACACTGAAAACCGACGCACCCAAAACGAGTCACTGTTTGGTGCGGATTTTGGTCCAGAGCCATAATTGGGCCATTTTTCTTCGAAAATGAGAAAGGAGTGGCCGTTTTACCATCATTCTGTCAACATATGGACTGCGCTCTAATAGAACTGCTTTTTATACAGGCCACGAACGATTCAAGCAAATTGTTGAGTGAAACAAGGACAGCCATGGCAGCTATGGCAAAATGAGCACGCAGATAAGTTTGTTAGAAGGGATCTAAAATTAATCTGTGGAGTAGGAAAAGATAGTTGGAAGGGTATACTAAACGAAAGGAAAGATAGAGAGATAGAGAATCTTAGCAAAATCTATCAAAACATTTGTTTCGTAATTACAATAGAAAGAGATTTGAGTCATTCATTTGAACATACAAGAACAACTTGTGGTTAATAGCCCATTCTCTAAGGATGAAAATAAATCTCCCTTGGGTGCATATCAGGTGATGGGTACGGAATTGTTCTTGTTGATATCGTTTTGTATGCATAAGTTTGTCGGACAATTATAGATTAAAATCAATACAATATCAATCAAAACACGTATGGTGGCAGCACTACGGGGTATGTATACGACAACAAGTAATGGAGATATTTCTTAAATTGTTTTAACCAGTTTTGCAGCACATGATTGAGCATTGGAATAATAAAATATTACAATAACATGTCGTGAATTCTATCGTTTTTCGACTAATGCCTCTTGCTAGCGACTAATCAGACAAGCTTTGTACCTTTGATTAGCTTTGACTCATAAAAGATCAAATCGTTATGGAACTTTGGCAGTACTGTTCCCTCTGTGTGTTGGAGCGAATTTTGATTTCGTATTATTATGCTTAAGGTTGTCCTAATCGACGAAATTTTTCATCCAAAATTTGCTTGCTGTTGAGTGAAGCCTGCTGTTAGCAAATGTATTGAAAATGTTGCATGATTAGATCCCAATGATAATACAAGTTCCTGTTAACGTAGAGTAATGAATCTACCAAGGATGTTTTTGGCTTATCATGTCTTATCTATTGCTGCCATAATAAAAGTGGAGCTAAGTAAAGTAGAAGAAGGCGTTTTATGGCTTCAATCATCGCTTGATTCCGGAAGAACGCTAAAAAATTTTTATTACGGTGTCGAAATTTTTTAAACTCAAAGCATTCTGACTTGACTTTAATAACGAATACTGTGGAAAGGAAGTCGCCGTGTTCTAGTAGGTGGTGTGTTGGCTTATTAGACGCAAAGCCCGGATTCGTATCCCAGGTCAGACATCAAAACGAAATATGAAAAAAATATTTCTTCGGCGACTTCCTCTCAGAAGATTTCTGGCAAAAACTCTGAGAGTAAATAAACCTGCCATGAAAAAGTTTCTCAAAAATCTATCGTTCGGAGTCGACGTTAAACTGTAGGCCCCGCCACTCACGTATAAAATTAACGCACACAACATGAGTGGTGTGAGAAGCTAGACCGTAATCCTGGCTGAAGGGTTGTAATGAATAATTATGTATGGAAAGGAGTAGGAATGGATGAGTTACTCAGTACGACAATCAAATCGATTTTTATTCAATTATTCTTGAACCGCTTTACAGGAAAAAAGTTTATTTAATGAAACCGATATATCAACGGTATTTTAAGACGATTGGTGTGTATGGTACGTATGTGAAACCATATATTCCTTAAAGAGATATGAAGAAAAATCCTTCAAAACCCAATTTGGGTTGTTAAAGACACAAATCAAGGGTAAAATTTAAACCATTTGTATAGAGTCCTGTATTTTTTTAGTAAAATATTGTGTTTAATTTTAAATATGAATTAAATTAACATGAATGTTCGTTGTTGATGTCGCAGGTTACTTGCTGGTGTCGCGACTATTAAAAATAAAATCAAGTGAATCATTTGAAATATTAGGAGTAACTTATTCTGAACTGTCAATGTGTGAAAATATTATTGAATCAATGGACTATTTTTAAGAAGTTAATAATCAGATCGTCGACATTTCAATTAAATCACGTCGTGCAATATTTTATACGCACTAGGCATGCAATTCGAAGCTGCTTGATTTTAACAAGAAGAATTGTTACTCAGCGTAGCTTGGATAATGTGCCATCCATCACTGTTATAACTATTTGTAAATTATAGGGATATGGTTCTGACATCAAAAGTGCCGAAAATAAGGTTCTAATTCTCGATCAAAAGTGAAAGTTTTGATCTCTGTAGCGATAATTTAGATCGAGGAAAATTCTGTTTTCATTTCGTTTAAAATTTTTTCGCAACAATCCCTATATACCATCTCTGTTTTAAGTTGACTATTATGCGTATTTCATACGTATTAAGTTTTATTTTTTTGTGGGTTCTCAACAAAAGTAAAGTTTTACTTGATTATTTTTCATTTTTTATTTTCATTTCTTTTTTTTTTTGTTTGTCATATAAAGATAAATGCAATTTAAGTCGTAGTGATAGTGGGACATGTTAGAATTTAAAATACGATTTTAAAGATTTTAGATGGCGGTACTATGAGATATCACAGGATTTATATTTTGGAAAAGTGAGCAAGAAAAAAAACGAGAAGTTCGATAAACCGATGTTTTAAGAAGTAAATTCTCTTTATGGTTACATTAAATCAAAGGCTCTTTAAAGAAAAAATAAGTATAAAAAGATATGTCATTCAAACTTCTGTAAGACGGATTCCCTGATAAAAATCTTGCCAACCTAGGCAATAAATACTTTTAAATTTCTTTTTGTTATTATTCTCATTTAAAGGGTTAAACAAAAAAATATAAATGGGATTTTTTTTTTGCAAATTTCGCTGGAATTTGCAAGTATTCAACCTGTTTACAATTTCATTCAAATGTGATGGCTCCCATCAGTTATGATTTATTCAATTCTTATAATTGAATTCCCGTAGAATGTTATCGTGTTTTTGGAATATTTGCCTGCAGAGATGAATGCCTGAATAAGTTTTAGAATTAATTCAGTTCCAAGAAAGTGAATTATTTGCGTTGGCTTATGTATGATGTATTTACTTGTGTGTGTATAAGAATTACTCATACGCATCTATTGTTTAAAGGAAAATCTTTTATGGAGACTATTTAAATCTGTTAAATAATAACGCAAGGTTTTGAAATACTTTTTCGTTTAGGAATTTTCAGTTGACTTTGATATTCTTTAAGATGAGTACAATTTCATGTGAAAACATCACTACTTAATATGGCATAAAAATTAAAATATTTGCGCTCATTACCATTGTCTAGTTCAGGTGGGAATAAGGAAATATTTTAATCGATTACGCAAGTAAAAGAACAAAAAATTAATTAAATCTTTGGCACACTTGTTCCACTGAAAATATTGCCGCTGTAAAGGTGATCATAAAAATATCAAAATGTCTGTCATTCACTGCATTTAAGATACACTTGATTTTAAAATTAAATTCAAATAAAATACTTCATTTCCCTTGGAATATATACATTCAACCATAATTGGTCCTTATAAACTTTTAGTCAGATTACAACCTAGTTTCTCACACCACTTATGATGTGTGTTAATTTTATACACAAGTGGCGGGATCGGACAGCCTTTTAAGCAACCTTTTCATGATAATTTGATTTATTCTCAGAGAATAAATCTGCTGACAAGAAGTCGTCGAAGAAATATTTTTTTTAAATTTCGTTTTCGTACGAGATGTTTGGGCTGGGGTTTGAACGGTGGCCTCACGTCTAATAAGTCAACACACTACCTAATAGACCTAATAGTTCTGGCAAAATGTAGAGAAAACTTATCATTTCTCACAAGTTAAAGTGTAAGTGGCATTTCAATCTGATGGCGTACATCATGTGAATAGATTACGATATTAAAGCATAGGAAATATCGTATATTGAAGATCTAGCATGGCAATGAAGATTGCAAAATAATACTAATGATTGGTGCAACTACAAAATAATCCCAGTAATTGAAAGTTGATATACCAGTAGTTGTAAAGAGCCGTAGAAACACGTGTAATCCACATTCTACGGATAGTAGACGTATGTATCACCATGAGATCTGCTTCAGACGGTAATCACGGGCTTAGCTGTAAAAGCTAAAATAAAAACGAGGAAATATAAAACAAATGGAGAGATGTTTGATAATAGCTGATGTCATTAAAACGTTATCAGCTGAGATCGGTTATCTATAACTATGTTTCCAAATTATCGAAATTAGGAGCATCATACGAGGAGCCTCACACGAGGAGCATCACAGGAGAAGTTTATTAAATGAAGCATTTAAAATACCCGTAAGACGATTACCATGTTAGAAAGGAGGATAAAATGAAGAGCAGCCAGGATGCCATTTCCATTTTGGTGGGTACGTTAATAAACAGTCCGTATTTGGGACTCAAAAAACCAACGCGTGGTCTTACAAAAGCCAATACTCCCATTACAAATCACAGTTTAGTGTGGCTTGTTGAGCGGTAGCGTCATTATATATCTTCATATATATATATCTTCAAAAATCAAGACTGAGAAACCATTACGGTCGATGGAGGCACCTATCACACCATGATAACGAATTTTTTGTACCCCCTCTTCACGGTATTGATGTGAACGATTTTGATTTCAAAAGGATGGTGCCACTTGCCATACATCTCACGCCACAATTGATGTATTTCGTCAAACGTTTAATGGCCGTTAAATTAGCCGAAATGGAGATGTCAATTGGCTACCAAGAAGCTACAATTTGACACCGTTCGACTACTTTCTGTCGAGCACAGTTAAAAAAAGTATTATGCCGACAAACCCGAGACAATTGATCATTTGAATGCTAACATTCGTAATGCAATTGCCGGGATACAACCCCATAAACTCGAAAAATTGCAAGAAAATTAGTTCGACCGAATGGGGTACTATGAGGTCAGACGCGGCAGCCACATGAATGAAATAATATTTCACTTCTAACCGGAACAATTGTACTTCACAACAAATGAATAAATTTGGTAAATATTTAAACCATTTTTGTTTTATTCCATTTTTAAATTTAAACTTTTAAATGACCCACCCACCAGCACTAACTTTCCTTTGTTCGACTACAAAATAAATATAATAATCAGGTAGATTATGTGGGCAACAGCTTTGGTTTTCTTTAAAAAAATTAACATATTTTTATGGTTTTATTTATTAATCCTTCTGTAAAGAAAACTTTCCTAAATTTCTGCAAAAAAAATCAAACCAAACGATTTACAATTCTCAAGCCATTTTGGTTACTAAAGGCATATCTTACACACTTTTTTGGCTGGCGAAAATATCTAATTTTAATAAAATTATTTTTATTTCAATGCAAAAACATCTAAAAATACTTTAATATCTGCCTTAAGAGGCATAACAACATGCAAAGAAGATTTCATAAAACGCTTCCCGAACACATTTATGCCTTCAAGCGAAATTTGTTTATAGGATTTAAATTTATTTTCGTTATTGCCAATCTTTCAAGATTCTATGGCCTTAAACAGAGGCAACGAATTGAAAATCAATAAAAATCAAATTTAAAAACAACATCGACAAAAAAAAATTGTATGTTGATGCCATCGATTGATTGAATATGCCAAAGGATAAAGAAAACAAGGTGTTAACATTTAGACAATCTCTACCAAATTTTTAAAGAATACTTTGCGAAGAAGGAACTTTTTTATAGGTTATAAAAAAAAATAAGGAGAGTGCAAGAAAAAATATTGTCAGTGGAGTTAAGCATTTGTCGGCAAACGGTTATGAATCATTTGAAGAAAATTGGATACACAAAGTAGCCAGTGTCGCATGAATTCAGGATAAAAATCGAATGACCAGATTTTGAATAGGTGACTCAGATACAACAATTCCATACAAATTGGTCATTACAACCTTGCAGTCAGGATTACGATGCAGCTTCTCACATCACTTATGTTGTGTATGTGAATTTTATCCATAAGTAGAGCGACCTACAGTTTAAAGTCGATTCTGAACGACAGACGTTTGAGAAATTTTTCATGGCAATTTTACTTTCCTCTCAGAGCTTTTGCAAGAAATCTGCTGACAGGCAGTCGCCGAATAAATATTTGTTCATATTTCGTTTAGTTGGAGATGTTTGACCTCGGATTTGAACCCTGCTTTCATGTCTAATAATCCAACACATTACTTACTAGAGTACGGCCACTTCGTACAACAATTACTTGCCATGATGATGACGTTTACGATGGACAAAGAGAGGAAAAGTTTCACAGATGATGGCAAAACCAGGATTGATTTCAAGAATGATAATACTGGGTATCTGGTGTGAAGGGTTCAGTATAAGTTTTAATAACCTAGTGAAACCTATGACTCGGTTTTCTTCTGTTAGAAATTAACAAAATAAGGCAGGTAACGCAATTATAATAGCCAGACTACATACATCTTTGTTGAAGCGGCTGCTATTGATAGAGCTCGGCTAGTAAGTTTTAATGCAACCACCACATAGTCCAGCCCTGGCCCATATACTATAGATAATCATTTATTTCAATCTCTGGCGAAATTTTTTGAATGCTTTAACCTTAAATTCCCTAAAGACCTACATTAAATAATTTAATCAATTTTTTACTCAGAAAACTCTTGTGTACTTTAGTGTGCTGGCTTATTAGGCGTGAGGCCACTGTTCAAATCCCAGATTAGCAATCTACAACAAAACGAAATACGAACAAATATTTTTTCGACGGCTTCCTCTTGACAAACACTCCGAGAGTAAAAAAATTTCCTTGAAAAAGTTTCTCAAAAAATTTATCGTTCAGAGTCGACTTTAAACTGTAGGTCCCGCCACTCATAAATAAAATTAATAAACACAACATAAATGATGTGAGAAGCTACGTCGTAATCCTGACATACATACATACATACATACATACATATGTACATACTTATAGAGTGTTTGATGCAAAGAATATCTTTTTAAATACAAATTTGCTACAGAATTTTTATTATTCATATGATATGTATGCAAATGTTACATAAAAAAACAAGAAGAACAACAGCTCCTATAAAACTTATTCTAGAGTGATTGATGAAATTCAAAAGAAAAATTTCTTTTTACAAACATATTTTATATTGTAGGCCAACAGAATGAATGTCTTAAGGAAAACCAATTTAAAATCATATTTAAATACAACACAGGAGAATGAGGAAATTTAAAAGATAGAAACTAAAAATTCTGTTCCATTAAGATTCTGTGGTAATATTTCATATTCAAGGAAACTGAACTGAAAATATAAATCCCTTAAGAACTGTGATTATTATAGAGTATCTGCAACCAACACAAAATTTTGGTCAGTAAATTGCTTTAAAACAAAGCAAAAAAAATAACACACTTTAATAAAACATACGCAATAAATAATTTATTTTATTTTATAGAAGATTTTAAATAAATTTTTGTTTTATTTTATAAATTCCTTGTTATTGTAAAGAAGGAAAATAAGAAATTAGACCCAAATGTCATCATTAATCATAAGGCAATAACAAAAATAAACCAAAAGGAAAATATTTTGTTATGATCTCAACAAAAGCATATGTGTTTAGGTATGTATGTATATACCAAACATACATATGTATGTATGTATATAGGCCAGTATATAAAATCTTTCTACAAAAATATTTAAAACGAAAAGACAAAAATTATACAAAATTTTCTACATGCCAACAATATTCATATGACATATGTACATATGTATGTATGTAGTAGAATACATTCAAACCTATACATATGTACATAGCATAAACACATGAATATTTGCATTTATATGATAGTAAGTATAGTGTAGTTTAGCTCTAAAATGTATTCTTTTTTTTCAATGTTAAAGAGAACACTACACAGCATATGACTAGAAATTCTTAACATATTTTAAACACTCAAAAAAACAATAGTTTTCTTTGCTCAATTTTACATACCTTTCGTCCTGCCTGCTCGAACGATGGCAGAAATGCAGCAAAGGATCCTTCCAACATATCAGGATTACCGCAAATCGCATGCGATGTGTCACAGTAGTACGAACATTTGCCATGAAAGCATAAATTCGATGAGGGCGAAACGAAAAATGTTTTCAATAAATTATCATCGGCCACTTGATAAATTTCCGTTGTGATGTTTAGCAAACGACCCGTAACTGGCATGGCGCGACGAAAACCAAGAATTCTAAAATGAAAACAAGAGAGAAAGAAAATTTTTTGAATTAAAAAAAAAAATCGTATATTTTTTTTGTAGAAAAACGTAAATAATAATTAAGTTCGTTAAAGTTGATAAAAACGGACGTAATGAGCTGGTAGAGTGCATGCATTCAACAATTGGAACCTCAGTGTTGTCAGCCCTGCCCTGAAAAAGGGGCACCCCACTATACATATATACGCCAACTACAGAGGTATCACCCATCTCCCTATCGCATATCAGGTTCTTACGAGCATATTGACTGAAGCCACTCGTCAAAACATTGATTGAACCTTTTCTGGCAAGTCGACCACAGATCAGATCTTCACATTACGTCTACATCAAGTCCTGAGGAAGATCCATCTTTTTGTCGACCATAAGCCAGCTTTCGATAGACCCATAAGGAATCGTGTTTTTCCCTCAAAATTGGAGCTTGATATTCCTGCGAAGCTGATTAGACTAAGCAGAATGAAATGAGTAACTCCTGCAGCTCCATAAAGCTAGGACTGGACCTCTCGTACTTTTTTATACCATGCGAGGTTTCAGGCAAAGGCATCCCTTTCCATGCGGCCTATTCAATTTCGACATGGAAATTTTTTTACGACAGACAGAAGTGCATTGAAATGACACTATTTTCCACAAAAGTCTCCAGTTGCTTGCATAGGGCGTATCAAACGAGATGTTATTGCTGCCTTAAGCGCTATTGGACGGGAATCTATTAAGATGGGTCTGGCAGTGAATGAGGATAAACTGTCGACAAGTAGGCATAGGGATATGAGGCGTATTGTATCTCAGATTACGGACGACAACTACACTTAAGTCGGTGAATTTGTCTGATTTGGATTTATGTTACCAGTAAAACTGATGTCAGTCTAGAGACCAAGCGTAGAATCACTCTTAACAGCAGGCCTCAACAGGCGATTTATTAGCAGATACCTCTCTCATACGACAAAACTGATACTCTTCAAGTTGTTCATCCTCCTCGTGTTTCTTTATGGCGCAGAATCATGGATGCTATTAAGCAACGATGTAGCAGCTTTGATAGTACTCGAGAAAAATGTAGTACGTCAGATCTTCGATCCAGTTCGAGCGGAAGATGATTTCGCCATCCGATTCAACAATGAGCTGTATGAGCTTCTCAATGACGTGGGCATTGTGCAGAGTGCTAACATTGAGCGCTGGCGCGGCCATTTCATTCGAATGGAAGAGGATGCTCCGGCTAGAAGGGTATTTATTGCGGGGTTTATCGGAAGTCGGCATAGAAGATGACTTTGTATGCATTGGAAGGACCAAATCGAGGAAGCCCTGTATCGATTGGTGTGGATGTATTAATGCAGACCGAAATCCGTTAATCGTATTACTAACAATCAATTAAAATTTAACGAGTAAAATTTGTTTATGGCTTCGGAACATTGTAAACGATATTCTCGTTGATCAATCGATATGCTTCAGGTGGACTTCTGTTTTAAATTAAACACAACGCCTATGTTACTTTGATTTCGTTTTTAAATTAAAATTCTGAGACCTTTAAATCCTTTAATACACATGCTCTTCCTTATTATTCTACGATATATTTTTCCCTGCTTTCTTTCATTGAGGTGACATAGGCTTTAATAAGCTCATAACTTTCATTTCCCAAAATGACTATATTTTCAAAGCTTATGTTTGTTCTATTGAATCTCTGGCCTTTGTTCAGAGAAAACTTCTAATTATTGAATTAACAGGTTGTACATCACGGCTGAACTGGCTGTCATCATGTCATGTAAAGTTTCTGTTTCTGTGTGTGAATACAACAACAACAAACAGGAGTAAAAAAAAATTCGTTCACTTTTATTTTACCTTTTCTTGTGCTGTTTTGTTTTGGTTTTTCTTTTGTTTTCTTTTGTTTTATTACCAACCATAGAAATCCAAAGGACAAACGAAATTCTTTACAAAATATGAAAAACCGAAAGGAATGAGAGAGAAAAAATGCCAAACATAAACACACAAAGAAGAGGAGACACAAAACAAAAAAAAAAAACCAGAAAAAACATTGTTTTTGAAGTAGAAAATTGTTTTACGACCATCAAGAGTATATTTATACATCCTTGGCATGTCTTAGAACAACAATAACAAGAAAAAAAGAAAAAGATTAAAACGAAAAACAGAGAAACAAACAGGACAAATAATAAATAACAACATAAATAGCAAAAGACAAAAACAAAAATCTAAAAGAAAATATGGTTTTCATCTTAAAAAGAATAAAAATACCAGGAGACATATTTTTTTCAGTTTTTTTTCATTTGTTCAAAATAAAAAGGAAGTCAGGCCACACCAACAGTAAAACCATTACCAGTATGCAGCAGACGCTATTATTTATTTGTACAGCAGTATTTCCGGAATGGGAAAGAGAAACAGGGAGCAAGAGAGAGAGGGAGAGAGTGAGAGTAAATAAAAGTTCAGAAAGAAATGAAAAATTGTGATTATAAGGGCGTTAGACGATAGAAACATATTTCCTTTTGCCTCTCAACTACACACTCTACTCAGCTGAGGCTTAAATAATAATAGTATTTGAGCCTCTCTCTATGTATGATGCACTTGTGTCTGTGTACGTGGATGTGTGTTTAAGTATGTGTAAGAGTGTAAATGTTTTTATAGTAAATAATAGTGGCAAAAGAAAAATAGATAGATATGTTAGTGTAGTAGTGTTTTTCTTTCCATTTATACACCACACACACTCGCACACACACACACACAGCATGGTTCACTTTTATACTCATTCTTCAGCTTTGTTTTCTTGAAGAATTTTTATACTCTTAAGATGCTGATGTTGATGTTGATGTGAATGTGTATGTATGGTGATGTTGATGATATTGCAATAAAATAAATGTCTTAATACTCTTCCTTCATACTCTTTCTCTATCCTACTCTCTCTCTCTCTCTCTCTGTCGCTTTTTGTATATTTTCCATGAAATCTTAATTTCAAACACACACACACATTTACACACTTTATATTTCATTATGCTCAACTATTTCCTTTTATTTTTCGAATTGTTTCAGTGTTTGTGTTGATGTTGTGTTATTTTTTTGTTTATAAACATAAATTTTATTTTGTTGATGTTGCCGTTGTTGTTGTTGTTGTTAGTTGTTTTTGTATTTGTGTTCTTATTTTATTATATTGTTTTATTGTGGTTGTGTTATTATTTCGTTAACTAAAGAACGTGCAGGAGCACTTTTTGGGGTATTTAAACGTGTTACAACAGTGGGATGCATGATAAAGGAAACAGAAAAATTTATTCTAACTACAGAGCTACTAAAGATTATATTTTTAAAATATTTCTTTGTTGAGTTAAAATTGTTTACATTCTTCTTCTTAATTGGTCACTAACAAACCGATTATAGGATTTCAGCCTGCTTTAGCACATCCTTCGAGGCGACTCACTTTCTTGCGCGCCTTCAACAGTTGGTCACACCAATCGATGACAGGGCTTCCTCGAGTTGGCGCTTCCAACGCATACAAGTTCGTAGCCGCATTCGTGCCCGCCTCCCCGCAGGATCCTTATCCATTTGGACGACATGGCCGAGAAGGCGCAGCCGCTAAATGCTAATACGCTGCACAACGTCCATGTCGTTGAGGTGATCATACAACGCATTGTTGGATCGGATGCGGAAATCACCTCCAACTCACACTGAATCGTAGATCTTACGCAGTACTCTAAAGACTGCTGCATCATTGCTTAATAGTGTCCATGCATCTGCGCCACATATAAGTACGGGGAGGATGAGCGACTTGTAGAGTATCAGTTTTGCCTATTGAGGCCATACTAGCACCTATTGCCAAGAGTGATCCTACGCTTGATCTCTAGACTAACACATTTTTGGTGGTAACAGGGGGCCAAGATAAACAAATTCATTGACTATATCGAACTTATAGTTATCGGCCCTATTCTGGAATCCGATAATCTGGTATCCGCATGCCCTTTCTACTTGTCGACAACGTTTTGCCCTCATTTACTAGATCCATCACACAGATGTTAGCGCTTAAGGCAGCAATAACATCTCGTTGGTATGCCCTATGATGTCAATTTCGTCAGCGTACGCAAGCAACTGGACACTTTGGTGCAAAATAGTGCCTTTGCTATGCACTTTCCCCTTTTAACCGACTAATAAAAGTATTTGCATCATTTGATAAACGCTCTATTAAGAACCGTATCATTTAGGTTTGCAGTCGGGCCATTTAGATTGACGAAGTGGTTTTCATTAATAGCTGGTTTCGTGATATCAGTAGCGTGTTGGTTAGGGATGATCAGAGATTTCATTAAATATGTTCGATGGACATATTTCCTTTATTTTCTACCTTCGACATATAAAACTCTGTAAAACGATGGTATCTATTCACATCCTATCTATATTCCATGGTTAACTGCAATGCACATGAGTAAATTTGACGCAAAATTTCGAAATATACGTGGTCCTCTACGAAATGTGTTTCAAATAAATGTTTGCCAAGGTGGGATCATATCACTTTTTATTCCGTTCATATGGTCACCGCTGCTGGACTCACAGTACTTCATTCGATCGGACCAATTTTCGTGCACTTTTTCGAGTGTATGGGGTCGTATCTCGATAATGGCATCACGAATATTGGCCTTCAAATACTTAATTGTTTCTGGTTTGTCGGCATAACACTTTTCTTTAACGGCTCCCCACAGAAAATAGTCCAACCGTGTCAAAACGCAGCTTCTCGGCGGCCATTTGACATCAAAATTTCGGCTAATAAAACGGCCATCAAACGTTTGACGCAATAAATCGATTGCGGCAAGAGTTGTGTGATAAGTTGCACCATGGTGTTGAAATTACACATCGTTCACACCAATACCATGAAGAGCGGGTACAAAAAAAATCGGTTATCATGATGCGAGAGGTGTCTGCATTGACCGTAATGGTTGCCCTGTCCTCATTTTCAAATGATGACTCCGCTTCAAAAGCCATTGCCATTGCCTTCTGTAGAATCTTGTGTGGATTTTCTGAACCCCAAATAAGACAGTTTTGCTTATTTACGTACGCACCAATGAGCTTAATCCGAAACGATGATTTTTTTGACAAAATCTACATTAGCGTGCAGTTTCTCGTTGGCCCAAATTTCAAATAAATTCCAATGTTGCTCAAACGTAAATCGGTTGATTACGTTCAATGGAGATAATATACTGAATTTTGTGACAGAATAGAATGACATAAGTGTTGTCAGATTCGAAATAACCGATGGTTCAAATTAATACCAATTGATGGCCCACCCGATAAAAACTTCTTAAAGCGCTTGACCGATTTAATTGAAATGTCTATTATTTACGTTTTTTTTTTTATGGCATTAGACTTTCAAGCCGTTGTAGTTCTATTGCCGGTCTATACGCAGTCTTAATGGTTCCTGTTCAATCCCCTTATATCCTTATATCTTATATCCTTATAGTCTTGTGATTATCGTGGTAAGTAAAGTAAATAATTTCACTCTGTACAATAAAACTTTTAAAAATACTCTACTCTTACACTGGCTTGAATTATTTTCTCTTTCTTTTCGTAATCATGTTGTATGTAGTACATGTGAGAGGGCTCTAGAGTTTGAGATTAAAATTATCACTTACCGTGTAAATGTGTTAGTATGTGAATGTGTGTGTCTATTTAAAAATGAGCAATGGTTTGGGTTACTAACTACAAAGTTTGAAGTCATAATTCGTAAATGTAACCACAAGTTATTATACACACACACACACATACACACTTACTGTACGCTATTATACAACACATACATATTGTAACACACAAAATACAGTAACAAGAGAATTATGAAACAAAAACACAAAAATGTTAAGAGAATAAAAGATTGAGCAGTAACGGACCAAAAAACGAAAAACTTTAATAGAAATTCTCCTATGGTTGTAAACTTTGTCCGCTTGTTTCCGCCAAGCAACTGGATTTTTATTTTTATTCTTATTTTTTTTTATAATATTATTGTTGTTGCCTTTCTTTTATCAACTTTTGTGTTTTTATTTTTATTTCTGTTTCTTTTTCTTTTTTTTGTGTCAAGTTAAGGAAATAAAATTTTTTTGTTTTCAAGTTTTACTCGCATAACACTGAAAATCTTTTTTTTTTCGATTTCGTTCATTCTTTAAACTTTTTTTTTTGCTTTTTAAATAATTTTTTTTTATAATATCTTTCACATTCAAAGAGACTATGGAATTTCTCTTTCAATCCAATTGTGGTCAATAAAAAAATGTAAATTTTCTTATAAAAATACAAAAGTAGTCCAATGGGCTTTGATACGCTTTAAAAATATGAAAATGTTTGTCAGGCATTATGCAATAGAAATTTACTACTTAACGCTGTATTTAGGTCTTAAAGAAAGTGGTTTAGGAGAAGAAGACTTATACAATTATTTGTAAAGAAAAACATCCTTTAAGCTTAAATATGCATTAAAACAAGAGTAATTTAAGAGTTCTTGAAACAATTACTTTACAATGTGATATCTTCCCAGAACAAAAATATATGAGTTAGAATTTATTTCTTAATACATGTAAACGCTATATAGGTGCATAACCAGCAAATGCTAGATTATTAGCGAAATTATGGGGATTTTTATAAAATATTTGGAAAGGAAATTTTCCGTTTTCAAAGTTAAGTAAAATCAAACGCTATTATTGAAGCTATTGTAGTCGTCGTGGTCTAGTAGGTAATGTGTTGGTTTATTAAGCTTGAAGCTACGGTTCAAAACCTAGGGTCAGGCGTCTCCAACAAAATGAAATATAAAAAATATTTCTTCGGCGACTTCCTTTTAGCAGATTTCTACCAAAAACTCTGAGAGTAAATAAAAATTGCCATGGAAAGTTTCTCAAAAATTTGTCGTTCGGAGTCGGCTTTAAGCTGTAGGTGCCGCCACTATTGTATAAAATTAACACAAACAAGATAAGTGGTGTGAGAAGCAAGGTAGTAATCCTGACTGAAGGGTTATAATGATCTAACGGGTGATTTGTTAGCTATTATCTTTTTGGCAACACTGGTTTAAACAGCTCACGCACGTTTCGCATTTTGTTTCACTGTCAAACATCTTCAGTTTGGTCTATAATTTAACCATAAATCGTCTTACAAACGAACAACGCTTGCAAATCATTGAATTTTATTATTAAAATTCGTGCTCTGTTAAGAAAGTTCATCGCGCGTTTCTTCCATTTTATGGTCAGTTTAATCGACCCACTAAAGCGGCTATTCGGGCTATTGTGACTAAATTTCGCACCAAATTTACATTGTTGGACATTAAACCACCAACACGCTTATGTAGAGTGCGAACTGAAGAAAATATCGCAGCTGTATCGGCCAGTGTTAATATTGACCATCAATTATCGATTCGTCGCCGTTCGCAGCAATTGGGCCTCTGTTACTCAACAACGTGGAAAATTTTGCGGAAGGATTTAGGTATGAAGCCTTTCAAAATACAGCTGGTGCAAGAATTGAAATCGAACGACCCACCGCAACGCAGAATTTTTGGTGAATGGGCTCTTGGAAAGTTGGCCGAAGATCCACTTCTTTATCGAAAAATTGTGTTCAGCGACGAAGCTTATTTTTGGCTCAATGGATACGTAAATAAGCAGAATTGTCGATTTTGGAGTGAAGATCAAACAGAAGCATTGCAAAAGCTACCAATGCATTCAGAAAAAGTCACAGCTTGGTGCGGTTTATGGGCTGGTGGCATCATTGGACCGTACTTCTTCAAAGATGCTGCGAATCGTAACGTAACTGTGCATGGTGAGCGCTACCGTGAGATGATATCCAACTTTCTTTGTCCAAAATGCAAGAGCTTGCCTTGCATGACATGTGGTTTCAACAAGACGATGTCACATGCCACACAGCACGCGTAACAATGGACTTATTGAGAGGCGAGTTCGGTGAACATTTTATTTCACGTTCGGGACCGGTCAATTGGCCGCCTAGATCGTGTGATTTAACGCCTTTAGACTATTTTTTGTGGAGCTATGTTAAAGCTCATATCTATACAGACAAGCCCGCTTCAATTGACGCATTGGAAGACAACATTGAAGCATTTATTCGTGAGATACCGGACGAAATGTTGGAAAGAGTGTGCAAAAATTGGACTAAGCGGATGGAGCATTTGAGGCGCAGTCGCGGTCAACATTTGCATGAAATAATCTTCAAACATTAAATTATATGGACCGTACTATCGATTCAAATAAAGATTTCATGCATTTTTCTGAATTTTATGTGTTTTTTTTCTTTTTAAATTTTCCTATAGCTCTTAAAACATCACTCATTACATGAGGCCACGGTTCAAACCCAGGTGAGACATCAAAACGAAATATAAAAAGTATTTCTTCGGCGACTTCCTCTCAGCAGATTTCTCGCAAAAGAGCTGAGAGTGTATAAAATTACCATGAAAAATTTCTCATAATTTGTCGTTCGGGGTCGATTTTTAGCTGTAGGTGCCGCCACTATTGTATAAAATTAACAACATAAGTGATGTGAAAAGCAAGGTAGTAATCCTGACTGAAGGAAACGAAAGATTTCTTTGAGAAACGTTTTTATTTACTTTAAAATTGTTTGCCACAAATCTGCTGGAAGGAAATTGCCGAAGAAATATGTTTTCATATTTCGTTTCGTTTAAACTGTCTGGGCTGGTGGTCTTATGTCTAATAAGCCATCACACTACATACTAGACTACGGCGTCTATAGAAAACAAAAGAAAATCGCAAGGCGTTAAATCCCACAATCTCAGTGGCTAGTTGACATCAGCATTTTGTAGATAATTTGTTTTAAAAATCGTGCACGATGTGTCATGTGGACACGGCTTGCTGAAACCGCATGTTCTCTAGCTACATGCCGTCCAGCTGAGGCCGCAACAACTCCATTACTATGTTCAGTAACTAAAATTTCAGCCTCATGAAAAGTATTTCCCAAAAAAGAAATACGCAAACAAGCCGACTGATTAAAATCCTTACCTTACAGTTGATCACAGTAATCACAGTTGTTTCTCATTGCGTCATGATTGTTAGAGCCACTATTTTTGTATTTACATAACCATTCAGATGCCAATGCCCACCACATCAGAGAAGAGAATATCTTTCCAAAATTGGTGCTGTCAGCACTTACTTATATTGTATTTGATCACTATAAACCACATGTATTGTGTGGTAATTTTATACAAAAGTCGACTCCGAGCGACAGATTTTTGAAAAACTTTTTAATGCAATTTTATTTTACTCTCCGAGTTTTTGGTCAGAAGAGAAAATCGCCATTTGAAATATTTATTTTTGTACATCGTTTTGTTCGACATGGCTACCAAAGGTTGCACTAAACTATCATATTTAAAGGTGGCCACTCATAAATCACAAGGCATGCGTGAGTTCCAATGAAAGCAAAAGTTTTTATTGATTCATGCATTTATCCTTTACTATGGCGTTTATTTTATTAAACTTTTCTTATAAAGGAGGCTGTAGGATATTTTATTTTATTTGTTTTTATTGTCTCGTAATCCTTGAGCAAAATTGTTATACAAGCTGTTATATATTGTGTTGTTATTAATATTGTTGTTGTTGGTTTTATTTAAGTTTTTAAATTGCCTGTTGCCTTGGTTATTGTTTTATTAGAGTGCTGCTGCATCGCTAGTTAACTATGATTGTTAAATATTTTTACTTTTTTGTTTCAAAGTAGTTGTAGGTTTTGTTCTTGGATTTTGACTTTTTTTCTCTCCACTTACCTGTCCAGATGAAATGCAGCAATCTCCGCATTATGTCTCTCGTAGTCCGTAAAATAAAAATGATTCGGCAAAGTTTGTTGGTCCCTAGGGAATCTGTAAAGAAACCAAGTAAAAGAGAAGAGGAACATTAAATCATTGATAGAATACTTAACATCTGCTTAAAATAAGCACAAGTACAACTGCAAGAAATCTATAAGTAAACGGAGTTCAGCAGAGCAGATTTAAAAGAAAAAAAGTTAATTGCTTTCAAGAAAACTTTAAACAAAATGTTTCTTCTTTTTAATGAATTTTACAAACTGTAGTTTAAAGGAGAAAAGCAAATGATCAACAATTTCAATCGTTTAAATTTAATTTACGAATATAAACTGGCTTCATTAGATGATGATCGGTGGCGGCATGGTGTAGTGCTTAAAACAGATTGACTCCAAGTCGAATCCCAATGGAGTTGAAAAACAAAACGTTTCATCATGGTTTTCAAACTTCATTGCTTCACCTCCCTCCAATACAACCTATTTAAGTGTTATTTATTAATCCCTTATAAAATAACGAACATAATCAGAAAATCTAGTTAAGCATGACTAAAGGGTGGGCCATTTAAAACTTAAAAAAAAATTTTGCATAAAACAAAAACGGTTTGAAATTTTGCCAAATTTTGTTGTAAATTACCATTCTGACGATTGTAAATGAAATATGAGTTCATTCATATAGCTGCCGCAGCTGGCCTCACAGTACTTTTTTCGATCGGGCCAATTTTCGTGAACCTTTTTGAACCCTTTTTCTATATGGAGATCGTATCTCGACAATGTCATTACGAATATTGGCCTTCATATGCTTTTCTTTAACGGCGCCCCACAGCAAATAGTCCAATGGTGTCAAATCGTATCTTCTTGGCGGCCAATTGACAACACCATTTCGGCTAATTAAACTACCATCAAACGTTTGACGCAATAAATCGATTCTGGCATGAGATGTGTAGTCAGACGCATTATCCTGTTGAAACCAAACATCGTTCACACCAATACCATGAAAAGCGTGTAAAAAAAATCGGTTATCATGGTGCGATAAGTGTCTCTATTGACCGTAATAGTTGAGCCGACCTCATTTTCAAAGAACTATCAGCCAAAAATGCCTTCGTCCTTTAAGCCGCACAAAACAGTCACTCGTACATTAGCTTCTGTAAGACCACTTGTAGTTTTTCTGAGCCCGCATTTGGGGCAATTTTGCTTATTAACTAACCCACCAAGATGAAGATGAGCTTCATCCGAAAAGACGATTTTTTTGTGGCAAAATCGGCAACGTCGTGCTGTTTCTCGTTGGCCCTTCTAGCGACGCAAAAACGAAGTGGATGGTCATGCGGCTATAACTCTTGAACCAATTGAACTTTGTGAGGCTTCATATCGAGATCTTTCCGCAAAATTCGACGTAAAATTGTGTGTGAAATATTCAAAATTGAGAAAGATGACGAGTTGATGTTGATGGATTCTCCTCACGCACATTCTCAGGCACAGCTTCGATATTTTCGGGTTGTTCGGCGCTGTACGAGCACGCTCACGTATTGGCGCATCAACGATGAAATCAGCTTCACGAACTTTAGCAATAAACTTGCGTATACCGGGCACTGTTGGTTCTACTCTACGACTAAATTTTATACATTATACATTTTCGTGCAATTTCCGATTAATTGTCTCTGTTTTGAAAATAAATTTCTCAAGTGTTAGTGATTCATTACGTTCAGTGAAATAACGACATAAGTATTGTCAGACTCGAAATAACCGATGGTTTAAATTTAAACCCACAACTAAATGGCCCACCCAACAGTATTAAATAACAAAGCTTCTTTGTAACTTGGTATTATCAGAACGGTCAGTAAATCCTTCAGAATTAAATTAAAAAATTTTTGAACAAACTCTATCAATAGAAAAGTTCAATGAATTTGGAAATTATATACATACACAATGTATGTATTGGTGTGTGTATTTTTATAATTTTTATAATTAAAAAATAATTCATTTATTTCATATTTTTTCCTTCTCTGTTCTTCTACTCTGTCTTTCTCTGGTTCTTGCTTTCAGTGCTCTTTCATACAGTATTTGCAGTTGTCGCAACTGTCCTGTCTTCTCTCGAATTGTGCTAAAAAGCAAACGAAGATAAATGGCATACAATTTATAGTTCACAGAAAAAGGTTTAAAAAGGGAAAACAAAAACAAAAAAATTATGTCATACACATATTCTCTCATTTCTGGTGAAATATATGACTGGTTGGTGAATCCGTTCGTTCGTATGATTATTGAAATGGATTTACAAATGAAATGTTCAACACAAAAGACAAGAGACAAGAGAGAACACACACAAAGACAGAACAATTTAAGTAGAATGGGATTAATGAAAGATGACAAATTAATAATTAAATGATTTTGTATGGATGTATGTGTATGTATGTGTATGTATGTTGTATGTACTCAAGTAACGTTAAACGAAATGTAATATAATGTGAATGGTATGAAAATTAATAATTTTTTAAAGCATAAGTTCAAGGGTTCATATTGCGTACAGACGTATGAGGAATATTTCTAGTAATTAAACGAATATTAATCATACGACGTGACAAAAAATCGTTACCTACGAAATGTCAATGCATTTATTGTATAATAGAAGAGAGAAGCATCTACAAGATGATGTATGTATGTATTAAATATAAATTTTTATTAAATTATACTTATTTAGATATTGAACAATGATATCTCGAAGAAAATCTAATATGAAGAAAATATTTTTTTTCGGTGCAGTCTTCTATTAGCAGTCTTCGGGCAAAAATTCTGAGAGTAAATAAAATTGTAAATTCTTATGTATAAAACTAATATACAATATGGGTGTTGTGTTAAGCAAGGTTATAACCCTGACTAAAAGTTTTCCATTGCCTTCGTCATTGGAAATTAAGATTTAAAGATTTAATTTGTTTCCTTTAGTATGAAAAAAGCGCAACTGAAGTACACTGAAGCTTATGCTGTATACGTTTTTATGTGCACTACGCATGGAAGGTGGCTTATGCATTTCGGAAGCGATTACTTTGACACGGAAGTCGTAATGTAAACGTAAAACCGCCTGTTTAAATCTCCAGTAAGCAGCAGGCTATACACTTACTAGCCAGGAAATAGGGTACCATGAAATTGATAACTTTAACAGACGATATTCAAATTTTAAAGTGCTGCTTGAACATTTTTAATACAAGTCATTTTTGCAATCAATCACTAGGCTTATGATCAATAGAAAATATATGTTAGAAAGGGAAACTTTCCAAAATTGTTGATATATTGTGTAATGATTACTGGGTACCATGCCGAGCACAAATAAATCGCGTACAATAAAGTTGCAATTTAGTCCTAATACGGACAAAAATTAGCATGACATCACATAGATATTATTGGACTCTTTCCACCAGAAATAAGAAATAGAAAGTTAAACTTAGGCAACAATAGATGCAACGAACGTAATTGAAAGACTTTCCGTAGTAATCTTAATTGTATACAGTGAGTGTCAAAAGAAACTGTACATTAAAAAATATACTGTAATAAATTACAGTTATTTTTATTTTAAAATTGTTTCATTGCCGTTTTTTTAAATTAAAACAAAAATAATTTTCAAAAAATTTCGAAATATTGTCAAATTATTTCAGGCACTCTCCTTAAGTAGTAAAAGTTGAGTTTGGAGATTGTAAGAATTTTATCCTTAGTGTACAGTTTCTTTTGAAGCTCACTGTACATACAAAATTGGTCATTACAAACCTTCAGACAGGATGACGACCTAGATTCTTACACCACTTATGTTGTGTGTGTGTGTGTTAATTTTATAAATGAGTAGTCGGAACTACAGTTTAAACTATTCATGGCAAATTTTTATTTACTGTCAGAGTTTTTGTCAGAAATCTGCTGAGGAGAAGTAGCCAAAGTAATATTTTTTTTTTTTGGTGAGGTTTGAACTTTGGCTTCACGTTTAATAAGCCTACAAGGTACTTAATAGACTACGACGACTTATTTCTATGTTCGATTAGATTTGATGTAAGTATTGAAGTTCAGTTCCGCTTAAGTTGTTATCCTGTCAAATGTAATTAGCAATTCCGATAAACAGGGAAATGCCTTGAAAGACAAGTGGAGTATTATGATATGCCTCTTGGCATATCAGAAAATTTGTTGCAGCCATTTACACGCAATCCTCATTAAACGACAATGTATAAACTTGATGAAATTTGTACAGTTTTTCTTTAAAAACCAACCAAACAGGTACACCCGTTCATGTCGTTAGTATTACCACTTCAAATTAAAACATTCTTCCCTCCTCCAACGTTATGTACAAATGAAATTTGTTAGTAGCGTGCATGAATTTTAATCCTCAACAGATTAAACTAAATACGTGTGTATGCTGGTGGAATTCTTTTATTTTATTTTATTTTTAGTTGATATTTAAAATAATTTCTGAAAATACCACCGGCATGGCATACATACATACATATTTATGCAATGTAAACTATTTTGATTTTTTGTTTTAAGGCCACAAAAGCTTTAAATTTAAAAACATAAAAAATATACGAATTGTTTATATTTTTTTTTTTTTTGTTTTATTAAGTAAAATATTGATCGTATATGGAATAATACCACGATTTCTATAGGATTTATAAATTAAATCATTTTATTTTTATTTTTTTATTTTCGTTTTTACTTTAGCAACAATTTTATTGTATTGATTTTATGTATGTACGAGTATATCTGTATAACTTTTTATATTTTAAAATGAAAACAAAAATAAAAAAAATAAAATATAATAAAAAATAAATAATTCTTTCTATGAAACTGGTTTAATACACCATTCATTGTGTTTGTTTGTTTGTTTGTTTGTGTGAAAAACATATACATATACTTGTACACATACCATAGGAAACATCGTTATTAAAGTTATACTGATTTGCTATTGACATTGTCAAGAGTACTGCTCACTAGTTATAGTCTAGGTAGGACCTTATAAGACATAAGATCTTTTTAGCACTTCCTATATTCAAACTCAAGTAATAACAAGTGCTTATGAAATATCGTCGAAATTATTCATTAGTACAATGGGTCAATTCGAACTACGGGTACTGTACTTTTCTTAATTGACAAGTACACGTCCTCTAACCTAACCTAACACGTCCTCTAAACTATTCATTAGTTTGAAGGTACTGTGGGTGGAATTTAAGGTCGTTTAAATGTCCGCCGCGGCTTCTCTGCGTCGAGCACATCTGATATGCTCAATTTGCCATGAGTCTGGCTCATAAATCAGACTAAATTTGATCGATAGCATGGGTTATGCGGGTTTTGAGCATCGCTGTGGTTTATAGCTTATTCACATGCACCTGCGATGAAAACCCTACAAAAATATAGTATAACTAGTTCAAATCTCAAGATCTCGATGGTCAGATTACATCAACTTTAGGCCAGATAACAGTGCAGAATATTCAATTTGTAGTACCTAGTGTTTTCCTTTTAGAAACCACATGTCTTTGGTGTCTAGACCATTTTATGCAGGCCAAAAGAAGTGCGCAACCATAACGTATAGTGCTTACCTTTGAAAGGGATAGCATGTTAACGTCTTTCTCAAAGAAATGTAAAACGACGAAGCAGCCAGCATAAAATCCACCAGAAACAGGGACTTTTTCTAAATTAATTGGACGCTTTCGGATCTCATAAGAATTGGTTTCCCCACAGATATGACAATTTTGTTTCTTCACGTATCCATTTCTCCAGAAACGAGCCTCAAAATGTCAGTTGCCAATAGCTTCGAACTCCATTCAGCGAACACAAGTCATTGTGTACATATGTCCATGATGATTTGGCAAAACAAACTAAATATATGACAACTAATTTAATAGCTCAAGTCGCTGTCGTCGAAAGAAACGAAATGGGAAAACAAATTTTCTTTCGGCGACTTCCTCTCAACAGTCTGCTGGCAAAAGCTCTGAGAATAAAATAAAATTGCCATTAAAATTTTTTTAAATGTATCGTTTGATGGCGATATTAAACTGTAGGTCACGCAATTTATGTATAAAATTAACACACACAACATTAGGTTGTAATCCTGACTTTAAGAGATGTAAAGACCAATTAAGACAAACAACGTTTTAATAAAACTACACACCTACTTTTAATAAATAAAAAAAAGTATAGAGCAACATTTTATTGTATGTAGACTACGATTCCGATTAACTAATCTATTGATTGTACTATATGGTACACACACCATATCATTACCAAAAGTTCTAAAATGAAAAGAAAAAATTGTTGGAGTAATTACATTCACTTTACATTTATTAACTTTTGTAATTTTCTTATGTATACAAATGTAATTATTATAAATTGAATATTGCAATTACCCTGTTGTAACTTCATTTCTATTCAGAAAAATGTCCAATAAAGGCAATTAAAATAGAAATTTCTCGGCTTCTCTAATAAAGTCCAATAAAAATACCCAGTAAATGCAAAATACATTATGTGGACGCTTTATTTGCAATGTCACTAACTTAGAGAACAAAAGTGGTAACTTGGAGACACCTTGACACCAGTCTTCCTACAGGGTAGCATGAATTCGTATCGCTGTGGACAAATTCCTGCATATGCATTGTACAGAGGTTGAATTGCCACGAGCTTGAGTGATCAAAAGCATGGCAATAAGTTTAACTACAGAATTGTGAGGCCAAAAAAGTACGATTTAAAAATATATTTTAAACAGATAAATATTCAAGGTTCTCAAGTGTTGGTTTTGGTCATATGACCATAGCTGCCAGATTTGACGATATGATATTTGATATTGGTCCAAAAATATCAAACTGATGAAATGACGATTTATTTGACGATTTTTGGAAAAAATTTACATCACATTCTTTATTTTAGTACATTAAAAGCCACTTTAAGCCTTGTATTTGCTTTGCAATTGTTACTATTGCAAATTTAGGTTAGTAATCACAAGGCGTAAAGTATTATATTTTTAAATTACTTGCGATGATTTTTCTGTATTTTATGCATTATTCATCCCTTAGCAGCCAAAAAAGTACAACCTCTACAGGAAGGGAGTTCCACGTACGGATAGTTTGACTAAAGAATGAATACAGTGTGCGATCCAGTGGCCAATCGAGAAAGACAAGTGTTAAGTAGGAATACATGATTCTTGGGAACAAGTCCCCTTATTTCGCTTGAGCAATTTCCGTTGTAATAGCGATAGAACGGTGAAACAAAAGCCACATTGCAACGATGCTCCAATCAATGGAGTTCGATAACCTACCATCATTAATTAGCAACTTCGCCCTCTTCTAAATGCGGTCGAGAAGTCTCAAAATAGACGATGAGGCACCGGCCTAAAAACATCACAATGAACTTTCAGTCGCAGAACGGCAAGAGCTTCAGACACTCTAATATTTACACCACCCATAGGTTTAGACATGTGTTAATAAACTAAACTGCGATAGACTGTTTGTACCTTAACATTTTTTCCTGGAAATGACCAAGACTTCTCGATTTTTGGAAAAAAATCAGAAATGAAAATAAGGAATGGTAGCTTTTAATTTCCAGCCTTGACTAAATTTATTAAAAAATATTTGTATTACCACATTCTTCAGCTAATGTAGAGAGAGTATTAAGCCAAATTAATTTAAATTAAACTAAATTCCTTAAAAGTATTATTACATTAAAAGTATAAGTTTTTACTTATTTTTTCTGACGATTTTTTTACGATTCTCATGAACGTGTTTCACGATTTTGACGATTTTTTTTAATATTTGACGATTTGATGTTTTATATATCTGGCAGCTATGCATATGACACGTATTTTTTTTTTTTTTTTTTTTTTTTTTTGTTTAATGACGGATGTCTTTCAATGCATCTGGAGTAGTAGAATTGAGTTAGGTAAAGATTATATAAAAATATTCCAACTGCTATAGAAAGCATTCCGTTTGCGGAATTGCCAGCTGGAACTTCATGTAATTTAGACGACTAAATAGTTTCATATGTTTATAAATTCTTAAAGTTCGAAGTGTTCACGCATGGAGGAAGGACCTCAGATTTGAGATCCTTCTGCAGGATCAGCGTTCCACATATATGCTAAGAAACGTATTCCCTCTTTAATGCATTGGGTGATCCGCTGGCCAATTAAGAACGAACAAATGTTCTCTACAATAAACGCTCATTTTACGCAAAAATGGAATTTATAGGAAGAAAAGTCCTTTTTTTACTAAAACACACACCATTGCAAGCGTGAAACTCCAGTCACACTGCAACGGTGCTTCAATGAAAAATTACAACAACATTTTTTCATTTCAATTCAAAACCTCGCACATATAAATGCCAATGCTTTTTGTGTGAACCCTCTGTGATTTGTTAAAAACAGAAATGGTAGTCCAAATACCCAGGGGCACTTGATTGGAATTCATGTGACATTCAAATTAAAATTTTTTATATCTTTCTCTCTCCCTCTCTCTCTTTTCAATTTCCATTTTTTTATTATTAAGCATTCTTATGACGGATTACTTGTCATTCAGTATCTTTAGAAGGTGACATCAAAAGTATTTTTAAATTCATTCACATACATATTTACAGAGAAATTTCTGTATATGTGAGTGTGAAAATATATCTGTGTATGTATCTGTGTTGGTTAACGAATTAAATTAAAATTCTCTTTGAGGGGGCGATGAGTCTGAATAAATATTTGTGCCAATTAAACACATTAATGTAATCCATTTATTTACTTAAGAGAGGAGGATTTAAATATAAAAAAAAAATACGAATACAAATACAAATAAGGAGACAGATATGATAGAACAGAGTAATGTTCGAGATGATTTTATGCATGCATGGTAGAGAGAGTTAAGACCTGAAGCCCAAAATGAGTGCAACAATAAAAAATGTTTTTTATTTGCATTTCCTTTAAACATGAAATTTATTTTTGCTGTTCTTTTTTTATTCAATTTAAATACGTTCTCTTCAAAAGATTGCTAACATAATTTAATATTTATGTACAGAAGATTCCAAAACCTTGATTCTTTTAAAAAAAAAGAAAGTAAAAACTTTGATTATTTAAATAGGAATTATTAATTATGAGAGCAGAGATTTCCAATAGACTGCCAAACGTCGCAAATGTGAAGGCACAAGCAAAATTAGTCGTAAGAAAAACTGTTTTCTTCTCTCTAGCCAATGCCATGACACAGTCATCTTTCATGATTCACTAAGAACTCATTGCAATCACTGTATTGTTGCTTTTCAGTGCAATAAATCGGACCAATCATTTGAATGAACGCATTGACGAAAATATTGTTGTTTTTTTAGTGAAAGAGCAGGGCAATACAAATTTGTCGCTTCTTTTGCCTTACCATCAATTTGATCTCTATTATGGCTCATTATGGTGTCTTTTGTATTTTGGATTTTCAAATATCATCGCTCTACTCTTGCAACCATTACAACCGGCTGCTGGTTAACAGCCATTGTATGTATGCTGACACAGTGATACAGAAAGAATCTTTAAATGCTGATTGTTCCAACAAAATTTTATTCAGCGATGAAACATTTTTCTCATGAAAGTGGAAAATTTGCTATAAATGTTGCTCAGAGAATGTAGAATTTAAAAAATATGATTATACGGAGGGTAAAGAGGTATCAGTTCACTACCGTAGTCTTATTAGACGTGAGGCTACGTTGCAAACTCTACGTCAGACATCTCCAACAAAACGTATCGAAACAAAAGTAATATTTCTTTGGCGACTACCTCTCAGCAGATTTCAAACTCTGCAAAACTCTGAGAGTAAATGAATTTGTAATGAAAAGGTTTCTCCATAATCTGTCTTTCGGAATCGACTTTGAACTGTAGGTCCCGCTACTTATGGATAAAATTAACACATAATACATAACACAACATAACTGGTGTGACAAGCTAAGTCGTAACCCTGACTGAAGCTTATTACTGACGAATGCCTGAATGTATAGAACACTGGAAAAACCGTCAATTCGAAGCACATTGGCCATATAATAAAAGACTTTTTAGTCTGTAACTGAAGATTATAAACCGGAGAGTATAAGATTTGAATAATGTGCCACTAACCTTACAAAATTACCAATTTTTGTATTACTGCGCGAGAAGTTTCCAGTAAAAGTAATCACGCTTTGGTGACCACAATTGGATACCATGGATATCATGCATTTTGAAGCCGTTAGACTTTTTTGTGAGGCTGCAGCAAGAACCGAGCCTACGCTGATAATCGTCTAACGTGGGGGCATTTGAAGCCAAGAACAAAACATGCAAAAAAGTGAGCAAAAATACAACTTCAAAGTATCAACTACTGCAGTCACACTAGAGACAGTCATATAAATGACATTGTACTTCGAGGATTTGGAGTTGGTTTACTAGATGTGTGGCCACACTTCAGATTTCTGCCAAAAACTCTAAGAGTAAATAAAATTGCCATGAAAAGTTTCTCAAAAATTTGTCGTGCGGAATCGACTTTAAATTGTAAGTCTCTCCGTTCATGTATAAAATTAATACATACACAACATAAGTGGTGTGAGAAGCTAGGTCGTAATTCTAACAAAAGGTTTGTAATAATCAATGTAGGTATGCATGTACAAGCAAAATAATGATATTAAAGTTTATTTCATGACTAGATAATAGTTCAGTGCTTGTTTGTATCCCCATTCTTAGTATTTTCTGTGCAAATTACAATGCATGACTGTCATTTGTGCTGGCATAACTAAGTATGTTCCTTTTGTTAACAACTCACTTTTGAATTTAAGAATTTTTTAATATCACATGGAATATTTGAATAATTTTTTTCTTTCATTTTTAGGCACATATGTATGTACATATGCATGCGTATGTATGAATGCATGAATGTACAAAACATTGTAAGAAAAATGGATTAGTTTGAATTGATCGTCAGTCATATTCTTAAATATGCATTCTTGGAATTGAAATTTTAATAAATTTATGAAAATATTTTTCTTTTAAACAAAAACACACACACACGCGAGCATTATCTTTGTATAGGTGTTTATCAGAGGATTTTAATTAAATTCCTTCATAAGAAATATAAATACTTTATTCTCTTAAATTTTTTTTCCTTCTATCCTATCCTCTTACTTTCATTATTTCATTGACGCCTTCATGAGCGAAGTCTCAAACCATGTACACCATGTACTGAAGTATTTTTCCATGTTTTCCACGTTTTACATTTTCAATAGTAAATACATGAGTTTAATTATGCAAAAACAAAAAAAATCTCTTCTGTATATACATACATACATAATTTAAATACATAAAAATAAAATTTATTATTTTTAATGTTTAAACGAATAAAATATTCGTAGAAGAGACATGTATGTACGTACTTATGAAAAGGAATTCCATTCGTAAGGATATTATTTTATTACAT
Organism: Sarcophaga carnaria; assembly: GCA_958299815.1. NCBI lineage: Eukaryota > Metazoa > Arthropoda > Insecta > Diptera > Sarcophagidae > Sarcophaga > Sarcophaga carnaria. The sequence continues at coordinate 44,473,588 of OY283150.1, forward strand.
GGTGGTTGATATAATTTTAAGCCAGTTATGTTAATGAAAAAAAGAGGATCATTACATGCATTGTATATTGGAAATATTGGATAATATCAGTAAACCTTTATTGTTTTCCTTTATCTACTTCTACTTCTTCTTCGTAGTTTTCCCATTTAAATTATGCTTAATAATGAAAGCATCTTTAAATAATCTTATTAAATCGAAACATTCTGTACAATTATTATTACAAGCTTTAATTAAATAAAAGAGAAGATATCTACAGATCTGTAAGCATGCAAGAAAACAGGATAATTTAAATTAAAAAAATATTCTTTCAAAGGACATTTCTCTTTTTGACCACTTACCGCATTGGCTTCATTAAGGCTTTAATATCATTGGGATATTCAATCATTAATTTCAGTTGGGTTCCGCCTTCTTTTTGCACTGAAAATATGAAATTGAAAAAATGAAAAATTAAAACACAAGAAAATAATTAAAGATAATGAAATAAGAAATCAAGCAACTGCTGTAATTAAAATCACGCAATAATTAATGGACTTTAAACAGTTGCCAGCATTAAAAGTAATATCAAGTATTGCCCGATCTTATCTTAAATTAAATCGAAATCAAGCCTTCACTATTAACATACAGATTTCATACAGATTTTGTAGCAATTTTAGTAAATCTGGTTTCTATTTAGGATACAATTGTGTAGGCCCAATTTCAACCAAATTCATGTCTACCAAGGCCTATACTGGCTACATACATATCTAGTTAAAAATATTTTCAAAACTAATTTTAAGCCGAAAATCAACATGTAAAGCTCGTATCTTTCAATCATTTCCTTAAACTTAACACAGGCGCTATTTATTGCTGCAATTCTATCCACGAATAAAACAATAAAAAAAATTTAAAACAGTGAAAGCACTGCCTAGTAAGTACAATTGAAATTTTGGCGTGACCTATTGTTTTTGAGAAACTTTGCATGACAATTTATTTACCCTGAGACTTTTTACCAGAAATCTGCTGTGAGGAAGTCGCCGAAGAACAATTTGTTCATATTTCGTGTTGTTGAAGATGTCTGATCTGAGGCTTGAACAACGGCCTCACGTCTAATAAACCAACACACTTCCTACTAGATAACGCGAAATATGATTACAAAGCAATGAAATTGCTTGGGTTGTACTCAAGCTTCCAAGCATGATTAATAATCTAAACGATAAAATCTTGAACAAAAGAATAAAGCAGAACCTGACTTCTGAGCTTAAAAAGAACATGTCATGTATTGACCACGTCAATCTGTAATCAGTAGAGTAAGGATTAGATGTTTACGTAGCATTTAAATATCGTTTTGAAAAGGCTTAGTAATGCTGCCATATTTGTCTATTACTAGGAGTATATTTGATGAGTGTGTTAGTAATTAGAAGTCACTGCAGTATTAGTAGTAGTTCAAACCCTAGGTCAGACAGCTCAAACGAAATACAAAAAATACTTCTTCGGCTACTTGCTCTCAGCAGATTAATGACAAAAACTCTGAGAGTAAATAGCATTGCCATGAAAAAGTTTCTCAAAAATCTTGTCGTTCGGATCGACTATAAACTGTATAGAATAAACATACACAACATAAGTGATGTGAGAAGCTAATTCGTAAACCTGACTGAAGAGTTGATATGACCAATATGTACGTATTTATGTTAGTAACTGTAGTTAGGAATAATTTTTTGTCTGTTAACTTTTCACAACGAAACAGATATTAAATGCTTAAAACATGTTTCAAAATAAAACGTAGTCCCGAGAGAGCATTCTGTCTCTATCCGAATAAATATTAATTAGACGTGTCAAGTTCTGGACTACAAAATGGATAAGACAATATGTCCCAAAAATGCATTTAACTGTTCTTGCAGCTTTTTGCTTGATTATCACAATGGAATCCTGCTGCCGCCGTAGTCTAGTGGCTAGTATGTTGGCTTATTAGACGAAAAGCCGCGGTTCAAACCCCAGGTCTGACATCGAAACAAAATATTAAAAATATTTCTTCGGCGACTTTCTCTCACCAAATTTCTGGCAAAAACTCGGGGAGTAAATAAAAATGCCATGAAAAGTATCTCAAAAATCTGTCGTTCGGAGTCGACTTTAAACTGTAGGTCCCGCCACTCATGTATAAAATTAACACACACAACATAAGTGGTGTGAGAAGCATAGCGGTAATCCTGACTGAAGGGTTGTAATGGCCAATTATGTATGTAATCCTGCTGTGTTTGTATCTGTTTACGCTTACTTTGATTGCATCAATTATGTTCTATAGAGATCGCCATACATTGGACATTTTTGGGCTCAAAAAAATATGTGTTGTTTTGGTGTCGTAGATATTCAGCCTTGGGGTTAAATTTATTGGTGAGATCGTAACGTTAAAACGATGTGAAAATTCAATATTTTAATAATAAATCAGATATGCACAATAAGCCCTTAAGGTTTACTCGTGGCATAAATGACCGTCTGTTGGTATAAAACTCGATATTTCTAAAACAAAATGCCAAACAAAAAATATGTTTTCAACTATTTCCTGCAGCGGCAAAAGCTACTCCATCTAGTTTGATACTATATTCATACATACATTGGTAATTACAACCCTATAGTCAGGATTAGGAACCACTCACGTAGCGTGACCTACAGTTTAAAGTCGACTCCGAACGACAAATTTTTGAAAAACTTTTGCTGGCAATTTTAATTGATGAGTTTTTTTCCCAGAAATCTACTGAGAGGAAGTCGCCCTAGAAATATTTTATCATATTTCGTTTGACCTGGTGTTTGAACCGAGGCCTTACGTCTAATAAGCTAACACATTACCTACTGGAATACGGCAACTCTAGTTTGTTACTCGCTTCCTTAAATTTTAAAACCAAACTTCGTATTAACCACAACTTATCTGTTGTTAACATTTATTAAGTACGTCATTAATAATATCAAACCTTTATTGTATTTTAAATTCTCATTTGTAAGGAACCATGATGGTGTGTTAATTTAAAATGTAATTAAAAAAACCAGTAAAAGAAAACAACATTAAAGAAAAGAAAAACAACTTTTGATGAAAACATAAATTAAATCTTAAAATATATGGTTTCCAGTAAGTCTATTCCCATAGTGATATGCTTAACAAAAACAACAAAAAACAAAAAAAAACGCATAAACAACATGAATTTAAAAGCATGCTCACCTACATGACATACAAATTTACACCCCCACATTACTTTGTGAAAAAATTTACATTTTAATACAATGTTTTACAAGCGTTTATTAATACATAAACAAATTAATACCAGGTACACGAACGACTATACACACACGACAAGAAACCTTTAAAGTTGCTGCAAATGAAAAAAAAGTCCAGCAGGAAAATTGTAGTCGACTCTAATTGACTGTACCATACCGTACTCACTGCACGAAATAGTAATTATACGATGTGAAGGTGATGCAACTCAAATCTAATTGACTATCCTTAATGTTAAAGAGTTTTGTATAAAAATCGACTTAGATTTGAATATGAGACAATGAATATGAGCAAACAGTACGAAAACTCAGTTTATAAGCTAAATCGAAATAAAGGTCATGAGGTCATGTTCTAAAATGAGCTTTAATAACAACTTTAGTCGCTTTCTAAATGAGAACCCATTGCCACAATGAACTGAAAAATATTTTGTGTTCAAAATCTCGCTACAACGTTGTGTATCGGTTTAAGTGCTTGTCTACAAATAGTACCAATTGTACCTTGGGCTAAGTAAGGAGGAGAGATTCCCGTACTTTTCTATTGAAAAGGAAGATAAACATAGGCAGAGGCTCTTATCAAACTAAATGGGTTTGAGACAAACACAACGAAATTAGATTTGAGTCATGCATCAAACTTTCTAAAAACATACATATTGGTAACTACAACCTTTCAGTCAGGATTACAATCTAGCTTCTCACACCACTTATGCTGTGCGTGTGTGATATTTTTATACATGAGTGGCGGGACGCGAAGTTTAAAGTTGACTGCACGACAGATTCTTTTGGGAAACTTTTCATGGCAATTTTTTATTTATTCTCAGAGTTTTTGTCAGAAATCTGCTGAGAGGAAATCGGCGAAGAAATATTTTTTTTTTTATATTTCGTTTTGCTAGAGATGTCTGACCCGGAATTATAAACCGGGGCCTCTCGTCTAAAAAGTCACTACAGAGACTTCTAATTAGCCATGATATCGTGAGCCTTCAGTGCTGTAAGTATATGTAGGAAAGCATAAGAAGCAACCTGAGGTTGGTTATTAAACGGACAGGACAATTCAAAAGAACGACGGATTCCGTGATGGTGAAAATAAATCATCAGAATACATTCTTCGAACCTAAGCATGCTTTAATGCATCCAGGCAGGACACACCTGGGTACACACAAATGCTAAACAAGCAATTGTTCCTGTTGACACTGGGCAGCTTTCAGTAGTTTTTCAGGGCAATCGGCTTGGAGAAGAAATTTTATGGACACCCAGTTATAGCAATACAAAAGCTCTTTTGACGTATTACTGTGGCTCCTTTTCACTATGATAACAGTTCAGTAACGATTTTAATTATTGCTGAAATAACACGGTCCAGTGATGGATGATACCATAATGAACTCATTAAGTCAAAACTTAAGTTCGCTGCTAAAGATTATTTTTCGATAGAAAAAACATCACTCATGTTGTGTAGTCTCCGTAGTCTAGTAGGTAGTGTGTTTCCTTATTAGACGCTAGGACACGTTTCAAACTCCAAGTCAGACATCTTCAACTAAACGAAATATGAAAAATATTTCTTCTGCGACTTCCTCACAGCAGAATTCTTGCAACAACTGTGTGAATAAATAAAATAGTCATGAAAAGTTTCTCAAAAATCTGTCGTTTTGAGTTTGACTTTAAACTGTAGGTCCTGCAACTCATTTCCAAATTAACACGTACAACATAAGTGGTGGGAGGATTACGGTAATTCTGACTAATTAAATATGATTTGCAAGTGTTATTACTCTGTACATAGTGATATAACAGACCTTACTGAGCATTTTTGGTATTATCACATGTTGCGAAAGAATATTTTCTCATACAGATTAAGTTTACACTGGAGAGCCTAATGCGAAAAAGATCGGCTGATATATCATTCGGAAATATCAGTCAAAAAGACTCAAAGCTATGATTAGCTCATAGATACATGGTTTTAAATATATATTGGACCGGACCGGATTATACGTGGACAATGTTTCAATGTAGGGTGAAAAAAATCTGTAATATAGTGAGAGACAGAATTCTGTATTGAATAATTTACTTGTAATATATACGCAAATATTTATGTTTTTCTTAATTTATGTTTACATTTCATTTATTTGTTGTTGTTGTTGTTTCATTCACTCCTTGTTTTGTTTTTATTTTTATGAGTGTAAGAAGAGAAACAAAAAAATAACACCAACGAATGCCAAAATTATTATAAAAAGTTTCACATTTAAAACTTTCATTATTTGTGTGAATATTTAAATGCATATACATACATACATACATATATATGTATGCATATATTCATATGTATTTATATGAAAGTTTGTGTTATATTACATATGTAAGCATGTACATACATATAACCATGCATGCTGTTTGCCTTTAAAAGTATACTCGAAATAATTTCATTGTTTTACTTTTGTGTGTGAGTGTACATAGATACTTTGTTTTTCGTTATCTCGTTGCACAATTATAACAAAATAGTTGCTTAGAATAGTATCAGGAAACAATAAGAAAAGTTTTTATGGTAAAAAATTAAAAAAAAAAAGAAAAATACTACAGAACAGCTACAGAAAACAACACTTTCAAGTCATATTTAAATTCATGAGGGAGCTTTATTGTTATTATTGTGTTGTCTTAAATATAAAGAACAAATGTCGTATGGGTAAGAGATGTGTATATGGGTGGTTTCATACACAGCAACTAATTATTGAATCGAAATTATAATTATGGAACAACTTTTGGTTTCGTAGCATAAATACATCAACAACTTTTCGAAAGTTTTAAAAATGTCATCATTTCCTCTCAACAGACGACATACATAGACGCAATTGTCGTACTTCCTCAAAAAATTTATACCACTACGACCCAGCGATTTTTTTGCCAAGAGTCCATAAAGCAATAATTACAGCAATACGAACTGGTTTAGGTTTCTCAATCGAGCAGTGGAAAATAGTCTAACTCTTCAATCATTATTTGTTTGTATGCATGTAAACAATTGCCTTAAATCTGCTTTTATTTGTACTGCTCATCTAGTTGTCGTTGAGCAATAATTTTATAAAGCTTTGCTTTGTATTTGCAATTGTTTTATGATTCTTCATTACTTTCCCTTATGCATCTACCAGGCGTATAGGAACCGGATTGCTACTCCTTAAATCTCTCGACCAACTGAAGTGTTTTCAACGATATTGGCGCATAGTAGCAACAAATCCTCCACTGCCAACAAAAGTTTACAAGAGCTGTACTTTATTCTCAGAAACCTTTACCGAGAAACCCGTAGGTACCACCATGAATGTTGCAACCCTAACAAAGCGTGTTACGTTGCAAATGTACCGGCATAGAAGGAGATACAATTAATATAAACCTCCACATTCAACGGCAAGAAGTGGGAATGCGAGCATGAGGACATAGGGAACGTCAGGAGGTTAAATGCAACTCGAAAATTTTACCAAAAAGTCATGTGAAAGCAGCACGGCTTTTTTAGCGATTGGTTTGGTAAAGAAGATACGGCAATAGACGATGGTGTTGAAGGAACGGTATCAATCACTATGACGAAAATATATGAATTTTAATAGCGATTCAGATAGGATGATAGTTAAACGTGTAAAGTTTTGATCATTATGTTACAAAAGCAATTGGGCAACGTAGCTATTAACACAACGGCTACAATTTTCACCATAGAAAACATGTTGAGGACATTGAGTGTAGAACGTATCAATTCTCATAAAATTTCATTCGAATAAAAATTCGGTCTCTTATTAAATGCTTTCTAACTTCACATTAAATAAAACAGAGTGAGTGAGAGATAACATCGAAACTTTTTATTCGTTTGTAAGACCTATTGATGCGATAGATAGACAGTATCGCATAAACCCGACTGAATTTGGCCAATATTGTGGATTATCTTCTTTGTGAAAATCCCTGTGTTTGTGGCTTATTTATATACACCTGCGACTTAGGGAAACCCTGCAAGAGAAATTCTAACGGCATAAAATCGCATGATTTTGGGGGCCAGTTCTTATCATGTCCATGTGAAAGATGATTTTCTTCAATCTTGAGCTGTGCTATTGAAACCACATTGCGTTGAGGTCAACGATTAAAAGAGGTTGATAATTAACGGCATACAGTGCTTGCCGTTGACACGGATTACCTGGCCAATAAAGTTGTCAAAGTAAAATGGACCGCTGACCCAAAATTCATACGAAGCAGTGCCATTTTTGGGATCCATTGGATGCTCTTGGATATGATGTAGTTTGGTTTCGCCCCAAATTAGACAATTTTGTTTATATTATTTTGTATAAACGACATCTAATATAACAGAGGTAGCCGTTATCAACTGTCAACGTTTGGAAGTCCCTTTTGGAAGACCCGATAGTTGGGTATATCACAGTAGCTATTATATGCAATACGATGTAATGCTGAGTATTCACATGTTCTTCTTTATTACGTCTCCTATCAAACGAAGACAATGCTGATAGTTTTTGATGAATTTTGTTTCATTAAATAAATTAATGAGGTTGGAGAAGATTTTATTAATTTTTCAATTTTCCAATTTAATGTTTAAAATTTTATGGAGACACCCATAGCTTTTCTTATTTCTCATCTCAATTCAATGCCGCCAAATAATTTAAAATCGTAATAACACATTCATTAAGGGAAATATTATGAAAAGTTTAAAAGAAAGCGAGCGAAATCATAATTTTGAGAAATTAAGAAAATTTTATTGTTTTGTAATGAAAACCACAAATAATTACATAATGAAACTTAAAGAAAATTCATTAATAAAATGAACGAAATAATAACGAAAGAAAATTTATAGAAAAAAAACTGCGTATAAAAAGTAGTAACAGAGAAACACATTTTCTTTTTAACCAACTTATGAGGCACTTCGGCGTTTCTATTCTCTGATTTTATCTTAGACCGCGTATTTTGACTGTCTTCAAACAAACAAATATTATTGTACACCCTGAGAGAGGAGAAAACATTTTTAAAACAAAGCATACAATACGAGTATACATATGCAATAAAAGTTATAACAAAAACAACAACAGCAACAACAATAATATATTAATAAACAAATTTAAGTTTACTTATACACTTTCTTTAGCCTTCTCCCAGTACAGAGAGTATTTATACAAATAAAAAATGTTACACCAACGTATGTATGTATGTATGTATGTATGTATTATATACATACTATACATCGTATTAAATACACCGACACAGTTTTTAATGTGTATGTTTTTGTAAACTAACGAAGTTGAGCAAAACTCTCTCCAAAACATTACAACTACATTGGCACTAACTTATGTGCATATGCATATGCATGCATGCATGTATGTATGTATTTATGCATGTATGCATGTTCACAATAAAAGTACAAAAGTTTTGTGAATGAGAAATTATGCATGTAAATCATAACTTTACAAAACATAAACAAAAACAACAAACCAACAAAAATAAATAAAAGCAAATAAAAGAGTAAAAAAAAAACAAAAATAAAATAAAATTTAAAAATAGAAGAAAAGGTAAAAAATAACAGTTAGACAGTGAAGACCAACTACATGAGAACATGCACATGCACGCACTACATTTCCGTTTCCTTTCTTAATAACTGCGTTTCTTTTGTATCTACGAGTATAATTATCGAAAATAACCATTTGTTGATATAAGACGAGAGAAGAGATTGGCGATCAATTATTTTCGCGATTGAAAATTTATGGTTTAAAGACACGGAAGTCTAGTAGATGTTGGGTGTTGGCTTATTAGACACGAGTTCATGGTTCAAATTTCAGCTCAGACATCTCTAATAAAACCAAGTAGGAAAAATACTTCTTAGTCGACTTTCTCTCAACAGATTTCTGGCAAAGCCTCTGAGAGTAAATAAAATTGTAAGTCGACTTTAAATTGTAGGTTCCGCCACTCATGAATATAATTAATATAACACACATAATTGGTCATCACAGCCCTTCAGTCAGGATTACGACCTAGTTTTTCACAGCACTTATGTTGTGTGTGTTAAGTTTTTTATACATGAGTGGCGGAACCTACAGTTTAAAGTCGACTCCGAACGACAGATTTTTGAGAAACTTTTCATGGCAATTTGTATTTACCCTCAGAGTTTTTGCCAGAAATCAGAGGAAGAAGCCGAAGAAATACTTTTTGGGGTTTGAACCCTGGCTTTACGTCTTTACCTAGCTTCACATACCATCCATATTGTGTGTGTTAATTTTATACTTGAATGAGGCGACTTTGAAAGACAGATGTTTTTGAGAAGCTTTTCATGTTTTTGAGAAACTTTTCAGATCTTAATGATTTTGCAAGTTTTTGTTTAGGTTTTACCAGCTTATATGTCCACTACTATTGAGTGAAAGTGAGAGAAATGGCGATAATGCTAAATTATCTACATTCTGCATTGAGAACCTTACCTAGAATTATGACCAGCATCATAATACATCATACCTCACAGTATTTTAATACACTTATACTTGTTTATTTAAGTATATTAAAAACATATGTATGTATGAAGTAAATATTTATAAAACTAAAATATAAAAACTAAAAAAGTTATTCATATAATAAAATACGTATTGTATATGTATAATATGTGTGTAAAACCAACTTTAAAAGATTTGTTTGGTCTATTGAAAACAAAGTTTTATATTTGCTTATATCAGAGTGATTTCACCTTGAAACCAAACATATTGAAAATAAATTTTTCAACTCAATTCAATTAAAAATCATACAACAATTATTATTTACAGAGTAGCTGTAGCTGTTAGTATATTCGCATGCTTGGTGAATTGTTATGACACAGTATCCTTGGAGTTGAGCTCATATAAGGGTGCTTTAAGCTGATGTTCTTTTTATTTCTTTGTTGTCTTTATCGGATTTTATTACACACTTTCTACACAATTACACAAAAGATTCAATGGAAAACCGTGAAGTATTTAAGCTTTTTACCATTTCCTGGAGTCTGCCATAACAAAGAACATAAACAAATGATTTATTTACAACGATATTGTGTTTTATTATGACGATATTTTTGTCAACTTTCTACAGGAAGTTATGTAAATGACACAGCATTTCAGGATGTATAGTCGTCGTTGTCTAGTAGATACTCTGTTGCCTTAATAGACGTAAGGCAACGATTCAAACCCCAAAATCTAATTGACACACACAAAATAAGTGCTGTAAGAAGCTAAGTCATAATCCTGACTGAAGGATTATACTGACCAATTATATACGTGTAATGTTGTCAACTTTTGAAACATACATAGCCACCATATATATACATATTCAACTATGTGGCAAAAGAACTGCTAACAAAATGAAAAAAATCAAACAAATTTCGCATAGGGGGAAGGGAAACATATAATAGGGACACAAATATTAGTTGGACGAGTATCTGTAAGATTATGCCCCTTTTTACACTTTGGCGCTAAAATTCATCTCCAGTCAAGCGTAGAACTGTAACTTGACCTCATTGATATTGCGCTTTGGTGTTAATTTTGCTGGTGATATGATCTCATGCTCTATTTCCTTCACTTAGCTTTATCCAATTTTATGGCCAATCATTATTAATTGCAAATGTTTTTATTATTTCCATGGTTCGACGTTATCTAGCAAGTAATCTAGTAAGTCAGTAGCTTTTTTGATTGCAACTCTTGAGAACAAACCTCAGGGCAGACATTTGCAAAAAAAAAATTGTTTTTCGATGACCTCCTTTCAGCAGTCTTTTGGCAAAAGCTCTAAAAGTAAATAAAATTGCCAAAAAGAAAATTTCTCAAATATGTCATCTAAAGTTGGCGATGAACTGAAGGTCCTAATTCGTGAATAAAATTAATACACGCAGCATAAGTGGTATACAAAGCTATGCCGCAATTCTGGATAAAGTGTTGTTATGACCGCACAGTCGCCGTAGTCTAGTAGGCAGTGTGTTAGCTCCTTAGACGTGAGGCCATAAGGTCAGACATATCCAACAAAAAGCGAAATATAAACAAAAACTTGTTTGGCGTCTGCTGACTCTCAGCAGTTTTCTAACAAAAACTCTGGGAGTAAATAAAATTGCCATGAAAAGTTTCTTAAAAATCTGCAGTTTGAAGTCGACTTCAAACTGTAGATCCAGCCACTCATGTATAAAATTAACATACACAACAGAAGTGGTGTGAGAAGCTAGGTCGTAATCCTTACTGAAGGGTTGTAATGACCAAATTTGTATGTATGTATGACAGCACAGAACAACTTCTGCAAGTTGAAATCGATGTGACACATTTGGTTCAGGCTTCCACAATGACTCGATGAGCTTCTGCATCACAATTTTGCAAATACAGGAAGTGAAGTAAAACTGTTCTTAAAAATTGATTTTCTGGCACAGAATAAGTCATTACTATTTCAGTCAATAAGAAAGAGAGAATAAATGCCACATATTCACAAAGACACAAACGAAGTTATGCACCTTAGGTCATTATATTTTTTTTCTGTTTATCTTTCAAAATCCTTTTTCAGATTAAATTTTATTTCTGCTAGTCTTGCGATGATAAACACGAATGAGGCAATTAGAACGACAACTAAGGTCATTATATTGGTTATTAAATGAAAAAACTTCGGTGATTAACATAAGTAAACAATATACGCGATGGATAGTATAATTATAAAAAATATTTGTTGCAAGCTGACAGGCTACAGGACAATAATGTGAGAAGTTTACTTACCAACATGTTTAATGGGTAGTGTTATCATATCCTTGAGTAAGGCATCTACGAGAGTATCATTTGCTCCATATAATTCATGTTTTGAGATTCTCAATTGGAATTTTTCGAAGCTTGTTGCATTTTTGCTAAAAGTAATCAGAAAGAAGAAATATTTTTTATTAAAATTTTGAAAAAAAAAAATTACGATTTTCCAGGAAAATTTTCTACATTTTCGTTAAACTTTTTCAGTTCTTTTTTGCGTTCAATTTAAAATCAGTTTCTTTTTTATGTGTGTGTTTAAATCAGTTTAATTCAGACGTTTAATAAACGCATAAATATTTATAAGGCATCTTAATAATATAAAACCCAGACTGTAATTAACATTTATTATACGCCATTATAAGAAATAAAATTACATGAAGCATAATATCAACTCTGTCATGTTTAAGGCTTCTTTCTTTTTCGATAACACAAGCTTATGAATAATTGTATTGAATGCAAGGGGTAAGGAACTTTCCATTCATGTCAATATGTCCAATTGTCCCAGTGTCCGTGACAGCTTCTCTGTGTGAAGCGCATCCAAAATGTTAAATTTTCACTGGCCGTGGTGCATAAATTAGGCTGAATTTAACCGCTGGCATGGGTTATGTTAACATTGAGGACCGCTATGGTGCGTGGCTTAATCGCATAAACCTGTGACATAAGAAAATCTCACAAGAAAAAGTTAAATGGGGTCAAATCGCTCGATCACCGTGGCTAGTTCAAATCCCTCTTATGTGAGATGAGCATGCAATTAAATCTCATTAATGCGACATGAATTGTGTGGTACGTAGCGCCGTCCCATTGAAACCACATGTACAGGCCATCCAAGTATGACCAATCTAGTCATTATCGACCTGTAGTGCTCGCCGTAGACAGTGATGGCCTAGCCAACGTCATTGAAAAAGTAATATGAACCGATGACGCCGTCAATATCCGCGCCATACAGTAGCTTTTTCGGAATGCATTGGACGTTAGAGGATCTCATGTGGTTTGGTTTTGCCTTAAATTCGACAATCTTGTATGTTTACGTACGTATTTGCACAGAAATGGGGCTTGTCGTAAAGGATATTTTTTTTTTTTTTGGTAAAAATTATGGTCAGTAGCCAACATCTCCAGACCACACAACTCCTGGTCTATGGTCGTAATAGTGGTTTGATAAAAAAGACTGAATATAAGACAACTAATTATGAAGTCGTCGTAGTCTATTAGGTAGTGTATTGGCTTATTAGACGTAAGGCCACGGTTCAAACCCCAGGTCAGACAGCAAAACAAAATTTTTTATTCAAAATTTGTATTTAATAAAGAAACTTGATTTTGAAAGACCATGTGTAAATAGTTATTGAACCATATTAAGTAATATTTAATTAGTATTGTTTACAATAAATACAAGCCGAATAATTTAATAATTAATAAAAATTGAATGGCTTCTAATGAAATACCAACGCAAATGCCAAGGTCTTTAAAGAGAAATAAAAGGACAAAATACTTCATAAGAAGCCATTTACAGTATTTAAAACATTTTGTTGAATGCCTTATTATACATGGTAAGAGATTTTATAAGTAATTCAAAAATTAATCTTTTTTCACAAAAATACTACGACACTCTGAGAATATTTAATTCGTTACCTGCTGTAATTGGCTTTTAAATGTCAGCAAATTACTTATGGGTGTACAAACTGTTGTTTTATGGACTTTAAATATTGAAAACATGAATAGAGAGCTTGTAATCGAAAAATTTCCATTAATTTGTCATAAGCTAAGGACGTTTTAATGTAAGCAATAATGTGTACTTTTGCTCGCAAAGGAAGGAAGCTGAAGGAATAATAGAAATTATCAAGTCGCTTAGAAATCGTATTCAATTTTAAACGTGCTCTGTTGTTTACACAAACTCACAAGGCCATCTGGCATAATTGTATACAAAATATGCTTGATTTGGTATTGGTTTAAAAAAATTTAGGCCCTGATAAAGCCTAAATTTTCGATAATTAAAATTTAAATTGTAACTATGCTTGTCGATTTTTATTATTTCTTCTCCTTCCTTGAAGTAAAATAGAGTTGCCAAAGCATCCTTATAATATCCTTATAATTTCAATGTTTTATTCAGTTATTGGTACAACTAGAAACAACGCCCTCCGTAGAATTGATTGAGGGTTAGCGTCAGTTGCCACTACCAATTTTGGTAAAAATAATTTAATAATTTGGGTGCTCTGGTAGTCTAGTGGATAGTGTGCTAGACTATTAGCATGGGGGTCGTGTGTTCGATTCCCACCAGAGGCTCTGGTCTGTGACACTACAACGAGCATATGGTCAAGTTACTCCGCTCGTATATAATTAGAATATAATTTGTAATTGTATTGTAATTAATAAATAAATAAATAAATTTTATAATTTGCGCGTGTTGTTGGATGATACATCCGTCCAAATTCGGAAGTTTCCGTTAGAAGACCCTATTGATAATACAATCAGTGATAAATCAGATGAAAGAAAATAAAAGAACAAAAAAATTCAATTTCAAAATAATTGATGGGGGCATGTTTTTTGATTTTCATTTGGCGACTGGATTATACGGCGATCCCTTTTTGCATTGCATGGCTATAAACAAGTCTATTTAGTTCTTTAAGATATTTAAAAAAAAAAATTTTTTCATTCATTTGAAAAGACGTAATTTTTTTCATTTCTAACACACAGTTTATTTGTACACAATGCAGTATCGAACGAACAAGAGGACTCTTTTAAAAATCTAAACCTTTTGTTTAACACATAAACTCTGTATATATAGTAGACTGGTTGACTCTATAAAATGCAAAAAAAAAAATTGACTCACACACATGCTCCATACATTTAATTTCAGTTGTAGAAAATCATTTTTTGTAGATTCTTTCCTCCACAGCCATCAACCGGGGCCAGGCAATGCTGAGTAAGTCAGTTATTTATTCATTGACTCTGACTTTTTCATTTCATTTCTTTTTTTGCCTAAGCTGTGTAAATGACTGACTAACTGACTGACTGGCAAAACTTGGTATTTGTGTGGCATTGTAAATAGAAATGAAAATTCAAATGGAAATGATTTTATTCATACTATACGGTATACATTTTCCATCTATTTTTTCCATTTTTTCCCATTTTTTTCTAGTTTTTCTTTCATTTTTACTGGCAGTTTCCTTTATTTGTATTATTCCTACACCATTTAAAGAGGTTTTAAATAAGGAAATATGAAAACATCAGCCATTACCACCAGCCATCAAGGCATGAGCTGGCAAAAATGACATGAGTATTTATGATTACAATGGTCTTGGAATTTCAAATGAAGTTAAACAATATAAGAGATGAAGGAAAAGGAAGAAATATGAAAAACAAAAACGAAAATATTTTTACAGAAAACAGTACAACAACAATGACAAGTTCCTGCCATAAAGTTAATAGTAATGCCCATAAAAAGGCATACAAGTAAAGACAGTTTTAATCAGTTGGGGTCACGTTGGCAATACCTTGGATCATAATGTACTTCTCAGAAATATTTAACAAAGCAAAGATGTTTTAAGCAATATTTCGTAGAAATTAATTTAGATTGTCCATCCTATTCAGTGTTGAGGAGTTGTACACTTAAATCTACGATTTTTTTTATAAAACTTAGTACGTATCAGAGATCAGAAATGAATCGTTTTTTCATTACTCATATGTACTCATGAAATTCTGAGTATGAGTGAGTCAACAGTATTGAAATTCAACTATTCTGATTTATTCGTACTCACTACAACATTGATTTATAAGTACAGGTTGCAATGAGTATGAGTACAACGTTGACATCGAACTCATACCATTCGATATATGTTTGATTCATATGCCTATTCATTCAGATTCATAAATTTAGAAAAATACTTACAATACTCATAAATTATTCGAGTGACTCGAATCATTCATCAAAATTTACGGTCTTAGTTGTTGTTGCATTTACAAAAAAAGGCAAAGACAGCAAGTAAAGCAAACGCACAACCTTCTAGTGAGTATTGTAGTGTTTGTACTCGAATCATATTTATTTTGCGATTCTTGTAAATGTTGAGTCATGAAGAGTCGAAATCAACAACATCATATATGTTGTTAAGTATGAGTACGATGACTACTTCAGACTTTGAATATGAGTAGTATGAGTATGATATTAAAATAAGTATGAATGCGTATAAGTAACAGAAATTATGAGTATGATTCGAATCTACTCATCTTTTTGAATACTCATTGCTGATTTCTGGTATGTAAGCTTGGTCCTTTTGAGTTTGAGTTTTTGTGCATTTTTTCCACATTTCGAATGTTATTTTAATAATAAGTTGCAAAATGTTGGTTCTCAAATGCTCAAACGTTAGTAAGTCATCGGTGTGAATAAGCTCTTTGACAAATCGCAATAAAGAAAATTTTAACGGCGTCAAATGGCATGATCTTGGTAACAAATTGAAGACTTCAAAATGCGAAATTATTCTTCTTGCAAATTTCTTAAAAAAGTAAGACACATCCGGTCGTTTTGTAAGCCTTGTGGAGATGATTTGTTTAAACCACATGCCATGCAGCATATGTACAATAATAAAAGCGCTCTGTATTGATAATAACAATAACATTTCAAATTTTATGTGTGCAATATACATCAAACCCTTACTTTTTCCTGGATGGGCCAAAGAGAAACAAGATCACATCGATTTTGCCAAAAAAAAATCATTTTTCGGTTGGAAATTACTTCAATCTTGGTGGATAGGTAAGTTAATAACTAAAAACTTGCCGTATTTGAGGCTCACAAGATCCATACGTGATCCTAGAAACGACAATGCAGCCATTACGAATGGCTGTTAGGTCAGTGAGCCAAGTTTTACATCAATACGTTGAGTACAATAACTCAAAACTTTTACACTGAATGAAGGGGTGGAGATGCTTTTGGACATCACTATACTTTTATACTCCTGAAGACAATCTAAACCACCCTTTCTAAGGAATATTTTTCAATAATCAGAATTCTCAAGAGACAGAAATATAGAAATCGAACGAGTGTGAAGTTTTAAATATCTGGAAGTCTTAATACACGACCAGTGGGACCCATCAAAGGAAATTAAATGCCGCATAGATATGGCGGGAGATGCCCTTTTTAAATACAACAAAGTGTTGACCAGTCACGACATCAATGTAGCAATAAAAACACGCTTCATAAAATGCTACATTTACATCTGCCCTATTATACGGAGTAGAAATTTGGACAATCAAAAACTCTGATGAAGGAAAATTGAAGGCTTTCGAATATATACCGTTGAGGGAACGGTATAGGATATACCGTTGAGTTCTGCAAATACCATGGACTGCCAGAGTCTCCAATGATGTAGTATTAAGAAGGATCAATGTCAACCGTCAACCGAATGTCAACTTCATACTTAGGACACGTATTGAGAGACAACAAATACAAAATTTTACAACGAATCCTTAAATGCAAAATTGAAGGAAGAAGAAGGTATCCAGGACTGGACAGGGTATAGTGATGAAAATACCCTCCTTTACGCCGCTAAGAACCGAGAGCTGACCATTTTAATATGAAACGTATACAATTTATAAGCATATAATATCCGAATAACTGATGAGTAAACAAAAAGAAGAAAAGACAGATCAACCTATGGCCTACAGAATATCTTTTCCTGGTAACAGCAACACAGTTGTGCAGCAAGATTTTTCGTTAACAGCAAGTACTGAATATAAACTTTGATTGAAAAATTTAAATGTTTTAAAATCGATTTGCGGTATTTTTTGTGTTTTTAATTGATAAGAATCTTTTATGGAATATGTTACATGAAGAGCAATGTTTTTAAAATACAGAATATAATAGATAAGAAACAATTTAAATAGTATTTCAATAAATTTTAAACAAACTGAACAGGAATTTTCATAGGATTTGTTCTACAAATCTTAACAATCTCCGAATAACATGGCTTTCA
This sequence comes from Sarcophaga carnaria, assembly GCA_958299815.1. Taxonomy (NCBI): domain Eukaryota; kingdom Metazoa; phylum Arthropoda; class Insecta; order Diptera; family Sarcophagidae; genus Sarcophaga; species Sarcophaga carnaria. The sequence goes on from OY283150.1 coordinate 44,491,526, forward strand.
TTTGACATAAATCTTCAATTTAATTAAATTCAGAAAATTTATCGTTATCGATAAGCAATAGTACATGGAAAAACTATTTAAAACGCTATAAAAATTTCAAAAAGAGTTTAACTTATAAGAGATCATTTTAAGCGACAGATCTGTAGGGTAGCTCTTTATCACCTTTAACTTAATAACTTAGCATAGAAAAGCTTCTATTTTTCTTTTGCTTAATGCGTGACACTGTATAAAAATTTTCTGTGTTCCGGAAATGATGATTTTCATCATTTTTATGTTCATTTACATTCTTTATTTTTACAACTTCTTTTTCTTGTACAAAGTTTGGTTGCTGCTCAAAAAAAAAATATGAATATTTACTATACACATATACAAACACATACACATACTCATAACAAAAATATATTTCGGAAATTCACACGACTTTGTATCGTGTATGTTGTATTGAATACACTTTTTGTTTGTTGTGTATTTCGTATTCCAAACGTCAAAAAGCGATAAGAAGAAGAATAACATTATTAATAACTTGAGTTTCAAGCAGCAAAATAAAAAATAATCCGGAAAAGAGTAAATTATATAATAATCTGTACGAACAATTATAATTTTGAAATGTTAATTGTTGACTCAAGTTGCAAAAAAAATATTTTGTATTTTTATTCTTCTTCTTGATTACTGGCATTTACATAAACTGATAGCACGAAACAAATACAACTTTTAAATACATATGAAAAAATGTGTATAAGTGTATCAGATTTTTATATGAAAATTATCAACAACAAGCATACAATGCTGTATTTTCGTCTAACGATACAAGGGCTTGTGTGAATTGCCCAATTGTACTTTAAATAATATTGTGTCATAAAATATGTTGTTGATGGAATATAAATAAAAAAGAGAAAACAAAAAAAATATAAATAAACAGAAGAATTATACAGGAATAAAACATAAAATAAAGCATACAACCAAAACAAAAGAAAACAAAAATCTGAAAAAAAAACACAGAAAAGAGTAACAAAATGTCAGCAGGATTTAGAATAAGAGAAAACAAAAAATGTCACAAAACAAAAGGAAGTAAATAGTCTCGTGCATAGTAATAAGTCATGTCCTTATTGTACATACTTAAATACAGAAGTCGTCTGTTTGTAAAGAAAATAGAAAAAGGATATACACAAAAAAAAAGAAAAAACAGTACTCTGGAAATAATTAAACATATAGCGGGTGCATTGTGTAATAAAAAGAACAGTTTTTCTTCTTTTGCAGAAACAAAAAATCAGACCGGAACAGGAAGTTAAATCTGAGTAAAGTTCTGTAACAAATGGAGTTTTTAATGACAGACTATTCCGTTTTATTATTTGCCTTTTTAAGATTATTTTTTTGTTAAAGGACTTTCAAGAAGAAGTAAAATACTAAGTATTTAACACAGTCTGATGCTTTTAAACAGCAGGAATTGCAATAAAATAAATTAAAATAAAGAAATCTGGCAATATTACTGGGTGGCCGAATATGTTTTCTAAATAAGTTCAACATATAGCATGATTATGAATTAAAAAAATTTGTTTAAATTTCGGCATGCATTCAAAATACTAAATATGTTATAAGTACCATAGGCATATTTCTCTATTTGTATTTAACACTTAAGAAAAATCCCTTTTATTTCCTTGGGCTAGCACGTAACGTATAAAACTCTGGTACTTTAAAATTTGCTTGTCTATTATATTGGGTGTGGCAGGCAATGAGGGCAAAACGAAGTATATGTTATCGACAAGTAGGGACATTGGATCCCATATTACGGACGAGAACTTTACGTTCGATATAGTCAGTGAATTTGCTCCGAAGTTACCACCACAAATGACGTCAGGAGATCTTGCCAACAAGTGCTACTATGGTCTCAATAGGCAATTGAATACCAGAGACCTCTCTCTTATGACAAAACTACAAGACGCCCATTTTCGAAGTGCTTCTTTATGGCGCAAAAGCATAGACACTTTTAAGAACTGAAAAGCCCTACGTAAGACCTTTAGTCCTGTATGAGTTGGCGATGATCTCCACTTTCGATCGTTGTGCAGCATTTGATGTGTCGCCGTAGACTAGTAGGTAGTGTGTTGTCTTATTAGACGTAAGGCCACGGTTCAAACCCGCGGTTCAGACATCAAAACGAAAATATGAAAAACAAATATTTCTTCATTGACTTCTTCTCGGCAAATTTCTGGCGAAAAGTCTGAGCGTAACTAAAATTGCCATGCAAAGTTTCTTAAAAATCTGTCATTCGGTATCGACTTTAAACTGTAGTACCAGCCACTCATGTATAAAATTAACACACACAACATAAGTGGTGTGAGAAGCTAGGTCGTAATCCTGACTGAAGTGTTGTAAAGACCAATTATGTATGTATGTATGTGGGGATTTGCCTAACCCGGCAAAGAAGACGACCTAGTTAGCGTTAGAAGAACCTAATCGTGGAAGTGCTGTCATCGATTAGTGTGATCAACTGGCGAAGGCGTGCAAGAAGCAAAGCCGCCTGAAAAGGATGTGCTCAAGGATGTGCTAAATCCGATAATCGGGTTGTTAATGGCCAATTAAGTAAGTAAATAAATAAGAATGCTTTTGGAAAAGTTACGGAAGAAGATTAATAAAATGATGATTTCAGGGTTCGTTTTGTGCGAACTCATCTATTTATTTTAATACTATTTAAAGAACCAAACATTATTACACTCTCAATGTCAATACTTTAGGGAAATGTTTTTGAAAAAAACATGGACATTACATTACAGATGAGACACGAGAATTATCTCAGAAATGCATTGAGTCATTACCATCACCATTGGTAATTCAACCAAGGCATCCTCATCATAGATCTCAAGAAAAAGGTAAAAATATATTCATGGCTATATTCATCAGGACGATCTTTCAAATTTTACTTCAATCCACACATTACTGAAATTCTGCTCACCATAGAAGCAGAAAACAAGAACCCATCTGCGAAAAAATTGGTGTGAAATGGTAAATAAAAGAAACACTTTGTCGGTTAAATCATAATTTTGGCATTAATGAGCTACTATCGACAGTTGCCTGTAGAATGTTTATAAAACATAAGCTCTTGATTTTCTAAACACGTAATTAACTCCTTCTTGATGTGTGGCTTTACATTCATGTCTAACTGGATTACAGCCGTTACGAATGAGTTGTCGATGCTTTAATAAATAGTTGGTTAAAAAGCCCTGTCAGACATTTCGAGCAAAATTTAATTCGAACAAATATTTCTTCGGCACAAAGTCTGAGGGTAAAATTAAAAATTGCCATGAAAAGTTTCTCAAAAATCTATTGTTCGGCATCGACTTTAAACTGTACGTCCCGCCACTCGTGTATAAAATTAACACACACAACATAAGTGGTGTGAGAAGGTAGGTTGTAATCCTGAGTGAAGGGTTGTAATGACCAATTATGTATGTATGTAACCTGGTGTGTAGCTTCAAAAGTATACAGAAATTTTTCAGTTCATCTTAAACTGAATTACAGCTATTACGACTGAGTAGTCGATGCGTTGAAAAACTGTTTCCAAAAAATCCATTGTTCGGAGTCGATTTTAAACTGTATGTCCCGCCACTCATGTATAAAATTAGTGGTGTGATAAGCTAGGTTATAATCCTGGCTAAAGAGTTGTAATGGTCAATTATATGTAAGTGATTACGACACCAAATTTGAATAGAAGTCGTCTTCTCTGCTGGTATGCGTTGCCATCTGAATGGTTAAGTGCAAAACACAAAATTTGTGAGTCAAAAAATTATGACGCAATGCATGAGAAACATCTGTAATCAATGCGAGTAACTGTCAGGTGCGGAGTTTAATCAGGCGGCATGATGATTCTATTTATTGCTTCCATAGCATTGATGATTTAAGTTTTCATCATCTTGATTATGCATAGAAGCTACAAATCTGATTAGTCTGCGGCCACCATAACAATTTTTCTTTATATTTCATCATCATTTCAGTCATTAAAAATTTCTTTCTGACATGTGATCATCAAATGCATTCATCTTAAATTTTAAAATTTTTCAAAATGAGATTTTTTAGGCTTTAAATTCCTCGGCCAAAGTGTTTAAGATTTAATTTAAGAGAATAAAATTAAAAAAAAATAAAAATTAAATCTCTTTTTCCATGCAGTGGCTTTATTTTAAACAAGTGTCGGCCACACCAGACTATTAAACATTTTTAAATATTTGCCATTAAAAACGGAAGGCATTTTTATAATTGTATGTGTCTGTTGCTACACATACACTTACACTACATAATATTTAAAAGCATTTTTATGGTTTTACCCAACACATACAAACATCATTACACTTTTACTACAGAAAACGTTTGTGTAAGAGGCAAAACAAAACAACAAAAAAATGAGAAACTAAACAGGGGAAGAAGGATTGCTTTTAACAAACTAATGCCAACATTCTCATCATTGTCGACATATACTTCATCATGATTATGATCATAATACACTGCATTACTAACACTATTAAACATTAGGCCAAGGATGACAAAACTATTTAAAAAATACTCTCGCTCAGACACAAACAAGAGAAAGGACATTTGTTGGCAACAAACAACAACATGAAGGGAAATTACATAGCCAAACAGCAAATATTAAGGGAAACATTGAGTGTCAGTGAGATACAGAACGAGAGAGAGAGAGAGTGAGAGAGAGAGGGTAAAAGTGTTGGAATGAAAAAAAAATAGAGAGAGAGAAACGTACACTAAACTGTTATAAATTATAGTGTTTTAGTATTTTAGCGTTTTTATTATTTTTTTTTTTGTTTTTATTTTCTGTTGTAACGACCTATTTTTCATGTTTTAAAATTGCCTCAAGGCCAAGTTTTAACATGCCACAAAAGTTTGTATTGCAGCTGCTGCCTGCCTGCCTGCCTGCCGACTGCCTTATGGCTGAATGCGTTGTTTCTTTTTTCCATTTCTATCACAGTCAAAGCATCAATGTCTTCTCTTCGCTACTCTTCTCATTCTTGTATACGTGTACCACTCTACTTATTTGCTGTATATTTCTGTAGTTTTTCTCAATTGCCCCTGAAGCACCAGCAGTAGCAGAATCAGCAACAGCACAACTAGCATACGTTTTATTTTTCCCACCATTACTTTAAAGCATACAACAAATCCATACAAATAGTTCTTCTAAAATCTGAGTGTATTTTTTAAATGTTGATGGAATATTCAGTTTGAGGTTGCCACTAAAAACTGTTTTTAATTTTTTTTACTTCTTTTTTTCAACAGAAAAGAGGGTTTGAACGAAATTAAATGCTAATTTGTTTTGAGTTTGTGGTGGAACGAAATATTGACTTTGGAGGTTTCTTATATTTTGAGGTATTCAATAATTCATGTTCGGTTGGATTGATAAAGGCTAGGAAATTCTCATTCTACTCTATAATTGGAACAACGAACGGTTTTCTCAGTATTTTTCTTTTGTTTACTGACGTTAATTAATAACACTAAGCGACAAAATACAAAAAATTAAATACACCTGAGTAACTACCTAGTCTAGTTGTTCAGTTAGTTGACTAGAACTCAAAAATACTTTTTTTATATTTCTCGAACTCTCCAAACTTATTTTATTTGACAAAACTGTTTTTTTGGACTTTAAGCACAAATTTATTGATTACACAAACATTTCTAAACCTATGTTCAAAATTTAAACCTTATTAGAAAGGAGAGGGAGGGGCCTCTAAAACGATACACATATTATTTGACTTAATATGCTATGGGGCTTGATGAGGTAAACTTGACAAATGCGAATTTATTTCATATTTTTTCAAGTTTGTCTGTTCATAGTAGCAAACTTTAATTATAAAATATTAAATAAGTGACAATATTCTGAAAGTGCATTGCCTTTTGAAGAGATTGACCCTACGTTTGATCAAATCGGACAAAAATTACCGTAGTTATTATTTAAAGAGTCTGACAGTCGAGTTATATTGCTCATATATATATTTTTTCAAATGAACTTTTAGTTAAAAAATTTTCAGAATTTTTGATGGTCCTTGATTTTTATCGCAAAAAGTGTCAACTTCAAGTTTTAGCGACCACCAGAAGTTAAACAATGTTTGTGCAAAGGGAAATAATAATATTTGCAAAAAACACAAATATTAGCCGACTTCTGGTAGCCGTACGAACGTGAGATAGACACATTTTGCCATATACAATCAAGATCCATCAAAACTTTAGCAAATTTTTGAACTGAAAGTTCATTTGATAAGGTGACATACATTGTATATAAAAATATAACACGACTGTTATACTATTTAAATTATAACTATGGTAATTTTTGTCCGATTTGATCAATCTCGAAGTGTCATTTAATTTTTTAATTAAATTTTCCAATTAGGAATAGCTAAACTTGAAAAAATAATAAAAAAATAATATTTTCCAAGTTTACCCCATCAAAACTCAAAACATATAAGTTTGAACCATATGTTTATAGATACCGTTTTAAAGGCTCATCTGTCCCCTTTCTAAAAAACTTTGGATTTTTAAAATAGGTTCAAACATATTTGTGTAATCAATAATTTTGCGTGAAAAAATCAAAAAAACCATTTTTTTTCAAATAAAACAAGTTTGGAGCGTTCGAGGAAAATTATTTTTGAGTTCCACTCACCCTAGCGTATAACTTAGACTATGCAGTTGCTCGGGTGTATTTTCACTGTCGCAACGTGTAACAGAGGCCTACTATATTTCTATACTTTTTTAAGCTTTTTAATGCTCTGAATCTTTATCGAACCTCAGAATGGCCCTAGGTTTAGAGATATCCTAATCTAAAAAGACAAAAAGACATGGTTTTGAAAAAAATTTGAGTGTATATTACGTCGCGAATTGATCTTTTTTCTGCGTATCGATAACTTCTTAATTTATTTAAGAAATAGGCTGGCTGCACAATTCTTTACAGCGAGATAACTAATTTTAGTGCACTTTTTCGAGTGTATAGGTCTTATCTCGGAAATGGCATCATAAATGTTGGCCTTTAAATGCTAAATTTTTTCTGGTTTGTCGGCATAATACTTTTCTTCAATCGCAGCTTCTTGGCAGCCAACTGGCATCACCATTTCGGCTAAGTAAACGGCCATCAAACGTTTGACACAATAAATCGATTGTAGTAAGTTGCATCATCCCGTCTACATCAATACTATGAAGAGCGGATACAAAAATATCGTTTATCATAGTGCGATAGGTGCTTCTATTGATCGTAATGGTTGAGCTGTCCTCGCATTCAAAGGAATATGGGCCAATGATACCTCCTCTGCACAAGCCACACTAAACAGTCACTCGTAATGGGTGCATTGGCTTCTGTAAAACAACGTGTGGGTTTTCTGAGCTCCAAATATGGCAATTTTATTTATTAACATACCCACGAAGAAGAAAATGAGCTTCATTCGAAAAGATGATTTTTTTTGGCAAAATCGGCATTATCGTGCAATTTCTCCTTAGCCCAATAAATCCCAACGTTGCTCAAGCGTAAATCGATTTATTAAGTTCAGTGAAGAAAATTTACTAAGTTTTGGTGATGGAATAGAACGACATACATAAGTATTGCCAGATTCGGTATAACCAATGGTTCAAATTTAAATGGATAGATGGCCTACCAGATGCAATGAATATACAGTAGACAGCAAAAGTTTTAGTACGGCAATATATTTTGACAAAAAATTCCCCACAGGCTTAATACTCTTGCACAAAACCCCGATATGACTTCAAGGGAGTATTTAGGAGATCATTTGAAAGCACGGTTACGTAATCGCTAAACCTCAAACAAAAGTCAACCGAAAAACTTGCTCATGGTGCCACCAAAAAATACTAAACAAAACTTATACATTCAATTCCAAATGGATTAAATGAGGTGTTTGACCTTAAGGGATATTCTACTAAATACAAATGATAACATATTCATACATTAGGTCTTTGAATTTTAAATTTACTCCGGGTTCTCTTAGGAGGTACATATGGAGTTATTTGAAACTTTTCCTTATTTTTCTCTTGTTTTATGAAAAACATTAAAAAATTGTTTGTTTTATAGTAAAACAGAAATACATTAATAAAATAATAAAATAAATATAAAAACTATAAATTTTTATGCAAACTTTTGGTTAAAATTCATGAAATTGCTAAAATATATTGCCGTTACTAAGACTTTTGCTGTCCACTGTAGGTTGAGATTTGTCTTGTCTTCGGCTAGCATATCTAACTATGCACAAAACATATTGGGTTTGAAGACAAATTAGAGAGTCATACATGAAACATTATCTCATGACTATCTCAAAACAGATGTGAAAGCTAATCATCATAATCAAAATACATATTTTAATGCACATAATTTAAGTCCATTGATATTTAGCAGAGGATCAGAATACATTCCTTATACTCTACAAATATTTGATCTCAAATTATACATGCTCTAGCAGAAATAGAACCGTAGGCTTCTGCAACAAGTTTTCCCAGATAGTAGTCTAAATTACTATAAATTTTCTTCTACCAAAGAAAACAGTAAAGCTGGACCACGTGGTCCATCTTATACTTCTCGTGTACACAATAAGGAATGAATGTAAGTATTGGAGTTTGTAATATAAAATACATATATAAATAGGGGTCCTAGACAGATAAATACAAAAGAAGTAGTTTTGAATTACTCAAGACTACCAATTAATCTTCTAATACCGGATGTTGTAACGCAACGCCAGCAACAGTAACAAATTATCTGACGAACTTAATATACCACAATTATAATGTTAGAGAGTTGTAAGCGTTTTAAAATAGCATCCCGCACAAATATCCCCGCTTTCCTAGCCAGTCTCGGTTGTTGGTGTCAACACTTAACACTGTAAGAAGGACAGCACCCACTAAGGAAATGCGTGAGTATGAGTGTGATTGCTAACGGGTAATATGAACTATTTATTATAATTTATGCAAGTATTTCGTAGCTTAACATCAAGGTTGGTTTATGTAATAGACAAACTCTTTTGGTTTTTTGCATATTTTACACTCCGAATGTTGGAAGAGCATCAAAAGTTGTTTTCCTTTTTATTTTCAGCCAACGACAAACGTTTTAACTTTTCCATTTGTCAATTCAAATGGTTTTACCATGTTGCTGGCTTATTTTCTAAGGTTTTGTGGTTACAAAACAAAAATCATTTTTTTTTTGTTTTTGTTCGTGTTGTTTTCTGTGCCCCTCAACCACAAGGTGCCTTTGGTAAAGGCCAACCATTTCGTTACTTAACGGTTTAGAATTTGTTTGCTCTGCCATTTCCATTAAGTTTATGTCAGCTTTTGAGGTTTTTCAAAAGCTATTCATCATAAAGCCACAGTTTATACTTAATTATATGCGCAAACACAAAAACAAAAAAACGAACTAAAAATTTAGGGATTGGGTTTGGGTTAGACAAAGGCCATAAAAGAAAGGGAGAAACGCTTCAAAAAACAAAAAGAGAAGAAAAAAAAAGAAAGCAAAAGAAGCTTATGGAAAATCTGTGAAAGGATTTAAGCAAATGTTTACTACTCATTAGTTTTAACTTGTTTTCTTTCAGTGAATAGACAAGATTTTTGAATTTGGCAACAATTTTACAACACATCATAAAAGGTTGGCTAAAAACCGTGCATGTATTGCTGAAGCTTAGTTTAGCATAAAAGAAGGGAGGATGACCCTTTTTTTTAACATAACATTTTAAGTGGCCAATAAAAAGTGGTATGAAAACATTTTCGTGTATTCCTAAAAAGACGGTTTAAAAACTAACAAACTCTCTTAATATTCGTTTGAGAAAAAATTAAAAAAAATTTAAATGAATACAACATAATGGGACCTTAAGTAGGTATTATAAAATGTAGGGTGTAATTAAATCTCTACGAAGAAATAAATAAAAAAAATTAAAATCCAAGTCTTTAAACTAAGACTCACCACTGAGTTGCAATAAAGCAGAAGCAATAATATGAGGTCTGTTCAAAAAAAGTGTAATTACAATCGGGCCTTGTTGATGCACTCTGCCTGAACAAAACATGGTTGGTTTTAGTTTCATGCTTTATTGTTTAAAGCAAATCCTAGCAGAATAGAAGCTAGTGCAACCTACTTGGCGTAAAACAATTGGTACTACATGGAGACTTCGACCTGTTGTGATTCTCACTGCATCTACAAAAGCCCTCTTTGTATTGCTTATTTCATTTAGCATACCTGTCTGACAAAATGCGGTGCTTGTGGCATGGTCAGTTCCAGAGATTGTGGGGATGTCTAAACAGACTTCTTAACAGTTCTTCAGATACAAGGAAATTAACATAAATCTCGCTGCGGAACTGATTCAGAGAATGGATTCAAAGATGTGGCATATCTTTCCTTCCTAATAACCAAGCTGTAGTTAAAGCCTTTTTCAAACTCAACCTTTAGCTAAAAAATGATTGGCATTAGTTTAGAATTCTTTGACCGGCAATCACAGCAATTTTGTGTAAATCTACTTGTGGTTTTCTGGACACAGAGATAACATGAAAAAATATACCACTTAGCTTCGTCATTGAAGCCAGTAGGTAGTGTATTGGCTTAATAGACGTGAGGCCACGGTTCAAAATGTATTTCTTCGACAACTCTCTCTCAGTAGATTTTTGGCAAAAAGTCTGAGAATAAAGAAAACTGCCATGAAAAGTTTCTCAAAAAATCTGTCGTTCGGAGTCGACTTTAAACTGTAGCTCCCGCTACTCGTGTATAAAATTAACGCACACAGCTTAAGTGGTGTGAGAAGATAGGACGTAATCCTAACTGAATGGTTGTTATGACCTATTTATATATGTACATACCTTCGTTACGTTGTTCTTTAGGCAGAGGCATTTTTTTTCTGGGAAATTCGATCAATTAAGTACTTAAGTTGGATAGAAAGGATATCTCTAGTATCAATGTGACTATTCTCACAATTAATTGCGTAATTGGTAAACAGGCAGAAGAACTTCGTTTACTTTGTGAATCCTGCAGAGCTTATAGATCGGTTGAGAAGGAATAGAGTACTGATCACTTTATTTAGCAATGGCCACCTCTAGCTCACTAGTTCTCAATAGTTTAAAGGAGCAAATATTACTTGACATTATTCCTTAAAATTTTAGACAGATTTTTAGCTTGATTTTAAAGAAATCTGCTTTAATTTGCATGATCAGATCCCGATCATGAGAAACCGGTTTATCAGGACTTTTGACATCTAGGAAATGACCTCTATTATGTTGGTATACAGGAAATACAGGCAAACTTCCATAACTCGAACTTCTCTAATTCAAATTTTCTGTAACTCGAACAAATTTGATTGGCAGTAGGCTTAAGGTAACAAATAACATACAATTACTTTTCCGTAACTCGAACTTCCATAACTCGAAGTTCTCCATAACTCGAACGAAACACATATAAATGAATTCTATAACTCGAATTATTTTGTTTATTTGGTTGGTTTGTTGATTTTGTTTGTTGATTTTGTTTGTTTGTTTTGCTTTCTTTTGCTGGTTAAACTGGTTTGCATATTTCGCTGCCTTTTTATGGGGAAATCCCTTTTTATGGTACTTTATTGTTCCTTTCTACTTGTGTAAATATCATTTATATTCATAAATGTAATTCGCCTGAAGGTAAATGTTAAAATCGTATTTTTTATTATCATGGCATCTAAACGTGTTTTAAAATGTTTGTCTATTGAAGAAAAATATAAACTTATAAAAGAAGTCGAAGGAGGCTTAAAGAAAAAAGAAGCAGCTGATAAATATGGTATACCAGCCACTACAGTCTCAACGATTTTTAAAAATAAACAATCAATTACGAATTCGTTTGAATTTGGATTTCGACCATATGGTAAAAGGGTTAAAGCTCCAATACACAAAACTATCGACAAAGCAGTCCTCGATTGGTTTACAGCAGCTAGAAGTCAAAATATGCCTATATATGGAGCAATCTTAGCCAAAGCCGATGCAGAAAATTCTTTGCGAACATTGAATTTATTTTTGCAAACTAATGACCGTACAACTGAGGAAGACTATAAGGGTTTGAATAAATTAGAGATATTTTATACTGAAAATTACAAAAAAAAAGTACATTTTCAGTCACTTATTTCAGAATATTTCAATTCATTTTAACTTGTTGATTACATTATATAGTATGCTAAGGTATGCAGTTTTCAGTCACTGCTTGTTCTAAATAAAAAATACATAATAAAAACATGCTTGCAATTAACTCTTAAAAAAAATTCTGTAACTCGAAGTCTCCGTAAGTCGAAGTTTTTTTTTTTGGATAATGGAGATTCGAGTTATGGAAGTTCGACTGTATAATTTATAGGAGAAAAGACAGAGGGCGTAGTTTGCAATAATTTTTTTACGACCAGTGCATATACATACCTCACTTTTTATTTCCTTAGTATAAATGTATAATGTCAGACAAACAATCAGAAAATCACAAACACCCATCTCTAATGAGAATCGAAACCACGACCCCAGCAATCGAAGTTTAGCACACTACCACCTAGCCTATCGGGGCACCCAGGTTGATCAGGACTTGTCAGTTAAATCTGTAGCATTGCTTTATTTGGTATTACAATAGGCCGCAATGTGCGCTATATTTAGTATTAACTTCAGAAAGATGCCACTTTTGTTATCAGATCTTGTTTGTTTCGCGTAGCAACAAGTATGATGAGCGAATTATTTCTGTTGACTAAGAATATGGTTAAAAAAACACTTCAAGTGTTAACAGCGGAAAATGATGCACAGTATTTCCAGAAAGACGTCTCTGTTTTTAAAAACCAAACGGTTCCTAGATCGGCAGTCAATTTTAACTTAAGAAATCTCAACGCCGCAATTAAAGGCATTAATTTTTGTATCTAAATAGCAGTCGCCGTAGCCCAGAAAGCAGAGTGTTTGCTTACTAGACGTGAGGCCTGAGTTCATACCCCACGAAAAACATCTCCAACAAAACGAAATACGAAAAATTATTTCTTCGGCGACTTCCTCTCAGCAAATTGCTGACATAAACTCTGAGAGTAGTCGACTTCAAACTGTAGGTTTCGCCACTAAAACTAACACACGCAACATAAGTGCTGTGTGAGAAGCTCGGTCGTAATCCTGACTAAAGGGTTGTAATAACCGCTAATGTTTCACACGTGACATTTTTACCTCACGACGACAAAATCTATATTAACGAGTAAAATAGAAGTCCAGGAAATATCTTATCTTGCAATGTCCGGCACTAGAAATTATTGAAAAAACGTGTGTAGTCAAAGGCGATTTGAATAAAATTCATATGTTCATCAAACGTTTAGGTTAGATGAGAAATGCCAGGACTTATAGATAAAAGGCAGATTAGATGCAATTGGCTGTGCATTTTACGACAGCTGCTAAAGAAATCTAACCTAACCTCACAAAATATTTGCAAATTGGAATCGTATTATTGGATTTGGCTTCCATCGATTATTTTCAGTTTCCTAGTCTGACAATTCCCAGAACACCAGGAATGTTTATAATGATTTGGCAAATTATAGAACGATTTTACAAGTACTTGCTGTAGTTCTCTCCTATCATCTGATGGGATTTTAATACAAGAGGAGGATGGCATTGCTACTGATTTAATTTTCAATTCATTTAATTTACTTAAGAAGACCAGGGTCAGCGTGATTTTAAACTGTAGGTACCGCCATTCACGTACGAACATAACACACAACACAATTGGTATGAGAAGCTATGTTGTAATCCTGGCTGAAGGGTTGAAATGACCAATTATTTTATGTGTGTATGTGAGAAGTTAATTGCGAAATTGGTGTTAATTCCATTTACAGCTTATGTCATATTAACAGAGACTGTTAAGTACATTAGTACGTTTACAACAGTCAAATATTCACAAAAATATAGAAAAGCTGTTGGAAGTAATAATAGAAATGGGATGTCATATCTTTGGAAACTTAGAACCAAAAAAAAAAAACATATCATTGTCTACACATCAGTTAAGGACATAAATCTGGAAACAATAGTTTTAATTCAAGCATTATAATTTTAAAACTATATTCACCGGTAGCTTGATAGCATCACTTGAAATATTTTTTATTAATATTGCAAAATTTTTTTTCGGTTTTTTTTAATATTTTTTTTGGAAAATTAGTATAAAAATTTTTCCATTTTCCTTTACAATATTTAAAGAGAATTTAGCAACTATTACTATAGCATCGAGCGAAAAGAATGTCAGAATATGCCATCAAAAATGGTTTAATCAGCAAATTTTAATAAGCCTGTCATAAGTTTTTAAAGGTACGAATAATAATAAAAATAAAACTCAAGCAAAGAAAAAAAGTGAAAAAAAGAAATGCATGTAGAAAAAAAGGTGGAAGGATAAAAATGTTGCATGAACGAAAAGAAAAAAAAAGAAAAAAAAAGCTGAACAGAATATGAAAATAAATTAAATTTCATTTTATAGTCGGTGTATGATAATCAACACCATAAAGTCGAGTATAATAGGGTATACATACACACACACACACACATATACCATCTAAAAGTAAGTAAAAATCACACGTTTATAAAGGAATTTAAAAAATGGGACAAAAACTTATTAACAATCAACTACACTACGCGTTATTTGAATAAGGCGAACACAATAACAAAAAAAAAATGGAATTAGAAAATATGGAAATATCATCTGATTTAATTGCTTAAAAATGTGTTTTTGTAAGAATGAAAAGTATTCCTAAAGGCATTCATACTATTGCCATTGGCTTACATACATAGCAAATAATATCTCTTTTTTCATTTAACGTTGGTCATAGAAACCATGTTGGAAGGAAAAAATTTGAAATTTTTAGCATAAAAAATTTCAGGAAAAAATGCAGCAAAAAACAAAAATGAAATCCACACAGATAAACACTCTCCTAGTCATACACATTTACACACATATATACATATACAGATGCACACACGCACACAAGGATATTTAGGAAGATAATAATGCTACTGCAGAAATATTTCTCATTTTTCCTTACACTTTTACAAGCTCACATACATATGTACATCCTCTAACATATACACAGGCAGCACACTTGGGTTATTATTATTTTTACCCAAGAATGACAAGCGTAAAGAGCAAAAGAAAGTTGAAGAAAACGAGCAAAAAGTCGCAAATACATACAATAAATTGAAGTACTCTACACTCTCCTACACATGCACAAACGCTGTAATGAAAATTATAAAAACAACAAAAAACTATAATATGAGTTTAGTTTATAATGAGGCAGAGAGAGCGAGAGAGTGGCAGTGAATGCCAGCATATAAAAGCAATTGCAAATAGTAAAAGGAAGCCATGCCATTATATATACAAACTCTCTCTCTCTGGCTGAT
Source organism: Sarcophaga carnaria (assembly GCA_958299815.1). Taxonomy (NCBI): domain Eukaryota; kingdom Metazoa; phylum Arthropoda; class Insecta; order Diptera; family Sarcophagidae; genus Sarcophaga; species Sarcophaga carnaria. The sequence continues at coordinate 44,506,892 of OY283150.1, forward strand.
TATTATTAATAAAAGTGGTAATAATAACGTTGTCATGTCTTTGGGGTTATGGCTGCTAAACTTTGCATATTTCTTTTTAGAGGTTTTGAACAAATTATTTTTTTTTATTTGTCCCTATTTTACTTGTTTTATTACCATGTATGTCAGACTTTAAGCAGCTGGCTTAATTTCAAAGACATTTTTCTTTTCTTCTTTCTTCTTTCTTCTTTCTACCAGCAATGAAGGCATAAGAACGAAATACTCGTGTGTGTACAGAACCCTGTCTATATTAAGGGAAACATTGGATTAATAAAACTAATCTTAGAAATTTTTTAAAATCTAAAATGAAGGCAAAAGAAGAAAAAGAAGGTAAAAAAAATTTAAATATGATCGCGACTTATTAAGAAAGAAAAATTGTATTGAATATGAAAATGATTTTTTTTATTGAAAATTCTTCGTGTCAAAACTAAAGTATGACAGTATTAAACTGTAATTAATTTCAATATTAAGCGGCCTGTTGGAATGCCAAATGTTACAATACCACAGATTTAACTGACAAATACTGATCAACTGGCTTCATAATCGGCATCAGGTTTTGACATTTAAAGCATGACTTCGTGATAGTCAAACTAAAATCCTGTCTGAAATTTTCAGGAATATAATGTTATCCCCATCAAATATGGAGAAATAGTAAGCCAATTGACAGAGCTCTTTATCAAGCCGTAGGCAAATGAAGTGGACAACCGCTCTATAAGCTCAGCATGAATCGTTCGCAAAGTAAACAAAGTTCTTCCGCCTGCATACCAATTACGCAATGACTTGTGAGAATAGCTACAGTGAGACGAGAGATACCCATCCATTCTATACAGTTTGAATACTTAATTGATCGAATTTAGACCATGTAAGCTTGATAATGAAGTAAAATTGTTTCTCAACCTGTGCCTAAAGAATAGCCAAACGAAGGCATGTACATACATACATAATTGGTCATTACAGCCCTGCAATCAGAAGTACTACGTAGCACCTCAAACCACTTATATTGTGCGTGTTAATTTTATACATAAGCGGCTGGACCTACAGTTTAAAGTCGACCGCGAACGACAGATTTTTGAGAAATTTTCATGGCAATTTTTGTTTACTCTCAGAGTTTTTTCCAGAAATCTGCTGAGAGAAAGTCGCCGAAGAATCATTTTTTCATATTTCGTTTTGATGGAGATATCTGACCTGGGTTTTGAACCGTGGTCTCACGTCAAATAAGGCAACACACTACCTACAAGACTACGATGACTTCATACTGTATAAACGACAACTGGAAGTCGACTACGAACGAAACATTTTTTGAAAAACTGTTCATGATAGAAATCTCCTGAGAGGAAGTCGTCCATTTGTTTGAAAAACGACCTCATAAAACGTAAATGTATTTCTGACAATGACTGAAACATATGTAGCTCCATCATTTCACAGAATCAAAACGATCATCAATTGATGATCGTGGTGAAGTCGCCGTAGTCTACTAGGTAGTGAGTTGGCTTATTAAGACCTAAGGCCACGGTTCAAACCCCAGATCAGACATCAAAACGAAAATATGAAAAACAAATATTTCTTCGGTGTCTTCCTCTCAGTAAATTTGTGGCAAAAACTCTGAGAGCAAATAAAATTGCTATGAAAAGTTTCTCAAAAATCTGTCGTTCGGAGTCGACTTAAAACTGTACATCCAGCCACTCATGTATAAAATTAACACACACAACATAAGTGGTGTGATAAACGAGGTGCATAATCCTGACTGAAGTGTTGTAATGACTAATTATGAATGTATGTATGTATGTACACGTGGCATACGGACTTCAAAGCGTGCAAAGACGTAACAGTCAGCTGGCAAGGCTATGGCATTAATATTTTGGGATATGTGCGTCGTATTATATTCATCAACTATCATGGAAGGGAAATAATCGGGAACTACGCGTAATACAAAGTGTTGTTGTTGAATTTTGTTTCCTTTGAATATCGGAGCTCAACTGTTAGACAATTAGAGTGGAAAGAAAACCATGATAAAATTAAATAAAATTTTCGATTTTAAACAGGTTTTGCCAGCTAAACAAAGTTGATTATGTTTTCATTTCAATTTCATAAAATATTTTAAAAATTACTCGGATACCAAATGAATTTATCACAACATTTTCAAAATTTATTTATTGCAACAGCCACAGTGTCAACATTAGTAGCAAACAAAATGATGAATGTTGTTTAAAATAAGATACTAAACAATATAAAACAATTCTTACAACAACAACAACAACAAAAACAAAAATAATAATAAAAACAAAAAATAAAAGAAATTTTTAATGTCTTTCTGTAGAAAGTTGTTAACATAAGACAGCGCCAGGCAATCTTCTGCCACTTGCCATTTGCTACTGATTGTCTCCTACCATAAGTGCCAGTTGCTACTACTTGGCATACAGTGTTATGTACGTTCATTATTCTTGTGGCATTTTTTTTTACTGTTTTTCTCTCTTTTTTTATGTAAATTTAATATGCCATACTCTATGCAAAAGAGCAGATGATGCCGTTATGCATGAAGACATAATTATACTTTATAATACCACTAGTGCCACAACACTATTTCTTTCCTTTAAGCTGTACCACAACTTTAAAGAATTTAAAGAAAAAGTTTTTGTAAGATAGAGACTCTCTTAAAGCAATAATTTTCTTGTTTGTTTGTTTTTATTTTTGTGTTGTTTGTTTTGAATTTGTTTGATTGTTTTAATATCGATCTAATGAGAGGAACGAAAAAAACACATCAAAAATGATGTTTATGCTTAGATTTGACACATTAATTTCAAGTGGAAAATCATCGAATAATACAAATCTACTGTATATGGTAGGGTGGACCATCTATCGGTTTAAATATGGCAATACTTATGACATTCTATTCTGTCACAAAATTCTGTATATTTTCTCCACTCAACGTAATGAATCGATTTACGCTTTACGAGCAACGTTGGGATTTATTGGAAATTTATTTTCAAAACAAAGACAATTGGTCGGAAATTGAAGGAAAATGCCGACACAAAATCTTGAAAGCACTAACAGTGCCTGGTATACTCAAGTTTATTGCTAAAATTCGTGAAGCTGGTTTCATTGTTGATGCGCTAAGACGTGAGCCTCAGCTGTGGCTGAGAGTTTGAGTGAAATTCCATTAATATCAACTCATCACTGTTCTCAAGAATTGAACATTTCACGCATCAATTTAGGTAGAAATTTGCGCAAAGATCTCGGTGTGACGCCTAACAAAGTTCAATTCGATTCGAAAACGATGTCGATTTTCCCAAAAAAAAAAAAAAATCATCGTTTCGAATGAAAGTCATTCTCATCTTGATGGGCACGCTAATAAGCAAAATTACCATATTTGGAGTCAGAAAACCAACACGTGGTATTACAGAAGCCAATGCATCCATTACGAGTGACTGTTTGATCCAGCTTGTGGAGTGGAGGCATCATTAGACCATATTTCTTTGAAAATGAGGACGTCGCAACCATTACAGACAATGGAGACACCTATCGCACCATATTAAACGATTTTTTTGAACCCGCTCTTCATGGTGAATGTGAACGATGTTTGCTTTCAACAGGATGGTGCAACTTGCCACACATCTTATACCACAATCGACTTATTGTGTCAAACGTTTAATGGCCGTTTAATTAGCCGAAATGGCGATGTCAATTGGCAGCCAAGAATGTGCGATTTGACACCGTTGCACTATTTTCTGTGGGACGCCGTTATAGAAAAGTGTTGTGCCGACAAACAAGAGATAATTGAGCATTCGAAGGTTAACATTAGTAATGCCATTATCAAGATACGACCGCATACACTCGAAAAGGTCACGAACATTGCTGCGATCGGATGAGGTGCTGTGATGCCAGCCATATAAATGAAATAATCTTCCATTGTACATCAAATCAAATAATAATAAATTTGGCAAACGGATTCAGACCATTTTTATTTTATTACATTTTTAAATTTAAACTTTTAAATGGTCCACCCTTTACATATGTTTACAATTGATTTCTAAAACCACCTCATATTCCATATCCTACACAAATTTATTCAGACTTATGTACCGTCGCAACTAAGAAAATTTTGTTTAAAATGCCTTCAGCATCTATTTTTCATTGTAATTAAATAGGAAAATAAAATAAACCTTAAAATTAATTCAATCTCACGGCAATTTTCTCCTTTCGGAAATGCCTAAGTACTCCGAAAACCTATGTAAACTGCACGTGTACAATTTGTAATTCCCTACAATTACATATTCAAGCAAAAACAACAACAACGAAAATAAAGTCAAATTAAAAAATCTACTCGCACTATGCCAAGCCAAGCCAAAACCATTTCCAATTATTTCATTCAAACTTTGAATTTTAACAAGATGCGTTATGACATGCTCTCCATATAGAAAAATGAATTATTTTTCCTTTATTTCCATTTTCATTTTGCGTTGTTTTTCCCTTTCTTTTTTTTTCTAACAAAAATTACTAAATCCACTACATATACACGCTGGATTATGCATGCAAACAGTACAGATACACAGTAGCAAGCAATACGCGGGCAGCACACGCATTGAAAGGATCTACAATACGCGCCTGCTTCACTTACTAATTTTTCTATCCATCAAATTTCCATTGCAAAATATTACTGAGTCACCTTGTGTTTAAGTCAACAACAACAGCAGCAACAACAGCAGCAACAAGAAAAAAAATTGGTGACGCAACAAAAAAGCATCAGAAAAAGTGGCAGGAGCAACGGCATCAGCATTAGCATCGTCAAACAAAACGAAATCCTTTTGTAATTGAGTCACGTAAATTAAGATGTGAACACCATAGATTTCATAACGAAAAAAAGATAGAAAAACAAAGCAAAAAAGGCCCTGTCATTACTCTCGTTTCTCCAACTATAGAATACTTACTGAGAAATCCGATACTTCTATTCGATTTATTTTCTTTCTCTGCTGCTGCTGCTGCTATGCTTGAGCCTTCCCACTTTTAAATTCAAATCTCGTTAAGACAAATACAAAAGACGCTTGTAATGCCAAACCAAAGAACTCGGAATGGTGGAGAAAGAAATGTAAACCTAGAAAATCCTTAAGTAAAGCTAAAGAAAAAGCATAAGAAGAGGCAGAAAGGAATTATCTTCTGAGAATAAATTAAAGCAAGTATCACTCTCTCTCTTGCTAATTCATATTGTGTCTTATCGTTGTTGTTGCTATTGTTATTACTGTTGTCATCAGTCTTCAAAGTAACAAAAAAAAAAACATACAAAAAGAAAACATGATGACTAGTAGCTGGAAATAAAAATTAACGAAGAAAAAAACGTTGTGAAAAAAACACTATGGGCTGGCATGCTTATCAAAGTGGGAAAAGCAAGACTGAATCATAACCCCCTAGCTTTTTTCAAGATGGACATATCGCCATATCAGTGTGCTACATTAATAAACATACACATAGCCACAAAAGTATACATACGGATAACAAATTTCAGAAATTTTTTAACCAATCCGTTTTGTCGAAAATATTTATAATTTTCTGACATCTTTCTTCGATTTTAAGACGGTCTTTTGCATTGGTTCAGAAATTTGTGAAATTTGTAAATCGGATGCATTCCTTTGTGGGCCTGTGCAGGGCCACAATTCAGTTCAATTTCAGAAATTTTTTAACCAATGCAAAAGACCGTCTTAACATCAAGGAAACTATAAAGATTTTCAACGAAAACGGATTAGTTAAAAAATTTCGGCAATTTTTTAACCGTACGTATAATTTAGTAACTGTGTGTAACTTGTAGGGTTATAGTCTAGAAAAATTAAACCGACGCGTTTCATATAAATTAGTTTTTTCATTATCCACTTGAGGATAATATAATATACAGCTACTTTTTGCTTGGTCTGAATATTACAACTGGCCAGGGATATCCTCTACCTAAAGGAGTGGATTGCAAATTTAAAAGGCGTAGCAAGGAATGTGGGTCCTATGATGACTGAAGGAGAGATTAAATACATGAGAATATCTGCACTCTAGAACAGACGTACAATGAAAGTTCGCAGTGCTATCTACATACATACATACATACATAGATACATTAGAATCCTTTAGTCAAAATAACCGCATAGCCTCTCACACCACTCATATTGCATGTGTTAATTTTTATCCACAAGTGGCGGGACATATAGTTTTAGTGTCGACCCTGAACGACAGATTTATGAGAAACTTTTCATGGCAATTGCAATTATCTTCAGCGTCTTTAACAGAAGACTGCTGAGAAAGAGTCACCGAAAGAAATATTTTTTCATATTTCGATTGAACCGCGGCCTCATGTCTAATAAGTCAACACACTACCTACTAGGCTACGGCGACTACTACGAATACTACCAACAAAAAACTAAAAATGATGAAGAATGGAAGCGAATAGTGAAGCAGGTTTAACTGGAGCCGTATTGCCTGCCATAAGATAACGAATATAATATCTGATGGGATTAGACTTTTTACTTAACGATGGAGATATAAAATTTGAACAAAAAAAAATGTATTGAAAACGCTTGACAATATCGGTCAAATGTTAGGATTTCCCCTTTTTTTCTATTTCTTTTTCTTACCCTATCATTATCAAAAATGTACGCGCTAAGTTAGAGAGTTTTACCCCTGTTTCAGTGTTGTCAGAAACCCTGTTGCCATGATGACGCTCAAGACGCTGTCAGATATCGGTAACAATAACTCCTCTTCTAGTACCTAAGCGCTCAGATTCCATGTTAGTGCTCCTTGACTTTACGATGTCAAAATGCCAGTTAAAGACGTTAATGAGCAAAGCCAATTAATTGCCATGAAAAGTTTCTCAAAAATTTATTGTTCGGAGTCGACTTTCCCGCCACTCATGTAGAAAATTAACACCCACCACGTAAGTGCTGTAAGAAGCTAGGTTGTAATCCTGGCTCATGGGAAAAAAATGGCCAATTATGTAATGACCAAATCCAATATTTTTTTTTGTCGACTATTTTCAATAAGTTGTTTCAGGTTTCTTACCTTATCACAGAAGAAAGGCTTTTCCACTAAGGGCGATAAGAAATATCGCTCATTTGGATTGTTTAAAGAGATGTAAACAGTTTTGTAATCCGTGAGTAGATCAGAATATAGGAGTGAGGATCCGCTATAGGAATTTACCATCAGCTCATTATACTATTTAGGCTGGCTTAATTTTTAAAACTGGAGGAACAATGAAAATAGATTGAATGTTTGCACAAGCTTTGGGAATACCTGCATGATTGTGTTTTAAATACGAAATTAGGATTTTAATAACAAACAAAAAATCTATTTCAATCGTGTACAATACTACATAACATAATTGATCATAACAATCCTTCAGTCAGGATTACGACCTAGGGTCTTACATCACTTAGGCTGTTTGTGTTCATTTCGTACATGAATTTTTTCCATGAATTTTATACATGTGGGACCTACAGTTTAAAGTCGACTCCGAACAACAGATTTTTGAGAAACTTATCATGACAATTTTATTTACTCTCAGAGTTTTTGCCAGAAATCTGCTGAGAGGAAGTCCCCGAAGAAATACTTTTTGTATTTTCGTTTTGATGGAGACGTCTGACTTGGGGTTTGAAACGTGGCCCCACATCAAATAAGCCAACACACTACCTACTAGACGACAGCGACGACTTCGTGTAGAACAAATTTTCCTACATAATAATGTCTCAGCATGTTTTTTTAAGTCCTGTTATCATTTTCTCATTAAAGCACGCAATTGTAAATATACGACCCATAGTGCTGGCATATAAAATAATACTTAAAAAATGTTTAAGCATGAAAGATTTTTAAATGTTTCTCTATTTTGTTTTTTGGTATGGAGTTTAACTAAATAACTTCGTTTATGTATACGAATAATACACATTCATTACATTATAAAGCTTTGTCAACATGTAGGAAATATGTCATGAAGAATAATACATGATAAATTTAAAAAGAAAGTAAACGGCATCATCTTAAATCATAAACATCAAAGGTAAGGATACCGGTATTTAAATGGAATAACAGGAATTTGTAACAAAAAAATTTGGAAACAATTTAGATATTTCAAGAAAAAATTAAGGAGAAATCAAGAAACTATAAAGAAAATTAAATTAAAAAAATAATTAAGAAAAGAAAGAAAAAATAAAAACTAAGAAAAGAGAAAAAATTCTTTAATAAAAGGAAATTATATTTTTTGAGCAAACATAACGAAAAACGATCTCTAACGAGACATACTTACTTTACAAAGGGCATTAATAGTCTTTAGGAAGAAAAATCCGGAAATTAAATTGATTTCAAGGCACACTTTTTCTTTTCTTCATGATGCTTATTATACTACTAATTCTCTTGCATTTAATTTAAATGAATTAAAAATCATAAAATACGTGACGTTATTTTTTCAAAAGGAAATTACTTGTTATCCTGTCCCTTATAAATACGCGAATTTTCGTAAACGAGATGTAATGAAAATTCCAATGCAAAATAGAAGAAGAAAAAGAAGAAAACAATTAATAATAAATTACTACTAATGATAGAATTTAGATGACTTGAATTGCCTTCATTTGAGCGTTATTTGATGAAAAATGTCTACAAAAAGTGTAAAATAATTGGCCTCTTTGACTTGTTCTTTTTCCCCATGGGCATCTTCAAAATGAATTGAAACACTAGGCTACTTTAATTTCTAGAGTCTAAATGGCGTTATAAATCAATTTCATTGCTAAACACACTCCGGTCTAATGCTGTTTAAATGTTATTAAATTCTTAATAGATTTAACAGCTCATTAAATCTAATGAAAATTATTCGAAATTAATGGAATCAAAATATTATGATAATAAATTTTGAAAAACCAAGATAAGAGAGAAAATGTTTACAGGATAAATGAAAATGAGAAAAAATAAAAGAAAAATGTTTTCAATTTTGCAACAAATTAGTCGTATTTAGTTCAATAGTAACGATAACGCATTTATCTTGAATGATAGCAAATCAAGTGTAACGTAAGTTAGGTTAGATACGATCGATTAATCAGATATTGGCATTGCCATCATAATTTTTCTATTTGTTAAAAAGACTCAAATAGATTTTCGTATACTCAGCAGAGGGCAGCAATGAGCAATCAAGAAGATGAGTAGTTTCGAATCATACTCATAATTGTTGATACTTATACGTATTCATACTTATTTTAATATCATATTCATACTACTCATATTCAAAGTTTGAAGTACTCATCGTACTCATACTTAACAATACGCATGATGTTGTTGATTTCGAATCTCCTTTACTCAACATTTACAAGAATCACAAAATAAGTATGATTCACGTACAAACACTAAAAATACTCACTAGAGGGTTGTGTGTTTTCTTTGCTTGCTGTTTTTGTCTTTTTCTTTTTTCTTTTCTTGTATTTGCAACAACAACTAAGAGTGTAAATTTGATGAATGAATCGAATCACTCGAATTATTTATGAGTATTATAAGTATTTTTCTAAAATTATGAATCTGAATGAGTAGGCTTAAGAATCAAACATATTTCGAATGTTATGAGTTTGATGTCAACGTTGTACTCATACTCATTGCAACCTGTACTTATAAATCAATGTCGTATTGAGTACGAATAAATCAGAGTAGTTGAATTTCAATACTGTTGACCCACTCATACTCAAAATTTCATGACTACTTATGAGTAGCGAAAAAACGATTCATTGCTAATCTCTGATACTTAGCCGCGAAAAAATTAAGAAAAATTTTTGGAAACATAGTTTGTTTCATGTAACACTTCCTTCAGAAAATGTAAGGCTGAAGCTTTAAAAAACAATGATTCCTTGAGTATTGTAAAATAGCACTAAAAGGTATAGAGTTATAATTCTCAAGCATAAAAATTGCTTAATAGAGACAAAAACATTAATAAAATTGTAGCGACATTAAACATACTTCATAGAGAAGAAGAATTAATCACAGCACGTTAGTAACACTCGCATCATTCTGTATCTGAAAATCTAATTTATTTCAGTTTTCAATTTAAGTGTCATATGAGACAAAGTGTAGTTGTTGTAGTCTAGTAGGTAGTGTATTAACTTATTAGACATGGGGCCATGGGTCAAACCCCAGGTCAGACATTTTCAATAAAACGAAATATGAAAAAATATTTCTTCGGCGACTTCCTCTCAGCAGATTTCGGGCAAAAACTCTGAGAGTAAATAAAAATTGCCATAATAAAGTTTCTCAAGAGCCTGTCGTTCGGACTTTGTGCAAAAATATTATTTTTATTATATAAATATTATCCTGTAGGGACTTTTTTAGTCAAAATATATTTCTGTCCACTGTATATTGGCTTTGATAATATAAAAACTGTGTTAAGATTTTTCCATTGCTTCTTGCATATTAAAATTTGAATTTATATTTGCACAGATTTAAGATTAAATGTTTATTAATTAATTTCAATGAAATTAAATTAAATGATTTGTTATTTCTTATAATTTTCAATAATATTTAAATAACTTCTTATTGCACAGCTACAATAACTCTTACTGCTACAGTAACTCTTAGTAAAAGTTCAAATACAACACCTGTTAAGCTGTCAATAGCCTCAAGGCAAGACAATTTCAAATGAAATTTATATATGTATGGGAAAAGAAAACCACATCGAATTAAAAGATAACAGACAGAGGCACCTACCTACCAACCTGAACGAAATGTATTTGCAAGAGTATTAATTACTTAAGTACACAACCTAATCACACACTATATTTGAGAGTGTGTGTTGAATTTTTTACAGTGAAAGAATATTGAAAAAATCAATGTTGCCACTTATTGAACTGAATTGACTTTCTTTTCCAAAAAAAAAACAGGAAAAAGCGAACAAAAAACAAAGAAAAAAAACTTGGTAAAAATTTAATGTGCAACAAAATACAATAACAACAAAAGGAAATTGTATTGTCGTTTCGTTTTCAAAACGAAATATGAAAAAATATTTATTCGGCGACTGCTCCTCAGCAGATTTCTGGAAAAAACCCTGAGAGTAAAAAAAATTGCAATGAAAAGTTTCTCAAAAATCTGTCGTTCGGAGTCGACTTTAGTCCTACCACTCATGCATTAAATTAACGCACACAACATAAGTGGTTTAAGAAGCTAGGTCGTAGTCCTGACTGAAGGATTGTAATGTAATTGGTCATGTATGTATATGTATGTACATGCATATGAATTAAACTAAAATGAAATTCAATAGCATATCATACAATATAAAGTGTACTGAGGTCTTATTGCTATAACTCACTGTAAAATTTCTTTCATATTTTGTACAAATTTTCCGTTGTTACTTTTAATTTAAAAATTTTTTTTTCGAGAAAAATGAACTCGCATCAGAAAATATACGATCATTTTCTTTAATTGTTTTTAAATCGGAAACAATACAACAGAAAATGTTTTAAAAAAATTTATTCCACATTTCTTCCTAAAACAACTGCTACAAAAGATTTGATTTAAAACTTAAATTCATAGGAAAACTGCTTTGCCAATGTGGTGTTACAAAAGTAAGGTGTTAATTGTTATCCACTTCAAGACATCTTACTAACTTAATTGATAATTACAACCCTTTAGGCAGGATTACGACCTAGTTTCATACACCATCCATTCTGTGTGTTAATTTTATATACGAGCGACGGGAACTACTCTTTAAAGTCGTCTTCGAACGACAGATTTTTGAGACAATTTTTCATAACAGTTTTATTTACTCTCAGGGTTTTGTCGGAAGAAGGATGTCGTCGAAGACATATTTGCTCATATTTATTTTGTTCGAAATGCCAACAGCCTCACGTGTAGCGAGTCAACACACTACCTTATAGACTACAGCGGCTTTTTTCAAGACATCTACAGCCACTAAAGGAAAGACACACCGTTCTGATAAACGTTTGATTTTAAATTCAAAGATTAATCTGCTCAGGTTTACAAATATAGCCTTAAAAATGGATTTAGTGCGCCTGCTTCACAAGTAAAAAAATACGTGAGGACACTGAACTTTTGATTCGTAGTTCTCTAAATGAGGCACTGCAAATGAAATATGTAAGAAAAGATTGCCAGCATCTATTATATATATTTCATATTTTTCATATTTCAGTTTGTTAGAGATGTATGACCTGGGGTTTAAATCATGGGCTCACGTCCAATAATACCACGCACTATCTACTAGACTGAGGCAATTTTTAAATTAATTGTTTTCACAAGATGTGAAGCAAATTTACTGATTTGGTTGCATTAGCAAAAAGCATCGGCTTTGAGAAAACTTAACTTAGTTTAAAATCCTCAACAAACCTGTGAGAAAGTAAATCGCTTGTGTTATCCAACTTTCATAATGTTATCGGGAAATGGTAAACAGACAAAACAGACCTCTGCGTTTGGTCGATTAATCTACATGTGATAGTCAAAGCAAGCATTTTTGCATATATAACAATGATGTATGAATGAACAAAAAAAAATTGTGAAATTTGGGACGATACCAATTCATATGACATCCACAAGCGTCCAATACATTGGGTGTAGCTTTTGAGATGGCCAGGCTATCACGGCGAGCATTATTCTTATATTCGATGATTACCGAAGTGGATGAATAGTGTTTCAATAGGACTGCGCTACGCGCTACATTGTAGATTTTGCACAAGTGACTTAAGGGCAATTGTAATCGTCGTGGTATAGTAGGTATTGTGATGGCTTGTTACATGTAAGGCCACGGTTTAAACCCCAGATCAGACATCAAAACGAAATATGAAAAAATATTTCTTCGTCGACTTAATCTCAGCAGATTTCCGGTAAAAACTCTGAGTGTAAATAAAATTGCCATGAATAGTTTCTCTCTAAAATCTGTCGTTCGGAGTCGACTTCAAACTGTAGGTCCCACCATTTGCGGATAAAATTATCACACGTAACAGTGGTGCGACGAGCTAGATCGTAATCCTAACTGAAGGGTTGTTATTACAATTGCTTATGAAAGTAATTCCACACAATTCAAGAAGTTCAAGATTTTCTCACTAAACATGTATGTATTGCAATTCAAAGAAAATAAATTGCCCTCCCAACCAATACTTGAAAATGTTACTATTTACCATAATCTATTTTATATGTTATTGTGTGCATAAAAATATATTGATATTCTGCTGTATAAGTTGTGTGTATGTGTAGGAGATTTTTATAGGAAAATGGTTTTAGTGTGTAATAAAATAAAAATAAAAATACAGAAAAAAAATGGAAAATATCGTTGTAATGATTGCACTCCATGCAAACAAGCAAACATACGCACTTACACACAGAGACAGACAGACATACTACATATAATAACAATAACAACAAAATCAGCAGAGCATAATAAAAAGAGTACAAGAGAGAGAGAGAGAGAGAGAGAGAGATTTTTTTCAATTTTCTATGGAACGTTAAGGATAATGTTTTTAGCCTGAAGCAAAACTGATGGGTGATACTGATGATGGCGATGACGATGACGATGTGTATGACGACGATGATACTAATGCTGTTGTTGTTGTTATTGTTATATTGTAACTATTGTTGAATGTTGTTAGTTTTTATGTTGTAAACAAAAACTATAAACACACATACAAACGCCTCTCACTGTAAGCATATAAGCAAACTCTTAGATTTCCTTGTACTTCACATGTGTGGGTGAATACTTATATAAGTACGACATATGTATGTATATGGGGGGAGAGAGAGTGCTTGTTTACCGATGTGTATCTGTGTGAAACAACAAATGTTTTACATTAATTTCAAATCCCCACATGCTTACACCTACAACTACATATTCCAGACCTCAGTATCAACGATCTGTTATGATTTTCTATCCCCTCTTCGTCTCCCCAATACTTATGCATTTTAAGGTAAATCTATGCAATTTTTATCGTTTGACTATTCTTTCTTCTACGTTTTATTTTTATTATAACGATGTAGATAAAGTTTTAGATTAAATGCGAATACAATTTAAGCTCAACAGGGAAAATTGCTTGTGGAATATTTAGTGCAAGTATTAATTTGCAGTTTGCAATGTAAGCCTTTAAAAAATTAGTTGAAATAACACAGAAAATGAATTAAAATTCTTTAGATTTCTTATCCTTTCGTACCGAACGATGTCATATTTCCTATCGGGTATATTTTTTCAGATTACATTTAATCCTCTCTCTCTGTTACATATTTCCATACATTTACTCAAATGTTTCCGTATACATATTCCGAAAAGATATCTTGTGTAGGAAAAAAAACGCCCCAAAAAGTATGATAACAGGTGTGTGAAAGAATTTATGGGAACTACAAAAGGATTTCATATGTATTTCGTTTGTATTTCTTTATTTTGTTACTTTTTTGTGGTTGACATCTGAGTCAACAATTTATGCAGAATTGTGAAATAAATCTAATGCGACTTTTATTGTATCAATATACCCATACAACATATTCATGGTAAAAGTAAAGAAATTTTAAAATGATTGAAGTGTATGTGCCATTAGAAATATCTACAGAATTCCGAAACTAAAATTGGATTAAAAGTAGGTACATAACGGAATAGAGAGTCTGGCAAGACCATCCCTAGTACATACATGAGAGTACATACATAATTGTTTATTACAAGCCTTTAGTCAGGATTATGACACTACTTATGTAGTGTGTATTAATTTTATGCATTGGTAGCGGGACCTACAATTTAAAGTCGACTCCGAACGCCAGATTTTTGAGAAACTTTTTCATTGCAATTTTGTATTTACTCTCAGAATTTTTGTCAGAAATCTGCTGAAAAGCAATCACCGAAGAAATATTCTTTCATATTTCGTTTTGTTGGAGATGTCTGATCTGAGGTTTGAACCGTGGCCTCACGTCTAATAAGCCAACATACTACCCAGTAGACTACGGCGACTACTTCAATCATACATTATTTATTTCTGGTCAGGCAACTTCCAGAATGTGCTGTTGATTTGTTATTGTTAGCTTTTTTCCAGTATATTTTCTGCAATTTTGTTGTTGTAATTCTGTATCTGAATATTTTATTCCGCATTGACCAGAGGCCAAATAAGAAAAAAAAAATACAAAATTGTATTCTAATCATACCTATATATCCTAAGGACTCTGGTTTATATTACTTTCTAAATACATGATAATAACTATAGGCTTGACATCGACATTTTTGTACGAATCAAAATTGAAATCTTTTTTAATTTATCTTCATTTTCTTTTCAGAATTGTTTAAGGAAAGAATTTGTAAAAATCCAAAAAACAAACGGGTGGGCCATCCATCGGTTTCGATTTGAACCATCGGTTATTTTGAATCTAGCAGTACTTATGTCATTCTATTCTGTCACAAAATTCAGTATATTATCTCCACTGAACTTAATGCATCCGATGTACGCTTGAGCAACGTTGGGATTTATTGGAGATTTATTTCCAAAACAAAAACAATCGATCTCAAATTGCACGAAAAGCTTATTTTCATTTTGGTGGGTATGTTAATAAGCAAAATTGCTGTATTTGGGCCTCAGAAAACCCAAACGTGGTCTTACGGAAGCCAATACACCCATTACGAATGACTATTTGGTGCGCCTTGTTGAGCATTGGCATCATTGGCCAATATTTCTTTGCAAACGATGGCCATTGGTATTCTTCATGATATTGATGTAAACGGTGTTTGCTAACAGGATGGTGCAACTTGTGACACATCTCATGCCACAATCGATTTATTGCGTCAAACTTTTGATGGCCGTTTAATTAGCCGAAATGGTGATGTTAACTGGCCGCCAAGAAGCTGCAATTTGACATCATTGGACTATTTTCAGAGGCGCGTTGTTAAAGAAAAGTGTTATTCCGACAAACCAGAGATAATTGAGCATTTGAAGGCCAATATTTGTGATGTCATTGCTGGGATACGACACCATACACCCAAATTGTTAAGATCGAATGGGGCACCGTTAAAGAAAAGTGTTATGTTGACAAACCAGAGACAATTGAGTATTTGAAGGCCAACATTCGTAATGCCACTGGAAAAAGTGCACGAAAACTGCTGTGATCAAATAAGGTACTGTGAGGTCAGCCGCGGCAGCCATATGTATGAAATAATATTCCATTGCTAAGCGAAAGAATTGTACTTCCAAAAAAGAAATTAATTTGGCAAATATTCAAATCGTTTTTAATTTTATTGCAATTTTAAATTTAGAGTTCTAAATGGCTCACCCTTTATTTCTGAACTTTTTTTAAATTATCATAACATTCTGTGAACATTTTATGAGATTTTCCTTTAAAAACGTTAAACAATAATTTCCGTAAATCATGTTCATGGTTGGGCCTACACAGTCATTCCAATCCAAAAGGCTAGCATTGAAATGTATATTCAAATAAAATTAACGGCCGGCATTTTAATTTGTCATCAAATGAAATACAACGTTAATCTTCGAAATTTAATGCCTATCACACTCCTCTATTCGTTGTCAGCTGTTTAACCAGCACCAGCATTTCAATTATTAAGGGGAAGTATATGTACGTAGAGAAGTATGCTACATTCATTTAGACTATTAAGGCACTTTAACACTTTCCCTAATGAAATCGCTATAAAATCTATTGAATTTAATGGGGTGATCAATCACACAAATGCATGGCAGCGAAGCAAACAAATTACAAAACTGCTTGATTTTGCCCCTTTTTAACGCTTGTATTCGAATGAATAAGATTTTATACTCTCGTACACATACACATATATACATACATTAATGATGCCTTGCAACATAAGGCTGTAGTATTTCAAAATATTTTCTAATTTTTTTTTCTAAATCGATTGTCTTTTTGCAACGTTTTGTTGAATAGTTTTATTGAAATTTACGCTCAATTGACGTGTCATTCGGATTTGTTGATAGACTCGTAAAATCCAACATTTTGTTGGATGAGTAGAAAAGGATACAAAGAAGCACAGAGCATTACAGATATACATACATATGTATACATATGTATATACATATGTATATATAGAAAGAGAGAAAGAGATACAGCCGATGCAAGAGTATGTTTATTTGCAAACATACAATCCTAAAGGAAAACCCACACTCGAACTGCAAACTATTTTAAACAAGGCCACTTCAGCATATTACATGCTTGTGTGTGCTTGTATAAGAGTATGTGTGAGTGAGTGAGTGAGCGTGTATGAGCAAATATAAATACAATTTCAATACAAATATAGGGGCATACTTTTAGGCTATAATCCCATTTCTTTTGCAATACAATGTTTGCTTATGTTGCCATACATTCAGTGGGTGAGTGTAGGTTTGTCTGCTGCACATCCAAGTGTAGAGTAGAGAGCAAGCAAGCACATCATTGAATATGCATTAGTATTATAGCATCATTTCAATTTCAATGTGAATGAGAGAGAGAAAGAGAGAATAAGAGTGTTTCCACTCTCAAAGCATAATGTGTCAATATCAGACGTAATCTTAAGCATTCAAATCAATTCGATGTGCCATTATCCTTATGTCCTTATATATGTGGGTTGTAAAACAATTGTCTCTCTCTCCCTATGTTATTGTCTATTTTAAGTGCATCTCTCTACCGCTCTACCCTACGAATACCATGTGAGTTGTCTTTGCTAAGTGCACTAAACATTTCATCACTTTCCTTATAAGTTGATGATACAAATTTTTTATTTTATTCTCGTATTTTCAACAGTTTTTACTGAGAAATTGATTTCGTTTTTCCATTTCAATGACATTGTACTCCGAGAGATTTTCTCTCTCATTGTATTTAAATAACAATTTCAAATAAAAGAGAATTAAACTTGAATACGTTTGTTTTCTTCGCTTACCTTGGTTTCATTTTCAAAAGTTCACCCAACGTTGGATTACTGCCACCATTATCATCCGCCGTGCTGTCGATAATAACATGACCGTATTGCGTATGGCCTGGATTATCGGAAACGATTTTAACCAAATCATCGAAACGATCATGCGGTATGGGTTTCTTTGTTGTCAGTAGCGGTTGTCGTACCACATTTGCATTGGTATCCTGAAAGCCGGTTGCAATCATGCCTGCACTTTGACTACCGGCACTGCCACCGGCTGCGCTGCCGGGACGTGGTTGTGTTGTTTGAGGTGTTGCTGTTTCTTTAGAACCAGAGTAATTACTACAACAAAAACAAATAAGGAGAAACGATAAAAAAAATACACAATCAAACAATTACATTAAAGCCTTTAATAAGGCATGCTTTTATATTTAAAGTGAATAAAATGAAAGCAGTTGCTCTGCTTATAAATAAAGTTTCAAATAAATTCAGTATTCAATAAGGTTAAGTTATAATACGAAGAAAAAACAAAATAAAGAAATATCGGGTCTTTAATTAAGCGCTTCCTATCTTTAAAATTAAATAAAACAAATTGAGTGTGAGATATTATCGAAATTTTTTATTCGTTTGAAATACCATTATGTGTGGTATATAATGTCGTTAAGCCGCAACACCTTTTGTTAGAACGCTGCACAAATCAGACTGAATTTGGCCGGAACTTTTTGATTTTGTTGATTTTAAAAACCGCTTTCTTGGCTCCACCGTTACCACCAAAAATGATGTCAGTTTGGAGATCAAACGCAGGAGCACTCTTGTCAACAGGTGCTACTAGGGTCTCAGTAAGCAATTAAGTAATGGAGGCCTCTTTCGTGCGACAAAACTAATACTCTACAAGACGCTTATGCTCCCGTGCTTCTGTATGGCGCAGAGGCATGAACGCTATTAAGCACTGATGCAGCAGCCTTGAGAGAATACGTAAGATCTTCGGTCCAGTGCGAGTTGGCGACCCAATGCAATAATAAGCTGTATGAGCTCCTCAACGGCATGGTCGTTATGCAGCATATTAACATCCAGCGGCTGCGAGACGTGTATTTGATGCAGAGATTTGAGGAAGTTGATGGAAAGAGTAATTTCATGTTTTTGCAATATATGTAGATTGGTCTCCAAAATCTTGGAATTTGACTCTGTTGCCCTATGTCGGAGAGATACTACATAAATATCGCATATTCAGCAATTGCAATTTCCTAATAGTCATTGCTTTGAAAAATGGATCAATCTTTATTGAAAGTATAAATATATGCTTGTGGTCTTCATACAGATCTAATTACAGACCATATACAGATTTATTGATGAAAATATTACCTGTAAGACTGCGTATGGACCAGAGATCAGCAATGAGTATTCAAAAAGAGGAGTAGATTTGAATCATACTCATAATTTCTGATACTTATACGTATTCATACTTATTTTAATGTCATACTCATACTACTCATATTCAAAGTTTGAAGTATTCATCGTACTCATACTTAACAATACGCATGATGTTGTAGATTTTGACCCTCCTTTGCTCAACATTTGCAAGAATCACAAAATAAATATGATTCGCGTACGAACACTACAATATTCACTAGAATGTTGTGTGTTTGTCGTTTTCTTTTTTCTTTTTTTTTTTTGTTAACGCAACACAACTAAGACTTTAAATTTTGATGAATGATTCGAATCACTCGAATCATTTGTGAGTATTATAAATATTTTTCTAAATTTATGAATCTGAATGAGTAGGCGTATGAATCAAACATTTTTCGAATGTTATGAGTTTGATGTTAACGTTGTACTCATACTCATTGCAACCTGTACTTATAAATCAATGTTGTAGGGAGTACGAATGAATCAAAGTACTTGAATTTCAATACTGTTGACTCACTCATACTCAAAATTTCATGAGTATTATGAGTAGCGAAAAAACGATTCATTACTGATCTCTTGTATGGACCAGTAGATCATATAACAACAACTCAGTAAATAAAGATTGATTTTCTGTTGTGATTTTCTACTTTTTTCTTGTTCTGCAAAGGATTCAATATCTCGATTCATTATAATCTACAGAAGATGAGAACAAATTTAAAGGAAATGCATACAATTGAATGACTTCGTCAACAGAACAATTGCAAAAGAATACGGTTTAGACTCGCAGATATTTGCATATCATCGCAGAAACCGAACTATTTGTTGTTTATAGAGTTGTTTAGCCAGCTAACTACAGTGCGGATGTGTAAGTATTTATGGATAGTCACATGAAATGTGCATCAATCTATACGTAACGTGACTTTGCAGCCCGAAAAAGAAGCAACTTGCAACCAGTTTTGTTCATTTAAAGATTTAAAATTTGTCCACAATACATCTCCTCCAACCAGATTACTGAACATATTTGCATTGCCTTCAATTAGTGGGGGTGATCGCTTGTGTGCTTATCTGCCTTAAACAGCAACGACAGATGTCTTGTCAAGTTCTAGAACTTTATGGAACTTTAGGTCTGTTGATTGAATTTGTTGTTGTTTTATTTTATTATTGAATTTTATTCGG
Organism: Sarcophaga carnaria; assembly: GCA_958299815.1. Lineage (NCBI taxonomy): Eukaryota > Metazoa > Arthropoda > Insecta > Diptera > Sarcophagidae > Sarcophaga > Sarcophaga carnaria. Next base: position 44,527,317 of record OY283150.1, read on the forward strand.
ATGATTTTGAAAATCAGCTAGACAAACTATCATGCGTAACTTGAATATTAATTGTTTAAGCTTTTAATAATTGTGAGCAACATGCGCGCATGTTTGTAATTGAAATTGAATAGTTTCTCTTAGTATTACAACAACAAAACAACTAATAAAACAGATATTTGTTGATTTCATTAAATTTTAACAACCCTATACGCTAAAAGCGAGAAAAACGCAATGATTAACAAAGTTATTGCTCTGCTTTGAAAGTCAGCAGCGTAAAGAGGTTAGCGAACGTCTAATGAGTTGAGAGCAAGTAAAACAGACGGTGTGGAAAATGTTTAAGTGTATTGGAAGTTTTCTAAAGTTCTTTAAACTTTAAAATGTTCTTTTAATTGTAAATTTCCTTCTCTTTCTGTTCCCTTGTTTTAAACAGTTTAAGAATGTACGAGGATGGGTGAATTAGTTCGTAACAAAATATTATTTTTAACATCACCTTCTTTAAGCTCTTTATCCAACATTGCCTTTCAACATAAAGAGATTTGTCGAGATCAACTGAATAGATACGAGTGCGAGATGATTTAATCATTAAAGCGAGAAACGTACACTGATTTGGTATTAAGAAATATGCACTCGGAGCTGAATCTCAACAAAGGGGCTGGTGAAGAAGCCTAATTTGTAAGCTACTTCTTGGATTTTTGCCATTTTTTGTACAAGACGTATGACTGCTTAAATCACGCGCCATACATACATACATAATTGGTCATTACAACCCTATAGTTAGGATTACAATCCAGCTTCTCACACCCCTTATATTGTGTGTGATAATGTTATCTATAAGTTAAGGGACCAGCAGTTTAAAGTTGACTACGCACGACAGATTTTTAAGGAACTTTGCATGGCAATTTCATTTACTCTCAGAGTTTTTGCAGAAATTTGCTGAGATGAAGTCGGCGAAGAAATATTTTTTCATTTTTCGTTTTGTTGGTGATGTCTGACCTGGGATTTGAACCGTGGCTCCACGTCTAATAGGCCAATACACTACCTACTAGACTTCGGCGACATCGGCTGTCAAACACAAACTAAAAGTACGCGCCTTTTTGAAATTTTCACCGAAGACAACTTACGAATAACTGTTGTTAGGAGCAGTGTTGTCGTTATAGCTAAGAAATGAAAAATTCCAAAAATATCGCACTTACGGACCCACCCACATATTTATACGAAAGTACTTGTGCGAGAGAAAATACGAGAGTGTTGAAAAGTTTTACTTGAAGTTTTTACCTTTGGAAGTATGAAGAACAACAAATCTTTGTTACGCACAAACACTAACACACTACACAACTACTAACACCTTTTGGTTGTTACACACACACAATATTCTTGTAGATTCGTTTTCTTTGCACGCTTATGTGCAATTTGATTGTACGAATCCTTCGTTAATTGTTTAAGGATCTCTTAATTGTGATATCAAGCAGCACAGTGGCAGCAGCAGCAATAACGGCAGATAAGGGGATTCTTTTCTTTTTGTTTCCTCTTTGAAATTTCTTTCTTTCTATTGTTTTAAATGGGTCAAGATTGAACAGAACAAAATAAAAAAGGTGCAAACGAAAATCTAGACGGGGAAAAAAAACGAAAATCTAGATTTTAATGCTTTTAAGCATTCTTTTAATTTTCCAAAAAGGATTTTTATTACCCCTCTCTCTCTCTCTCTTGTTCTCTTTCCTACTGTTTCTCCCTCTTTTGCTCTCCTTGTGCTGTTTAAAATAATTGAAAGTTGTTGCCTTTTGCATTTGAAAGTCTGATTTTTTTCATTTTTTTTTGCAAACGAAAGAAAAAATATATTTCTCCCTCTGTTTTGTTTTGTTTTTTTATTTCTATTTTACGTTAATATTGTATAGCAAATTAACTAATTAGTATTTAGTTAATTATTTAATAATTACAAGTTTTGTGGGTTTTTGTGAAAAAAAAACTTTAAACGGATTAGTGTTGTAATAAGTCAAAGGAATTAAAAGAGAAACAAAAAGTTGCAAAATTACGGGATTTTGTAATAGAACAACGGTGGTATAGCATAACAAACATTTAATTAATTTACTCTTCCACAACGAGGAAATAAAATTCATTGAAATTGTTCTTTAAAATTTAAAACTTTGAGGAAAGGAAGAACACGTATTTCTTTCGATCTTTTTTATTGGATTTTAAAGAGAACATACTCCAACTAAGTATGGAAAAAAATATCCATCAAGTGACCCCCACACATCCCTGTTAGTAGGCCATTACACTACAAAAATACAAATTTCCATGTCCTTTTTTTTAGAAGTGTACATGTCTGTATCTCAGATTTGAGCTCAGGCATTGTTTCTGCTGTATTGGCATAAGCCCTTGATTTCATACGACCCCAACGAAAACAATTACACGACGTTTTATCGCATGTTCTTGATGGCCATTTGACATTAGAACTTCTTAGGGCAACTGGTTCTGGTAATCGTTGCTGCAATAAATCGATTGTTGTATGTATGAAGTCGTCGTAGTCTTGTATCGCTTATGGAGACATTAGTTTCATATAGGTACACCTGCTCTGTGTATGCCAAAGTGAAGAACGGAAGCATAAGTTTAAGTAAAAGTTTTTTAAATTCCTTTTCATACCTTTAAGGAAGATGGGACGGTCGCAAATTTTACGACTGATTTTTTCATTGTTTCCTATAAGACTTATCAACAAAAATTTCCCAAGCCTAGAAGGTAACCTACTGAAGCACATTCTAGCAATAAAGAGTTGCTCCAGTTGTCTGAGTCCACAAATCTATTGAACGTACTGCTAGAAAGTCACCGTAGTCACCGTAGGTAATTTGGTGGCTTCTTAGACGTGAGGCCACGATTCAAACCCCAGATCAGACATCTCCAACAAAAAATCTCCAATAAAAAAATATTTCTGGCAAAAACTCTGACAGTAAATAAAAGAAAATTGTCTCGAGCAGCTGGTAGGTCCCGCTACTCATATATAAAATTAACACACTCAACATTGTAAGTGGTGTGAGAAGCTAGGCCGTAATCCAGACTGTAGAGTTGTAATGACCAATTATGTATGTGTGCATAGCTGAAACAAGTTGAGGCTACAAGAACTCCTTTATAATATTTCTGCCATTCACAGTCAGTATAATTTAGGCATCATCTTTAAAGCAGTAAAGCCAACTCTAGCCACCTGACCACAATCTACCACAGACAGTTACACGTTGTAGGTGCATTTGTTTCTTATGGACATGACAACACAACATTAGAGACCAAGAACTAGGCAAAAATAGTAGATTTTATGCCAACTATTTTGGAGTGATCGCAACATAATCGACATTCAAAACGGTTAAGCAATCAGTTGTGACAACTTTCTGTTTTGACGTAACGAACTCTGGCATTTAATCCAAAAATAAACATTTGACCCATAGACATACATACATAATTGGTCACTACAACCCTTCAGTTTGGATTACGACCTAGCTTCTCTTACAACTTATATATGTATGCCGTGTGTGACAGGACCTACAGTTTAAAGTTGACTCCGAACGACAGATTTTTTGAGAAAATTTTTCATACTAGTTTTTGCCGGAAATCTGCTGTAAGAAAGTCACCTAAGAAATATTTTTTCACATTTCGTTTTCAAGGAGTTGTCTGAGTTGTTTCATAGGTTTGAACCCTGGGTTGAAGTCTAATAAGCCAACATACTACCTACTAGACTACGATGACTTCACTTTTGTACCGGGACAAAACAAGGTTATAAATTGCGCTACAATATCACTCCATTACCTTCGAATTTATTCTGACTGTTTGCCCTTTCCAAACCTAAAGCAATAACTCGTCGCAAAAAAACGCTTGAAGCCTACGATGATATTTATGTTATTGACCGCGAAATTGGAGAAACTTTGGGCAAATGCATGGAGCTCAAAGGAGACTGTGTTGAAAATGAAAACTATTCTTTTTTTGTAAAATCTGTGCTTCATGCAAAAAATCACGCTTATTCTGACTAAATTCAAATGAGAGTTCAGGTTTGGCTATGTCACAAAGCGTATGAGTAACACAATTGAAATTTAATATTTGAATCATACGTTACCGAAAATAAAGACATAAAAACAAAGAAGGAAATTTCAATGAATTTTAAACGACTCAACAACTTTCTAGTCATACCTATTAATTAGAAGTCTAGTGGGTAGTCCAGAAGGGTAGTATGCGAGGCTATTAGCGTGAGGGTCTTGGAAAATCTGTACACCGAGCATTACTTTTAAGTTACTTAGCTCGTTATGATTAAATATAATCTATCCAGTTATTAATGAATAAAGTAAACAAATTAATTAATTCCTAAAATGTAAATGAATTTTCATTTTTGAAAAAAAATTGTGCAGGGCACAACACCATAATTTTCAATTCATTCACTCCATTGGTAAGTTCTATACTTTATTGTATTTTATGCGACTATATTTTATACAATTAAATTTGTTGTTTTTCTTTATGTTGTTGTAACATTTCTTATAAATTGGCAACGTGATATATTGCAGTTCATTGCCACCTTCCTAGCTGGTGATTTCTTAAGGCGGCGACTAACAAACCTTATGTAACGACAACAACAACAACAAATAACCCAGGCCACAGGAATTCAAAATAGAGAAAAAAGCAAAAAATTCCAGAAAAACCACACAGGGAAAGAAACATCTTTATTAACTGCAGCAGTAGAAAATTGCCTTAAACTGGGTTTTTAGTAGAGTCAATGGCTTGTTATGTCTTTGCTGGTTTCTTTTCTTCTGTTTTTTTTTTTCATAAAACTTTCTACGGTTTTCTTTATTTTTTCTTAGAAATTCATTTCAAGAAGAAAAACAAATATGCTGGGTAGATGGTTTGCTTCGGTAATACCATCAGCTAATACAGTCAGTCTTGTCGGCGTCTGTTGACTGCCGACGGTCAATAAAATAAATTTCTATTAAAGCCCTACAGAAAACAGACTTAAAAATATTGAAAATAAAATACGAGGACGGGCAGTAATCCAATTATTGCATCAGATTTCAGGCTCCACTAAAAGGATCCAATCAGTTTTCAACGAGTCACTCAGCTTTAAATTAGTTGCGCAACAACAACTCTCCCTAGGCACTGGGATACACCAGAGAATTGTGAAGCCAGCACACTAGCTACCGAATGATTATCCTCTTGTACATACATACATAATTGGCCATTACAACCCTTCAGTAAGGATTACGACCTAGTTTCTCACACCACTCATGTTGTGTGTGTTTAAAGTCGACTTCGAACGACAGCTTTTTGAGAAACTTTTCATGGCAATTTTTATTTACTCTCAGTTTTTGCCAGATATCTGCTGAGAGGAAGTCGCCGAAGAAATACTTTTTGTATTTATTTTGATGTCTGGCCTGGGGCTCGAACCCTGGCTTTTCGTCTAATAAGCTAACACAGTACCTACTAGACTACGGCGACTCCATTCGGTAACAGTTGAAAAAAAATCTTTTCCTTTAGGAAAAATTTCCTACCCTCTGCCTATAAAGGTTACGATGGCAATAAATTTTATTAAAATTTACAGACAACCCTCGTTATCAATATTCATTATCTCCCTTTCTCGTCTTATGATCATTAATATTGCTATGTGACCCCATTTTGCTGTTGCATTTTGTAGTTGCACTTTTTATTTATTTCTTCCTCAATATGCGGCACATACCAGTTGTAATTCAATTTAGACGAGGAAATATCCAAAAAAATTACTGCTCTATTCATTATTGAAACATAAATGAAAAAGAAAAAAGAAAAGAAAAGTAGAATAAATGGAAGAAAAAAAAAGTGAACGTATTTGTATAGGAATGTTTTACATTTTGTAGTACAACATGCATAATGTAGCATGTGGTAACTTAACTACAATACTAGTCCTGACTGCTGGCAGGGTGTTGCAATTACCTTTACAACTGTGGAGAGGAAAACATAGAAGCAAAAAAAAAACCAACCAACAAAATTGAATTGAAATGTAGGGAAAGTATAAAACGGAGTAAATGCAGCCAAAACAGGCAGAACGTAAGGGACTGTTGTTCACAAAAAAGCAACCAAATGGTCTGTTTTAATAAAATTGAAACATAAACTCATAATGCCATTTTCTCTATGACTTACCATGTTCGGATAGCAGTAGTTGCCAGGGTTTTGAATCATAAATTTCCTATTGTTGGACTTTAAAGTGGCCTCTGCATAACAGAGGAAATGGCAGCAGCAGTATAAGAGTGTAGCACAGTAAGTATTAGTCGTACTACACAATTCAAAAATCTATTTATTTATTAAACAATGTACAGGTACAGACATACATACATGCATATGTACATACATACATACGTATACATGTATGTGTATGAGAGGTATTCGTCTAATATTTGTTTTTCCAACGTATTTTCCTAAACACCTTACTTTTCGATGCATTTTCTATTATCGTTTGCCTCAACACACACAAAATCTAACATTGCTGGTTGGCGTTGTAGCAAAATAATTTTCTTGTGTATACTATTCTAGTAAAACATTCACTCGCACATACACATATGCTTACTCACATAGGCATGCAACATATGAAATGAATTATGTTGATCCTTCTTTCCGTTGCCTGTAGATAGAAACAGCAGGAGTGAATCTAAACGTAATTTGTGTGGCCAAGAAAGGGGCCTAAATAAACTGAAACGAAAGCTTTTTTTAAAATAATTTTTTTTGAATTTTTTTTGTCTTGATTTATTCCATTTTCGATGAGGTAGGCAATAGAATGGTGAGAGTGAATAGAGTTTCTTAAGACTCTTTAATCTTATGCGGTTTCTATCGAAATTACCGATCATACAATCTGTTGACGATCTGTGTAAACGTTATCTGTTTGCTGTGGTATCATCTAAGGGGCGTATCAAAGAGGTATTTTCTGTACCTTCAAATGTGCATTAGAGAGCTTTTGAATTCTATAGGACATCGATGTGTATCGAATTTGCTATCCTTGGCTTTACCACACAGCAGGGGAAATGTATATACACCCACCGGCGAGTGCATTTACAGGCCACTGGCCATTTGGGGATTGTGTTTTACGCATTGTTCTACAGTCCGGTTATTGTGGTACCTGCGAAAATATATAGGGTCTATCGGTTTAAATTTGAACCATGGTGATTTCGAATCTGCCAATACTTATGTGCTTCTATTCTGTCACAAAAATTCAGTAAATTATCTCCACTGAACGTAATGAATCAATTTATGCTTGAGCAACGTTGGGATTTATTGGAAATTTATTTCTAAAACAAAGACAATTGGTCGGAAATTGTACGAAAATGTCGTAACAAATTTGAACCAACAGTATACGCAAATTTATTGCCAAAGTTCGTGAAACTGGTTTCATTGTTGATGCGCCAAGACATGAGCGTGCTCGTTCATCCGAAAATATGGAAGTTGTGGCTGAAACTTCAACTCGTCATCGTTTTCGCGCCGAATTACGTCGAATTTTTTCGATAAGGTCTAGGTGTAGCGGGTTACACAGTTCAATTGGTTAAAGCCGCATGAATTTCCGCGGGCCAACGAGAAACTGAACGATAATGTCGATTTTGCCAAAAATAAAATCAGCTTTTCGGATGAAGCTCATTTTCGTCGGACACGTTAATAAGCAAAATTGGGGCTCAAAAAATCCCACGTGATCTTACAGAAGCCAATGCACCAAGCCAATGCCGGAGGCATCGTTGGCCAATATTTCTTTGAAAATGAGGGCGACGCAAACATAACGATCAATGGAGACACCTATCGACACCTACCATGATAACCGATTTTTTTTGTACCCGCTATTCATGGCATTGATGTGAAAAATGTTTTATCAACAGGACAGTACAACTTGCCACACATTTCATGCAACAATCGATTTATTGCCCCAAACGTTGGACGGCAGTTTAATTAGCCGAAATGGTGATGTGATTTGACACCGTTGGACTATTTTCTATGGGGCGCGGTTAAAGAAAAGTGTTATGCAAACAAATCAGAAACAATTGAGCATTTGAAGGCGAACTTTCGTGATGCAATTACAGAAATACGACCCCATACACTCGTAAAAGTGCACGAAAAATGGTACGATCGATTGAAGTACTGTGCGTCCAGCCGCGGCAGCCATATGAATGAAATAATATTTCGTTTCTAATCGGAGCAATTGTACTTCACAACAAAAAAGGAAATTTGGCAAACGGTTTCAAACCGGATTTGTTTTATTGCGATTTTAAATTTAAATTTTAAATGGCCCACCCTATAGATAAGGAGGACCACATGCGACTGTTAAAGTCGTGATGACAAGCACAGGTACATACATACATACATACATACATAATGTGCCATTACAACCCTTAGTCAGGATTACGAACTAGTTTATCGTGCCACTTATGTTGTGTTTGTTACGTGACCTACAGTTTAAAGTCGATTTCGAACGACAGATTTTTGAGTGAAAATACGATCATATGACACCATTTGATGCTCATGCTAGCTACGGTTGGCTGTAAAAATTGATCATGTTGTTTAAACTACAGTGCACCAAAAGGAAGAGGTTTCTTTGCCACAAAATAAAAGAATAAACGCCAAGTTTTAAGTGAACTACCCTGGTAGTCTAGTGGGTAGTGTGCTAGACTATTCGATTCTCACCAGAGACTTTGGCCTGTGACACCAAACCGAGCATATGGTCCAAATTACTCCGCTCGTATATAATTAGAATATAATTTGTAATTGTATTGTATTGTAATTAATAAATAAACGACGTGAAAACGAATAGTAATGAAAGCAATAATTCACCCCCAATTCTGTAATGACGAACGCAGGTAGCAGTAGTAATAAGTTGTCTCATTAATCCGCTTAACAGATTACAAATAATCCGAAGACATAGAAAATTCAGCAGCCTGGCAAATCAATTATTTCAAGATAACATAGTTAGATTATTAACTTCTTTCTCAATTAACTCCTTTCGTTCATTGTATTACAAGTTTTTCAACGTTCCTTTAGTACCGCCCTGCTGTGGAAAGAAAGCAATCAAGCCAAACTATAGGACGTCTTAAAGCAATTCTTATTAAGAAAAAAAAAAAACACAAAAACGAGGGTTTAAATTAAAAGCAGCCGTATGCTCATACAACAACACATGGTAAGCGAATGTGTTGTCGTGTATATTACTTGTAAGTTTGTAAAAGTCAAAGACAGTTGCAGGAAATTTGTATTGGCAGCACGTTATACTTTACAACCATCATGTGGAGTTGCAACTTCAACAGCAACAGCAGCATGCACAAAAAAAAAATTATAAAAGCAAAGAATAAAAACAACACATACTAACTACGTGTACAATAACAAAAATTGTCTTGTGTTGCTCATTCTATAATATGCAGCTCCTTTTATTTGACTTCATATGTTAGAAAATTTAGAAAAAAAAAGAACGATTTTTTCCTTCTTCTTCCTTAACTTGAAGACTTTTTGTTATTGTTTTTGTTTTTGTTGCTTTGCTGTTATGAAATGAGTTAAACGTTTGTGATGCAATCGCTTGTGTCTTTAATGCGGTTACGGAAGTTGTGTTAAAAAAAAACATCAAAATGGCGTAAACAGCGGAAGAAGACTTGCATCAGCAAGAAACTACTGGCAAACAGTAGTAGCAACAAGAAGAAGAAAAAAAAAACGGAAATAAAGTGCGAAAGGTAAAAAAACAGAGAGAAAAACGCAGTCACAGCATAAGGCAAGTAGTGTATAAGACACGAATAGAGGAAGTCATGTAAATCGTTAGACAATCTAACATTTTAAAGTAAAAGTAGCGGTGCAACTCCATTTCAATGTTTCCTTTGAATATTCGTAATATTTTTAGACCCTTTTAGGCGAAAAGCCTTCACAAAATGCCTTTATTATGCAATATTTTATCGTGTTATGATTTTTAATTTTAGCGAGGACAACAAGAAAAAAAATATAATTACAGGCGGTAGAAGAAAAAAAAGGGAAAACAAGGACAAAAATAAAAAACGTTGAAATAATTTCAAACAAAATGCCGTTTTGTTTAAAGGTGTGTCTTGGCTATTAAATCATATGGTATTTGCATAAATTTAATGGACATAGTCAGGGATTTCTGAATAAAAACAGGTTAATTATTACAATAATTACAACAAAAAACATATGATAAGGAGTTTATGTAAATAAATGTTTACATTATTTTACATAAAGTGTCATTACACATAAAGATAGATTTTAAAAAAGATAAGATCACGTCATTTATAGCTGGTATCACTGTTGTGTTTATGTAATGAAGATGACAAGAAAATGTAAAGAATTTTTACTATCAACTATTTTTAAAGGTCACTTGATTTATTATTTTATAAGGGGTCTCCAAGTATACCCAAATCTTTGTCAAACAGCCAACGAACATTTCGTAAAATGAACCTGGGATTAGAACCTAGAAATTATTCTTCACATATTTTTTACTCTGGTTTTTAATCACAACAATTCTATTTAGTAGTGTAAGAAATATGAAATCTTGTTCATAAATTGATTGCCATCTGATTACTTCTAGACTATTAGCGTGAGGGTCGTGGGTTCAATTCCCGCCAAAAACTCTGATCTGTGACACTTCAACAGGCATATGATCAAGTTACTCCGCTCGTATACAATTAGAATATAATTTGTAATTGTATTGTAATTAATAAATAAAATAAAAATAAATAAAAATTACTTACATTGGAGAACATTTAACAATACGATTAAAAATCGACCTCTTAAAGTCTAAGCTGATATGTTAACATGTTAGGGAATTTGATTCTCATGCTGTATTTTCATAAACAGGAATCAGAATCATAAGAGAAGATACATTCTTTCATTTTTCCAACACTGATAGCCAAGCCACTACCCATTAGGCTGCCAGGCTACTTGAGTTTCAGTGAGGTTCAAACGCCTGGTGAAACATCTCTATTTCTTCGGCGACTTCCTCTCAGCAGATTTCTGACAACAACTCTTACAGTAAATAAAATTGCCATGAAAAAGTTTCTCAAAAATCTGTCGTTCGGAGTCGTCTTTAAACTGTAGGTTCCGCCACTCATATATTAAATTAGTACACACAACCTAAGTGGTATGAGAAGCTAGGTTATAATATTGATTGAAGGGTTGTAATGATCAATTACGTGTGTATGTGTGTACGGACTCTTTACCAGTTGACACAGGCTTTTCGCCATTATGGTGTCGCAATCAAGCCGTCGTATCGTCTTTGTGTATGGGACTTAAAGTATATAAGATGAAAGTTAAATGAAAATAAATTTCATTCTATTATATTGTACCTCCCCCCATGCTTGTGACAAAACTCTGTAGTCAATACTGCGCTAGCCTTTTACTTCATTAACACTATTCATCATAAAAGACAATCCCCTTTAAGCTCGTGTAATGGATGATTCCTTTCTTATTCCGTTTTTGAATGCAGTTTTCAAAATGAAAAAATATTTTTAATATTAATACTCAATGGCCAACATAGTAGATAACGATCTTTGGTAACAAGAGAAACATGCGTAAAGTCATTACGACAATACAACTCACGTGAGAAAGTGCGTGTAATGAAATGGTATATGTAATGACGTTAATAATAAAATCTAGTTTGGGCAACAATATACGTAAAAAAATTCACAAAATAAAATTAAGTCACAATCGGCTAAAGCTTCATGAGCTAGCTAGGCATTCAGAAAGTATGTATTGTAAATCGTATATTCATATAAAATGGGCTGCGTTTTACGGTAATAGAGACGAATTTTTTTGACATTATGCAACTCGTGATGACACACAGCGAGAACTGAATTTTTAAAACCGTATTGAAAAAAGCAAAAATATTTTCATCTGCAAGATAATTTCGATTGGTTATCTTTAAAAGGGAATACCAAATAAGGACAAGACTATGCTAACTTATTAAAAAAAATTAAATGAAAAAATCAAGAGAAATAAGTGTTGTTCCATCTATTCACACACCTATCATTACGATGGTGAAAATCAATGACATGATGTACGAATTGCTTCATCACACATGGTTCCCTTATTTTAATTCCAATCTTTAGAAGTGGTTCAGTGGTAAGAAATAACAGCCCCTGCATTTGATGGCTGTGTTTTGAAACCAAACAATACTTGCTATAACATAGTGAATCAATTTATCTTTAGTAAGAGTATTCATTATGTTGAGAAATAAAGAAATAAAGAATTTAACTTTCAAAATTTATTGTGTTTTCTTGGATAAGGTGATTCATTTTTGAAATTGGTCATTACAACCCTTCAGTCAGGACTACGACATAGTTTCTCACACCAATTATGCTGTGTGTGTTAATTCTATACATGAGAGGCGGAACCTACAGTTTAAAGTCGACTCCGAACGACAGACTTTTTAGAAAGTTTCCATGGCAATTTTTATTTACTTTCAGAGTTTTTGCCAGAAATCTGCTGATAGGAAGAAATACTTTTAGTATTTTTGTTTTGATGTCTGCCTTGGGGCTCGAACCCTGGCTTTACGTCTAATAAGCCAACACACTACCTACTAGACTACGGGGACTTCCTCTTATGTATATTAGCTTAAAAAATTGCACATTAGATATGAAATCGACGTAGTCTAGTAGGTAGTATGTTAGCTTATTAGACATGAAGCCATGGCAGTCTTCTGGCAAAACCTCTGAGAAACCTCATACGTTTGCAGTTGGCTATGAACTGTAGGTCCTGGCACTCATAGGCTATATAAAATTAACACATATAACACCAGTTGTGTGAGAAACTGGGTTGTAATCTCGCCTAAATAGTTTTAATGACCAAATTCGTATGTATGAATGGACAGTAAATATGAAATATTCCTGCATGGAAAAGGTGAGAATGCTCAGAAACGTGAACGATGAAAATATTTTGCTACAAACTATGGTGGTCTTAAAAGTTTGTGAAACGTTAAATACTCTCTTCAGAACTCTTTGTATTAAAATTTCGCATTACATATTTTCTGGAGTATTCCTGCCTACTAATATAGGATTGCACTTCAACCACATTTTACTTTACACTTTCTCATTCTCACATTTCTTTACACTCTACTTATTGTCACCTAAAAATAGTATAGAACGTAGCAAATCCCTACAATCGCTAAAATTATTATTAAAAAAGTTATTCACGTAAAACAATTTCTTTTAATTGTCAGTTTATGAGACATTACTACTGCAGAACTCTAATCTTCATTCTTATCTGTTGTTGTCATGTAAAAATTAATTTCTTTTTAATTATTGAACGCATTAAATTTTTATAATTTTTATAAAAAAAAAAATAATTTTTTTCGTTTTTATAGACACTTGTTGTTCATTTGAAATCATTTGAAATAATTTTTATATTTTTCTTAAGACCTTTCATCCTGACAACTACATTTACAATAGCAACACCAACACGAGGGGATATATTTTTATTATTATCGTGCCGGAGTTTTGAAAAACTTTTTATTGTAAAAAAAATTAAAAAAAGGGAAAAACATTGAATAAAATGGTAAGAAGAACAAATAATAGTGAGAGGGGGGAAAGAAATGATGATAAAAAGTTTTCAAAAAAAGCAAAAACAAAAATTACTTAAAGTTGTCAATAAGTAAGTGCTGCTACTCGGTTAAGTACTTTAATACTTTTGTATAGAAATAAAAGGGATAGAAGTCTAGTTTTAGTTTTTAAATTTGTAAAAGGGATTTATTTGAAAGGAAAATAAAAATGTAACACATGAGTGTTGAAAATAAAGAAAAAATTCAAATTAATTGCTGGTAATAGCACAGGAGAATGAGAATAATAAAACGAAGGAAGAGAGATTGAAGCCTTAATAAAAAATATATGACAACAAAGACGAATTCTATCTAAGGTTTCACAGGATTCATATGTTCGTTACGATAGTGTTCCTAAGAGAAAGAGAGAGAGAGAGGAAGTGAATATCTTGAGGATATTTATAAACGTATTTACGAGATGATAAAAATTTTAATCCTCCAATATTCTAGTCCGTGCGATAGTTCCTATGTTCTCATAACCATTTCTATCCACATTATATCGCATTTTACAACAATACTTGTCTTTAACAACTACTCGTATGGCCGATCAGCCATTTAATAGGAGATGGTCTCCCATTTAAGTAGTCCACATTCGATTACAGCTGAATACAAACAATTTTTTATCATGATTATGTACTTAGTATTCTACAAATTTCAAGACTGTTCATATCCTCTTCAAACTATTCCTTCAAAAGCTACCATCGCCATCAAATTAAGGTCAGGCAGGAGTAGCTCTTTAGGTGAGCTGGCTTCCTTGCCATCTCAAAATGAAAGACCATACACATTGCCGTTCTGTTCCAATACGTACACACATACATACATACGTAATTGGCCATTACGGCCCTTCAGTCAGTTTTACAATCCAGTTTCTTACATCACTTATGTTGTGTGCGTTGATTTTATACATGAGTGGTGGGACCTACACTTTAAAGTCGACTCCGAATGACAGATTTTTGAAATATTGTTCATGGCAATTTTATTTGCTCTCAGAGTTTTCGCTAGGAAACTGCAGAAAACTGTCAGGTAATTGGTAGGTAGTCCTCGATGAAATTTTTTTATTTTCGTTTCGTTGGAGATATCTGACCTGTGGTTTGAAACGTGGCATCACATCTAATAAGCCAACCACTACCTACTAGACTATGACGACTACAGCAATTCGATACATATTGACAGTAATATCCGTCATTCGTCTTTCTTTGAACATAAACAAAGTTTTATAATGATTGACACGAAGAGATTTAAGGTGAGTGATTTACTTGCATCTGAACTGCAAGTCTATCTCTGACTAGAATCGATGACAGATCAATTTTGTTGACAAGATGCCCTTCCTTACGTTATCGGTAACTAGAGTTGTTGTAAGAATTGGAGTGTCAGAAGCTTTTGATAAGAATTCAATCCAATGTTTTCTGAAATCAGTTTATTTTTCAAATATCGCAAGGAACACTCAAGTGCCTTGATTTCTTAAGGCGCTACAAGAAAGAGATGCTTCACTCCGGAAGTTTCTACTATGAATACAAAATACACTGAGCGCCAAAATTGAGTAAACACCACTGAAATAATTCATTTTCTTAGGATAGCGAGAAAAGTAAATGAGAATGGTCGAATAAATTTCCAAAAATAAAAACGTTTATTTATTACTTATAAGATGTTAAAACAAAAACAACAATTCATGAAAAAGAAACTTTTTTTTATACTTAAGAATAATCGACAATGTATTACTCCTTTTATGTATACAATGGTGTTTCGAAGTCCAATTTAAAGTATTTTTGGACAGCGTTTAAGAAAGCCCAATGTACTTATTAATGACAGAGTGTCCAACCCTGTTGGTTGATTAGAACAAGGTGACTTTTGTTCTATTATTTCTGACTACTTCAACTGATTGTGTTCGAGGGATTGTCTGAAGGAACTTATTCCAAAGAATCTCATAACAAATGTATTCTTTTTACTTATTTTAGTCATTACCATCCATCCGTTTACCCAGGATTACCACCTAGCTTCTCACGCTGGCCCATGTTATGTGTTGCTTTATCGTATCGTCGTCTTCTTTTGTATTCGTCTATCAATGTGGACACAATTACAAAAATATTTAAATATTCTTACTATAACAGCAAACATTTTCAAAAAATGGCATACCATAGCCTAATAGATAGTACGTTGGGTTATTGGACGAGAGCCCGGGGTTCAAATTTCAGAAAAATATTTAAAAAAAAATATTTTTTTCGGTGACTTCCACTCAGCAATCTACTGTCAAAAACTGGGAGTTAAATAAAATTGACAAGAAAAAGTTTCTCAAAAATCAGCCATTCAGAGGGTTTTTGAGCTGTAGGTTCCTCCGCTCATGGGTAAAATTAACACACACAACATGAATGGTATGAGAAACTAGGTCGTAATTCCATCTCAATTGTTGCAATGACCAATAATGTACGTACATATGTATGAATGGACAGTAAATATGAAATGCTCGTGCATGAAAACGTGAATGTCCTATTGATGCAACGTTGGAGATCTCATCATACTATCTATGGGCGAAAGCCCTATAGTAATACAAGAATGCCCTAAACCGTGAATGATTAAAATATTTTGCGCAAAACTATGCTGGCCTTAAAAGTTAGTGAAACATTAAATAGCAGATAGGTCGTAAGCCTGACTGAAGGGTTGCTGTAATGACCAATTAAGTAAGTAAAATTCATTGTTTTATAGTAAAGAATTTGTAATTAATAATCACAATATTAGTACCTGTTTGGCCATTTAGACAGTCCACTTATTTGCCTAACTGTTTTCAAATTTACAAGGAAAAATCTTCTTCTCATAACAAGTTAACTCTTCTAATTTTATTAATAGCAATATTACGATTAAAATCTGACAAAAAAAATGTGTGGGACAATTTGTATTCCGTATTGGTACTTTTTATTTATTATGGTACTTTTTTACAGCACTTTTTATTGAAAGATATGCAAGTGTATTTGGAAATTAAGGAATGAATTATGTTGTTTTTATAAGAAAGTACGTTTCAAGTACAAGTGTTTCAAATAAAAAGAGCTGAAAAGAACTTAAATTTGGTACTATTTTTATACTTTTAAGGGAAAAATAAATTTTCATAAATATTAGATCAAATTGTAAAAAAAAAACTAAGAAATAAAAATGTTTTTAAATAACTTTTAATAACATGAATGAATATATTTAGTAAAGTTCTATTTAAACTCACCTTTTTTGCAGGAACTTTCTTTTGAAATCTCTCAGTAACCCCGTACCGCCATCATCGTCCACATAACGTACTCTTTGGTGTTGTATTATGGGCTGGGCGGGTAACAGATGACGATTTGTAACGCCAAAATCCATTTGGACATCGACCACCAGCAACAGGGTGAGTAGGATTAATGTTGCACCCAGACTTATGGCCAGGCGCTCTTTTAATTTCATTGTTCTCAGCATGCCCATGATGAAATTTTCACGATTACCACGTTGTAAAACTGAATTTGGAATGTCCAAAGTATTTTCTATTGCATTAAGTGTGTAATTTTTGGCTAACTTTGCATTTTTATTGATAATATTTACGTTGTTGTTGTTGTTGTTGTTGTTATTATTATTGAATTTATTTAAATAACTTTCAAGCCAAAAACGTTTTGTCGGTTTGTTCGCTGAAGAGATTTGCTGTTCAGCTAATGACTCTTCGTTGGTGTCTAAAGAAAGATCTTTCGATTTTGATTTCCTTATAATGCGTTTGCGTACAACAACACGTTTTACTTTACCGTTACCGTTACTGTCAGTGCTATTTGGCACAAGAGTTGTTGTTGCTGTTGTATTTAGTTTTGCTGTAGAAGTGGCGGGTTGTGCAACATGTATGGGTTGCGTTAGGAACTCTAGGTTAGTATAACAGGAGGGCTTCTGTTCAATATTATTATTCGGATTCTGATAATCGAATAATAATTCTTCTTCTGATTTGTGAATATCGTTTCGAAATTCTTTTTCAACAAAATTTTCTTTATTATTGTTATTGCTGTAGTAATTGTTGGTGTTGTTGTTATTATTATATTGAAGTATTTGTTCAGCTGATAAATTTCGTCTTAATAATAATGACCCTGACTCTATAAATTGCTGATTTCTATATTGTTCGTGCTCGTGCTCGTGCTCCCGCCAGTGTGTTGTATGCAAATCACTTTTATTACTGCCATACAGTGATGATGACGTTAAATTGTTATTGACTGATGGTGATAAGCTTTCTGGGTATTGCTGTAGTTGCTGTAGCTGCTTAAGTTGCTGATATTGCTGTTGTTGTTGTTCCTGTTTATGTCGGAATTTTTCCAAACGTTCAGCTAATGCTGCTGTTGCTGTTGCTGATTGCAATTGTTTTGTTTGCGTTGCATTCCCGTTGTATGTTTTATTGGAAATTTTATTCTGATTATGAGTTTCGTATTCGGTTATCTCTGTTTTGCAGTCGTCAATGCTATGAAATTAGAAAAATAATAAACGAAAAATAAGTAGAATTATTATTATTTATTATTTTATAATTTCACTTTACTTAAATTACAAGAGAAAATATTTTTAATCTCATCGTCTTTTTTTTCTCATTGGAAATGTAATACGAAATGATTAGAAATACAAAAGAAAGAAATTTTTATTTTTTATGCAACGAATAGCAATCTCTTCTAAATTAAATCTTAATAAATTACCCATAATTGATGTACATATATTATGTACACTATATAGGCAAATACTGAGCAAAGGCTCGGCTCAGCGTATTCTTTAACGAATAAAACCAGTCGATTGACACTCGTCTACATACAGCAATGTGCAGAAAGGATCATGGATGTAGACAAAAAAGGCAAGAAAGTATGACTTCCACTAAAGTAAAGAAAGTAAATAGTTGCCGTAGTCTAGTAGGTAATGTGTTGGCTTATTCGTCTTGAAGCCACGGTTCAAACCCCAGGTCAAGCATTTCCAACAAAACGAAATATGAAGAAATTTTTCTTCGGCAACTTACTCTCAGCAGATTTCTGGCATAAACTCTAAGAGGTAATAAAAAAATTGCCACGAAAAGTTTCTCAAAAATCTGTCGTTCGGAGTCGACTTTAACCTGTAGAAATTAATACACACAACACAAGTCGTATGAGAAGCTAGGTCGTAATCCTGACTGAAGGGTTAACCAATTATGTATGTATGTAAGTAAATACACCCAATATGATGTGTATGCTCGTGAAAACATAAATAAAGCTCATGTGAACTCCTGCAAGCAAATTTTTGACTGACTGCTCTGTGACTATTGATGCAAGGGAGGATTGTGCTAGTGGCCGTAAGTTTCAATTTATCTGAATTCTGGCCCACACTGCACATCTACGAAGACATCTACATATCCAGGTCAATTATATGGTTCCTTGCAACTTCCAGAATATGGCATTTGATTTTATAATACCAAAGAGCGACTTATGACCTGAAAGTCTGGAGGTTTTCAATGGCAAAGGTTGTCCACGACGTTTATAATGTGCAGAGAGGGTTGTGGAATATGTGTATGTAGGGATTAGAATATAAAAATTTCGTTTGGCCCACCTAACCAGGCGGAAATTGAAATTTTCCCTCAAAATCTTTTCTAGTTTACCCGAACATCGAGGCTGCGATGTGACATTTTTATGTTCGTCTTCAACCATGGATGCCAAGAAATTCAACCGGGGTTTCAGGATATAGGAATATCGTCAAAAATTGAATTACTAATGAACTGGACAGGGTGCTCATTGCAGAGAATTTCTAGACGGCCTGGCACTTAGCAGTGGGTAGCCCGCTAACTAACTAGATGATTTAGTATCTAAAGACAGTCCCGTAGCACGGGTTTTTATTGCTCCTGTTATACAAACATCTACTAGTTTTAAATCTATTTGAACTGTTTTTAGATTTGTGCTCTCTGCCCAGACAATGACTTCATACGCTACTATTGGTCTCATTATCATGACATTGTTGTCCACGTTGTATACTATGTAGTTTGTTGGCTTCTTAGACGTGAGGCCTGTCATTCGGTGTCGATTTTAAACTGTAGCTCTGGCCATTCATGTATAAAGTTAACACAAAAAAACATAGAAGGTGTGAGCAGCTAGCTCGTAATCATAACTGAAGGGTTGTAATAACCAATTATGTATGCATGTATCGTGATATACATCCAGTTGGCATAACCCAGTTCTTGGATTACATTCCTAGCATTTCCTTACAAGTCTTCTGCATATCATTATGGTATGTCTGGGCTTTCATGAGATAAGTTCTATATGAGCCGCTTTATGTCAATTTACTATTCAGTGTTATTTCCAGATATTTTACCAACATTTCCTGTGATATTAACTCACCCTGTATTCGAATAAAACAGAAAAAAATTATGTATATTTTATGGCATCGATGCGAATGTATCTACGTATACATTCATGTTGTATATCTGTAGGACAACGCTCGTTTATAAGATGATACATACATATATACATATGTACATACTTAATTGGTCGTTACCACCTTTCAGTCAGGATTGCGACCTAGCTTCTCACACCAATTATGCTGCGTGTGTTATTATTTATCCAAAAGCGTCGGGACCTACAGTTCAAAGCCGACTCCGAGCGACAGATTTGTTAGAAAATTTTCGTAGCAATTTTATTTACTCTCAGAGTTTTTGCCCATTAATGGTTATTTATATTCACGAGAGTAAACGGTATACATTGAGCCTATTTCCAAAGTCGATATGTTTCTGTGGTATTTATTTTAATATTTCAACAAAAGAGCGCAAATACTTTTTATATAACCGAATAAATGTACACTAAATTTGTGTTAAATTTTTCATTTCCGACAAAATACAATTCTTTTTAAAATAGGCTTTTTAGGTTCTCTTTGTCTTTATTTTGGTACAACAAACAATTTGTATGCATTTGTTATTGCTCGGACATGGAATACAAAGGATTTTTTTTTTTGGAACCATTTGTCCATTGTCATAACATTCTACTACGTTCTGTTTTTTTTTTCATTTATTTGTGCCTGTTCGGTGTGGTGTGTCCGTCAATGATGTGAAATATGAACCAGAAATTTATTTAATTTTTTTTTTGGTTGTTGTTGTTTGTTTTTATTGTTATTTTTACATTTTATAAAATTTCAAATTTTTTTTTCTACAAATAAAATTGTTGCTCTACTCAAAAGCAACAAAGCAAAGTTACCCTACAGAATGTTTATCAAAATTTTTATTTAATTGTAAAGAAAAAGCTGGAAAATTTATAAAATATACATACATATGCATCGTACATACATACATATGTATGTATATTGTTAAACATATTTTTTTTCTTTCTTTTTTTAAAAGTGTAGCATATTCCTGTAGTCGATTTCGTTTAAAGCCAATTTGATTTGTTCCGGATTTTCCTCTTTTTTGTTTATTTAGTTTTTTTTTTGTTTTTTTTTTTTGCTGAACTTTTTGTTTACATAACAGCAAATATTTCCTAAATAGACCAGTCTGTCTGTCTTTTGCACTCTGTGTGCATTTTATAGCATAGCATTCCTCTGACTGGCATAGTTACATATATACAATAGAAGTGAGCAGAGGTTTAAAGGAATCTGATCATATTAAACCAAAAAAATATTTCAAAATATCTTCGGAAGATAAGGAGCTGTTTTATTAGTAATTAAAAAGACTGCTACTAATGAGAACACAAGCAAACCTATTTTCTGGTGTGGAACTTGGGACAGTTTCATAGCACATTACCCCGTCTTATCTCCCAGCCTTAAAAAATAACATACAAAATATATGTATAATAGTCCTTACATCATACTTATATATGATTGTCCTTAATATGATAGTCCTTAATCGTCTTGAAGGTTCTCAAACATCATTCATGAGTACTTGGGATTTTCTAATTTTGATCCGCATTGTTTCGCTTGCACTACAGGGGTTCTCAGCTTAACGATTTGTTGATTTTCTTTTCTGCCTACGGATTTGTAGATTAAGTATACCTATGTCATTCGCTTAGACTAGGGCGTTTTTAGAGCCTTTGTAAATGCAGAGTAAATGTAGAGCCTCTAGTAAATGTTTTTATTAGTCTGAGTTGTTCTTGCATCCTGTTGGCGCACGGCAATGTTAAAAATTATTGGCTTTTGCAAGCCAGCCAACTTAATTGGTCATTACAACGCTTTAGCCAGGACCGAGCTTCTCAACACCACCCATGTTGTGTATGTTAATTTTATTCCTGAGAGGTGGGACCTACAGTTTAAAGTCAACTCCGAAGGACACATTTTTGAGAAACTTTTCATTACAATTTTATTTACTCTCCTAGTTTTTGTCAGATATTTATTGAAAGAAAGTTGCCGAAGGTTGGCATGCTTGATCATCACGTGGGACAACATGGTAAGTAAATAAGCCACGAACCTACCTCCTTCAAAATTGAGCATATGTGTGGACAATCAAGCATTATTCAAAGCACTGTCATCAAATCTCTAAAATACAAAGAGCGTTAGGAATTGAATGGACTGTCTACACCGTATACTCCAACACAACACTCGCCTCTACTGGGCTCCGGGCCACTGTGGCATAGAAGGAAACGAAAAGGCAGATGAACTGGCACGAAAGGAATCGGAGATGACTGAGAAAGAGACGATAGAGGAGATATATGCGCCCCTTCAAAAATATTTTTTCAAATTTGAAGAAACAGCACGGAATTCAACAAACCGTGGATGGTCCAACATACCTGGTTGTCGAATTACAAAACTGATGTGTCCAACAGTAGCCAGCAGGAAAACAAAGCAACTACTTGAGTTCAAAATCGTTCGCACTCTAACAGAAATTCTAACGAAATACTGTGCTATTGACAGCTTCGCTGACAAGCTCGGTCTGCCCCACCAGGATTACCGCAGAAACTGCCAGGATATGGAAGAAACGGAATCGGTCCAATAGCTTTCATGTAAGTGGCTTTCACTTCAGAACAGACGTCATCGGTTTTTGGGTAACAGAACGTTTGAAGAATTGGGCCTGGCGGTTAACGTACCACTAAGGGAACTGACCGGTTTCATACGAACCTCGGGGTGGTTCAAACCCAACTTTAAGGATGGACCATATGAGCCACCGAATGAATGGCAATCTACAGTGTAACCAAGTTATTAAATTATTATGGCAATTGGCGTATTTCAATTTTAAAAAAGAAACAAATTTCATTATTGCTTTGCTTTAAATGCTGGACTTTGTCGCCAAATATTTGTGTACTTCAGTGTTGTCAATGTTGTGTGCATATGTTATAATGGTTGTATGCATTTGAGTGTCATATCATTGTTGAATGTCCTGTAGATACATGTTTAAAGCTGTGATACATCACATAATGGTTTGTTAGGGACATGTGTCAAACAGAGACTACTGCTGTGTTTGTACTTTTCAACTGCCAACTTTTTTTTTGCAATCCTTTTTTCATTTTTTCCTGTTTTTTTTTTTTCTTCTGTCGTTTTCATTTCATTTTCAATTTTTACTTTCCTACTATTTTTCAGTTCTTTTCATTTTCATTTTTTTATTTTTTATTTTTGCCCCAAACACCCAGCATGCCAGAGGAGAGACAAAAAGTAGGTGTTCGAGGCTGGGATTTTTATTAGGTGTTGTTTATTTACGAGGTTTATATGTTGACACATTCTCTTTTTCTCTTTTTCTTTGTTTTCTTCCTTCTATTCAGTTTCTTGGAAAAATTTATATCTTCGATCTGTGTTTGTTTTGTTTTGTATTTTTTTTTTTTTTTTGGGTTTAGCCGGATTGCAAACGATATCACCAGAGAAGTTTTTATAGAAAAATCCAAATCAATGTTAAAGAAGGAACTCTTAATACTTACGAATTGAAATACGAAAGAAAAATTATTTAATATGATATCCATACATACATATCTAAAGACATATAAAATATATTGTTTGAGTATTGTTCATCTGAGTATTTGACTCTTTGAATTAATGTGTGGCATATGCCGTGATTTATTTCAATATCAGACGGAGGAAAACGCTATACGTAGCCTAATGGGGTGGTCGATGCAGCATAGATGAGTTTAAAAACTTTTTAAACAATTACATACATAAAGAAGAAATATTTTTTTCATATTTTCGTTTTTATGTCTGATCTGGGGTTTGAACCGAGACCTTACGTCTAATAAGCCAACACACTACCTACTAGACTACGGCGACAACAATTTTTTTTAAGCAATTATCGCTTATAAATTGAATTAAATGCTTAGGTCATTGATGTCGCCGTAGCCTGGTACTGTGTTGGTTTATTAAACGTCAGCCCACGACTCAAACCTCAGGGCAGACGTCTCTAACAAAACGAAATTTTAATATTTCTTAGGCGAAACCTCTGAGAGAGATAATAAATAAATTTGTCATGAAAAAGTTTCTCAAAAAATCTGTCGTTCAGAGTGGACTTTGAACTGTAGATCCCGCCGCTCATGTATAAAATTAACACACGAAACATAAGTGGCGTGAGAAGCTATGTCGTAAACCTCACTGAAGACTTGTAATTAACAATTATGTATGTTAAGTTATGTATGCTTAGATCACATTTATTGCTAGTTTTACGACTGTATATTTCGATCAATCATATGGGATTTTAGTTTGCCAGACTTCTGTGAAAAAATGCTGAAAATAAATCAATTGTGGTTGATAGCACAATATCCATGATTTCCACTCTTATTCCATCCTCAACTTCAATTATTTCTTCTATACTAGACGAATTGGTTAACGTTTTAATTTTCCTATTGTTGTTTTTATTTTTTGTTCTCTGAATGCCACCATTTAAGATGCTATTATACCCCGGTGCTCATTTTTCGACTACTTTTGAAATTTTTTATTAAAATTTTTAAATTTCGGTGCTCCTAAGCTAAAAAGTAAGCGTTTTATATGCTTATCATTAAGGGATAACAACCGTACTTTCTAGACTGCTATACGGGCATTATTAATATATTTGGAGTTAACGAAGGCCGGTCAATGTCATAAAGTGTTCAATCGGTTCGGTGAACAATACTTATGTCATGGTATTCTGTCACAAAGTTCAGTATATTCCACTGAACGTAATGAATCGATTTACGCTTGAGCAACGTTGCAATTTATTGGAAATTTATTTCCAAAACACGGACAATTGGTCGGATTTTGAACGAAAATGTCGTGCAAAGTTCGGTTGCAGAGAAGGACCAACAGTATACACAAGTTTATTGCCAAAGTTCGTGAAACTGGTTTCATTGTTGATGCACCAAGACGTGAGCGTGCTCTTACATTGAGTACACTCGAGGGTATCGAAGTTGTGAAAATCCATCAACATCAACTCATCATCTTTCTAAAGAATTGAACATTTCACGAACCAGTTCACATCGAATTTTGCCTTACAAAGTTCAATTGTTCAAAAGTTGAATGAAGTTTATTAGTGACTGTTTTGTGCGGTTTGTGGACCGGAGGCATCACTGGCACATATTTCTTTGGAAATGAAAACGACGCAACCATTACGCCCAATGGAGACACCTATCGCACCAAGATAACCCATGGTTTCAACAGGACAGTACAACTTGCCACACATCTCATGCCACAATCGATTTATTGCATTAAACGTTTGATGGCCGTTTAATTATACGAAATGGTGATGTTAATTGGCTACCAAGAACCTGCGATTAGACACCATTGGAATATTTTCTGTGGTCTGCCTTTAAAGAGGAGTATTATGCCGACTAACCAGAGACAATTGTGAATTTGAAGGCCAACATTCGTGATGCCATTGCCGAGATACGACTCCATGCACTTGAAAAAGTGCGCGAAAATTGGTAGGATCAAATGAGTTATTGTAAGGCCGGCCGCCGGAGCCATATGAATGACAATTGTACGTCACAGGAAAAGAATAAATTTGTAAACATTTTTAACCGTTTTTGTTTGGTTGCATTTTTAAATTTAAACTTTTAAATCACACACCCTATATGTTGTGTATTACACAGGACTTTTTAAATGTTCTTCCGTAGAAATGATACTTCCAAAATGTCCCATAAGCTCTTCGAACGCACCCTCTTCAAACAAACCTGCTTCTACAAAATTAAAACTAAAAATGTTTCAACTCTAATCAGTCTAACAAGCTGTATTAATTTAAATTTTAATTTCTTTAAAACCAATCTACACAAGAGAATATTGTTAAGACTTGCATGTTTAGAGATAATGATGACATAGATTTCAATTTTCTTTTCCTTTTATTTAAAAAAAAAGAAGGAGAACAAAATAAAAGGAATAACAAGGACATTAATTTATATTCAAACAATTTACGTTTTATTAACTTCCATACTAATTAAGTTTTCGTAAGAATACAGCAACAACAACAAAAGCAAACCGAATAACAATAGAGTGTGTATGTAAACTTGAAAATTTACAACATCAAATACAATAACAATAACAACAACAAAGGCAATATACGGCAAAAATTAAAATGAAAACACATCCATAGAGTAATAATAACAAGCGAATAAAGGATAATTTAACATGTGTGTTCTATTCTAAAACCCAAATATTATACACACATACACATACGCACCCAGAGATAAACTTGACAGTGTTTTATTGTTAAAGGATACTCAACTACTTAACATTATAACTAGAAATATATATATACACACACATACATATACATATATAGACGTATACACAAGGGTTAATAAAAGTTACTAACGTACAGCATAGATTTTAACTGGCACTGCAACAACCGCAAAATGTTGATGTGTCACTGCCACTACTACACTCTCATGCAGTTCATTTATGAAACTTTTAAGGCGATAAAAACAGACATACATACATACATACTGCCGTACATATAAAGCATACAGACATCTATACATAGAGATAAATACGCTACGAACACCAAGATAAATTCGTAGTTATACGCAGAGTGAACGATAGAGAGAGAGAGAGAGAGAGAGAGAGAGAGAGAGAGAGAGAGAGAGAGAGAGAGAGAGAGAGAGATAAAAAGGAGAATGAAAGTAATTAATTAAGTTCCGTTACAGTGGTGGCTAAAACAATGCGATAAAAAAGAAAAGAAAATTCAAACCTTTGCGGTAAGCACTATGTATGCTATGGAATTCACAATAGATGGGTTATGCTGTAATAAATAATAAGAGAAAGTGAAAATCTTTTTCTGCGAAGAGTTTTTCAAAGAATACTGCTGGTAGGAGGCTGTCGAAAGAAGAATTTTTCCTTTTTCAAGATGTCAGTGCTGAGATTTGAACACATAGCCTTAGTTACGTTCCCACTAGACTACGGTGGCTACCAATTTCGTACTTTAATTTCATAATTATGAACTGTCTCAAAACAAACTTTGTTTTTCGTCATTGGAGGTGTTTTTTTCTTTTAGCGATTTTTTAAAGGTAATCAATAAATCGCCGTAGTCTAGTTACTAGTAGGCTTGTTAGACATGAGGCCACGGTTCAAATCCCAGGTCAGATATCTCGAAAAAAAGAAATTATTAAGAACTCTTTTCCTCCGGCGACTTCCTCTCAGCAGACTTCTGGCAAAAACTGTGAGAGTTAATAAAATTCTCATAAAAAAGTTTCTCAAAAATCTGCTGTTTGGAGTCGCCTTTAAACTGTAGATCCCGCCACTCATGTATAAAGTGAACTCACACAGCATGGGTGGTGTGAGAAGCTAAGTCGTGATCCTGACTGTATATATGTATGTATGTATCAATAAAAATTTTGTCACATACATTCCAAAAACAGACGCCATAACCCTGCTCAATAGACCAAACAGTTCTTTACTTCTATGACTATTTATTCGATCAATCTAGTTCACTGGTTTTAAGATTTCCAGCATTAACACGAGAACACTGCAGCTTTCAACAGATATTTAAAGAGATTTGGGAAGACTAAGAGAATCGGAATACGATTCCGCCGCTTTCGCCATATTTAACGCTGTGTAACTATTTCTTGTAGTTACCGCAATATAGTATGTAGTGTGTTGACTTACTAGACGTGAAAGCCTGGTTCAAACCCCAGATCAGACATCTTCAACAAAACGAAATATGAGAAAATTTTTTTTTTGGGCGACTCACAGATTTCTGGCAAAGACTCTGAGAGTAAATAAAATTGTCATGAGAAGTTTCTCAAGAAAATCTGTCGTTCGGAATGGATTTTAAATTTTAAGTCCCGCCCCTGATGTATAAAATTAACACACACAGCATAAGTGCTGTGAGAAGTTAGATCGTAATCCTGACTGAATAGTTGCAATGACTAATTATTTATGTATCACAATAAGAATACGAGTCCGCCCTTTTTTCTACCTTTAGCACCATGTAACTACTTCTTGTAGCCACCGTCATATTAAGTATTGTGTTGGCTTCCTAGACGTGAGGGCGTGCTTCAAACCCCGGCTGAGACATCTCAAAAACGAAACGAGTAAATAAAGTAGCCATGAAACGGTGCTCACAAAATCTGTCTTTCGGAGTCGACTTTAAAATGTAGGTCCTGCTACTCGTGGATAAAATTAACATACACAACATGGGTGGTGTGAGAAACTAGATTGTAATCCTGACTGAAAGGTATTAAGGACCAATGAGGTAAGTAAGTAACTGTTACCCAGTTTTTTCTCAAACCAAAAGAAATGTTTATTACGATGACCTCGGCACATTTTATATTTTTGGAAGGAATTAAAGGGTAATTATGTTGAAGAATAATATAATCAATTACCATTTAAAAATGTCAAGGACCTATTGATCCAACCAACAAGGAGGGAGATCAACATCCAGCTGTTAGGTTAGGTTAGGTTAGAGGACGTGTACTTGTCAATTAAGACCAGTACAGTACCCGGAGGTCGAATTGACCCATTGTACAACGTCCTAGTTTCTCACACCACTTATGTTGTATGTGTTAATTTTATACATGAGTGGTGAGACCTACAGTTTAAAGTCGGCTCCGAACGACAGATTTTTGAGAAACTTTTTTTCATGGCAATTTTATTTACTCTCAGAGTTTTTGTCAGAAATCTACTGAGAGGAAGTCGCCGAAGAAATACTTTTTGTATTTTGTCTTGATGCCTGGGGCTCGAACCCTGGCTTTACGTCTAATAAGCCAACACACTACCTACTAGACTACGGCGACTTCATCTAGCTGTTGGTGGCAGTTAAAAAAAAAATATGTTGAATATTTTTTAACGAATTATTTCTACAAAAGGTCATGAGTTATCATACGATTGCGTTCCTGGAACTCCAGTAATTCAACAAGAGAATAAGCAATCTTTAAGATTTTCCTAGCGATTCAATTAAATTTTCCTTCAAGAGATTCAAGAAAAATAACCAGAACTTTTCTAAAGAATTATTTGTTTATCTTGTTTTTAATTTCTTTTGTCTTCCACTGTAATATGCTCATAGACAAAGCCACACATTCCTATAAATTTTTATAACTGTGTGCGTTCATTTGATTATATGTACGTACATATATTGTACGTCCATGTATTGGTGTCCATTCTCTATAGTGGATGCTTATGCGAACATGTGAAAATGTTAATGTCAATAAATTTTACTTAAAATATTTTAGTTTTCAACTTAAAATTGTCTTTTTTTGCGTCTCTCTTTTTCTACCCCTCTCTCTCACCTGTGGTGATCTACACTGCCATAGTCGTGAATGAGTTTTTGTTACGAAAACCAATAACAAGGGAAATGAATCACTTGAACCTTCATCACTATAATTACATGTAAAAAGGGCATTCAAACTGACAAACACATGCGAGGTGGTGGTAACCAAAAGATTTATCCACAAAATATTTTATTTTTCTTGTTATTGTCTTATGGGACAAAAACATTCCGTGGAATAAAGCAACATTATTATCGTCGGTATTCATTAAAAAAGTTTTAATGCCACTACTATGCGATGATTAAATAAATTAAAATGTTTCATTTTATTTGTTAAATTATAAACAATGTCAGCAGATAACAACAATAAGATGCTTATACTTTAAGTTCCGCTTAGGTTTTAAACAGCAAAACTTTAAGTTTTTAAAAACTGTAGATTATCTTTGAACATGATTAACAATGTAAACTACAACATACCCTGTAATCTATTGATTTGGACATGGCTTTTTGGGAGAACATAATGGGGTTGGCAAAGAAGTCCCTGTCTAAACAATACTCAGTCAAAATCACGTATATTGAAACTAAAGGCTTATGCAAGTCTTTTATTTTTTTTCTTCTTTTTTTTGCTGATTTAGCCATTCTGGAGTTAAATGATTGACAAATATCTTTGACAGTTGCTTCGTTTTTGTCAATGTATGACCCTCTTATAACAAGTTCAAACACTTTACTCGATTCATTGAAATTAAAGAAGGAAAAAATGCAAAAAAAAATATCCTTTCAATACAAAAACATGCCAACAAGATGACAATTCAATTGAAGCTGTAGTAGACCGTAAGACCAAATCTAAATGTAAAATACAAAACCACATAAAAATATTAAAAGGATATTGACATGGCAACAAATATAGAACAGCCAAAAGCTGCATTAGCATTGGCAACAGCAGTAACAGCAGTACAGAAGACAACGACAACATACCAGTCTTCATTTGTTTGATTGAGTGTCAGATTTTGTACAAGAACACAATTTGGATTTTCCTTGAGGTTTTATTGACATGCCAGAAAATAATGTCACAGATTATGTCAAAAATTTTTTGGTAGATTCTCGTGATTATCCATATGCCATAGGTACATACATATGCATGTGTGTTTGTAATAGAAAATAAAATCCTTAAACAACTATTCCATGCACAATATCAACATTTTTGTTATTTCACTGAAAAGTTAATAATTTTTTTTGTTTCCTTTTTCGACAAAACTGTTGAATTCTTCATTCTTGAGAAAGGAAAGCCTAATAACTAGCGAAACATGACATTGATTCCGACAGTCAACAAGGCATTCAAATAAAATCCTATTCAACCCAATCATTGACCCATCAGATCTGCACTGAAGTTAACTTTAAGCAGGTTTTCGATTTAACAAATCTCTTATTGACCACATCAGTAATCTCATATTGATGGTAGAACAACAGAATCATATATGTGAAGTTATATTCCTTTCTTTTACACTGTATGTTATGTTAACATAAAAGAAACCGGTTTTGGAAATCCTTCATACCATAGCTATATGGCCCACTAGCTCTATTTGCCCCACAAGTCCATTTTGTATCCGATTCACATACATACATACATAATTGGTCATTACAACCCTTTAGTCAGGATTACGACCTAGTTTCTCACACCACTTACGTTGTGTGCCTTAATTTTTTTATACATGAGTGGCAGGACCTACAGTTTAAAGTCGACTCCGAACGACAGATTTTTGAAAAACTTTTCATGGCAATTTTATTTACTCTCAGAGTTTTTGCCAGAAATCTGCTGAGAGGAAGTCACCGAAGAAATATCTTGTCATATTTCGTTTAGTTGGAGATCCCTGACTTGGGATTCGAAAAGAGGCCTCACGTCTAATAAGCCAACACACTACCAACTAGACCACGGCGACTTCACTTTTTATCCGATTTAGCCTGATTTAGATGAGGCACATTTTTGCAAACTTGAAGCAAACAATTAAATTCGGTTCCTAAAGTTACCAAACCGTAACGAAAGCTGTTTTGGAATCCTTAATCTAATAGTTATCCAGCTCACTGGGTTCGAAAGCCACACCTTCTTAAATATTATCGAATTTTGCGCGATTTATGGAACTCACTTCTTTTACTCTTGTGAAACAATTAGCTTCGTCGGCTATACCTCCGATCGTTAAGGCTACCCACCCGTAACAAATCCTTGAGCCAATAGTTCTATCTAGTTCACTAGCTTTACCTCCGTGATCCTTTGACTTTTACTCCAATTTATCTTTATTTTCGTGATTATTAAGATTTTACGGTATTCCAACACACTGTAGTGCCTGAGTAGGGAACCTTTACCGAGTGTTGAGCTCAGTTAAATAAATGTATGTTTCATTGCCTTTCTACTGAAAAACTTGGCATTCCTTCAAATAAGTCTGTGGGTCTAAGGGGGAGAGTGCTCTTGTCATAAAACGGCGGAGGTTTTTCAACACCCACTTTCCGACATGCTGGAACGAGCTGGATAATATAGAAATAACTACAATAGCAAGATTTTTATGGACTCAGGTTGCTTTTTTTTAGGAAATGTTTGATCCTTGGGTTGGATATTAATTGAGGAAATCATAATGGGTGTCATACCCCACACGCTGGCCTAACCCAACCTAGCTTTTTTTTGTAATTTTTTTATTGTAGTTTGGTATTTCGTAATTTCTTCGTTGTTTTGTTATTGTAACTGTATGTTTTCTATAGTGCCACAACAATAAAAACAGAAACATTGCTGGATCCGCTACACTGTCTCCTTTTTAAACATCAAAAACACTTCATTTCTGAAAAAGTTGAAATATGTTGTTATCTGGACAATACTATACACGTGACGCAAGAGCCTTGAAGATGTAAAAAGTCGAACATGCAAGGCCAGAATCTTTTTCTTTCAGATTTCGAATGTCTGTAACACGTATCCAACGCAAGTGTTGTACGATTCGCAGACATGGTTTGACAATGCGGAAATTGAGCGCCCGATTGAAACATTTGCTAACAAATGCTTGCGGAATAGTTAAGAGAATATGTTGAACACAAACGATTACAAGCGGAGGATAGCCTCAACCTGCATACAAATTATAGGGTAACATTCTATAAAAAAAAAATATATAGTGAGAGGCAGTTGGTGACATGGACGACCTTCTCTGAAACTTCTCTGAGGCAGACAATTCTGTTCAATTCAATTCAGAAGCTTAAAAATACTACAATTATAGTCGTTAGTTCTATTTTCCTGATGGAACACGACAATCCTTAAAGTTTTAAAACAGTTTTATACAAACTAATCTTCTCATGTTGTAGTCGCCGTACATAGTCTAGTAGGTAGTGCGTTGACTTGTTAGACGAGAGGCCTCGGTTCAAACTCCAGGTCAGACATTGTCAGCAAAATTAAACGTCTCATCAAATTTCCGGCAAACTCTATGAGAGTAAATAACAACAAAATGAAACGTCTCAGCAGATTTCTGGCAAACTCTCTGTGAGTAAATAACATGAAAGGTTTCTCAAAAATCTGTCGTTCGGAGTCGACTTTGAACTGTAGGGACCGCCACTCATTAACATTAACACACACAACATAAGTGATGTGAGAAGCTAGTTTGTAATCTTGGCTGAAAGGTTGTAATGCCCAATTATGTATGTATGTAAACTTCTCTTGTGCTAGTTTTTGCTTCTAATTTGGATTGTATTCTGCCCATTCGAGTGTGGATTATTTACACAACAATATCTTCAAGGCATGAATCATTAAATTGACGAGCCAGCATAATCGTTAAACTAGGATCATCAAGATAGACTCTGGGCTAAAGGATAGACTTCAATGCTGTAAACATTATTGAATAATCTAATGGTAGAAGTCATTTCAAATTAATGAAAAGTAAGTATTTAAAATACAATCCCACACCCCCATATGCAAGCAATTGATTGAAGGAAGAGGAAGTAAGTAGTGTGACAGATTGTTTGCACAATCAATATTTCACTTGCCTGGCTTGGTAGAAATGTCAGTTTAATGTACGTACGACGTATGTATGTATGACGCATTTGAAAAATATTTATTGATGACCGCGCTTGTTACTGTTCTCCTCACTACAATGGTAGTTATTGCCAATATTTCTGTAATGTTGTCAACGACGTCATAGTCAGCCAGTCATCATTATTATTGTTACTGCTGTTGTGGCTTTTAACTTGATTCGTTTTACCACTCCATTTTGCTGACGTGCATTTGATGTTCATTTCTGTAGCGTAAAAAGTGTCGCCTTTACGTACAGAAGGAGGACACAGACCGACGTACGTCTGAGTTGGAGGTGACAAGTGCCAAGTGCGAGTTGCGAGTGTAAATGTCATTTATGTTACTGGCTATTATTATTGCTATTCTTGTTAATATTGTTGCTATTGCTATAGCTTTCAAGAGTATTAATGATGATGTCGATTTTGGTTTTGAACTTACTCGTATGCGACAATCTCAAATAACGTTAGTTACGTGCCATTAATTTTTTTCTTCTATTTTTCCTACTCGTCTCTAAACTGTACTGTTCTGTTCTAGACTGTCTATACAATATTTGTCGATGCCATATTATTGCTTTTGTTGTTGTTCTTGCTTGTGGTATCGATATGTATGTATGTATGCACGTTTGGGTCATTGTTAGTCATTTGACAGTAACATATCAATATCAACAAATAAATGTCAATATGACACTTTATACTTGAATTATTTTCGCTCTCATAATCTGTCTGTCTGTTCTGTTCTGTTTTATACGCCTGTCTGTCTGAGTCTGGGATTTTTCAAGTATTTTTTGTATTTTTGTTTTGTTCATCTTTTGTTAACTTTTGCTATGTTGAGTAAGGGTTTATATGGCCCGCATTTTTTTATAAACATATTAAATTTATCGTTTAAACTATTCTGTTTCGAATTGTTGAATTGTTGTTTGTAGCCACTGTTTTGCTAGTCATTTTGATATCATTTTACCCACAGAAAAAAACTTCAATTTTTAAAAATATTTTTGTATGTCGATTATGATCATTTACCAGAACACATCATCATATTACAATAGAAAAACCAATGACAGTGTTAATGAAATTAATGAATGAATGTGTTAAATTAATTAATCACCGTTTTTAAATAACATTTTCAACGGAAATAATACTGTTGAATACAATAACTCAGAAGCATTTATTGTTGATTTAAATTTAAATTGAAACTATGATTTGAGGCAACAGGCAAAAAAGAATTAAAAATGTCGTAAAAAAATAAAATTTTTTATAGAAAATAAGTTGGTATCAAATATCCAGTAAAGCGAATGGAATGGAAGCCATTAACAAGGAATTCAATTCTTTATCATCGAATAATACCTAAAAATTACGGCAAATCAATATTAATTGATAACACCTAGATCTTTTTACTATCGGGTGGGCCATCAATCGGTTTAAATTTGAACCATCGGTTATTTCGAATCTGGCAATTCTTATGTCATTCTATTCTGTCACAAAATTCAGTATATTATCTCCACTGAACGTAATGAATCGATAAAATAATATTTCTTAGGCAACTTCGTCGCAGCAGATTTCTAACAAAAACTCCTGGAGTAGATAAAAGTGCCATGAAAAAGTTTCTAGCCTAGTTGCTTAGCTAGGTCGCAATTCGACTGAAAGTTTGTAATATCCAATTATGTATGTATGATCACAATCAGTGATTTTCACAGATCTCAATATCTCAAATACTATCCACGCAACATTAAGACGATTTCAAATTTACGAAATGACTGGCAGCAGTTGCAATAATGTGGAGCTAACCAAGGCAGATTGCCTCAAGTAAATTGGATATTACCTACTCGTTTTACAGGCGGGTTCAATCTCGTTGACAGGAAGATAGCACTTGCAATATTGCGAGACTCTGCTGGACACATATGGAAAGAAGAGGAACGATTTGCATCTATCTCTAAATAGGATACCGAAAGACTTGACAAAACGACAAATGACTTTGGCTGGATCTATGAGTCCGAAGAGGAAAAGGAGATTGTCTTTCACCTTGCGAGTGAGTGCACTACGCGCAAAATTGGTGATTTTATTCAGTCCGGACTACGACCTAGCTCCTCACACCACTTATGTATGTATGTTGTGTGTGTTAATTTCTCCACTTGAGTGACGGGACCTATAGTCATTCGGAGTCGACTGTAACCGAACGACAGATTTTTTTGAGAAACTTTTCATGGCCATTTTATTTTCTCTTAAAGGTTTTGCCAGTAATCTGCTCAGAGGAAGTCGCCGAAGAAATATTTTCTTCATATTTTTTTGTTGGAGATGTCTGACCTGGGTTTAACCAGAGATCAGCAATACATCGTTTTTTCGGTACACGTAAGCACTCATGAAATATTGGATATATGTAAGTGAGTTAACAATATTGAAATTTAACTACTCTAATTCATTCGTTCTCACTACATTAATTTTAAGTACAGGTTGCAATGACTATGAGTACAACGTTGACATCAAACTCATACCATTCGAAATATGTTTGATTCATAAGCCTACTCATTCAGATTCATAGCTTTAGAAAAATACTTATAATACTTATAAATGATTCGAATGACTTGAATTTTGAATATGAGTAGAGGTTCCATGATATTAAAATAAGCATGAATGCATATACATAAGTATCAGAAATTATGAGTATGATTCGATTATACTCATCTTTTTGGATACTCATTGCTGATCTCCCGTTCAAACCATGGCTTATAAGCTAACACACTATCTACTAAATTACGGCGACCTCACTACACTGCTCTTATCAATAAAAGTTGCGGCAACAGCAAGATCTATTTTTGACTTGGATTGGTTTTTTCTCTAGGGAATGTTTAATGGTGGCCTAAGTGGGACTTTTTCTTACAAGGAGGGAAAGAGTTTCCAGAAAAAAATTTTTCGCCACGTACGTTTTAAAATTGAACATTTCTGAAGCGGTGAATCTTAAACTTGTAACTAATTTCTATTACGCGTAAGGTTAAGCCATTTGTTCGCATTATCCCAATTTATTAGTATTATTTCCTCGACTGCTACAAAGAGTATAAGGAACGTTTCTCATCTTGTACCATTTTTTTCCTGTGGTACCTATAAATGATCTTCCTCTGATGTACATCGCAATATGGGTCAACTATTTATGCAGAATTGTTCAACCTAAGGTGTTTGGGTTTGAATTCGACTTTAAATAAAGTTGTCCTTAAGAATTCAAAATAGTCAATGAATAGTAAAAAAACAGCCACGTATTCGATCAGGCTCCATAGACAAATATTTCATAACAATTTATACGCAGTTTAAAAACACTTTTTCGATTCGAGAAAATATATTTTAACTTTAAATGCGTGTTTAAAAGTTCAAAACCATAGCCAAAGAAAAAAGAACTAAGTAAAGCTGAACTCAAAACTCAACATTAAAGCAAAATAACCATGACAACAGGAATAAAATAAACAAGTCTAATAAAAAAAAAATAGCAACAAAAAGAAAAAAAAATTTATTGAAGATTACAACAAAATATAAAACCACAAACTTCCGGAAAGCCAATTAAAAGTTTTTTGTTGCTGCTGCTTCTACTGCTGCTGTTGTTGTCATTGATAAGTAAAATGGCAACAACATTATAACAATAGACTGGACTCCCTTAAAACAAACATCATTTGAGAAGTGCCCTCTTAAACTTTAAATACACACTTAGACAGGGATACAAATACATACATATATCTACGCACACATACACCAACACACACTCGCATAATCTTAAGTACAACAACAAGAGTAAATTTTAATTTTAACTGGCCATACAGCAACAACCATACAATTGGCTGCCTTTACACATTTGCACGCAATCCATATACAATGTAACTGTATGGTATACAGACATATGTATGTATGTATGTGTGTGTGTGTGTGTGTGTGTGTGTGTGTGGGAATATATGTATGTGTTTTTTCGTGTTTGTACTTGTGTTGGATACATGAAAGGACAACAAATAGAATCAGTATACCATAAACTCCTACTACTACTATATTGCAAATGTAAGCAATAGATACCAACAAAAAAAAGAAAACAACAAATAAAACGAAAAGAACACAGAAGGAGAAGAAGAAGAAGAATAATGTAACAAGTTATTGTTGACATAAAAGTGATTTAAACCCATTAAAAGAACTGAAAAACAAAAATATGGAAAGTGAACAAAGTTTGGATCTAAACTTTATAATGGCAAGTTGGTATGTGTTAGTGTTAGTGTTAGTTGGTAGGAAAATCCAAAAATTTACACATACACAGACAACAACAAAACATACACATACTAAATAATATAAGGCACACAGCTACATATTTATTAAAAACAACATTCACAAAAAATTTTGTATAAAAATGTGTTATCGTGAGAGTGGTGTAAACAGGTTATTTAAATACCAGAAGTTATTTGAGGTGTAGGCAAAGTTGGGCAGGATTGGTTAGGTTATTTAGAGCGCCATTTTGAAATTATGTAAAGGTTTAAGAAGAAGAGAAAACACAGCCAAGCTGTGTCGATTAAAAAAACTGAAAGTATGGTAACACCTTGGACCTTTACATTCCCAAAGAAAATATATGAGTTTCCTTCTGTAGTTTCTGCCTTGAAGATTAAGGCGTGAATTCATTCTCACCGCGTGCGTAACGACTGTCCAATGACCCCTGTGTCCAGTGGTATATGAGCTTCCTTCTGAAGTTTCCGCCTTTAAGATTAAGGAGTGAATTCATTCTCACCGCGTGCGTAACGACTGTCCAATGAGCCCTGTGTCCAGTGGTGTTGTGCTAATTTGTTTTTTACCGGAACGCGTATATATAATTATATAGACAGGGCCGATCCTGGGTAGGCGGCCGCTCTGTGCGGTCTCATGTCCCAAATTTAACGACGGGGGTGATTTTCCATGATAATCCTGGCGGCGGCGTTTTTTTTTAGGTCTCATGTCCCAAATTTGACGACGGGGGGGAGGGAGGTTTCCCCCAATACACCCGCTCTTCATTATTGTATGGAAAAAATAAGTGATTCTCTTGGTAGCAACAGTTAAATTTAAATGCGGCCGAAAGGGTTAAAAAATTGTTATAAATACTCAAATTCTTAAGTAGTAATTAGTTCGGGTTCACGTATTTGTTTCGGTTCGGGTCGAGTTCCAGTTCAGCAGAAAAAAACGTTCCGGACTCTGGTTCACGGTTCTGAAAAACAAGGCGGTTCGTTCCGGTTTTTGTTCCGGTTCGGGTTCGGTTCATAAAAATACATATAAATATAATGTTTATAAAAATACATATAAAAATTCGTCAAAAATTAGAAACAATTCTTTTTAATTTTTTTTTTTTTTTTTTTTCAAAACGTCAGCCAATTCTCGTTATCAGAATCATCTTTAGTTCCGGAACGCGTTCCTGTCCAAAAAGAAAGTACCGGAACGACGTTCCGGAGCGTTCCGGTTCAACAACTCCACTGCCTGTGTCTACAAAAGTTTCAGCGTCATGCCTCTATCGGAAGTACACTTGTTCTGATCTGTTCTGTTAATTTCCACCACAGAATAATCAAGTAAGAGGTATTAAATGCCACATTCGCCATACTTAATTGGTTTTAACAACACTTTAGCTAGGATTACAACCTAGTTTTTTACATTGCATTTCAACTCTGAACGACAGCAAAATTGTCGCATTTGGGGCACAAAAAAACCCGCATGCAATTTTTCTTCGAAAATGAGCAAGGAGTGGCCGTTACCGTCAATGGCGATCGTTATCGGGCCATGTTGAACGAATTTTTGTTCACAAAAATTGAAGAGGAGGATATTGGCAACATTTGGTTTCAACAGGATGGCGCTACGTGCCACACAGCCGAAGCTACATTCGATGTTTTGCGCCCTGTTTTTGAAGATCGTATTATCACCCGCAGAGCTGATGTCGTTTGCCCACCTCGAAGCTGCGATTTGACACCGTTGGTCTATTATTTGTAGGGTGCCGTCAAAGATAAGTGTTACGCCGACAAGCCAGAGACAATTGACGCTTTAAAGGATATTATTCGTGAAGCCATTGGTGAAATACAGCTGCACACAATCGATAATATGCTTAAAAATTGGACCGATCGTGTAGGCTACTGCGTGGCCAGCCGAGGCAGCAATTTGAATGAAATTATTTTCCATTATTAACCGGAAGGATTGTACTTTCAAATAAAAAAAGAAATTTGAGAAAATATTCAGAAGTTTTTTTTTAAAGCATTTTCAAAAAAAAACTTATTAGGCGGACCCTTTACTTCTCTGTATTCTGGATATAAGGATTAAAGAACTTTAAGAAAATTGTATTGCGTTGTTGCTGTACTAAGGAGTTCATCTTCTTCTTATGTCAAAAGGTTCAGATCAAGTTGAGTGTTAATAGACGATCATCACGGTCCTAGATCCCTAAGCATTGTATATGCCTACAGTATCGTAAAAACTCTCCGTTATTATATATCTTCGGTAATTTACGAATGCAAGTTGGCAAAATGCACCAGAGAAAGCACGGTCTTCACTTTGTAAAGGCTGTAATACAAGAATCTGGCCAAATTCAATTTTTTTCCTACCCAGCGACATTCACTTTGCAGAGGACTAAGTCGGAACTGATATTAAAATGGCCACTGAAGCAGTATTGAAATGAAATGCAACACTGGGTTTTTTTCTATCACTCCTCGGCATTCAGGTTCCAGTAAAAATATGAATTCAACATGCTTTTTTGTAGCGACAGATTATCAACCAGGTGTGTATATTTGAGTACACAACATAATTGGGGTTTCAGACCACCAGGATTGACTTATTGACTGCATCTATTATTCTATCCATGTCTTGCTAAAGTACCAACTGGAGGATGAAGTAAATTTAAATCTAAAATTGGAAATAATTTTACGAAATCTTTTGATATGCATTAACAGCGTTTATATAAATACCCTTTAATCTTGTATATCCTTACAGAGAGTGTTTATATTTCTCGAACAACTGGCTAAAAATTTACAAACACAAACACACTTTCATACTTATACATTAAAAATACATACACACACATGGCAAAAGGACATTTTCTCAACTTATCCATTAGCTTCCAAGCAAACAGAGCGTAACTGCAAATGTTTGTTAATGTTGGTATACATACTTGTAAGAACGGTTTATGTGCCTCTATGTATGAGTGGGTGGATGGTTGTATGCGTGTTTTTAGGAATAAGTGTGAGTGAGAGAGTACAATAAAATGAAAATCATTTACGTTTACTTAAAAGCTTAGTTTCTAAATACCAAATAATGAATTTCATCAGAAGCAAAGCATAGAAAAAAATTGTATTTCAAAAACGAAAACACTTCCTTTCTTCAGTTCCTTTTGCCATACCAACAAAAAGCATACTTGCTGCCCCTGCTGCTCCATTGTAATAACAACAACTCAAAGGATTTTAACAAGAATTCTTGTTAATAAAGTTTGACACTCCATAAAATCACAAGCATTTTCAACACTAAATGGCAGTGGAAAGAGGTTCATTTTTTGCGTGATTAAATCACTGAACGGAAAACGTCTCTGAACAATCACGTGTCATTAAATATTTATTCATTAAAAAAAAGGACTGTTTTCCTATGCGTATATATCTCACAAAATTGTGAAATATTTACGGAAATCAAAATGAAATCGAAAGGTTTTTTTAAATTATTGAAGAATATTTTTATTGGAGAAATGAAAATTGCCATACCAGACAGGTTTACCGTCACAATTGTTTTTTGGTATAGACTGTCAGAACTGTGATCGATCTACTATTTGACATTTCATTTGCCGTAAATAGCAGATCTTTCATGCGGTTTCGAACAATACGTTTGAAGTACGAGAAAGCAAAACTCTTAGATCAGCGTAAAGGCAGTAACGATAATACAACAATCTTCACCGATGGCTCTAAAATGGAATGTGGAATTGGATCTGGGGGTCAAGTCCAACAAACTGGCACTGAAAGGGTCACACAGTTTATCTACCCAGGCCAGTGTATTTAGGCGGAGATTTCTCCTATTGAACAAGATGCACACATGGCTGAAGCCGGGGATCTATCTCCACCTAACTTGATCATACATATGTGTCGGCAGTCAAGCAGGAATCAAAGCGTTGGGATGCCATTTCGTCAAATCAAACGGCGTCAGGAGTAGCATGGTCTCTCTACACCGTATACATCGACACAACAACGAAAAGGCAAACGAACTGACACGGAAGGGATTGCAGATGTCTGAAGAGGAAACGATAGAATGGATATTTGCACCTCTATGGCAATACATACATACATACATGCATAATTGGACATTACAACCCTTCAGCCAGGATTACGACCTAGTTTCTCACACCACTTATGTTGTGTGTGTTATTTTTATACATGAGTGGCGGGACCTACAGTTTAAAGTCGACTCCGAACAACATATTTTGAGAAACTTTTCATAGCAATTTTTGTTTACTCTCAGAGTTTTTGCCACAAATCTGCTGAGAGGAAGTCGCCGAAGAAATACTTTTTGTATTTTATTTTGATGTCTGACCTGGGGCTCGAACCCTGGCTTTTCGCCTAATAAGCCAACACACTACCTACTAGACCACGGCGACTTCGCCCCTCTCCTCTATGGCAATACTTTTTAAATTGGATGATCCGACATACTTGGTTGCCGAATTTCAAAACTGCTATGCCCAGCAGTGGACAGCTGGAGAACCAAAGAATTAATTGATTTCGACAAGAGAACGGTTCACATTCTAACGGGAATTCTGAGGGGATACTGCACTATTGGCAGCTTCGCTGACCAGGATTACTGCAGAGGCCGCCATGATGTGGGGAAACGGAAGAGATTCAACATCTTTCATGCGAGTGCCCTGCACTTCAGAACAGATATCATCGGCATGGTGGCAAATGTGCTGCTAAGGACACTGGTCGGTTTCATCCGGATCGAGTGTTGTTTCAACCCCCCACTAACGGATTACGCCGAGGAGGCTTACCTCACACTGGGTGACACAATGGGCCATATGGGTCACCTAACTTACTGTGAACAATAAGCTACCCTCCTACCTAAAGTAACCTAAGCCTAATAGTATAACAACTGTTAACTGCGAATGAAGACTTCAAAAATTTTCGGCCTCTTTTTCAAACAAATAAAAAAATAAAATAAAAAAAACTTTCTAAAATTTTGTATATCCGTTGAAAGGACTTTTCGTTCTTATGCCAAATCATTATAAATATTAAAAAGAACCTTAAAAGTAAGATGAATTTTAAAATTTCGTTGGCTACATACACTCAATTGGTTTTTTATTGATTTTTTTATGTTGATACACTCGTCGTTGAGAAACCAACAACAAAGAAAATATATTAAGGGCCATTATTACAACTTGCTGTTAAAGTTGGGTTTAGTTAAAAGTAACTTTAGCTAAAGCGGACTTTAAAGTCATCTTTAACTTCTTTTCGTTATTACAACCTAATGATAAAATAAAGTTAACTTTTTCAAAAATATGGCAGTGCCGAAGTAATGTCGATAGCACTTTATTTTATCTGTAAGTTATAACGAAACTAAGTTAAAGGTAACTTTACAGTTTCCTTTAGCTAAAGGTACCTTTAACTAAACTCAAGTTTAACGGCAAGTTGTAATAATGGCCCTAAAGGTAATAATATTATAAATATGGACGAATAAAATAATAAACAATGGACATGAGAACGACAGAAAAACATAATAAAAAAAAACAACAGAAAACCTCACCCAGTTGTCAAAACGGTTTTTATTTTGTCTTTTATTTTCCTGTCTAAATTTAGATACATTTTTACCTTGACACCATGAAATCGGAAACCCCAGTAACAGTTTCAATGTTAAAACAACAGCTTTTGGTTTCAACAACCAACAGAACATGTTACAGAAGGTTGTGTGTAGCGGGAGGGAGGGGCGTGTATTGTAAAGGTAAAACATGTTGAGATCAAATAAAATCGAGCTGATTTCGTTGTTTTATATTTTTTTTTTTTGTTTGCGATATCTTTTCAACATGCCACTAAAACCAAAAATACAAGAAGAAGAAAAAAAGAAGCAAAAAAAAGTAAAAAATATACAAAAAGTTGTCAATGTCGAACAAGAAAAACGAAAACGATAGCGCTGCAACATGTTCTGGCATTTAAAGATTGAACAGATGATTCTGGGAAAACAAGAAGAACAAGAATATGTGGTTTAGTAACGGATATGCACCTCCCATGCCTTGGATTTATGGCAAGATTATATTTAAGTGCTGTTTTACACCACATAAAATGTTTGATTCTTGCAACGCTTTTAATGTTTATAATATTGAAAATAATCTGTAGTGGCTTCATAACTTATTTAATGGAATCAACTTGAATTGCTACAAAAAATCATATTGAATATGAATGAATTTGCCTATGGTCTCTGGTTGTATGTTATATTTCCGTTAATTTTATAAGCCGTTATTTTTTTCTTTTTCAAGCTGTGTTGAGTTTTGAGCTCTTGTTTGATAAGACATGCTGGGGCATCACGAGTGCTATGAAGGCCAAGCCCTTGTCTCTACAACCTTCAGACGGCAACTTGCTCCAAGGCATGGCTGCTAGAACTGCACTGATATGTTTAGGCCATGTACAATGGGCCACGCTTCATTGCTGTAGAAAGTAGAACCAAATCACCTGGGTTTTAGATAGAGCTACATGGTACCAGAAACTGTTCTCAGACGAGTGTTTAAAACACATACTCCCAAATACGAAAAATGGGTTACTCAAGCTGTCATCGATGGCGGTGATATAATGATGGCTCAAAAATTTAATTTGAATTTGGATCTGAGGTCTATTCCGACAAGCTGGCACTAAACGGATCATACAGATTACCTAACCAGGTATACACTTGATTTCAGGCGGAGATTTTTGCCATTAAACAATCTGCACGTATGACTAAAAACAGGAACCTACCTCTTTCGAACTTGATCACATGTGCAGGCAGTCAAGCAAGCACCAATCAAAACGCTGGGATCCCATTTCGTCAAATCAAAGGACGTTAGGTGTTGCATAGACCTTCTGCACCATATACGTCAACACAACACCCGTGTCTACTGGGTTCTGCGCCAGTGTGGCATAGAAGCAAACGAAAAGGCTGGCGAACTGGCACGGAAAGGATCGTAGATTGCTGAGAAAAAGACGGCAGAGGGGATATATGCTCCCCTACAAGAATACTTTTTTCAATTTTGAAAAGCAACATGGAATTCAACAAGCCGTAGGTGATGCAACATACCTGGTTGCCGAATTACAAAACTGCTGTATCCAGCAGTGAAAATCAGGAAAACCAAAGAACTACTTGAGTTCGATAATAGAATGGTTTGCACTCTAACACGAATTCTAACAAGACTGTGCGCTATTGGCCGTTTCGCAGACAATCTCGGTCTGCCCCACCAGCGGTACCACAACAACACCAGGAAGCGGTACAACACCTTTTATGGATGTTTTCTGCACTTCAAAACAAAAGTCATTGGTTTTTGGGTGACAGAACGTTTAAAGATCTGGGCATGGTAGAGAACTGGCTGGTTCACCCTCACCTCAGGGTGGTTCAAACTCACCACTACCTGATCATGACGAGGGGGCTTAGCTTTCACTGGGTATACCAATGAGCCATATGGGCCACAGAGTTAACTTGTTTTAACCTAACCTAACTTAAGTTATCGCATGATTTAGATATTGATATAAAATATCGATAAACATAAAAAGCAGACGAATCTTTCGGTCGATATGATATACAAAAAGTATTAAGAAAGTCTAAT
This sequence comes from Sarcophaga carnaria, assembly GCA_958299815.1. Lineage (NCBI taxonomy): Eukaryota > Metazoa > Arthropoda > Insecta > Diptera > Sarcophagidae > Sarcophaga > Sarcophaga carnaria. The sequence goes on from OY283150.1 coordinate 44,572,200, forward strand.
GTTCGTAATGCTCCTCACTTCATTTGCTAATGCACAGCCATGAATCGGATTTCTCTCATTCTTTACATCAAGTCGATTACTGAATTGATTCAAATTTCATGCAAGTTTTCAACGTTATTCTAAGGTTATAATGCTTCTGTGCAAAGAAACATCAATTCTGGTTTCGTTTAAGCAGGACTTTTCAGTAAGCTCTGCGTCTTTGCTTCTTGTGGTAACATAACGGGCCGGTAAATGTACTGAAAAGAACTTTGTTTCTAACAAGATTACCGCCACTTGCTATCGTGTATGTAATTGGTCATTACAACCCTTCAGTCCGGATTACGACCTAGTTTCTCACACCACTTACGTTGTGTGCGTTAATTTTTATACATGAACGGCGGGACCTACAGTTTAAGTCGACTCCGAACGACAGATTTTTGAGAAACTTTTCATGGCAATTTTTATTTACTCTCAGAGTTTTTGCCAGAAATCTGCTGAGAGGAAGACGCCTAAGAAATACTTTTTTGTATTTTGTTTTGATGTCTGGCCTGGGGCTCGAACCCTGGCTTTACGTCTAATAAGCCAACAAACTACCTACTAGATTAGTGCGACTTGCTATTGTATCCTGTAGTAAATATCATTTCTGCTATAAAAAATTAGAAACAAATGGGGTTTTTTTTGATACATTCGCTAAGTACGCTTTCATAAAAACACCACCAAAAAATAAAACAAAAAATTTTCTGTCATTGTTGCTGCCCCTAAAACATCCAAACAGAATACTCACGTAATACAATCGAGTAATAAATATTAAAAAAGAAGTCTTAAGTTTCAACATCTACAAGACAGACGACGACATTTCTGATTATTTATTTATAAAGAGACCACAAAGACAAATATTTTACACAGAATCTCCTTCTTTTTTTTTTTGTATGACAAACAATAAGTAAAAATGATTGCGTTGGAAACATGAAATAAGAAACGAAATAAAAATCTACTTTAAAAACAAACATACAGCCTGTAAAGTATTTACTTTATTTTACTTTCCTCCTCATCGTATTTTGAAATGCTACTGTAACAGAACAACATAATCGTTATCATGTTAAAATCATTAGCAAATGCTTTAAACGGCATTATCATTACGATTATGATAAGCAGACGGAAAAAAACTTGAGAATAATTTCAGTCAATAAATCGATTATTACAGTCAACTAGTCAATGCTGTAAAACCCGCCATCATAAGTTAAATAAAATGATCTCATGTCGTGTGTTCAGTAAAGGAAATATCAACAATATCAGTCTGAATATATAGGGTGGGCCATCATACATACGTACATACATAATTGGTTATTACAACCCTCCAGTCATGATTACGACCTAGTTTCTCACACCACTGATGTTGTGTGTGTTAATTTTATACATGAGTGGTGGGACCTACAGTTTAAAGTCGATTCCGAACGACAAATATTTGAGAAACTTTTCAAGGCAATTTTATTTACTCCCAGAGTTTTTGCCAGAAATCTGCTGAGAGGAAGTCGCCAAAGAAATACTTTTTGTATTTGTTTTGTGTGTATGTATTCATCTGAAAATAATACAATTTTTATGTATAGATCGGTGCATCGGATTTAATTTTGAAACTAATTGGCAAAAGGAAGTGCTCATTAGCATGTATTGAACAATTTTAACAACACTGCATTGAAGCTGGTATCCCTTTGGACAATCTTTCGAAAGACTCGTTTCTCTCAGAAACCATATGCATTTGTGGTCGATTTGGCAGTGCTTTGCACAAAGCATTCGTTTTTTGATTTCACTATTCATATGTGGAAGACTAATCAACATATTCCTGAAAAGCGGTTTTTCTCAAGCACCCCTCAACGTATCGTATCAATGAACCTTGTCTGCAACAGGTTGTTAAATTAAATCCACAGAATTCGTCCTACGACTAACACACCAATAGAATATCATCAAATTATTACGAGAAATTTTTTCAGATGATAGAAAGACGATACAAACATAAAACACCCTCAACATTTAAAACGATTTCTTCTTTTATTTTTATAAAATCATTTAAAATATATAATAAAATAGACAATCTTTACAAAACATTTTTTTTGTTTTCTTTATATTTGAAGTGTAAATGACTGCTTCTATGTCAGTCGATTGGTAATTGACAGGTGTTAAGTGTTGCTGTAGTTTCTTCAGAGCAACAAAAAGAAATATAGAAATGAAAATAAAACTGATTTAAAACTATTCAATTAAAAATGACAATTTTATATTAAACAATTTATTTATAATGGTATTTATTTAAATTTATTGCTGACAGCTTTACATATACGAGTATATATATAAACAACACATACCTTTCGGGTATAGATTTTATTTAATTTTTTTTTCTCTCTCTCTCTCTCTTTCGACAATTGGACACATAAAAGATGTGTGCCAGAGAGAAGTGACAGTTTGTCGACATGTATGGTAAAATAAAATAAAAATATTATTATAAAGAAAATAATTTAAATAAACTAACATATAATCATTTTCCCTTTTTCATTTAATAAAATTAAAATAAAAATAAATATTAAATACAATTAAATTCCCTAATGTGGGAATTGAAAAAATTAAAATCGACAATTTTCATATGAAAAGCTACTTAAAGATAATCGACTCCTAATCATACTAATAAAGAATTTCATTCAAAATTAGAAGCCTATGGCTATCAGATACACTTTCCCCTGTGTTCTTATCATTTGCTTGTTTTATTTCAATATCATTCCAATCAGTTTCAATCAGTCAATTTACATTAATTTCAACATTTTTTATACAAATTATTTTAAATATTATACTTTGTACTTTTCAACAACAGATTCATAAATACAGGCGCTTACGTTTTGAGAATGTATTACCATAGATTAGGTAACAGCAGTTTTATCAACTAACGGCTAAGAAAAGTTCAGGAAAATTTCTCAAGCAATTTAGATTTGGCAGCGAATGAGTTAATACAACCATACTTATGACTAAGAACTAAAATTATCCCCATAAAAAACTTTTATGTTTTAAATTTCTTACTATCTGAGTTATTTAGGAGATATCATATCCATATTACCATTGATTCTAATCTTAAGTACTAGTAAGAGCCGAGGTCACTTATAAAAAATTTTACGCTCCTTTACTTTAACACTAGCACAGATGAGAAATCAACTACCATTAAACAACAATAAACACAATTGACTCCAAACAGCAGATTTTTAAGAAACTTTTCATGTCAATTTTATCAACTTTCAGAGTGGGGTTTGTACCATGACCTCACGTTTAATAAGCCAACACACTACCTACTAGACTACGGCGACTTCAAAATATTTCACCAAATATAAGTTTTTTTTAAATTGAGCGTTTCAACTCTTTAGTCAGGTTTACAATCTAGCTTCTCACACCACCTATATAGTGCGTATTAATTTTATGCAAGATTGGCGAGACGTACAGTTTAATGTTTCAGAAGCTTTTAAGAGCATTTTGATTTAGTCTCAGAGTTTTTATCAGAAGTTTTTAGCTGAAATTTCGGTTTTTTCGAGAACCACAAGTTCTCATTTAGCTAGTTAACACACTACGTATAAATTCATCAACTAAATGGTGCAACAATGTAGCAAAGTACTTACCGATATTTGTACCTATATTTATTGAACACATAGCATTATAGGATGATATCGTGTTGAAAGTCTCTTCAAAATTTATGAAAAGTGTTTATTATTAGATAGATAGATGTAGGTAGATAGGTCGGACACCAAAGATCAATTGAGCCCGTTGTGATGCCACAATTAAACGCAATTCCTGTACTGAACGAAATGCACCAAGCAATGAAGTTGTTCAGCGCAGGGGCTGTACAGTAAAGCACCACTCTCCTATGGTGAAACCCAGCCTAATAGTTTGATAAACAAAGATATATCATTGTCATCGTAGTCTAGTAGACATTATTAGTATTATTAGACGTGAGGTCTCGGTTCAAATCCCCAGGTCAGACGACTCCAACAAAATGAAAAATAAAAAAAATATTTTTGCGGCGACTTCCTCTCAGCAGATTTCTAGCAAAACCTCTTGGAGTAAATAAAATTGCCATGAAAAGTTTCTAAAAAAATCTGTCGTTCGGAGTCGACTTTAAACTGTAGGTCCCGTCACTCATGTATAAAATTAATAAACACAACATAAGTGATGTGAGAAATTAGGTAGTAATCTTGACTGATGAGTACTTTTGGTACACATGATACTTTTGCAACAATTAATTTTACATACATACATATAGAATAGATATCATATTCTGATTAAGTGGTTAAGTTGCCGTCGTAAAGGCTTTTGTACACAATTAAACTTTTATGAATCCCACGAGTGTATCAACCTTATGTTCTAGATAATGCCTATTATGGGAAGCAAATAGTGGCACACGGTAGGGCTGAAATTCCGTATGTATTTTTTTAACCGTTTGAGTGCGAATCGTCGCTATAGCGACGAATAGGTAATGTACCAAAATCGCGGTTCGTCGATTTAACGAGGAATGTGTCAGTCAGAGTTTTTCGTTCAGTTAGTGAGGACTGCTGCGACTATTAAGAATAAAAAAATATTTTTTCTCAATTTCCCATAGCAATTTTCAATTAATTTATCCCAAACCCAAAGCACACAAACGGTTAATTAAGGTGCAACAAATATAATTGCATTCTTATGGACTGTGTTGAAAAGCTGGAACCACTACAGCTATGCGGAGATATATTTATTATTGTTATGGCAACCAGTTTAAAATTGTTTTAATAAGCAATCCCCCCAATCTTCGATATAATACACCCAAGAATAACATAAATTATAGGTTTCAAGCAGCAAAGTGTCACTGGCATGTAACGTTAGCAATTAAAACAAAAGAAACCACCTTCAGTTTATGCCTATGCATCCTGTATACGCTGAACTGTGTCGTTCTGATAAAATACCCAAAACAAATATACAACAACATTTCAAAGATTCTTCAAGTGCCACCAACAACCTAAAGTAACAACAAAAATAATTTCCCTTTTGCCTGGGTTGGCATAATTAAAATTTTTCTTCCCCCAAAATGTTTATCTTGATTAAAGAAATCCTGCAAAATATTTACCTGGTATGAAACAAAGGATTCTGGTCAGGTTTATTGATGTTGTTGTTGTTGTTGCCGTTGTACTTGTATTCATTAACAGGCATAACCGCATTACAACTAGACATTGACAAATAGTTTTGTTGTTGGTTTTGTTGCTGTTTTTGTTTGTTGTGTGGCAAAAAACCGACACCAGCATTGTCAACAACATCAGCATCGTTATGATAGACACCAGCGCCGTCGTCATCATCATCATTGGTTTCATAACTGATATGAGAAGAATTCATTACTGTTGTTGTTGTTGATGGTGTTTCGGTTGTATTGTTGCCAATATAATCATAAGATTTTGCTGGTAACGATGATAACGATGTTGTTCTTCTCTTACTGGATGCATTTTCTTGGCTATTGCTGATGCTGTTGTTTGCCATGGTAGACATTGAATATTTGCCTAAAATATACGCTTGATTTGTCTTTTCATCTTGCGATTGTAAAGATTTTAAATTTATTTTCTCAAGTCGATTTAATATGAAAGGAGATGAGGAGGGTGGTATTGTTTCATTTTGCTGGCAGTTTTCTAAGCTCTTGAAAGGAAATTGGGATTGTTGTTGCTGGTTAGAATTTTCATTACGCTCTTGTTGTCTTTCCTCCTTCAGTGACCGGCCTAAGGGTATTTGATTTCTAAATACAACATCATTCCTATTCTGATCTTTTTTATCCTCTTTATGGCTTTCAGAGTCTTTAGTATTGTTTGGCTGTGTAGTGTAACCATGATAGTCATGATGATTTTTATGAAACATTGAAGATTCATTTAAAATTGCATTCTTATGCAACATATTGTTATTGCTGTCTGTTATATTACTGTTACTGTAAGCTGTAATATAATTTTCCGTTTGGCTGCCATTTGGCCAACAATAGTTGTTAACATTTTTATTAGTTGTGGCAGTCATGCCACTTTGTTTGTGGGCTGGGAAATTCATTTGTAATTGATCAGAGTCCCAGTGATGAAGACCATCATCTAAACTCATGCCTGCAGCATAACGAGTAGTAGCATCAGACACAGCGTCAGTATTGTCATGATAAGCTAATCCAACAATGTCATCATCATCCTGGGATAACCAATTTTTTCTTTTAAACCACTGAGCCGAAGGTCTACGTATTGTTGTTCGCGGTAGTGGTAGTGGTGGTGTTGATGTTGTTGAAAAAGTTGCCGCTGGACATGATACTCCATAATAATTTGTGTTTAATCTTGGCGTTGAAGCAACAATGTAATTTTTTCTACTTTCAGCCCTTTGGACATCATCACGGCCACCCTCATCAGCATTTGCATTAAACGGTAATGGCAACTGAGGAGAAGAAGAAGTATTTAAAGCGCTGGTATAGCAAGCATTTAATTGATTGTGTTGCTGTGTTAAGTCTGCTGATGAGTAATATGATGTTGGCTTAGTTCGTGCGCCTGTTGTTGTTGTTTCAAATGTTGCCAATTGATTTGGTCCCAAAAGGCTTTTAGCCAATTTTGTATCTTTTGTTACATCATTTCCTTTATAACTACCAACATGCCAACGTTTTATTTTTGTTTTTGGTGCTGCTGTTGTTACAGTTGTTGCTGTAGCATTAGTAGAACTATTACGTCTGCCATTAAATTTCCTATTGCTGCCATAATCAAAGACATCGTTTTGTACAGCAACATCTTGTAGATGTTGGCTGGCAATTTGCCCATTACTTTGGCTTAAAGCCCAGGGACCTTTTAGCCTGCTGTTGCTACCACCACAACTACTACTGTTGTATGCTGTAGTTTCATCATTCTCATCATCATACTCCACATCCACATCCACATCGTTATCATCGTTGTCTTCGTCGTTGTCGTTGCTATAGTTACACTCATAGTTATAGTTGTAGTTTTTCTCGTTATTTGTATCCTTTTCTAAATTTGTATATGAAATGCTACGTGGAGGACATGTTGCATTCTCCTTTCTTGATGTCATCTCCACATCTTGGCTGCTACTTTTTGTGAATTTCTTTTTCGTTTCAAATAATTTCCGTATGTTTTCATTGCGTTGCATTGTAGCCATTTTATATGAGCAATTTATGTCATTTCCGTGTATTTGTTTAATATTACGGTCGACCTAAATTGTTTGAATGAAATCGTATTTGTTTGTTGTTGTTTAAATACAAAAAAAAAAAAAAAAAACAAAAAAAGATAAAATAAAATCGCATTTTTAGTTGCCCTTATATTAGCGGAAATTTTTGTCCTTTTCATCTCCTCTGCTGTATAGCATTATAAACGGTTAGTATTTTAGTATGTTTTTTTTTTCGTTTTTGTTTGGGGGTTTAATTTGAACATCAGCACCATGCTACTGTTAGTTATTCATTAGTTGGTAAAAAAAAATTTTTTTGTAAACGCCAACAATACAACAACAACATCGTCAACACAACACAATATCATCAACAATAGTTTGTTGTCAACTAAAAATTTAATCATGCGTTGACAAACAATTTTGTATTCGTTAGTTTGCAAACCAAACAAAAAAAAAATGAAAAGAAACGTTAGGGAAATGTCCCTCATTAATTTGTACATCAAGCATGACTTGAAATTGTTTAAAAAATTTGAAAGAATCTGATTTTGTACAAAAATTTTTTAATAAAATTCAACAAAATTGTTCCTTTAATATGGGATAATAAGGAGATACACAGATAAAGTAAAAAAGTACGTTAAAAATGTACTCTTTAAGACAGTTAAAGGGCACCCAACGTTCTTAAACTTTAGAAGGAGTAATTGTATGGAAAAATTACATCCAAATGGCATAGGTTAGATTAGGTTAGGTTAGTGTGGTAGCTTTGCCAACAAAAGCTCACTTGAGCACGCATAGCGGCCCGTTGTAACGCCACAGATGAACGCAGTCCCTGTACTGACCAAGTTCCTCCGATTCAGGGAGGGACCGCGTGTCACACAGTGCCCTGTAAGCATGTTACGACCAAGTCCAAGGAGCTGGTTGGTGCGCCTTCTATCTATTGAGGGCCAAGTGAGCCTAGCGGTGGAGGAGGACTCCTCATTGATCCAGGATAGACCGACGTCTCGGAAGAATTGTCGCGCGATCAGCGGCTTGAAAGAGATAAGTGGCATTCCTAAGTTTATTGAAGAGGATTCCGGAAGTAGTACACCAGCACTGGCGAGCCCGTCGGCTCTACAGTTTCCCGGAATATCACAGATAAGTATTACACTAAAGCACCCAGAAAGAAGAACGACGAGCTAAAGAGAAAGGCATTGAGTCTTGTCTAAATGAACGTAGCGATTAGCTCAGTAGGAAGCCAGTTAAGCATTGCGAACAAGGCCTGAGTGGGGGTGGGGCGTAGAGCACCTGTGATACTCTGTCAAGGAGTTTGTATTGTATCCAGAGCAGTCCACCAGAAGACAACACTGTATAGGAGGTTGGGTTCGATGACTCCAGAATAGATCCAGCGCATGACCCTTGAGGAGAAGCTCAATAAACCAGACCACATTTTGTTCCCGGTTGAGAGAATTAAGAACCCTATCTATAGCGTCTGTCTTGAAATTTTTGAATGCACCTTCAATGTCTCGGAAAATGGCCAGAGTGTATTCTTTAAAGTGCAGGGACTTTTCCACCCGAGAGTTAAGGGAGTGCAATGCAGTCTCCACTGATTTCCCCCTCGTGTAGCCATGTTGGGATGAGGATAGATGTAATCGAGGCTCTAATATGAACATCAAGGAATCTTTCCAGTATTTTCAGAAGAAAGGAACAAAGGCTGAGTGGTCTATAGTCACTTGCCTTAGTGTGTGTCCGAATGGCATAATAGATCCTCTAAATATTTCTATAAAATTCGGAGAGAATGCTGACAAATAACACAAAAAATTTGTAAAAAGCATTCGTGGAATATTCTAAATTCTAATTCTAAGAGAATAGATTAAATTTATTCTTTTAGATGCCAACTTCAATGCTATACGCCTTATGATAAAATTTTCTATCAGGTAGCAAAACAAGGATGCCCTCCTTCAACTTAAGTTGTCACCATTGTGGCGTATAATTTAATGATATCGTAGAAAAGAAAAATCTGTTCAGAGAAAAAAGCAATTACGTACAGGGTTCCTTTTTAAGCACTTCCTGTCGTTAAATTTAAATAAAACGGACTGTGTGTGAGATATCATTGAAATTATTTTTTCGTTTTAAAGAACAATTAATGACTTTATAGCGCCCTCGCTGGGTGGAGCGTATCAGCAATGTCCAATTACACTCGACGTTGACGCATAAATCAGGCTGAATTTAACCGACAGCATGACTGATGTTGGCTTTGAAGAACACTGTAGTTTGCGACTTATTTGTATGTTATTGCAATTGATTTATTGCGGCCAACGTTTGAAGGCCGTTTAATTAGCCGAAATGGTGATATCAATTGGACGCCAAGAAGCTGCAATTTGACACCGTTTGGCTATTTTCTGTGGGGCGCTGTTAAAGAAAAGTGTTATGCTAACAAACCAGGGACAATTGAGCATTTGAAAGTCAAAATTGGTGATACCATTGTCGATATAAGATTCCATACACTCGAAAAAGTGTGCGAAAGTTGGCCCCATCCTATGAGGTACTGTGAGGCCAGCCGTTGCAGCCATATGAATGAAATAATATTCCATTTCTTACAGGAACAATTGTACTTCACAACAAAAACAAATTGGCAAAATTTCAGAACTTTTTTGTTTTGTTGCACTTGTAAAAATAACTTTTAATGGCCCACCCTTTATAATCAGAAGAATGACGCAAAAATAGAAGAGTTCAGGCTCTAAAACAAAATAAAGCATGTAATGGTGAATTTATTACAATATTTTTAGCACTCCTACAAACTTTTTTATATTTTTCTTATCACTCTATCAATACATTATTCCCAATTTCCTTTCAAAACTGAGCACAATTTTCTTTGAAAATCTTTAAGCAGAGGTCCCTCCAAATATCTCTTAAATGAATACAATTTTAATATTTCACTACAACATTAAAATGGCAAATTTATGAGAGGAAAACCAATTAATTAAAACTGTTTCTCTCATTAATTTATAATTTTCCAATTTCTTTTCGGATTACGCAACTGAATACGATTAAGCCATCCTCAGTTGGGATGTTTTTTTTTTATTTCGTTTTCATCTTATTTTCTTTTTAAACTCACGCATTTCCACATCACATTTATTTCAATTCAATTCGATTGATTTATGAATTCAATTGTATTTCTAGCATTTCTTGCACTTCTTGCATTTTTTTTTTATTTCCGTTTTATTTTCTTATAATTTTCCTTTTCTTATGAGTGAAAACCCACAGGATTTAAACTTCTGTTGTTTCTTTAATGTGGATAACATTCTTGGAACATGTTTATTGTAAGCCAAGGGATAATAAAATACGTATAAGAATATGCTTGCTTAAGCTAAAACCGCTTAAACGCATTACACGTATGTACATATGTATGTTTCCATTCAGTCGTGTTTACAAAGAAAACAATGCAAAAATAGTTGGAATAATCAGATTGTAAGAAGCATCTTAAAAACAAAAAAAACAAAATTTGGGATCGGTTCTACCCACATCTTTGGAACTCTACATTCTTAGACATTGCAACCGTTTAGCCAAGATTACGCCTTGATTTCTCACACTTTTAGAGCTTTTGTAGGCAGACCGGCAGACGACTACTGTTAAAGATATCAGAGCTGAAGTTTTAACTCTAAGCTCTCGTTTCGTACTAACCACTACACAACGTTAACCCCAACAATGCACTTCAACACAATATTATTGGTAAGGTTCTTTGCCTTTCACAATGGTGGTGGTTGCCTGCGGAAGCGAGTATTTCAATTCGATTGTAATTTCTTTAAATTTAACAACACATTTTAAAAGCTGTGCACCTTTTGCTGCAAAAACTTAATTTCCCAATTTTAAAACTTCACAACCTGCACTCATGTTTTTTATTATTACTCCACTATAAACGTTAATTTTTTTTCCATTTAAACATCAAACATGTTCCATCAGACAACTTCTAGAAACCTTGCAGTTGATTTGTTATTGTTATTTATAGTCTAATATGTAGTTTGATGGCTTATTAAATGCGAGTCTGTGGGTTCAAGCCGCAACTCTGACATCCAGAATAAAACGAAATTGAAAAAAATGTCAGTCTTCTGGAAAAACTCTAAGAGTAAATCAAATTGCCATGAAAAGTCTCTCAAAAATCTGTCGTTCGAAATTGACTTTAGACTGTAGGTCCCGCCACTCATGTATAAAATTAAAACACACAACATAAGTAGTGCGTAATCCTGACTGAAGGGTTGTAATTACCTATTACGTATGTATGTATTACATTTGCAGTCTTCTGCTGTGGTTCGGGTTCGGTTCAAACCCTTGTTTATAAAAATACATATAAAAATTCGTCAAAAATTAGAAAAAAAATCAGCAATTCTTTTTAATTTTTATTTTCAAAACGTCAGCCAGTTCTTGTTATCAGAAATCATCTTTAGTTCCGGAACGCGTTCCTGTCCAAAAAGGAAGTACCGGAACGACGTTCCGGAGCATTCCGGCTCGACAACACCACTGCCTACAACATTGATGTATAAGTACAAGTTGCAATGAGTATGAGTACAACGTTGACATCAAACTCATAACATTCGAAATATGTTTGATTCATACGCCTACTCATTCAGATTCATAAATTTAGAAAAATACTTATAATACTCATAAATGATTCGAGTGATTCGAATTATTCATCAAAATTTACAGTCTTAGTTGTTGTTGCATTTACAAAAAAAGAAGAAAGAAAGAGACAAAGACAGCAAACAAAGCAAACACACAACCCTCTAGTGAGTATTGTAATGTTCGTACGCGAATCATACTTATTTTGCGATTCTTGTCATGGAAAGTCGAAATCAACAACAACATCATACGTATTGTTAAGCATGAGTACGATGAGTACTTCAAACTTTGAATATGAGTAGTATGAGTATGATATTAAAATAAGTATGAATGCGTATAAGTATCAGAAATTATGAGCATGATTCGATTCTACTCATCTTTTTGAATACTCATTGCTAATCTCTGTTATGGCCTGAGATTAGATTGTGATGATGTATACACGGTTTAGTTGAACGACAACCACAAGAAATATTTTGCACTGACGAGAAAAAGGAAAGGCAGTGTCGGTAGGATAGGATAATTGGATTGAAATTTATACCAAAGGACTTTAAGAGTTTATCAGGGCTCTTAATTGGTTTAAGATTCCTACGGGTCTCCTGATGAACTGGTCAGTTGAGGTTAATGGCCTAGATTTTGAATTCATTAGGAGCTGTAGGAATAACCGACTTCTTTATGCTTAGGTTTCTTCGCAAGTATTGATAAAGTGCCGTGGTCTCTATTAGATCCATATTGGTTCTTAAAACGCATACATGGATTGCATAAGATTGAAAAAACTCTGCTGTCGCTTTTTGTACATCATATACGAGTGATACTCTAACTAATTCAAATCTGTCGAGACCCTCAATTATAAAAATTTACTCAGGATGAACGTATAAAATTAGACTGCAAAATATATTGAAAAAATGTTGCTGCAACCAAAGAGTCACGTTTGCATTTTGAATAAACATGCCCTCCACTTATTTAAGGAAATTCTTGAACTATAATTCGTAACAAGCATACCATAACAACCAAGTGTAGGGTAAAGGCAAAAAGGAAAAAGAATAAAAAATTATTATTTTGGAACAAAAGCTACAATAAAAAACAAACAAAAAGCAAAGCGAAACAGAACTCAAGTTAATGGATTAGAAAATCAATCAAATATAAATCATGTGAAACTTAAAAAGCAAAAAAATTTTATTCAATCAGAGAAACTCTCTGCAACAGCAGCAACAACTACAAAAAGCAAATCGCATAAAAAATTAAAGCAAAAACAAAAACAAAAAAAAACATACAAATACGGGAGCAACAATAAGGAGAAATAAAAACAAGTGGACTAGAGAAGCAGAGGAGAAACTATTAAAAAATGCATCAGAGTTTTCTGAGAAACAAAAAACAAAGAAATCGGAAGAATTTCCATGAAAAACAATAATAAAATAAATAAAATACAACAAAAAAGGAAATGAAAAAAATTTAAGACAACAAAAATAAACAATTTGAACAACAAAAATCACTCTTTTAAGAAAAAAAAAAGAAAATTCTAAAAAGTGGTTTCCAGCAAACAGCAATACATTCATGACAATATATGGGTAAAATACATAGATTCCCTCCTCCTTTTTTCCTATTCTGTTTTCTACTACTCACCATTGCCAGTGAGTGTATTTAATCTGTTATATGATCTGCCTCTGCCTGCTGCAATTTCGTTCATCATATTTTATTTTCTTGCAGAAATTCAAAATCCTCTTAAACAATTGTAAACGAAGTGCTGCTTAACCGAATTTTACGATTAAGGAAAGTGGATTGAGTATGTATAATCTTTAGAAAACAAATCAGTAAAAATGAAAAAAAGAATTAATATATTCGTCCAAAGAGTCCTTTATAGTACGAACACAAAAAAAACCCGGGAATTCTGAAAAAAACAAAACTTCCGTCACACTAAATCTTAAAGTCATTTCACACAGCCAGTTCTATTTAGTCAGAGTCCTACACCTCTGATGGCAGTATAAGGTTGTTAAGGAGCTTTTAATATTGTTACGTATGTATCTGGCTGACTCGCGATCAAAGTAAATGTAATGAACCGTTTGTAGGTATTATTTTTAAGTTTGATATGGAGAATATGAGGAACACAATATCGGATAATGTAGTCTCCCTGTAGAAAATGGACGAAAAGCTTAAGGCTATTGAAGACAATTCAATAACTAAAAACGTTCAATTGAAATTTTATCAGGATATTCAGTATCACTTAAATAAGAATTATTTTTAAAATTATTCAACTTCAGTACTTTTCTTAAATTTTTTTTTTTAATATTTTAGATGCCACTGAAAAATATCTGAAGGAGGAGAATCACTGTCTGACTAGGTAAGTAAGAGAGAAAAATTATATTTTTAATATAATTTAGCGAAAAAAAACTCCCACGTACAATGCCTTCATTTAAAACTTTTCTTGAATCACTTTAAGCAGCAATCAATCATATCCAAGTGCCTCATTAAGAATCCTCTGTATGGACCAGCATCATTTTTCGTCGTTTGTGATAACAGTGTAGTCGGTGGTGGTTGAACGGTTATTCAACGACGCATCAATGGCGCGGTGGATTTTTACCGCAATTGGTTAGAATACAAACACGGTTTCGGTGATATTGATGCTGAATTCTTTCTAGAACTCGAAAAATTGCACGTCTTAATCTTCACACTTAAGTCCCTTATAAGGGACTCTCGAATTTTCTACTATACCACTTCCGAAAATTAATTTCTATAATAATTTCTAAATAACAAGTATTATATGTTGTTACTGACATTCCAACGCAACAACATTTATTACATTGTGTTCAAATAATGCGATCTGAGTGTTGCGTTTTATGCAAAATGTGGAATATCAATTTGTAAAAAAACGAAAATTCCGAACTGAGTAAGAAAACCTAGAATATTTTAAATATGATGTGAATTATTATTAGTTTTTGTGTTTTATTTTATTATTTATAAGTATAATGACTCAATGGATGAAAAAAAATATGATAAAATGTAATAACACGCGCATAATGTGACCTTCAATGTAACGTCCCCTAAAAGGGACACTGCGCTCGTAGTGCAATTGTTAAACGATAATTGGGTAAAATTTTTTTTCATATATAGACCAACAATTTCCGAATTATTATTTAAGCTGGAAGACCTTAACGACAATGAGCTCAATGGCGTTCCAATTTATACAATTCCCCCACTAGATGGATCCGATACTGATCAAGATACCGATAAAAGTAATGATGAGCATGAAGAAAATCGTCTGTGCGGTTTCTGTAAGACTAGCTGTTTCCAAAGAACTTCTGTTCTTATGAAAAAAACAAACAACGAACGTTTGTCTGAAACCGATTGTCTTACAGAAACAGCATATCAATCATTTCGGCTTAAAATTATTATCTACAGCATGTGAGGTAGAACAGGATAATGATAAATGGGATCACAGTGACCGGACATTAAATTTAACGGACAATTTTATGATCCAGTTTGATATATATGTGGGAAAATTGTATAGTCCACTATCAAGACATTTAGTGTAGTTGATGATGAAGTATTTGATCACCTTTTAAAACCAATGTTCCACGTAATAAAGCATTCAACAATTTATAGGACAGAACTTGTTAAACGTATTTCAGGTATTTATAGATGCTTGTTAAATTACTGAGACACCTTTCGCCGATCGGAACAATACTTGAAGGGCGAACAGAAGAATAGCCTCTTCGCTCAATCCCGGTTATGAAAAAAGAGGAAAGGGCATCTGTAGATAATTCATTTAGAAATGATGGAAATATATTGCTCATACGTTGGAAGGATAATAATGTTGTCACAAATACAACAAATTTAATGTCAATTAAATGGTGCCAATGATTCGTCGAAAGTGGTTTTTCGATATAATATGGCATGGGAGATGTTAATACGATGGATCTATTAGTTGTAGTTTACCACTCGCGAATCAGACATAAGAAATGGGCGTGGCCTATATTTGCATATCTCTTTGACGCCTCTAAAGCTAATGCATGGCAGCTGCTAAAAAGTATCATCCAAATGATCTGACATGTGCGTCTCTTTACATTTTTCGTCGAAATCTTGCTACAAGAGGTTTGCGCATAAACAAATTGATGACATATACACGATATGATGGTAGAAACAACCTTACTGAATATTCTAAAATTGAAAAACGATGTGGATATTGCGGAAATGAAACAAATTTTATTTGCAACAAATATGAAAAAGGTTTTCATCCCTAAGAATTCCTTACAAGTTATCATAGGCCTAGTGTATCTAGTGCGCAGTGTCCCTTATAAGGGACGGTCTATAACTCCAAAACAATACATTTTTTTGAATGAAATGTTTTTTAGACGAATTAATCACATTATTTTTATTAATAATTAATGAGAATTATAGAAAGAGAACTTCCAAGGAACTTTATCCACTAATGGGTTAATTGGACTGAATCACTGAAGTATGTTCAAATGCTAATAAGACTTAGAAAATTGTAAACGAATTAAAAAATATAAAAAAGTGTTCAACATTAAAGCGCACATGTTAAACTATAAAAATAAAACAAAAAATAAGATGATAATCGATATTATTTTACTGATTCCATCTGATGATAGTGTTGCCCGAAACAAAAAAAGAAGATAAAATCGGGAAATATGAGTTGAGAATATGGGAATACTTTGTAGAAGCCTATCTGATGTTGACAGTTTTTCGTTTCTCTTTTCAGCTTGTCGTTGTCGTTGTGTCTTCATTCACTGTGTGTCTTAGTACCTTAAACATGAGGTCAAATCGATGTGGAAACAGTTGCTGTCCTACAAGCACTGATATTAGAAGGGAACTTCATGACAAATTCTGTTTGTAGAAAGTCTTGTTCTTTAAATTTTCAGATCAGTTGACTCAGTTGATCGTATTAATAGGTGTGGTGTTCAAAATTACTTTAAAAATTAAATTCAATTTAAAATTCATGTGTGATCCCTTCTCTGTAGACAGAATGCCCATAGTATTGTTCTCTTAACAATGGCGTACATAAATTATTCTATTCATGTGACTTTCATTTGAACATACTGTGGAAAACGCTGCTCTAAAATTAAAAATTAAAATCATTTTGAAGATTCAATGGAATTGCGAGAGTAACAGCAAAGGAAATCTATCTGTTGATGTTTCCATATAATAACGTTCCAAATATGATGGGCGTTTGTCGACACATTTAGAGTGTTCCTCAATAAGGCAGTGGCACAATTTATTGTAAACAAACTTTATAGAGGAATATCTCGAGTTCCCGTGCAGCCAAAAATAATAGAAAAAGCATTGGTGGCAACAGTCACAAGAGCAAATATAAGAGGGACAAATAAAACAACACCAGAGCAAATAGAAAAACAAACAAACAAACACTTGCAAATAAAAAGCAAAAAACAAGAAAAATGGAAAAAGCTTCAAAATAAAAAAACAAAATAAAAACAAAATAAAAACAAAAACAAAAAGCAAAAAAGAAGTCAAACAAACAGAATCAAAAATAAACAAAAATTAACCAAAATAAAAAAAGAAGCAAGAATTTGTAATGGAAATGAAGAAGAACGAACAACATGGCAATGAAATTGTTTTACAAGCCTGAAGCAAAAATAAAACTACTTACATCAGGACCACTGCTGCTGCTACGGCTACGGCTGAATAGCCCTGCAGTTAAAGGCATTTAAGGATGCTTGTTTAAAGGATACTTTTTTCCAAAAAAAAAAAAACAAAAAAATTAAACGCGTAAACGACTTGACTGTTAAGGCAGCTTTTTGGAAAAATAAAACACAACAGCAGAGCTGTTATTGAGAGTATAGCAGCAGCGGTTTTGTATTTTGTTGTTCCCGCTTCTATTCACAAATTCTGTTGAATATTGTTTGCCAGGTCGGTTGGTTGCATGAATGGATTCGGGGTTGATGGTTAAGTTGCCCTTAAACTAACTGACTGACTAAATGGCTGCCTGACTGCCTGTTTGCCTAACAGTCTGATTGATGTTTCAGTTGCTGGGGAGAGTTACGTTTTTCATTTAAATTTTTTTATTTATTCTTTTTTTTCTAAAGCAAACAATTATACAAGCAGAACTTTTTACAACTTTTTTTAACTTCAAAACTATTTTGGAATTTTTATTTCTACCAGAGTAAATAAATTGCGAGGTGGGACTAAAAAAAAAAGAAAAATAAAAAATTAAAAAATAAATTAAAAATATTTATTATAGAACTTGTACGAGTATTTAAAAAATAAACAAAAAATAATGCAACTTAAATAAAGCATTGCTATTCTGATATTTTTATTTCTGTTTACGGAAACGCATTTAAATGTTCATTTTTTAAAAAAAGGCATTTTTTTATACTCTAAACATGCAATCCAAAGAACAATTTCTAGAACAAAGTCTAGAAGAATCGCTCTATAGTATGTACAGCACATTATGTGTGGTCAAGCGATTACGAGCGGATACGATCTCCATGAGGCAACAAGTGCAGCAAAACAATTTCAGATTCGAATAGGACACCAATACACATATATTTTCATGGAGAGCTGTGAAAAATTTATTAATGAGACGGAAGTCAAGCATAAAAGTCGCCGTAGTCTAGTAGGTAGTGAGTTGGAGTTAGACGTAAGACCGCGGTTCAAACTCTAGGTCAGACAACTGGAATAACAGACATACATATTGGGCTTGAAAATGTTCCCATTCTAAACAAATATTTTTTAGGCCTACATTGTCTGATCAGAACGACGGTCATTATGCTCAGTCTGTTTCTGGATGTTCGGGTCCAAAATTCCATACTCAAAGGAATAACTTAAATTTGTTGGTTAGTGTTAGTAATCACTGGATTCACACTGCTATTCATAGTCGACATTATCCGCCTTAAAAACTCTATGTATGCCGTAGTCTAGTAGGTAGTATGTTGGCTTATTAGACGTAAGCCCACAGTTCAAACCTAAGGTCAGACATCAAAACGAAATATGAAAAAATATTTCTTCGGCGACTTCCTCTCAATAGATCTCCTAGAAAAACTCTAAGAGTAAATAAAATTGACATGCAAAGTTTCTCAAAAATCTATCGTTCGGAGTCGACTAAACTGTAGGTTTCACTACTCATGTATAAAATTAACACACACAACATAAGTGGTGTGAGAAGCTAGAGTTGTAATGACGAATTATGTGTGTATGTATGTATGAAAGTCAAGTCAACAAAATGTATGCTTTGAAGGAATAAATAGGAAAATAAATAGGAGTTAAACTTTAGCTGTTAGCTAGCTTAGTAAACTACTTATAGTGGAATAGATTGTTACACTCCATAGCAATCGTGCAGGTGACTATTTGCAATTAAAATTTCTTGTCGTTGTCTTAAACTATGCAGCATATTATGTGTCTTTGGTTTGGGTTTGAAGGATTAGGATTCAGAATTATTACAGAGTGATCAATTCTTTCTCATGATTTATAGTGAGAAGCACTAAAGTGCTCCGAGTACACTGCAAATGGAGAAAATTTTTGTAACTATTAGGATTTAAAATCTGAAAATGGTCATGCCAAGACTTACAGGCATCGGTTGTTCAACTTATTTATTTTATTTATTAATTAATTACAATGCAAATTATATCCGATTATTACGAGATGAGTAAGTAAGACAAGAGCCTCTGGTGGCAATCGAACCCAGGACCCTAATAGTTTAGCGCATTACCCACTAGACTACCAAGGCACTCAACGATTTTTAAATTAAAAAGAATTAAATTAACAGGATACGAATATATTTGAGTGGTCATAACAATTATTTTTGAAATACTGTAGCATAAATTATTATTAGCACACTAAAGACCCATACAGTACAATACAGTATTTTACATGCTTAAAGAAGTTTTTAAAAAAATTTTTGAAGCAGAAGTTATTCAGGAAGATATTGGCATCATTCCATATACAATTAGCATGTGACATTCATTTGAACCGATGTTCAATTGTTGGAAGGACTAAGAGAAAACGATTTATTTCGTTGAATAAAATAACTTGCCCAGTCAAAACTTATTTCCTAACGAAATAAAAAATTATGCCAGTCTATAATAGAAAAACTGTTTGTCGAAATTCCTACAAAACTTTATGTAAATGTTGTTCAAGCAGAGCTCATAGCAATTTTGAAGGCGGCACAATGCTTGGCAGGCACAATGCGTCACAGGATTTCTCCCCTTATTTACTTGGAAAGCCAGGCTGCGATTAAATCCCTAAAGAACGTAGTTTCAACATTATTCCGTGTTCATGACTACCGATCGTTTCTTCGAGAATTTTCAAACCTTTAAAAGGTAACTCTTATATGGATTCCAGGACACAAGGATATCGTTGGAAATTGCATTGCTGATGAGCTGGCCAGAGCCGGTTCAAGAGCTAGCATCGTTGACCAAGTTCTCAAATATAATTGAGATTGCGGCAATAGCAAGATTTATTTTGGACACGGAATCGTTTTCTATAGTACGGAATGGTTGATCCTCGGGAAGAATTAATTGTGGCATCAAAATGAGAAAGAGATTAGACACAGAAATATTTAGAAAAAAAAAATTTTATCGTCTTTAGGCCGGCAAAAACTTAAGCCAATATTATTTGAATGAATTATATTTAAAATGTCACCGAAAAAAATTATAAAAAGAATTAATTTGATAAACTCGTGAATTGTGAATATAAAACATTGTCAATGCAAGGCTCTGTTGCGCTCAGATATTTTGGCGACTGAAGGGCATATTTTGTTCAAATAAATATTTTAATCATTTTTTTTAGAATTCTGAACATAGAATGTATGTAAGTGAACTATTTGGACATCCCTTACTTTAAAAGTAATCGCATAACGTAATTAATTTAAATTAAACAACAAAAAAAACTATAAAAAGAGCTTACCCAGCATACATTTATGAATTTTTCAAAGCACTTACCTAAAACGAAATAGAAAAAGAAATAAATATAAAAATATTGTAGTAAAATTGTAAAAAAAAAAATCGATTGGCAATCAAACCGACAATAAATAGAAAAATTGAAATTTTTTATATTTTTAATAGGCAATTGCAATTAGGTTGTCATTTATAATCGAATTAATAAGCATAATTTTTCATATTGCATCACAATAAGAACTGTGCGATTTATCATATCTATTAATTGATTATGATCTGTAGTCTGTAGTAAGTATGATGGTAGTCGCCATAGTCTAGTAGATAGTGTGTTGATTTATTAGACGTTAGGCCACGGTTTAAACCCCAGGTCTAACATCTCCAAGAAAACGATATATGAAAAATTATTTATTCGGCAACAGACTTCTGCAAAAACTCCCAGAGTAAATAAAATTTCCATGAAAAGTTTCTCAAAAATCTGTAGTTCGGAGCCGTCTTTAAACTGTAGGTATAAAATTAATACACACAACATAAGTGGTGTGTAAAGCTAGGTCGTAAACGTGAATAGACTATCGAAATACACCCATTTGATAAAATGGAAACAGGGACATAAATAACCCTTATTTAAGGCTGTTGCCAGTTTACCTTATAGTGTTTTAGTAGCATATAGTGTATATGAAAGACAGCTCTTCAAGGTTTTACCGGCTTCAATGCGTATAAAACCCAATTAAATTAAAACCCGATATGGATTAAGGCTGCTGCTTGTGATTCTTACGGCATGAATGGCCCTCAAACTTTTGCAATTAATTAATTGCTAATGGCTCTACGATAGAGCCTTATCTACAGTGTGAAATCAAAAGAATACGAAACAACGCTTGAATTACACTTTTTTTTTGCTTTATTAGAACAAAATTCATTATTTTCGAATCAAAAACAAAACTCTGTTATTTACACTACAATTGTTAACATTTTTATCTTTTTGAAATGTATTCAATCTCGATTACTATGTAATTAATTAATTAATTAACAAGCATGGCTCTTGCCGCGCAGTAACCATGTTTCTTAAAAGACAAGGAAGTAAATTTTTGTATTAAATATACACACACTTACATACATAATACATGATGACTTTAATCAAAACAATCATTGTTTGACATCATTGTTTGACGTTTTCAAGTAATATTAATCCCTCGCTTTGGTTAATTGCTTAAGATATGTATGTATGAGCATTTTATCTACGGTACTACCTCATTTTGTATTCGTTTCTCTTGCATTTACAGGATGTGTTTTAGGGATATTTCGCCATTAAAAACAAAAGAAAACTCAATGACTGTTGGCAAAGAAAATAGGCAACAGCGTGGCCTCCCTGTCAGTAAATGCCAACAGAATTTTATTCTTCCTTTTCTTGAAATTCAGAAAACAAATCATTTTTTGAGTCTTTTGTTACAAAAGGATTTTATGTTTTTACTTTTATGTCTACAAATATTGCTTTTATTTTGTTAAAAAAAATAATAATAAAAGAAATCAACAATAACAACAAACACAACAAAAAAAGAAAAATTTGTTTCTTTTCTTTTAAGTGATACTGGGAGTGAGGACCAGAATAATGACAAAAAATTATAACGACTACAGAGGGGAATGAGAGGTTATATTATATTGCAAGGAATAATAATACATACAGAGATAAATGGTTGTGAAAAGAACATTCGTGGTATACTTAAGAGAAAGTCCTTTTCGGGACGGAAGAAGGCCTATTTCACAAGAAAAGGCAACAAATATTCTGAAAAACTAAGCGATTACATACAATAATTTCTAATGTTTAAAAAAAAAGGATGTCAAAATATGTGCTGAACTGAGTACTGAAACATCGTTTAAAAACCCGGACTCTTTGGTAGCTAAAGAACCGTAAACACGTCCATATGACCTGTGTTTACTTTTGATAAGCTGCACAATCAATCGATAAATTTTTTTCTCAGTGCACCACAGCTGAAATCCATTACATCCAATGATTTCCAAAATTGCTTTGTGCTGTAATAGCTTTCAATTTTATTCCAGAATCCACTTGAGTTTCCAATTGTTGTTATAGATCCCATCAGACGAGTTCAGGTTAAACTCAGGGGTACCGCAAGGCTCTGTTGTATCTTTAACTAAATTTTTTTCATTAATAATCTTCTTTCTTTGCAGATGAAAGAATTATTTGTCATTCATATTCTTTTAATAGTGAAGTCGCCGTAGTCTAGTAGGTAGTGTGTTGGCTTATTAGACGTGAGGCCTCGGTTCAAACCCCAGGTTAGGCATCTCCAACGGAACGAAATATGAAAAAATATTTCTTCGGCGACTTCTCAGCAGATTTGTGGCAAAAACTCTGAGAGTAAATCAAATTGCCATGAAAAGTTTCTTAAAAATCTGTTGTTCGAAGTCGATTTTAAACTGTAGGTCCCGCCACTCATGTACATATAAAAATTAACACACACAACATAAGTGGTGTGAGAAACTAGGTTGTAATCCTGACTAAAGGGTTGTAATGACCAATTCTGTATGTATTCTTTTAATAGCAAGCCGAGCACTCTGACACACAAGTTCACCAATAATATTGAATTATCTGTAGCTATACATATATAATTGGTCATAACAACCCTTCAGTGAGGATTACTACCTAACTTCTGTTTAGCCATGGTTGGTGTCTCAGAAGCTCTGGGCATAAAAATTCAGTGTGATGTTCGCTGGAACCAGCACATTATGCAGCATATTTTATATGAGAGTCGGTTTTTTAAGACGGTGACTGGTTATACATACATACACACATAATTGATCATGACAGCAATTTAGCCAAGATTACAACCTAGCTTCTCGCACCACTTATGTTGTGTGTGTTAATTTTATACATGAGTGGCGAGACCTACAGTTTTAAATTAGATTCCGAAAGACAGATTTTTGAGAAACTTTTCATGGCAATTTTATTCACTCTCAGAGTTTTTGTCGCAAATCTGCAAAGAGAAAGTCACCGAAGAAATATTTTTTGTATTTTGTTTTGTTCGAAATATCTGACCTGGGGTTAGTACTAGACTACGGCGGGTACAATCGGTGATATACTACCGGAAATATGAGAAGAAATTAATGAACTATCTCATAAGGATTCACTGCATCAAGCAATCTAAAGACGGACATGCTATGGAACTGAGAAATGGATAATCCTTTAATGTGGACATATTAATTTCGATTGAAAATAATGAGAGAGAGCCATCGTTATCTTCTGATTAATATTTCCTCTATGTCAACCCAAATAATTACGATTAAAATTAAAAGTCATTCTGCTTTTCGAAATACTTTATAAAACGTACATTTTAGTAGTAAAATAACCCACATATTTATGAATGTTTCTGTTTCTATAAACTGCAATTATAGTTGATGGTCTCTCAATCACTCTAGGTATGTGTACGATTTCTGTGTGTGTGTGTGTGTGCATAAAATGCATTTTAAGCAAATTCCTTTTGCACTTCGTCTTACAATACAATCGTAAAACTGTACACATAATACACCTACACTTGCATACAATGAGAATGAAACTTTGTTCTGTTCCTATGTATGTAGTTCTCACGTTTTCACTCATAACAACATAACAATGCTTTAACACATGCATAATACTCATGCATTTGTGTGCATTTGTGTAAAGACACAATACTTATACATCCACAGACATGTCATCAGAATTCCCCCAGAAATATGAAAATATCGTAAATTTCTGCAGTTTTTCGCTTTTCTTGTTTTGGCAATGAAAACAGTGCAGATATGTTGTTTCTTTGCATTCTTTTCGTATTCCATTCTTAGGGTATTCGTAAGTGTGTAAAGTAAAATGCTGGAAGTGCTTAAAATTAAAATTATTATGCAATGTGCCAACAAAAAAAAAGAGAATAAAAATTATTTTGTAAATAATTTCAAGATTTTATTTTTAAATATGAAATGCAGGAAATATGTGTTTCAAGGATGTGAAAACTGTAATAAAATGGCAGACATTTTTAAGACAAAATTTTTGTTTCGTTTTAGTTTTTTTTCTTTAATTTTTTTTTCGCTGTTTTATGGTATAAGGGCAGCATATTTTTAAAGTACGGATATGTTATTTTCTTAAAAGCATTTGTAATGGAAACAGTGATGGAAATACTTCATGTGGCAGGAATATTCAGTTAGAAATTCTATACGAAAGAATATTTAAAGCATTTAAAAAAAAATATTGAGCCCTTTAGAGCACATTAAATTGGAGAATTCGGAAAAATAAATCCATCAACGATAATATCAAATAATATGAAAGAAATTTCAGAATCTTTTTCATTCCTTTTCTTACAGATTATGGATCTTCTCTTAAAATCATTCTCTTACATTCGAATGAAATTCGGGTCAGCTTTTCGTCTGAGGCTATGTAATCATGCAAGCTCACAATATTGCAGTGAAGTTACATGCAATTATCCTGAGTTTCTTGCTGTTAGATTTACTCCCTGTTAATAAACATGAATTTTATAGGTTTTTAAGAAACAAACCCAGACTTCTTGCGGTTGGCAGGCATTCACTGCAAATATATGCACCCCGTTTAACTATTTCTCACTTCTCTAACAGAAATTGCTGTCTTTTACAGTATATCATGTGATGTTATGTGCCTGCGGATTCCATGTATAATTATATCCTTGCGAGAATATGCGTCGTTACTATTGTCTACATGCTTAACGCCATGTTCGATGATTATGGCACGGATAATTGAATGATGAGCGATTTTGGTATTAAACTTCATCAAGCCGACTTCGAAGTCTATGCTTTGGAAAATAACAAAGAATAGAAAAGACCTAGTCTTTCACACCAGTAATGTTATGTGTGTAAATTTTATACATTGGTGGCGGGACCTACAGTTTCAAGTCGACTCCGAACGACAGATTTTTGAGAAATTTTTCACGGCATTTTTATTTACTCTCGAGGGTTTATGCCAGAAATCTGCTGAGAGGAAATCACCGAAGAAATATTTTTTTTTCTTATTTTCGTTTTGATGTCAACGCAATTAACTGCAAAAAATATGATTTCGTAGTTACGATTAATGCTAGTGCAACAACCATTTAATGTTGATTTTTGGAATAAAATCCTCCTTAGCGATACAATTCACTTCTCACGTGGTAGAGCTACACGGGACTCAGACAACCTAGAACTTACTTACTTACTTAGTTCGTCTTAGCAAACCTTTATTAAGGATTTATATTTATTGGTTGTCACGTTGGTACATTCAAGTCTGTTATTCATCTGTTATTTTTTTTCGATATTCCACCACAATGCATTGCATGAATAGGAGTTATCTCCTGAGTGTTGATCCAAAAAAAAAATAATGCACGACGTATATAAATAATATCAACTAGACCCTATAATAAACCTATTCATAGCAATTTTATTTACTCTCAAAATTTTTTGGCAGAAGATAGCTGAGAGAAAGTCGTCGAAGAAATATTTTTTTATATTTCATTTTGTGCAAGATCTCTGAGCTTGAATTTGATCACCGGATCTCACGTCTAATAACCTAATACGCTACCTACTAGAATACGGCGATTTCAGAGAAGCCATTGACTTCAGAAAAAGGGATTGCTTTGTGCGCTATGGCCATATGATAAACTACATTTTTTGGGCTGCAACTGAAGATTTTGAATTGGAATGTGTGTAGTTTCAACAACACGGTGTCAGAACCCACACAAAACAATTTCGGCTGTATTGAATTACTAGATTCCAAAAAGAATAATTTCGCATTTTGCTGAATCCAATTGACCACTAAGATCATATGATTTAGGCAGTTTAACTCATTATTTGTGGAACTACCGTGTGTTAAAGACTGTCTCAGCGAAGATAATCAGTATCAGCCAATATTCGTCAAGTTCCTGCCATGGTACGGTGCTAAATGTACCATAAAAGGATCGCAGCAGTCGAACCAATTCTGGGGCAGTAATTTAAATTTATTTGCAACAGAATGGCAAGATCTAGCATTAGGAATACAAGTCTAATCCACATCATAACTTTATGAGTGTTTTACTTTTGAAAATGAAAATGGCATTACCATTGAGATAGTACAGTGTTTAAAGAAAACACTGGGTGCCATATAATCATGTAATTTTTTTTAATTAATCCCTCAATAATAACACGGTGCAACAGTCAAAATACATCCAGCTAATGACATAGTGTAGGTTGTCAGTTTTGTCGAGTAGAACTCAAAAATCCAAATTTTTTTGAAAAGGGGACAGATGAGCCTTTAAAATGGTATATATAAACATATGGTTCAAACTTACATGTTATGAGTTTTGATCGGGTAGGATTGGAAAATATTATTTTTTTTCTAATTTTTTTTGAAGTTTAGCTATTCTTAATTGCAAAATTTAATTAAAAAATATTAAATAAGTGATGACATTCTGGAAGTTCAATATCGTGTGAAGAGATTGACGCTTTTTTGGATCAAAACGAACAAAAATTACCGTAGTTATTATTTAAATAGTCTAACAGTCGTGTTATATTTTTTATATATGTCATCTTATCAAATCCACTTTCAGTTCAAAAATTCTAAAAAGTTTTGATGGATCTTGACAGTTTATCGCAAAATGTGTCAATTTACGTTTGCACGACTACCAGAAATCGGATAATATTTGTTTTTTTTTTGCAAATATTATTATTTTGCTTTGTGCAAATATTGTCCAACTTCGGTGGTCGCTCAAACGTGAAATTGAGACTTTTTGCGATAAACAATCAAGATCCATCAAAACTTTTTAGAATTTTTGAACTAAAAGTTCATTTGAAAAAAATATACATATGAAAAATATAAGTCGACTGTTAGACTCTATAAATAATAACTACAGTAATTTTTGTGTGATATAACCAAAGGAGATGTCAATTTATTCACAAGATAATGCATTTTCAGAATGTCATCACTTATTTCATATTTTATAATTAAAGTTTACTACTATGAACGGACAAACTTGAAAAAATATGAAAAAATTCGCGT
This sequence comes from Sarcophaga carnaria, assembly GCA_958299815.1. NCBI lineage: Eukaryota > Metazoa > Arthropoda > Insecta > Diptera > Sarcophagidae > Sarcophaga > Sarcophaga carnaria. Next base: position 44,599,815 of record OY283150.1, read on the forward strand.
TTGTCAAGTTTATCTTATCAAACCCCAGAGCATATTAAGTCAAATAATATACGTATGTATATCATTTTAAAGGCCCATCCCTCTCCTTGCTAATAAGGTATAAATTTTGGACATCGGTTGGGAAATGCTTGTGTAATAAATAAATTTGTGCGTAAAGTCAAAAAAACAGTTTTTGTCAAATAAAAAAGGTTTGGAGGGTTTAAGAAATATAAAAAAAAATATTTTTGAGTACTATGTCATTAGCTGGGTGTATTTAATTTTTTTATTTTGTCGCATCATTTAAAAACATAAAGAAACAAAAACACTACTTTCACGAAATATGGACAAAAAATAAACGGATTTAACTCTTCATTATGATTGTTATTTTGAAATTTTTCTATTTTATGGGTATTAATTCTATTCTAGTAATTCAAATTAAATGTCGCTTTAAATTTAAAGAGGATGTAATGAAAATGTCAGCAATTATTAACAACAAAAACAGAGTTTTAAATGAGTCTCTTCACGTCAAAGTTTCATTTTTCACAACCTCTGGTGGTGGTGATGATGGCAAAGGATAATTTTATGCTGTGGGAACTACGCCCTGTTTGCTTTATGATTCATATAAAGTTCTGTAATTTACTCGAATTAATTATTATTTGATTTATGAAAAAAGGAACATACTAGAAATCTATTTAATATGACTCTCAAAAGAAATTTAAAACCATTGTATTTAGTGGTTAATTTCTCTCAAAAAAAAAAAAATTAAATTCAAAAGGGAAAAAAAGTAATTGAATACTCTTTAGTGAATAGTAAATTTAAATATAAAATATTATTAATGGATTAATTTTTCATTTAATTAGATGCTATTAAATTTAGCGACAAACGAAAAAAAACGAAAGAGAATAAAAATATTTCATTCTGCAATTTTCAATCGGCAAAGAAGATATGAAAATACCCTGCTGCCTTGCAGTCTTTTGTAGCCATTTTTATTTGCAAATTCGTTTCATAACATCAGTACCACACCACCACGGGACTGTATGGCGCTGTAAATTCATTCATTTCTATTCAAAAATATAAAAAGTAGTTCTAGAATATTGATAGTTGGCCCCGACTATTAAGAAAAAAGACATCCAATACAAATTTAATTTTTTTTTTTTCGAAAAAAAAAATTCCTATTTCAATAGAAGTCTTCAAAACTGGTATATGTACACACTTTTAGAACAAACCAAACATGTGTGGCCACTCACTAGGCCTACCATCTATGCAATTAAAATCGAATTTTCGAATAAAATGCTTTAAATCATCATGGCTAGAGACCTGTTACTTCCGAGAGTATAAACATAACCATAGTTTTGAAACAGAAGATTTAACGAATGGATGAGTCAAGGAATTTATTTATCTTGGCTTCGCCGTTACCACCAAAAATTATTTCAGTCTGGAGATCAAGCGCAGGATCACTCTTCCCAACAAGTGTTACTATAGTCTCAATAGGCAATTGAGTAGCAGAGACCATTCTCGTACGACAAAACTAATACTGTACAATACGCTCATCCTACCCGAGCTTCTTTGTGGCACAGAGGCATGGACCCTATTAAGCACTAATGCAGCAGCCTTTAGAGCATTCGAGTCCTACGTAAGATCTTCGGTCCAGTTGGAGTAGGCAATGATTTCCGCATCCGATCCAATAGTCAGCTGTATGAGCTCCTTAACGACATAGACGTTAAGCAGCGTATTAATATCCGGCGGCAACGCTGGCTCTGCCATGTCGTTCGCAGAGGGGGAGGATGTTTCGGCGAGACGGGTATTTGATGCGGGGATCTGCGGAAGTCGGCGAAGAGGACGACCTTGTATGCGTTGGAAGGAGCAAATCGAGTAAGCCCTGTCATCGATTGGTGTGACCAACTGGTGTAGGCGTGCAAAAAGCAGAGGCGCCTGGAAGAATGTGTTGCGGCAGGGCGAAATTCGTTAATCGGGTTGTTAATGGACAATTAAGTAAGTATGTAAGTAAGTAAATACGAATACAAAAATCGACGAGTATTTGCATTACTGCCCTAAATCTATTTAGACTATCCATGTAATGTCTCCTTCGACCCAACATACATACATAATTGGTCATAACAAGTCAATTCAATTTGGACAGTCTGGATTACAACCTAGCTTCTCATACCACTTGGGTTAAGTATGTTCATTTTATCCATAACTGACGGGACCTTCAGTATAGAATCAAGTCCGAACGACAGATTTTTGAGAAGCTTTTTCATGGCAGAGTTCTTGTCAGAAATCTGCTGAAATAATTTTTTTTTATTTTTCGTTTTGTTAGAGACGCCTGCCCTGGGGGTGGGGGTTTGAACCGTGGCCTCACATCTAATAAGCCAACACACTACTACCAACACAAACTTCAGGATGACCAATTAGACAACTAAGTAAGTAATGTAGCCGCCGTAGTCTAGTACGTAGTGTGTTGGCTTATTAGACGTAAGACCAGAGTTTAAATCCCAGGTCAGACATCAAAACGAAAATATGAAAAAATATTTCTTCGGTGACTGCTCCTCAGCAGATATCTGGCAAAAACTCTGAGAGTAAATATAATTGCCTTGAAAACTTTCTCAAAAATCGTTGTCCGGAGTCGACTTTAAACTGTAGGTCCCGCCACTCATGTATAAAATTAACACACACAACATAAGTGGTGTGAGAAGAAAGGTTGTAATACTGACTGAAGCGTTGTAATGGTCAATTATGTATGAATGTATGTATGTTCGTCTTGGTAAAGGTGCCCGCCTTTGGGAAATGGTAATTATTTTAACGATAACTTTATTAATAATAGAAAACAGATTACTACCCAAGAGTAATAGAGCTAAAGATTACGTCATGTCCATGATTTCCCATCAGATAACTTATTTTCTGTTTTATTTATTATTTTGAAAATTACGGTTTTTAATAGGATTGCAAAGTGATTATTCTGGGTATTGCGAAATTTATCAATAAATCAAGAGGTCCAATTGTAGCCAGAATTTATTTAAAAATCCATCAATTTGCTACACACAAATTTCAAATGGATTTTATTGTTATTCGTGCGGACGTATGTATATGCCATAGCAGTATGTATCACAGGCATTAAACAATTTTCAGAGAAATAATTTTTATTTTATTTTCAATCGAATTCCAGTTTGAATGACTGAAATACCGATTGAATTACTTTGGTAGCATGTAACGGAAACTATACATAAATCATTTTTTTTTTTTCATTTTAAATACTTGCAATTTGATTTATTTCACAATAATAATTTATGTTTATTAAATAATTAAAATTTATAATAAATTTAACAAGAATAACAAAAAAAAGAAAAATGTAAATGCTGTAAATATTTACAAAAGGCCATAAATGAAATTATTTCATAAACTATTGCTCTTTTAAGGGATTATGTTTACAAAAAAAGGACATACGAAGGAGTATCACCAACGAAACACCACAGGCATGGCAGTCACAATGTAAAAAAAATATAATTTTTTATGTCGAATTGCATCACACTTCTTCGCCATATTCTGCTCTCATAATTTGATTGTGTTGTATATGACGAGGCTGTATAACCATGAACATGTAAAATCTCAAATACAATTCACACCTTTTATTGTCGTGACTGAACACTGCGACCGTACGATTTATTGTACTCATACATAAATACATACATACATTATTGGTCATTACAACCCTTCAGTCAGGATTACGACCAGGCTTCTCATACCATTCATGTTGTGTGCATTAATTTTATACGTGAATGGCGGGGCCTACAGTTTAACGTCGACTCCGAACGACAGATGTTTGAGAGACTTGTTCATGACAGGTTTATTTACTCTCAGAGTTTTTGCCAGAAATCTTCTGAGAGAAAGTAGCCGAAGAAATATTTTTTTTTCATATTTCGTTTTGATACCTGTCCTGGGATATGAACCCAGGCTTTACGTCTAATAAGTCAACATACTGCCTACTAGACTACGGCGACTTCAACTACTAGATATTGTACTGATATTGGCGAAGATCTACCGATAGATATATTGGCGTATGAGATAGGTCGGATATACTTTCGCCGTCTTAAGCATCCAGAACAAGCTTCAACTATAACAGCAGAGGAATGAGGGACTTCCATATGCAAATGGAAGAACAGATTAAAAGGTGATGGACATTTTATCTTGCCCTTAATATTACCACTTGATTGGAGAACAAATATTTCGAGCTGAACCTTTACGTGTCCCAGTTACTAGCTGTCCATAGATGCTTCACAAAATATTTGTACAGATTTGGTCATAATAGTTCCTTTATGTACCCAAACTGTGTGGATATTCTAGTAAATTGCCCAAAATGTAGAGGGCATGGATCATCGAGTTACGAGCTAAATTAGATAATCTGTTAAATTCTGAAAATCTGAGCAGTCAGTACAGTTAGCACATGACTGAAGTTATGCTGGAAGTCCGAAGGTTGGCGACACAAAGGCCGACTTTAATATGAGATAATTTTAATAATTTTAAAGCTAACCAGGCCTTCGCAAAGTAAATGGAACAAAAGTGTCTTTTGAAGATTACCAACTCCGGGTCAAAACAAACAAAAAAAAATTCTGAAAAGTTCTGGCCTCATCATTTTAGAACTTACTGACAAGCCTTAACTAACCTGTTTGGCATTTAACACATTCGAAAGAAAATTTTGCCGAAAACCATCGAGTAACTCAGAGAAGTCGCCGTAGTCTATTAGGTAGCATGTTGACTTATTAGACGTAAAGCCAGGGTTCGAGCCCCAGACCAGACATCAAAACAAAATACAAAAATTATTTCTTCGGCGACTTCCTCTCAGCAGATTTCTGGCAAAAACTCTGAGAGTAAATAAAAAATTGCCATGAGAAGTTTTTAAAAAATCTGTCGTTCGGAGTCGACTTTACACTGTAGGTCCCGCCACTCATGTATACAAATTAACACACACAACATAAGTGGTGTGAGAAACTAGGTCGTAATCATGACTGATGGGTTGTAATGACCAATTATGTATGTATGCATCGAGTAACTCCGTTATCAAAAAAAGAGAGAGTACACAATGAGTGAAGACTGCTTTGCGCCAGACTTGAACAAAGTATCTCCGCAAGCCTGCTCTTTACATGACCTGTGAGAAAGACAACGATAGCGATGTGCATAAGATTTTTTTAGTTGATTCTTTTCTGTCCAATTTACACCCCACGAACGTAGTAAATTTAAATTAAATTGTTTTTTTAACACAATTGGTTGATAGTCCTGTGAACTCCTTTTGTTTTATAAAATTTCTTCTGTAATTTCATACTTTTGCAGGACTTCATTACACATTTACGTACATTAACCAAAAAAAAAAATGGATTTGAGCTAGAAAAAAAAATTGGTATTCATTCATTCGTTATTTCGAAAATTCTGTTCTTAGCTATGTTTTATACGAAACGCTTTTGGATTTTTTTTTTTAATTTTAAACAATTTTTTTCTTTCAGTATCTTTTGTTGCAACCCGTTGTTTCATTCAGCACGTTTGGTTCAGTATATCCGTTGTTTAGTTTTCTAAACTCAAGCGAATGACACAACAGGATTGAATGAAAATATTTGCTGAACGAAAACAAAACATTGTGAAAAGTTTTCAATGACATACTGGCGTGTACATTTGCAGTCGTGTAAGCGTCAATGAGTCACTTTGGCTTTAATATCCTCTGCACTACTACTGTGTAATCCCTAAAACTGACATTTTTTTTACGTGTGCTGACTCTGTCTGACGCTGTTGACGCGTTGTTGTCGAACGCATAGTGGTTGTGTCGTTAGACATGTTTTAGTATTTAAGTTATTGTCGTCATTATTGTCGTGCAGTCATTATTGTTGTCATCATATTTATCATTACAATTGAATTTTTAATTCAATTATCCGGCCGTCCATCCATTGGTTTATAATTTCAATCAGAAAATAATGAAATTCAGAAAAAACACAAAGAAGAAAAAAACAACAGCAACAGCAAAAATTATAAATTCTAAATGCACATCATCTCAACACGACTGTGATGTCTTGCATACAAAATTAAAAAAAAAAAGCAAAAAAATATTAAAAACAAAAAAACAAAACCAGAAATAAATTCAATTTATTTTTACTGCTATTTGTGGAGTAATAATCTGAAAATCCTCTAATACAGAAATTTATTGTGTATTTAAAATTTTTTAAAAATTCCAATACAAAATAATCTGTAATTGAATTATTTTCTGCGTAAATAAAGCAGCTTAGAAAATTAAATAAGTCGGTATGCAACAAAAAAATAATTATTTAAAAATAATGCCATCAATAGCCGTAAAATATAAACGCAAGAGGGGGAGATACTAATAATAAAGCCTATAAACCCAATCGTAGATCATCTAGTCGAAAACAAAGCTTTGCAAGACCATCATATTCGAACAGGAAATGTGTAATCTGGCGAGAGTTTTACCAATGCATACAGATCAGAGCCATGAGTATTCAAAAAGATGAGTAGAATCGAATCATACTCATAATTTCTGATGTTTATACGCATTCATACTTATTTTAATATCATACTCATACTACTTATATTCAAAGTTTAAAGTACTCATCGTACTCATACTTAACAATACGTATGATGTTGTTGATTTCGACCCTCCATGACTCAACATTCACATTCAAGAATCACAAAATAAGTATGGCTCGCGTGCGAACACTACAGTACTCACTAGAAGGTTGTGTGTTTGCTTTGCTTGCTGTCTTTGTCTTTCTCTTTTTTCTTTTTTTGTAAATGCAACAACAACTAAGACTGTAAATTTTGAAGAATAATTCGAATCACTAGAATCATTTATGAGTATTATAAGTATTTTTCTAAAGTTATGAATATGAATGAGTAGGCATATGAATCAAACATATTTCGAATGGTATGAGTTCGATGTCTACGTTGTACTCATACTCATTGTACTCATACTTATAAAGTAACGTTGTACTGAGTAGGAATGAATCAGAGTAGTTAAATTTCAATATTGTTGACTCACTTACATATATTCAATATTTCATGAGAGCTTATGAGTAGCACAAAAAACGATTCATTGCTGATCTCTGATACAGATACAGATATATACAGAATTATATAATTGCTATGAAACAAGTTGGTAAAACCTCGTTCCTATTCAAAGATCCAGAACAAGTATGGGTTTTATCTTACAACTCTTCAGTCCGGATTACGACCGAGCTTCGCACACCACCCATGTTGAGTGGTTTAATTTTTATGCATAAGTGGCGGGACCCACAATTTAAAGTCGACTTCGAACGACAGTTTTTTTGAGAAACTTTTCTTGGCAATTTTTTTCCTTTCAGAGTTTTTGCCAGAAGACGGCTGAGAGTAAGTCGGCGACGAAATACATTTTCATATTTTGTATTGCTTGAGACCTACGACCTTTCGACACACTACCCACTAGACTACAGCGCCTATATTGTTTTGTCAGCGGTCTGATATTGTCATTGTCCTTCTCATTACAATAAAAGCCAACATGCGAACAAAAATCGGAAATTTCTTAAGTATTTTTGAGGAACTCCAATATACCAGGTATAGACAACATTTTCGTCAATGGCGCCTATGTCAAACAGTCAATCTGATTTTCAAGAAATATACTAAAATCAACCTCGTTAATATTTGAAAACGTAAATTAACAATTTATCGTAGCGTTATGTGGTAACGTAATGTAGTGGTATTCGATATTTGGATTCAGACTCTGACTACTCAAATACCATACATCAGTCATGCTTAGGGATTATATATAAATTTTGACAAGAATATCGTAATCCCATAATAGATGATAGTTAAGCTGTTGGAAGCGCGATTACACAATGTCCCAATGAGGATAAATATCTGATTGTTGTGGTCCTAAATTATATTTCGGCAGCAGATTCAAGGATATGTTTCTTAAAGGCAGAAAACGAGCTTCAGTTGAGATTTGTATACATCCCATGTGTAGTGTCCCATGTGTAGTGTCTAATGTACACAAGGATCTTTGTACCAATGAACAAATGGCCAAGTATCATTCAAGGTGAGATTTATGCAATTTCAGTGTGCTCTGAGATAAACCTACAGAGAGGTTTATTTCAGTGTGCTCTGAGACAAACCTACAGAGAGGTTTCAAACGTACACACATTATTATATTTTACTGCAGGCAAGTAGCACTAAAAGCTCTACTTTTTTATTCAATGGAATCTCAACTGCTCAGAATGATCTAAAGATCCATATTTTGTTCCAGAGTACAATGGACTAATTAACTCAGCAGGAATCTCCATTGAAAACACTCTCTTAGAAACCTGAATTCAGAGGGCTCTCGATCAGATGCGTAAGGTCAAAAATGAGGAGAATGCAAGTTATTTTATTCAACAAATAACAGATTTTGTTACTCAAAGCAGTGGTTTGATTTGTATTTCATATTGTTAAGAAAATGGAAATAGTGTTACATCGTTTAACATTAAAATGATAAACAAAAGCTACAAAAACAAAAACAATAGAATTGTTTGCATGATAAACAAGTTAACAAACAGGCAACAACAACATTACAAAGACAAACGTAAACAAAATACACAAACAACAATAAAGTAAACAACATGTTTACATTAATAGAGATTTCGCGAAGGCAAAGTCATTCTCCTTCAAGAGTCTTCAGCAGACTGTTTACCCTGCGATATAAAAGGCAAGACAAAGCAGGCAACGGAGTCAGTAAAAATTCAGTCAGTCTTGTGTGAAGACACGTTGCGTGTGAAGAGAATAATCGTGTTTTGAATATCTACGTTATAAAGATCAAACGAACAATAGTTAGTGTGTACGCGAAAGAGTGTAAAGAAGAGTAGCAAACAAAGCAAATTGTTGTTGTTTACATTGTGTTGTGAACAGTGGTACACAGAATTGTGAGAACAATAAAAAATTTAATTAAAACTAAACACAAATTATCATATTTTAAATGTTTTTTAACACGGTAAAAACGTAACAATATACACGCTCCTTTTGTAGTGAACTTCACATTTCCAAAGCGTACACTCAATAGTATTATCGATAAAACAGATTCTCTAATTTACATCCGCCCTCTACTTGTTCATTTGGTGAAATCAAAATTATTTGATCTTTTTTTATTGAATTCAATTATTTTTATGCCAATTTGAAAAAATACTTACAAATTAAAAACGATAAACGATAATAAAATCATATTTACGACTTCACAACGATAACGCAGTGAAATGTTTGCCGACAAATTTTGCAACTATTTACACAAAAATCCTAGCCTCAAGGGAAATGTTGAAAAATAATATGAAATTATTTTAAATTGTTTAAATAAAATGGCAAATTACGCACACACAACCACACACATATGCACTCTATTGCCATGTTTATGGTTTAACTGGCGGTATATTTAATCGGATAAACCAAAAATATTTAGACAAACTAAACGAAACTAATTGCCAATGGAATAATTTGTTTAATCGATAGCAGCAAGAAGGGAGGAAAAATAAAACCGCATAGCGAACATAATATAATGAAAGTCATATTTTTGACTTTATAAAGGTCAAATTTAATTATTTTAAAATTGAATTTTGAAAAGAAAAAACAAATATTATTTCTGTTTAAAATACTAGGTACTTACCTTTATTTCAAACGTGATATGATGAGATCAATACTATGCACGAATTCTGTAAAGAAAAAAGGAGAAAAGTTTTTCTTAATGAAACAAAAGAAAAAACAATCAAAATACGATAGCAATAGACAATCGACTTTAAAATGTTCAGTCAATCAGCCCCTAATTACGTTTCAAATATCAGCAGCAACTATAATCAAATTTTCATAAAGCATAATAAGATTAAATTGTGGCTTTATGTACTGTAAAGCTGGAAAATTTCTATAAATTCTGAGTGTCGTCTACATTACACCCTAAACTAGCTAAAACTTATCATTCTTTAAAGATACATTTAGTAGTGGCCGTAATCTAGTAGGTAAGGTAGTGCATTGGCTTATTAGACCGAGAGCCCGTGGCTAATATTTTGTACAGCGACTTTCTCTGAGCAGTATTCTGACAAAAACTCTGGGTGTACAATAAAATTGCCACAAACAGTTTCCCAAAAGTCTGTCGTTCGGAGTAGGCAGTAAACAGTAGATGCCAGCACTCATAGATAAAATTAACACACAATATGGTATGAGAGGCTAGGTTGTAGTCCTGGCTAAAGTCTTCTGCTTATTTATTTATTTATTTATTTATTTATTTATTTATTACAATAATACAATTACAATTACAAATTATATTCTAATTATATACGAGCTGAGCAACTTTGACTATATGCTCGGTGTAGTGTCACAGACCAAAGTCTCTGGTGGGAATCAGAGACCACTAGACTACCAGGGCACCCTAACGTCTTCTAACAACCAATAAGTAAATAATAAGATTTCTGATCCTAAATCTTTTTTCAACCGGGAAATGGTATCGTACCGGGAAATGGTACTCATAGAAAACCCTGTCTTTCATACTTACTTACTTACTTTATCACATTATTGCACGTGCCTCTGTTTCGTCAGTTGGTCACACCAATCGATGACAGGGCTTCCTCGACTTGGTCCTTCCATCGCAAACAAGGAGGCCCTCTTCGCCGACTTCTGTAAATCCTCGCATTAATACCCGGAGCATCCTCGCCGGAGCATCCTAAACCAATGACATGGCCAAGCCAGCGCAGCCGCTGGATGATAATATGCTGCACAACGTCAACAGCGTTGAGGAACTCAAACAGCTCATTCTTGGCTTTAATGCGGAAATCATCGCCAACTCGCACTAGACCGAAGATCTGACGTAGGACTTTTCTCTCGAATAATCTTAAGGCTGCTGCATCAGTTATTAATATTGTCAATGCTTCTGCGCCATAAAGAATTATATTCACCTTGCGTAATTTGTAAAGCACTCTAAGAGTGGAGAGTATTCCAAGATCCACCATCGAACTTTTTTCTATTGCGAAGGCAGCCTGCACCAATTCATCCAAAAATCCTTCTGTTCTACTAATCTTAACGTTCCGTAATTTGTAAAGTCCTTGTCCGCAGGAGTGAAGAATATTCCAAAGCCCACCATTGAACTTACTTCTGCTGTGAAGTCAGACCGCACCAGTTCACCGGTACCAGAGTACGTTGCCAGCGAATAGAGCACCAACGAGTTGTTGAAGGTTATCAAAGTAATCTTTCAACAGCAGTGATTCAATTGCATATGAAGCCATTTCTTTGAGTTTTGCTTGACTATCCGCGTATATAATTAGGCTTGCACCTCTGAAATCTCTTCGAAGGTTTATACCGATGTGCTTAAATAATATGAACGGTAATTTAAAATACCCACGGACGATTTATCCATAAGTAAGGTGATCCTTTTTAGCACCGAATACCTCTACCAGCCCCTGCGCAACCCAACTTCACTGCTGTGATTGATGGAATTCGGTCAGTGCAGGGAGTACGCTTACCTGTGGCATCACAACGGGCTATTATGCGTGCCCAAGTGTGCTTGGGCTACCACTTCAATCTAACCTATCCTAACCTCTACCGTTAAATGTTTGATCTAACCGTGAACGACTTCAAGAACAAGGCTTAGCTGAAGCTAATTCCTTCTGTTATTCACATTAAATGACTGAAACTATGTTCGTATATAACATACATACATAATTGGTCATTACAACCCAGGTTTACGACCTAGTTTCTCACACCACTTATGTTGTGTGTGTTAATTTTTATACATGAGTGGCGGGACTTACAGTTTAAAGTCGACTTCGAACGACAGATTTTTGAGAAACATTTCATGGCAATTTTATTTATTTACTCCCAGAGCTTTTGCCAGAAATCTGCTGAGAGGAAATTGCCGAAGCAATACTTTTTGTATTTTTGTTTTGATGTCTGGTCTGGGGCTCGAACCCTGGCTTTACGTCTAATAAGCCAACACACTACCTACTAGACTACTGCGACTTCACTATATTCAGACTGAAACTATTTTCAGAGTTGTCAAACCAAGCATCTGTAATGGAATTATGGTGTTCAGAAGGCGAATATTAAACAAGAGAAACAATGAATCAATCCATTTATGTTGGCCATATTGGCATCCCTGTCTACTATTCATGTAGCACAATTGCCCATTCCATGAATGAAGAGTTTAAACACAAGAGCATTTGTATTTCAAATTATTTTCAAATCCCTCTCCAAACATTTTATTTCAAATTTGCACGTTTTTGCAAACAAATTGCTTTAAGACACCATCATGAATACACCAAAATAGAATCAATAAGAATTTTTGAAAATAAGAATTTGAAAGACCAGAAACAAGAACTCATCTTCTAGTCTAGTTGATCATAATGACGTTACTACTGTTGGATGATAACGTTGTGGATGATTGAAAAATCTTTGCCAACAACGCATACTGAGTGCTGCTATTAAAACTTCAAGAGAGGAATCATAACGATGATGCGTTTTTTTGTGATGCAATAACAGCTACTTTATTGCTGTATTGGCAAATACTTTTGCTGAAACAAACGTTCGATTTGCTTTATTTCATTCATTCATATTCCTTTGAATGTGCATCCAAAGTGAAGTGAAAGATATTAAAAGAAAATGATGTTTTGCAAACAAGATTATCGAAACGTGATATTCAATGAAATGATGGCAACTGTTAGAAGTGGAAATGCAACATTATGAGTGCCACTACTATGCTGCTACTTGCTTCCCTGAAGTAGACAATTTAATATTAATTTTTGCACTTCAGCTCATTTAATGATGGCTTATTAAGACGATTTAATAATAATTTATGCTTTTTAATTACATTCAAACATAGAATTGCACACCTGGTCGCTGTCGTTTAGTATATCACGCAGTCTTGCATTTGCATAAATTTGCGTGAATTTTTTCATGCCTCTTTAACTATGCGATAATGTAGCGTTTTAAAGCCATTGAAGCATTTCTAATTGTCTGCCGAGCAATGATGAGTTGCAGCCAACCATCCATTAATAGTTAATATAGTGAATATTTTAATAACGTATATGAACCACTACAAAATAGTTCATTTAACTAATTATAGTGGGACGGACAAAAACTATAGACAGCGTTTCGCAAGAAAAACGGGTGTATAATACATACCCAAGAATAAATACAAAAATTATTATCATTAAAGTTCGGTTATAGGAAATATTATAGGAAATATGTAGTAGAAGTAGTCTAGTAGATATTGTGTTGGCTTATTAGACGTGAGGCGTGGGTTTAAACCCCAGGTGAAACATCTACAACAAAACGAATTACGAACAAATATTTCTTCGGCGGCTTCTACTCATCAGTCTTTCAAGAAAAAGCTCTGAAAGTAAAAAAATTGCCATGAAATGTTTCTCAATCTGTAGCTCTGAGTCGACATTTAACAGTATGTCTCCCCACTCATGTATAAAATTAACAAACACAACATGAGTGATGTGAGAAACTAGGTCGTAATCCTGACTGAAGGGTTGTAATGATCAATTTTCGTGCACTTTTTCGAGTGTACGGTGTCGTATCTCGGCAATGATATCACAAATGTTGACCTTCAAATGCGCAATTGTCTCGCAGCTTCTTGGCAGCCTATTAACATTATCATTTCGGATAATTATACTGCCATCAAAAGTGTGACAATAAACGGTGTCAAATCGCAGCCAATTGGCATCACCATATCGACCTATTAAACTGCCTTTAACGCAATAAATCAATTGTGCCATGAAACTAAACATCGTTCACATCAATACCATGAAGAGCGGGTGCAAAAAAATCGTTTATCATGGTGCGATAGGTGTCTCCATTGAACGTAATGGTTGCCCCGTGCTTGTTTTCAAAGAAAGTGATGGCCAGTGATGCCTCCGCTCCACAAGCTGCACCAAACAGTCACTCGTATTGGATTCATTGGCTTCTGTAAGAATAACATGTAGATTTTATGAGCCCCAAATACGGCAATTTTGCTTATTACCATACCTACCAAAATGATAATGAGCTTTATCCGAAAAGCTAAACCAATATCATCGTGCAGTTTCTCGTTGGCCCATCTATTCTAATAAATCCCAACGTTGCTCAAGCGTAAATCGATTCATTACATTCAGTGGAGATAACAGACTGAATTTTGTGACAGAATTAAATAACATAAGTTTAAACCGACAGATGGCACACCCTATATTTTGGCATATGACTATGTGTGCGATTTTTGTGTATTAAAATATTCATTTGAATTATCCCTTGTGAAAAATTTTAATAAAACATGTTTTGTCATTTCCCAATGTTATAAAGTTTCGTTGTAGAATTTATCTGCGTGCAACAGATAGAAGTGATTGTTTTCTTCCAATAAAATAAGGATCGAAAACTGTACGCTAGTGTGGTGGCCTAGTAGTAAATGAATCTCTCCCAACGTAATGCTAGAACCAATCGGACCTGACTAGTCTTCAAATGTATATCAACCAATGAGTTGTAGTGCATTATAAAACCACGGAACATCTTTCCCTGCAAGCATAATACAGGGCGTGTACCCACTAGGCGTGAAGAATTGTTTGCTTCTTCTCTCTTTTATTTTGCTACTACTGAAGTCATTGGTCAGACTAAGACCAAACATATTACGCGTGTCTACTGTAAAATTTTCTGTAATGACTTTATCAACGACGCTGACTATGAGCTGAGCTTCCGCCTTCCCAATCCTTTCTCAATCCTACCTTTAGATGTTTTCAATGAAACGTTACCCAATATCCATACAACGTAAATTTTATACATACATACACATATAATTGGGCATTACAACCCATCAGTCAGGATTACGGCCTAGCCTCTCACACCACTCATGTTGTCGACTCCGAATTGCAGATTTTTGAGAAACTTTTTCATGGCAGGTTTATTACTCTCAGAGTTTTTGCCAGAAATCTGCTGAGAGGAAGTCGCCGAAGAAATATTATTTTCCATATTTCGTTTTGATGTCTGAGCTGGGATACGAATCCGGGCTTTACGTCTAATAAGCCAACATACTACCTACTAGATTCGACGTAAATTTTATGCTGATCTTTAATTACGAGAATGTTATTTTAATGTGAGAACATGGTACTATTGCAGCCATGCTACTATTCGAAAGTATTCCAATATGTTTCCTTTTTTCAAATAAACGTCGCAGTTAGTCGTATCGGTAGAGCAATAACCGCTGACACCGACAGGATACCTTCAACCACAACTCAATTCATCCTCAAGCCGTCTGTAAATATTTGTTCACATAGTAACTATGAACATCGCGGAGGCCGCAGGTTTCCCACCTATGTCATAGTTGGTCATTACATTAGTCAGGATTACGATCTAATTCCTCAAACCACTTATGTTGTGTGTGTTAATTTTATACATGAGTGGCGAGACCTACAGTTTAGGATTACAATCTAGCTTTTCACACCACTCATGTTGCGTGTGTTAGTATTATACATGAGTGCTGAGACATGCTGTTAATTGTCAACTCAGAGCGACAGATTTGAAAAACATTTCATGGCAATTTTATTTACATTCAGAGTTTTTGCTAAAAGACTGATAAGAAGAAGTCGCCGAAAGAAATAATTTTTCATATTTCGTTGTGTTCAAAATGTCTGCGCTAGGGGTTGAACCACGAGGTCTTTTCTAAATTAACCAAACACAGTGCCTACTAGACGCTACGGCAGCTACAAGATGTTGTATTTGTTTCCTAAATTGCAGAGACGAAATCATAAGCGATTGCCTATCAGACGATCTGATCTAATGCTGTTTAGATGGTGTTGCCATTTCTTAAATCTTTAGGATTGTATTGGGTGTAGATTTTTTTGAACTTATATCCAAGAACTGGTTCTATTTCCATTAGATTCCATAATTCCCATGGAATACTAAATGACACACAACTAATCCAATATTTCTGCTTAAATGAATGAAAAATATTTTTGATTATAAAATCCAAATTAACGAGAAAAAATTGTGCTGTTCTCCTGCCTTAACAAACAACAAATCGAAATGAAATTTTAAAAATTGAAAAAAAAAATAGAAAATTGGAAAATTGGAAAACGAAAATTGAAAACTTGTTTAAACAACCATTTACTAGCAGATTGCAACAACAGTAACAGCTAAAGTTGCAAGTAAAACAAAGACTGGGGCTTGCGCTGCTATTAGTGCTAAGAGAGTTGAGTTACGTGCTGCTTTTGCTATTGAAATTACGAATAGAATTTGAGCATTTTGCAATTGTTAATTGCACAAAACAAAAAAAGAAAATTCGTCAAATTAATTGCCAATATTGAATGTGAAAAGCACATTTGGAAGAAATTATGTAAGCAAAGTAATATATGAGTATGTGTTATACGAGGTATGTTTAATAATGCAAAGGTCTTGTAGTCTTCTTGAATATCAACACGTTTTCTAATCCGCGTTTGTGTTCTATTCTTCAATTCTCTTTGCATTCGTGCAGTCTCTATAGTCCCAGAAAGTTATAAAAGGACTATAAAGGCTGCACTTAAACGAGGTTATATTTCAAGCATATACAGGACCTTCTGCAGCGTTTTCTAGGTTGAAGTGTCGGCAATAGAGGCATACATACTCACCGATAACCAGGCGGCTATCAAGGCTCTGGGCTCTAATGTGATGAACTCCAGGACGGTCTACGGCTGTCGGAAACACCTTAACAGGGTGATAAAGAGCTATAATGTACACGTCATTTGTGTTCCGGGACACAATGATATCCCGGGCAACTGCAGAGCGGATGAACTGGCCAGACGCGGCGCGACCATTGAACTCTCCGACGAATTCTTAAGTACTGGGGTCCCTTTGGGGACATGCAAACTCATTGTTGACAACGAGATCACGGACTCTGTCAACCGCAGGTGGGCAGCTGCGGATAAGGGCAGAGTGGCGCGCATGATCCGGCCGAGGCTGTATAGAGGGCGCACTGCAAGGCTGCTAAAACTCCAAAGAGGCGTGCTCAGTGCTGGTCATTGCATTATGGGTGTCCACGCGAGGCACATTGGTCTGGGACACCTGGCGAACGATTTCTGTAAAAGCTGCAGGGACGAGGAGGAGGAAGAGACGGTTCTTCATCTACTGGGCACATGCCCGGCACTATGTCAAAGGAGAAAGAGACATCTTTTGGTGCTTACTACATCGATGATCTGAGTGATTTTTCGAGCATTGTCGTCGGCAATTTTCATTGTAAGCTCTAAGTGGTTCCAGGACTAGGGGATATTTAGCGCGAACTGTGGTATCACAACGGGCCTCATGGGGCCTCGTGGGGCCTAAGTGCGTCCATCCAATTCATTTGGGGGGACGGCCACTTATACCTACCTACCTATATACAGGCTCTTCATAAGTTTTTTGTATTGGTTTTCGCTGACAGAAACAATTGCAAGATAATATTGACTGTGAGACATTGCTGTAAAGATCTTTGGTGATAGGTACGGAGGTTCGTCAATCTGAGGTTGTGGACCGAAATTTAGAAAAACTGTACAACAAACGTTAGTAAAAAAATCCACTAAAAATTAGGAACAATTACCTCTCGTATATTCTAGAAAAAAAAAAACACATACAATTTAGATAGTAAGTGGATGGGTGGATGGTAAAACATTCTCATGTCTTTTTGAGCACTTCAAAAGCTTTCATTTGTTTTTTTTTTAACTTTTCAAATGATTTTTAATTACACGAATTCAATATTGCCTACTACTTTTTGATGTTCTAATATCTGCTTGAAAGGAAAACATAGGGGGGGGGTGTAAATACCAAATAAATGAGAAAGCTCTTATTGAGGATATGAAAACAGAGTAGCAAAGCAGATGCAGTTTTATTAGAAACACAAGTAACAATACTTTACATGCGTTTATTACATATCCTCCCCCATCAGTGATAATTATTGAAATTAATTGCAAAATTTTAAGCAAATTTTTTAGAACATTAAAGGGCCAATGATTAGTTTACGGTTGCTTAAAGCAATTTTTACACTGTAAAACAAATCGTTAGGCAGAATAATATAAGCAGAGTTTGTCCCAAACCAGATTTTAAAATTTTCTTTTTTAATCCAATGGATTACATACATATGTACATAATTGCTCATAACAAACCTTCAGCCAGGATTACGACCTAGTTTCTCACACTACTTATGTTGCGAGTGCTATTTTTATGCATAATTGACGGCACCTACAGTTTAAAGTCGACTTCGAACATCAATTTTGCTTGAGAAACTTTTCATGGCAGTATTCTCAGTATTTTTAACAGAAATTTCTTGAGGGGAAGTCGCCCACGAAATATTTTTCATATTTCGTTTTGTTCGAGATGCCTGACCTGTTGTTTGAACAGTGGTTTCACGTCTAACTTGAAGTACAACATTTGCGAATTACAGATTTTTTATCGCCTTATGCATGACTGTCATACTAGGGAAGCGAGGTCGTAATCCTGATCCTGAAGGGTTGTAATGACCAATCAAATAGTAAGTTTGACACTAGGGCTTGTAGTTGCAAGAACATTAAAGATGGTAACTGAAAACTAACATTTTTAAATTTCTTTTCATTGGTTATACCTAGTGAATCCATACTATTCTATTAAGAAATGGAATACAATTCTTCCAGATAATACTGACAGATAGATATTTGAATATGGAGCGGTATTTACTTTGAAGACATATCGCTTCGTATCACATAGAAACGAGTGGCAGCTTGGCTTAAATCGAAATTCACTTGATAGCAGATAAAAGGATCCGTTTTCATATACATGAAACTATGACTCGGAGCTTATAGATAAGTTGTGATTAAACGGTCTCGACAACCAGCTTCAGACCTGCGCCTTAAAGCATGACCCTCTCAGAATCAAACTGAAAACCTGTTGAAAAGTTTAACAAATTTACTGATCGCTGGAATATAAAATAACGACAGGAATGTAAGACCATCGTGAAGCGAGCCAGAGTCGAGCCAGAGAAAGAGAGACTCGGGTAAATGAAATGAACTGAATTATTTTCCTTGTCAGCTAGAATACAACCTCTGTTTAGTATTTCAGTGGCAATAAATTATTTTACCACGAATTGAGAATATAGTGAAGTTATTGCCAGTCACCAAAGAAATATTTTTTTCAAATTTAATGTTGCTTGAGATCTCTGAGCTGAGGTTTGAATCACAGCCTTGCGTCCAATATGGCAACTCCTTACCTACTAGACTACGACGCCAGCAAATACAATATTCATCATGGTAACCATTGGCATTGTTCTCACAACCGAATAGAAATGGAATCCAACGCAGCTACATTTTTATCATTCACCCACATTGTAATCGAGAATTTTATTTTATGACCAACCATTTTATTAATTTCATTGTAGTCTTATAAAGTTATCGATTTCATTTTAAAGGAAATTCTCTTTCTTCTTTATTCTGTTCATTGTTAATAGGTTTTCAGCATTTTCTTAGAGAATTTCATTTCATTTCTCAAATCATTTCTATTCTATTCCACTCTATACTTTATTTTTTTTCTTCTTCTTCTTTGTCTTCCATTCTTAATATTTCTAAAGCTTTCAAGTTCACAGAAATTGAAAGTTGATTTCTTTTCTTTCCTTTTTTTGCTTTTGTCCCATTTAAGAGAAAAAAAATTTACTTGTTAATGCAAGTCTTTATTCTTTTGTAGCCAAAGAAGCATGTCATTTGGAATGTGTGAGAGAAAAATGGTATGAATCTAAAAGCCATTGGGGAAAATAAAAGAAAATAAAATCTTCTTCCTGTTGTTGGAAATTTAGTTTAATTGGGTAAAATTTTAAAATTTATTTTTTAAATTTTTAAAAAAGATTTTTATCGATTGTTTGTTTTAGAACGTGTTCATATTAAACTTAAGCAACCTAATGGTTAAAAAACGGACAGTCAAGAGAAAATATCGAAATCTACATCCCCGCTAAGTTGACAATAAAATTAATTTAAATTTCTTTTTACAATGAATTCATTTAAAGGACATGTGTTGCGTCAATTAAGACTACAAACTCCATCTTGACAGATAATTCCGTAACACAGAGTCAGGCGAAGTTAAATTAACATTTCTGTGAAACATTTTCGTGATGCTTTTGATAAAAAAAAAACCTTTACTAGCCTAGAATGCCTTTAAGTAGCCAGTAACAGACACCCATTTTAAAGTCTTCCAGACTAAAGGGTTTTCATTTCGTATTTAAAATTGGCTTGGTGTTCTGCAAATGTTCCATTCCATCGAAGAGAATTAATTTAAGCGAATACTGGAATAGAATGCTTAACCAAGTCGAATATCGGATTTCAGCTCATTTCATTCCCGTTAAAAGTTGTTTAATAGACCAGGTTGTTTAAAAAATACTACGTTCGCTTCATGTCTTCGTAATCAACGTTAAACCTGAGAGAGACCAATAAATCCAAATTAACTGATAAAAGTACTCGAGGCATAAATTTTTACTATTTTTCTAGAGGTTCGGCGACATTTTTAGATCACCATAGGTAGCGACGCATTGAGATATTCAAGCCAGAAACAGTTAAGAAAAATAAAAGGAACAGATTGTGCGCCAAAGATGAGCGAGATCGCTGAATTGATAACAATTTCCTAAAGTGGTATACATTGCTTAGATAACGAAAATTTTGAGACGAGAATTTTCGGATACCCAAGATAATGCAATGAATTGGATTGAGAAAATCGGGTCCAGAAAAGGTCAAATGAATTTCAACTACAGACTGGGTAATGGCATCTGTTGCAGGTTATGCAGTCATGAAATTAAGAAAAAAATGAGAATTTGTCGAATATGAATACTTGTCTTACTTGATTGGGTAAGCCACGCTAACGTACGCTGAAGACATTGACATCATCGGGCGACCCAAGAGAGATGTTACTGCAGCCTCTAGTGCTATTGAACGGGAGTCTATTAAAATGGGTCTGGCAGTAAATGAGATCAAAACGAAATATACATTGTCGAGAAGTAGGGACAGGCGGCATATTGGATTCCAGAATACGGTCGATAACTATACCTCTGAATTTGTTTATCTTAGCTCCGCCGATACCACCAAAAATTATGCCAGTCTAAAGGTGCTGCGATGGTCTTAATAGGCAATTAAATAGTAGATATCTCTCTCGCCCGACCAAACTAATACGCTCATCCTTCCTGTGCTTCTTTATGGCGCAAAAGTATGGACACTATCAACCATTTATGCAGCAGCCATAAAAGTATTCAGAAGAAAAGACCTACGATTTTCCATCCAATGCGGGTTGGCGATGATTTGCGCTGTATAAGCTGCCCAACGATATCGACGTTATTAACATCCAGTGGCTGCGCTGGCTCTGCCATTTCGTTCGAATGGAAGACATGTATTTAATGCGTTAATTTGGCGAAGTTGGAGTAGAGAACGACTTTGTCTGCGATGGAAATTCCAAATCGAGAAAGCCCAGTCATCGATTGGTATGATATCATGAACTGGTGAAGGCGCGCTAGATACAGAGGTGCCCGGAAGGATGTGTTAGGGCAGACCGAAATCCGTTAATCGGGTTGTTAAAGGCCAATTAAGTAGAAAAGTAAGTCTGCGCTGCTCAACCATATCATTTAGAGTATGAATGGTAGAGGATGCTCTAGCGATACGGATATTTGATGCGTGGATTCGGGGAAGTCGGCATATTTAGCGACCTTCTCTTCGCTTGAAGAACCAAATCGAGTTAGCCCTCGATGCCTGGAACGCTGGCCGAAATCCGTTAATCCGTAAGCAAACAAGTACTAGAGCGATATCAGCATTTAGATTCAGCAAATTCACCGTGAAAGGACAGAAACTTGTAACGACTATAGAATACATAGTAGAAAGAATTCAATGGGAAAGCAGAGGGATATTCAAAGTTAAGTTAATAGTACACCACTTCATGAATTGTTGCATCACGCACGTTAATTGCTAGATTTAGCCACTTCAACGATTTTCTATTTCCAAACATGAAAAATATTCTTCAGAAAAAAAAAGATTTGTTCAGAAAGATTTTTGTAGTTTAAGAAGCCGCACAACAATTTCTTTCGTATCGAAGCTGTGTATCGATCTCTAAGGAAGTTTTGTTTAGAAATAATAAAAAAATTTCCCATATTTTATTGCTTATTTTAAGGCAAAAGGCACTTTAAATTGCAAATAGAAAACTAAAGTCGTTAACCAGTCAGTCACTCATTCACTCATCAGTCATCTTCATCATCATCAAAATTGAATGATACTCAGGCAAAAGTTTTCATTGTTGTTTTTTTCGGCAATGAATATGCAAATTTTCAATTTAATTTCATAAAATTCACATGCATATGTATTTGACAATAAAAACAAAATTTATTAAGCGATTATATTTGTTTAATTTTTTTCATTTTTTTTCATGGTATTTATATTTCTATTATTAACTACTACTCGGTCAAACTTCAATAAATCTAAAAACAAATAATGGAAAAAAAAATTAAATTAAATTAAATTGAAATTGAAAATATAAATTTTAATTTATTATGGGATTTTGAAAAATTATTCAACCATTACGAAAATTTAAACAATAATTTATGGAGTTGAAAAAATTATATATTTTTTTTTTTGGTTTTGTTTTGCTATTATTTTTTTTTATTATTTTTTAATGTCAAATAATGACAGTAATTTTTAGAGGTTGACGATCTGTCACCGTTTATACCCATATTAGACATGTGATGGGAGGAATTGTGTATTTGCTTTAATGCAGCACTTGTTTGTATACAGTACAAGCTTTTGTGGGTGCATATCACTGTCTTCTTTTATTTGAAATTCGAAAATAATTTCATTGGCTTTTAATTACAGTTTCTGACCATCTGAAATTATATTTCCACAATGTGAACTCTAATGATTATGGCATTTATTTAAATTTTTCCACAGTTCATCACCGTCCCACGTCTTTACCGGCATAGTTTATTATGCCGGTATTATTTGATTTAATGACAGACGT
This sequence comes from Sarcophaga carnaria, assembly GCA_958299815.1. NCBI lineage: Eukaryota > Metazoa > Arthropoda > Insecta > Diptera > Sarcophagidae > Sarcophaga > Sarcophaga carnaria. Next base: position 44,622,750 of record OY283150.1, read on the forward strand.
TTTAAATAATTGTTTTGTTTTTGTTGTTTTGTCTTTGTTTTTATGTCATATTTAATGTTTTGATTTATTTATTTATTTATTTATAAACAACCACATTTAATTAAAGGCATTAAATTGTTTTTTTTTTAGTTTTTCTCATCTGTTTAATGCCAATACATCATGCCAATACAATAAATAAATAAATAAATAATTTCACAATTATTAATCAATAAATTACAAAACATGAATTCCCATGATACAATTAAATAGTTGACAGTAAAGAAATTAGAAAAATATATAAACGTTTATGTTTATACACAAAACTTTAATTAGATATCGACAGTTATGCTATGCTACAATACATTGAAATAATAAACAAAAGAAACAAAAACAAAGGACTTGTTTACATGATCAAACGAATAAACAAAAATATAGCAACAACATCAGTATAAAAAAGGTGGGGTTAAACAAGTAAACAAGAAGCAACAACAACACTGCAAGGACAGATGTAAACAAAATACACAAACAACAATAATGTAAACAACATTTTTACATTTATACAGATTTCGCAAAAGGCAAAGTCATTCTCTTTCAAGAGCATTCATCAGACGCAAAAGAGCGAAAAGAAGAATAAGCAAGGAAGTAATTGTTGTTGTTTACATCAAATTGTGAACAGTGGCACACAATTGTTATTGTGTACGCAGAAGAGTGTAAAGAAGAATAACAATTAAAGCAAATTGTTGTCTTTTAAATCAAGTTGTAAACAGTTGCACACAGAATTGTGCAAACAGTAAAGAATTTAATTAAAAAATAAACACATATTTATTTTTATTTTATTTGTAATCTACGAACTCATATTTTAAACGTTTTTAAAAGGGTAAAAATGTAACACTATAAACGCAACGCATCAATCGCAATAAACTAAAATGTTTTTTCGTGTTATATCTCATACATCGCGTTTTAAAACCTCAATTTCATGCATGTTATTGTATTGACAGCATTAATCCTCGCATTGCCAGCACAAAACCTGTCTCAAATAGAAATTAGCTTAAAAGTAAATCAGCAAAATCGTTGCTTGTTGACGCGCTACCATTTATATAATCGCTTCCCCATACACCCATGTATTCTATTTTTGAGAGATTATTGCGTTTGATGCGTTGCGTTCATTGTGTTTATACCATTAGGCCTGGCCATAAATAGTGCTGCAAAATGCATGACATGAACAATAGAATTTAAAAATTAGAATTCAGAGTATTTGCAAGAGCATGAAATGTATAACGTGCATGCAATATCCAAACAGATAAAACAATAAAAATCTTTAATGGATGAGTGAATTCAGATATGCTTTCGAATTTGGCGGAAGTCAAATGAAAATAAATTGTGTCTCCATAAGAATACAGATTATCACTTACGTCAGCTTTGATTTTTTTCATTGGAGTTTAAAAAAGACCTGTTGTAATGAAATATGGAATAAACTATCGTCAAATGGGTCCCGCGGCTGCAATGAATAGTCATTGCTCTTCTAATCAAACTTACAATTAATTTTTAACCGAGACGTGTCCTGGTACATTGATCGAGCACTTGAGCCTAAGAATAATTTCTGGTTCATTTGCATAAAGGCCCATGATCAGATAACATCAAAGTTTCTTATGACTACATAAAACATAAGACTACAATCACATACGATAATTAAGGCTGGCAGAAGATTCTCGCGATCCGTCCACCAGAACAAGCACTTGCTTGCAAAAGCAAGAGCATGTGCCATGATTATGATGATAACGCCGCTTCATAAATATGAAGTCGCTGTAGTCTAGTAGTGTGTTGGCTTATTAGACATGTAGCCTAGGTTCAAACCTCAAGTCAGACATCTCCAACAAAACGAAGTATGAACATATATTTCTTCGGCGACTTTTAATAAAATTGCCATGAAAAAGTTTCTCAAAAATCTTTCGTTCGGAATAGACTTTAAACTGTAGGTCCTGCCACTCATATATAAAATTAATACACACAACATAAGTAGTATGCGGAGCTAGGTAGTAATCCTGACTGTTGAGTTGTAATGGCCGATTATGTATGTCATGTCATAAAAACGAAAGCACCACCAACTCAACCAAGCAACGTGTAGACCAAGCCTAAAGTCTAAAAATGTTTGAAGCCTTTAATTACTTTGATGCCCCATGTATAAATAAAGGGCGTTTTTATAGAGGTATAGAACTTTAAGTTGCAATAAAACAACGATGGATTATTCGATTGACATGAATTTTATTTATCCGAAAGATAATCTTGTGGCATTACATTTTAAATATGATTTCTGGCTTATGACCGCCACGGCTGGCGCGGATGTAGTCCAATCTGGACGTTCAATTTTCGATGACTTTTTCCAACATTTGTGGCCGTATATCGGCAATAATACGGCGAATGTTGTCTTCCAAATGGTCAAGCGTTTGTGGCTTTACCGCATAGACCAATGACTTTACATAGCCCCACAGAAGGTAGTCTAGCGGTGTTAAATCACAAGATCTTGGAGGCGAATTCACAGGTCCAAAACATGAAATTAGGCGGTCACCAAACGTGTCTTTCAATAAATCTATTGTGGCACGAGCTGTGTGACATGTTGCGCAGTCTTGTTGCAACCACATCTCTTGGACATCATGGTTATTCAATTCAGGAATGAAAAAGTTAGTCATCATGGCTCTATAACGATCACCATTGACTGTAACGTTCTGGCCACCATCGTTCTTGAAAAAGTACTGACCAATGATTCCACCAGCCCATAAAGCGCACCAAATAGTCAGTTTTTCTGGATGTAACGGTGTTTCCACATACACTTGAGGATTACCTTCACTCCAAATGCGGCAGTTTTGTTTGTTGACGTAGCCATTCAACCAGAAGTGCGCTTCATCGCTAAACAAAATTCGCTTATGAAAATCGGGAACAACGGTAATCTCGTTTTTGGCCCATTCGACGAATCTACGCCTTACTTGATGATCGTGAGTCTATTCATGATGAATTGCCAAACCAAACTGAGAATAAATCACTTGACAGCTGTTAAATCGGTCGCCATCTTGAAAAGTAATGCCAACTTAAAATTCTATACCTCTATAAAAAACACCCTTTAGTTCTTATTCAGGTTAAGATTACGGACGACTCAGAACTATCTTTGGAAAAAATATAGTGGTGCTCTTTCGATTGTACTCAATAATAAACAGAGGTTCAAGATAATTTAATATGGCAACGACAAGGCATTCAGCCTTCTTAAAACATACGGAATTTACGAACCAAAGTCAAAGTAACACTCCATGTAGTAATTACATACTAAACAGGGGCCGGCCTTAGTACACTAAATTGAGCAAACCAACACAGTCAAACAAGTGATAAAAGTGATGGTATAGATGCCTTGGAGGGATTTGTTTGAAGTTGTTCTATCTTTTGCAATTTTATGCGTATTTAGTCAATCAAAGCTGATTCTTCCATCTGAAACCTGTAGTAGTAAGTGGCTGTTAGTGTGGGCTACTAACTAGTAACCATTCACAGTATTTTGTAACCATAGAGGATAATAGGCTGCCATAAATAGTGTACACTGTACATACATAGTACATAATAGGTCATTACAATCCAAACCTAGCTTCTCACACCACTTAAGTTGTGTGTGTTAATTTTATGCAAGAGTTGCGGGACCTACAGTTTAAAATCGATGTCGAACTAAAGATTTTTGAGAAACTTTATCATGACAATTTTATTTACTCTCAGAGTTGTTGCCAGAAAACTGCTGAAAAAAAGTTGCGAAGAAATATTTTTTCAATTTTTGTTTTGTTGGAGATGTCTGACCTGGGATCTGAACCGTGACCTCATTGTCTAATAAGCCAACATACTACCTACTAGACTACGGCAACTTCAATAAATAATATGCTGCTTTTTTCCTTCCTTTTTTGGCATTTCAAATCAAATTCGCGTAACAGAAAATGTCACTAAAGTTACTTTCCAGAACATTTCCTATCCATTCTGACAAGCTTAAATTAAAACAAAAATATCTACATACCATGTATACAGCAAAAGGAAATAAAAGAAATGTTTGCGCAAAAAAAACAAACAAACAAACAAAAACTTATTGTCAATTTAATCACAGCAATAACAATAACAACAATATAATAAACATTTTGCAATCAAAACGAATAATTTGATAATTTTCCGTTTAGTTTTACAATTTTTTGTTTTGTTTCGTTTTGCATTCGTTTTTCTATTTTATTTTTAGCACTCCCAGAGATACACAACATTAATATTTATTATTTCCTCCAGTGATGTATGTGATAATGGCGCAGAGGATGTGAAAAAATATATAAATATGTGTGGGGGTGTATATGTATATATGTATGTATGTACATACATACATGTACATTGCATGTGAATGCAAATATAAATTATATTATTTTTAGATTCACATTGAATTAGAAAACTACAGATGTGATGACAAAAATAGAATAAAATTTGCAATAAAAATGTTTTTTTTTTAATAATTATCTAAGCACACAAAAATGCACATTTTAATAAAAGGCATTCGCCATCAATACAATACAATTGCAATTCAATGCTTAGGTTTTCACCACTACTGTACTATTTCAATTGCAGTGCTATAAAATACTTATGCCAGCATCATTTCAATTGTGATAAAAATAAAACAAAACTATCGCTTAGACAGATAGACATACAGACGCACACAAATATAGTAGAGAGACTGACTGACGTTTCATACTTTAGATGTTGAATAATAAATAAAATCAAAAAGAAAAAAAGACAACATCTCGCCACATCACCACTTGTATGAAAATTCCATAATGATTGTAATATTTTCTACTCGCCCTCTCTCTTCCACCTTCTGCCACAACTGCGAAAAATCATTATCCACGCTTAGTTGGTTCCATTATAGTGAAAGAGACTGAATGAATGAATATTTGCCAGAAAAAGATATGCCAACAATAAACGAATAATAGTCTCATCATCATGATTGTCTAATAATATGTGGTTGGAAGAAAACTACAAAGAAAATCAACGAAATTTATATGCCTGCCATCCTCCACCTTTTGATTTTAAAAAGAAACAAAAACAAACTCAATTTTTCCTTTTAGCGAATAAGGATTTCAAAGAATATATTCAGAATCTAGACAAAAATTCTAGAAATCTGTATGCTTTAATTTATTTATTCTGATTAGTTTACAGACTGAATGACAGAACTTTATAGTATATGGGGATGCCAGAGACTATGAAAATTAGCCACAGCCAAACGGATGTCTTTAAATAACTACTAGAGCGGTCAAAAAATTTTCGATCTGTTGGTCAACTATTGCAAGCTCATAAAATATATATTTCAAGACGCTACAGAAACCCCTCAGGAATAAATAATCTCAGTCAACGTAGAGTCACTGGTATAGTCTCAGTTCAACCTACATTAAAGACCAGTAAACCTCATTTGCAGACTGTGCTGAACAGAATTAATTGTGGTATAACAATGGGCCGTAGTCTAGTAGGTAGAATGTCGGCTTATTAGACGTAAGGCCAAGGTTCAAACCTCAGCTCAGATGTCAATACGAAAATATGAAAAATATTTCTTCGGCGACTTCTTCTCAGCAGATTTCTGGCAAAAACTCTGAGAGCTAATAAAAATTGCCATGAAAAAGTTTCTCATAAATCTGTCGTTCGGAGTCGACTTTAAACTGTAGGTCCCGCTTCTCATGTATAAAATTAACACACACAACATAAGTGGTGTGAATAACTAGGTCGTAATCGCTTTTTCGCTGCTCATAAGTACTCATGAAATTTTGAGTATGCGTGAGTCAACAGTATTCAAATCCAACTACTCTGATTCATTCGTACTCAGTACTACATTGATTTATAAGTACAAGTTGCAATGAGTATGAGTACAACGTTGACATCAAACTCATAACATTCGAAATATGTTTGATTCATACGCCTACTCATTCAGATTCACAAATTTAGAAAAACACTTATAATGCTTATAAATGATTCGAGTGATTCAAAATTTACAGTCGCAGTTGTTGTTGCATTTACAAGGAAAGAAGAAAGACACATAAACAAAAAAGGCAAAGACAGCAAGCAGCGCAAACACACAACCTTTTTGTAACATCATACGTATTGTTAAGTATGAGTACCATGAGTATTGCAAACTTTGAATATGCGTAGTATAAGCATGACATTAAAATAAGTATGAATGCGTATAAATATCAGAAATTATGAGTATGATTCGATTCTACTCATCGTTTTGAATACTCATTGCTGGCCTCTGGTATGTATATAGTACCTGCTACACACCCATATACCCAGGTATTCATTATGAAATGCGAAAACAAGTCACACAAGCTCCAATTACATATGTATTCTGATGATTCATTCATATCATCATACAAACTACCCGTATGTATGTATGTATAACAATGAGCCTAAGTCGCACCTGTTCCTTCGAGGAAGTCCCCGACCTCACCTAACCTATCCTAAAGACAAGACTCGAAAACTTTTTCCTTTAGTTTGCATATAGAAAATATTGGCTGGAAAAGTTTAAACGACGATTCCACAACGCACACGCCAAACAGGGGTTAAAAAAACAGCATAAAATGGAGTTGCATGAATTTCGGCTAAACGAGCGGAGTTAGTTAGACAATTAAAATATGCTACACATTGCATATCGACGGACAATTTGTTAACAAACAAGCTGCACTGGAAAAGAGATGCCAGACTTACTTCTAGTAAAACAAAAACATCTGCCGTAATAAATCCGAATTTTTACCTGAAACGAAAGGTACAGTGTACTGCATTTGGGAAAATTAGGCGAATGAAGTTCGATCTGCAGGCAAAGTCATGACGTCTATTATTGGACATGCACATGGGATAATTTTTTTATTGTTTATCTACATAAAGAAAATACAATTAAAAGTGAGTTCTTTGCTAACTTATTGAAGCGTAAAATCAATTAATTCGTCAATAAATATTTATCAATTCGTCAATTGTTTTTCATATTTAAACTTTACAAAATGATGCGGTAGTAAAACTTGTATCAATTATAAGGAGATAGAGTCTGCAGTTGATGAAAATCATTTCTGCTATAAACAGAATATCGAATATCGTTGGAGTATATGGAATTAAATCATGTGTATGATGGGAAAGGTTATTTTAAGATCTCTACATTCAACAAGTCGGTGTGAATAGAAAGACGTATAAAAAGAAAAAAAAAACTAGTAAGAAGCAAATGAAAACAATTTTTCCGTCTCTCGAATCCTCGGCACCATAGATAATATCATGTCATTGCAGTTCATTGATTTCAATAAAGATATCTTTTAAGATTCTGCTCTTGAATGTACCGTAACAAAGCCTCAGAAGTAGGCAGCAATGTTATGGTGGCAGTTGTTGGCAATAGCTTAGATATTATCAAGGATGACTAAACTAACTGTTTGCAAGATTTTGTAACCGAAACTTGTGATGATAACAAAGGTCATTGCAAAGGCGGTATAATATGGCCTTTAGAAAAAATATATACCAGACGAATATATGCTGCGAGCGGTTAAATAGATCATAAAATATTGCAGAACTGACATGATTCCTTTATAGCAAAGGTGATAATAGTGACTGCATTCAGTCTGGTGCAGTAATGATCAGAATATTGTTACACAAGGAAGGAAATGTTAGAAAATATCGAATTGTATAAATGGGTATCAGCCTTACACTCCACGATATCATATCCTAGCAGCAACGAATATTTTCCTGTGCCATGAATTACTTATTTTATTTGGGATTTCAATACTTTAGTAAGAATTATTTCTTCACACGAATCACATACATACATAATTAGTCATTACAACCCTTTAGTCAGGATTACCACCTAGTTTCTCACACCACTTATGTTGTGTGCGTTACCTACAGTTTAATGTTGACTCCGACTCGGACTACTCATGTGTGTTAAATTTAGCCATAAGTTTACAGTTTAATTGCAACTCAGAATGTTAAATTCGAGAACTCTTAATGACAATTTTATTTACTTCCAATCGGCAGAGTATTGAGAAGAAGTCGCAGAAGGAATTATTTTGTTTATATTTCGTTTTGTGAAATCACGTGTTCTTGTCTAGTAAGGCAACACCACTACCTACTGGAGTAGAGGTCACCATTAAATGGCTCAAGTAAACTCAGAAGGAATTTTAAATATATTTTCAATAAAGGTAGCTTCCTTTATGTATGTATGGTAATCTCTGATATTCTTATGGTTTATGACAGAAACAACAACGAAAACTACTTCTAATGTTCGACGAACTATACACAGATAGGCAAATCGAAGTCACTGATAAGACTACAGCCTAACGTAGTCTCCAATAGGAGGCAGTTTGTCAAAATATTGTTACCCTTTCATCTTTTTAAAAACGTTTAAAATATGAATTAGTTTTAAATAAATCCTTTATTGTTCGCACAATTCTGTGTGCCACTGTTCACAATTTGATGTAAACAACAACAATTACTTCATTGGTTATTCTTCTTTTGGCTTTTTTGCGTAAGCAATAACAATTGTTCAATAGATTTTTATAACGGAGATCTTCACATCACGATTATTCTCTTCCACGCTACACGTCTTCACATAAGACGGACTGAATTCTTTATGATACCGTTGCCTGATTTGTCTTGCATTTTATATCGCACGGTAAACAGTCTGACGAATGGTCTATAAATGTAAACATGTTGTTTACGTTATTGTTGTTTATTTGTTGGCCATGTATACAAGTTCGTAGTTTTTGTTTTTGTAGCTTTTGTTTATCAAATTAATGTTAAACGATGTAACAATATCATTATTAGCTCGACGATTAATACATACATACATTTGCAGAGTATATAGGGAAAGGAAATACAAGATGGCCTACATTCGAATGTTCGAAAGTAAAGCGGCACGGATGCTTATGTCAGAGAATTACCCGAGTAAGGGTAACAATACAATACAATGAGTTAGCACTCAAAAGACAGCTGATGACTAACCATACCCAAAAGTGTGACATTCTTACATTGTAATGTGAGTAGAGTGAGAAACTGATTTCAGTTGATATGCGTTTGACATTCTCAATAACCTTAGGCATTTATGTAAACTGATTTCTACGTTCTTCACACATAAATCAAACGGCATTGTATTTGAACTGACGGACTGCAAAACAAAGGTCTTTTCTTAAACTGTGTCAGGACTTGCTGACTAGAATTTCCCAGATTGAACATTTCCATTGTATATGTAGTCATAACTGAGTAAGAACAAAAAAATCTCATCATTTAAGTCAATGTAAGACCCTCTCAGTTTATTAAAAAAGAACAAAAGAATATAAAATTCATCCGATTATTTCTTTTTTTCTGGTATATTTTACCTGTTATTGAAAGATTATTTAAAAAAGATTCTTTTACCTCCAGCAGACAAGGAAATCATTAAACATTTTTATATTTCCTTAAAGACAACATTGTCGCACACTTCCTTTTTCCATAGCTAGTGGGTAAATATACCTTTAAGGATGAAAAAACAAGAACAAAGAAAAATTCGAATTTAATGGTGGAAAAAAAGAGACTGTCAGACACTTTGAACTTGAATAAATGCCGCAGCAAAAGATGAACAATAAATGTACCACAGCAGCAGATAAATTGAAACTTGAATAAGATTTATAGATCCGGTATTATTTTTATTGTAAAGGCAACCAGCTTGCAAGAAAGGAAAAAATCACCCGAAAAAAAACAGAGAAATGGAAATAAAAAAAGAAAAAATGGAAAGTAAAAGAAAAGAACAGAACAGAAAAGAAAAGAAGACATAAATACAAATAAGTAATGCAGTATAAAGAAATAACATTAACCAGGAAACAATTAGGGCATTTGTGCTTGGTAAACAAATAAAGAAAAAAGTGAAAAGGAAAGAGACACGAAACGAATACCAACAAATAATTGAGAAATTTTTATTTTCTTCTTTTTGTCCTCTCCCAAACAGTTGCTTTGTTTTTATTGTTATTACAGCTTTGGAATTTTGTTTTTATGTCACTTTTTTCTCCATCATTATTCCAACCCCGGCATTTTCACTTTTGGCTGACTGTTCTTTACAGTGGCAGTGTTATCATTGAGTTTGTATCTTGTCTGTTTGGCTTTCTTGGCCCAGAGTACTTCAAGTACCGCCTTTTACATGTTTAAGCAGGTGAAGGTTAAAATTATCAGCCACACCAGTGACAACTAGTAGCAGAAGCAGCGGTAGCAAGAACCAGAAGTAGTTATAGTATCACGTAAGGGGTGGAGGGTGAAAGAAATAAAATAAAATCTGTTCTTTATTTCGTTTTGCTATTTTTTTATTTGCTTTTTTCCTTCATTTTTTCTCTTTTGCAGTCAAAATGTTAATGGTATTGCCTTCTTAAAATATTTAAAGAAATAAAAATGAATACGAAGCAAAATACGAAAAAATAGCAACGAAAATAGTTACACAAAATTAAGGTAATTTAGTTCATTCAGTTGCTTATTTCAGTTGCTTTCTTCCCCTCCACCACTTCACTGGGACATTAAGAATTGTTACAGAAGATACAAAAATACAGCAACAACGAAATAAATAGAACAACAAACTCTACAAGAAATTACCCGTAACAGCGAAGAAGAGAAAGAGAAGTTAATTTGGCTTTAATGACAAGCGGAAATAATTTCATTTTATTTTGAAAAAAAAAAAATTTTTTTCTTCTCTCAATTTTTTTTCCTTCTAGCTGGTTGGTTTTATTAGTGCTTTGGTTTAATTTAAATTTAAAACTCTAAGAAGAAAAAAAAACAGCAAGCATATTGAATGAACGTAAAAATAATTCCTAGTAAATTATAAAAAAAAATATTCGTGAATATAAAAGTGGTTCCTGATGTTTACTTAGTTTATTTTTATTGCACTTTTCATGGTATTTTTATTCCCTTGAAAATTGTTCATACTGCTGGCGTATGATTAATATTTTGAGGGAATCAAAAACAATATTATTTAGCACTCATACGTACCGTGTAATCAGGAAAGTACTACTGATAGGCAATTCTCATACATTTTATTGACTGGTAAACTCACTACGTAATCGTAGAAATCGAAATTTTTTTAAAAAAGCATTCGGGCATAAGAACTACAAGCAAGAGTTTATACGATTGGCAATTTTATTACGTATGTATGTAATACATCTGCTTAGGAACAGTGTCCAAAGATATCAACAAGATGTCAATATTATTATCGTCGTATAGACGAGTACTTCCCAATGCCTATCCCTGTAATCTGCCTCCCAACAATATTGCCCTGACAAATTTAGAATTTTGCTGGGTGTCAGCAAACTTAACCCCCTGCGTAGTACCTGGTACACACCCACATACCCAGGTGTTAATTATGAGATGCGAAAGAAAAGCCACACAAGCTCCAATTACATATGTATTCTGATGTATTCTGATAATTAATTAATCACACTAACTATCAGTTGGATTCGAGGGGATTCTCTTTATGAAGAAGAATCCTATGAATCTACCAATAGTGCCCTGTCAAAAGGCCGTTTAGTAAACTGAGAGATTACCTACATACTCTTATGCATGACTCAAATCTCCTCATATTATAGTTACACAATAAAAGTTTTGTTTGCTTTGAGAAGAGTGTACGCAAAGTTTTTGCTTCAAACATCACATATAGAAAGCGTTACTAGCAACATAAAAGATAATTTCGATACAAATTTATCTGCCTTCTCAAATTCCCTCGGATCCCCACATCATTTGGCAAGTCAACCTATCTCTCCTAACTAGCTGATGCAGTTTCCACAGGCTGTCGCGTACTTATTTGAGGATAACCGCAGTGTTCAGTCCCGTACTTCTTTAAGGATAACCAAAAAGGGTTCAATGCTAGGAAGGCGACTTGACTGTTAGATAGTAATGGTATGTCCCATATTTTGTTCTCTTCACCTAATTTGAACTGACCGTAAGTTTCGGATGGCGTATACTTGAAAAGTACACACTTGGAAGACACCCATTATAATTTTATTGGATTTGAAATATTTCACTTTGGGTCGGATGGGTCCTACACCCATCTGTGTACCACAGAATCATTCCTCTTTAAGAGATTACTTCATTCAGTCTTATTAATAACTCTTGTTCCAACGCATTTCTCAAAATCATAGTGTCTACAGGGGCTGCCTTCCAAAATGCATCAATACAAAGTTTGTATGCAGTTCTACTACTCTATATAAACTATGTAGATATGCAAAGTAACCAAACAATGCATCAACTATAAATCCAATGCCCGATTACTTTTTAACTGCGTTAAAAATACACATTGACGACGTTATGAAATAGAATACATTGTATATATTTTGTACAGCGGCATTATGAAACACGATACTTTGTTCAAACACAAAGCAACTAACATTTTGGAAGGCAGCCAGGCTCTGTTCAGGTGACAGTTAAAAAGGAAGATGTAAGCCATGCGACTTCTCAGCTAACAATGCCCCCTGATAAGTCTTGCATTAGACCCCTTATTCAAACCATAGTTTCCAAAGCTCTGCACCTCAATACAAATGCAACGGACTTGAATTCAATAGAGAGCCTTCAGGCTTACATAGCCCCGGTTGTATGAATTCATGGTATCCTATAGATTTTGTCTATATCCATCTGAACTGTTTGCAAAAAGCAAATTAGAAACGCTCATTACAACTAATTGAGACCATTGAAGAAGATCCAAAAGAGAAGTTTTAAATTTCATGTAATTTCTTAAAGTGTGGATCAGAGATAGGTAGGTAGCATGGTGTAGAGCTCGCTAATAAACCGGACAAGATAAAAAAACTACCATTACAGCCTTCTGCTATCAGAGCAGCATGTCTTAAGACAGAGTAGTACGCAATCACTAAAAATATCCTCCACTCAATACATGTTCGCAGAAAACGTTTCTAGGCTAGGACACATACTGCTATCATCCTAGGTTGTACGGCAGTAAACTTATCAACTGTTTATGTGAGAAAAAAGAAAAAAAAACTTTATTAACAAATCTTAATCAAGAAATCGCCGTAGTCTAATATGTAGTGTTTCCGTTTATTAGAAGTAAGGTCACGGTTGAAAACCCAGGTCAGACATCTCCAACAAAACGAAATTTGAAAAAATATTTCTTCGGCGACTTCCTCTTAGCTGATTTCTGGCTAAAACTCTGCGAGTAAATAAAAAATTGCCATGAAAAGTTTCTCAAAAATATGACGTACGGAATCAACTTTAAACTATATTATAAATTAACATACACAACATAAGTGGTGTGAGAAACTAGATCGACTAAAGGTTTGTAATGACCACTCATGTACGTATGTATGTAAATATCATCATCTTATATCAGCTTCACTACTGTTCAAAAAAGCACAATAAATCGATGTGAAATATATGTCAGCTGTTTCAACTTTAAAATTTGTCAGTTAAGTCTACTAAGGAGTTAGTTGCGAAGTCGATTTTCGCGGCACTCTTTTTTTTCGAATTGTGGAAATAATATAGGATTTAAAAATTTTTTATTGCAAAAGAATACTGTTTCCTTTTTTTAATATTTTAATGTGAAACAAAAATTTTTACGTACATATACAGTGGACAGTAAAAGTCTTAGTACGGCAATATATTTTAGAAATTTCATGAATTTTAGCCAAAAGTTTGTATAAAAATTTAAGGTTTTTATAGTTTATTTTATTAATTTATTTCTGTTTTATTATAAAACAAACAATTTTTTAATGTTTTTTTTTCATAAAACAAGAGAAAAATAAGGAAAAGTTTCAAATGACTCCAATAGGTACCCGTAAGGAGAACCCTGAGTAAATTTGAAATTCAAAAGCCTAATGTATGACAGCGTTATCACTTGTATTTAGTAGAATATCCCTAAGGGTCAAGCATCCCATTTAACCCATTTGGAATTTAAAGTACAAGTTTTGTTTATTGTTTTCTTATGGCACCATGAGCAAGTTTTTCGGTTGACTTTTGTTTGAGGTTTAGCGATTAAGTAACCGTGCTTCCAAATGATCTCCTAAATACTCTCTTGAAGTCATATCGGGACTTTGTGCAAGAGTATTAAGCCTGTGGGGACTTTGTTTGTCAAAATATATTGCTGTACTTAGACTTTTGCTGTCCACTGTATATGACCATACCACACATTTAATGCCCTGACTTTTGTTTATTAGTTTGGTCAAACACTCAGCCACACAGATGCACGCACACACAGTTATACTTAATGCTCTGACTTTTATTTATTATTTCGCACAAATAAACTTTAAAGTACACATGCATATGTATGTATAATATACGATATGAGGTGGTAATGGTTATTTAAACTGTGTGCGTGTGTATATCTTGTTATTAAAAAAATATATTCTCTGTTTCTCTTTAATTTTTATGTACTCCGTTGTGTTTTATTTTACTCTTCAGTTTATTGAGTGTTTAATACTCTTCGGAACAACAACGGTGGATCCCATTTGGCTTTATGAAAATGGGAACAAAAATTCTGTTCTTTGTGGATCTTTAAAAATAAAGGTACACTAATACAGGTACATACATACATATGTATGTATTTAAAATTAAGCGAGTAAGTGAATGAGTGACTTTATTTAAACCAGTTTTTTATGCATAAGGATACCTGTGTATGTATTGTTGGTTTTACGGTGATTGTGGTTGGTTTTGTTCATATACCCTCAATATTATTTATCTTTTAAATATACTGGTATATGCCATCATATTGTCATCTTTTCTGCTATGCTATCTTATGTATGTATTCGTATGTGTTTGGCTTTGCTACACATATCATAGACCATGTTTTATATTTCTAGCTTATGAGTGTTTTTTTTTCGTAATTTAACTTGTCTGCCACATGCATATTCAAATAATTGTCACCGCCATTATCAGATATTTTACCTGCATAACTGAGTATACATTAAAGAAACACAAACAAAGAACAACAGAAAAAATTATAACAACAATGAAAACAGGTAATATTGGCTAAATGAATATGGTTTAAGAGAGAGGGCGGTCAGTTAATAAATAAGAACAGAACGCGAGCGAAAAAAAAAACAATAATTTTTAAAGCGAAAACATTAAAGCATTTATCGTGCGGTTCTTAATGAACATCAACTCTACATGAAGCCATATTATGACATAATGATTGGCAGCATCATTCTACGAATTTTTTTTCTTCTTGTTATTTTATTTTTCTATTTAACTATCAGAGTCCTTTTTTTCCTAACGTTGCCTGTGGTTTCTGTTGGCCGCTGTTATGTTTTACGATAAGGGAGCAAAAAAATAATTTCAATTATAAAATGAAATAATTTTTGTGATGATATTATCAAAAGGAAAACAAAAAAAAAATGGAATTCATTTCAATTACATTTGATAACGTAATGATATTGGAGTGAGTTTTTTAGACGGTCCTTATTTTTTGCATGAGTGACTTTGGGAAAGTTTTTAAGTCCTCTTCATAATATTCATTTTTTATTTTATATTTTTGATGACATCGGTATTATTACGTTTACTTTCGAAATTGCTTTCTGTTATTTGCATAAGCATGGTTAATGGTTAAAATAAAATATTAGGTTAGGTTAGGTTAGAGGACGTGTACTTGTTAATTAAGACAAGTACAGTACCCGGAGGTCGAATTGACCCATTGTACAACGTCCTAGCTTCTCACACCACGTATGTTGTGTGTGTTAATTTTATACAGTTTAAAGTCGACTCCGAACGACAGATTTTTATTTATTGAGAAACTTTTCATGGCAATTTTTATTTGCTCATGTTGTGTGTGTTAATTTTTATGCAAGAGTTGCGAAACCTACAGTTTAAAGTCGACTTCGAACGACAGATTTATGAGAAACTGTTTCATGGCAATTTTATTTACTCTCAGAGTTTTTGCCAGAAATCTGCCGAGAGGAAGTCACCGAAGAAATACTTTTTGTATTTTGTCTTGATGTCTGGCCTGGGGCTCGAACCCTGTGTTTACGTCTAATAAGTCAACACACTACCTACTAGACTACGGCGACTTTCAAAAAAAAAATATTAATTATGACACACTTTAGCTAATGATTGAATAAGGCAATCACTGAGTTGTCATAAGGAATCTATCCAATAATCCTTATTGCAGTTGCAGTTTTTCTAGCACAGCAGATAATTGGTAGGTCTACTATAGCAATTCTTATGATATGCTGTTGCCTAGAAACCATGTTCGCTGTAAAAATATATTGATAGTGATGGTGAGGAACTTTGATTAAACATTATTGCTCATTACAACACGTCAGTCAGGATTACAACCTAGTTTCTCACGCCACTTATATTGTGTATGTTAATTTTATACATGAGTGGCGGGACCTACAGTTTAAAGTCGATTCCGAACGACAAGTTTTTGAGCAACTTTTCATGGCAATTTAATTTACTCTCAGAGTTTTTGCCAGAAATCAGCTGAGAGGAAGTCGCCGAAGAAATATTTTTTTCAAATATCGTTTTAGTGTCTGACCTGGTGTTTGAACCGTGGCCTTACGTCTAATAAGCCAACGCGCTATGCACTAGACTTCATAAATATCAAAATAAATCATGATCAACGGCAGATAGTCTTATATATAAACGAATTCAAAACATAAAATAAAAATGAATTACGTTGGGTATCTGGTGGAAGTAAAGGGAAGTTCCCATTAACAGCTACTGCAACCTGGCGCAACATTAAATACATCTCTTACAACTCTATCGTGTGAGCTAGGTAATCAAAGAACCCTGACAAGAATTAGTCAAATGGAAGGAGTGTATTAAATGCATAAACTACCAGAAATAGGATTACGTAAACAATAAATATTTAACCTTAAATTTACCCAAAAAAGTAGGATATTAAAACCAAGCTCAAAGTGTGACAATCTTGTAAAACGATTAATTGTGATCACTGTTGCTGATATCGTTTATTGTGTAAACAACAGAATTAAGAACAACTGCACAGAATTAGGCATCCGGTAATAGTATATCCATGTGAAACTATGTTAAAAAGGATGGAATAAAACCTTATTTTCATAATTTACTAACAAAAAACAGCGAATACTAAATTAATAACACGGTGCGACAGTTCTGGTGGTTGCTCAAATGTGAAATTGACAAATTTTCCGATACACAATCAAGATCCATCAAAAATTCTGAAAATTTTTGAACAAAAAATTCATTTGAAAAAATATATGTATGAAAAATTTAACTCGACTGTTAGACTCTTTATGTAATAACTACAGTAATTTTTATTCGATTTGATCAAACCAAGTGTCAATCTCTTCACAACATAATGCACTTTCAGAATGTTATCACTTATTTCATAGTTTTTAATTAAAGTTTGCCACTATGAACGGACAGTCTGGAAAAAATATGAAAAAATTCGCATTTGTCAAGTTAAACTCATCAAACCTCATAGCATAGTAAGTCAAATAAAATATATATATGTACATCATTTTAAAGACCCATCCTTCTCCTTTCGAATAAGGTTTAAACTATAGACATCGGTTCAGAAATGTTTGTGAAATAAATAAATTTATGCGTCAAATCCAAAAAAACAGTTTTTGTCAAATAAAACAAGTTTGGAGAGTTCAAGAAATATAAAAAAAATATTTTAGAGTTGTACTCAATAAAACTCACAACTTACACTATGGCATTAGCTGGGTGTATATATATATATATTTTTTTTTTGTCGCATAGTGTAATCAGCTATATTGCCTGAATGAGTTCAGAGAAATCTCAATGCTTTTCTTTCTAAATGAATTTAAATTAAATTTCATTGAATCGCAAGCACCTCTGAAGCATTACAGAGAAAAATAAAATTTAATTATAATTCATGTTAAATTTTTCCTTTGGAAGGTTTTTTTTAAATTTTAAAATGAATTATAACGACGACCAGAAGAAAACAGAAAAATTATTTTTTTTATAAAATATAAACGTGCCGTTATGCATATTCACACAATTACGTTAAAAATATTTTTCACTCTGTTTTGCCTTTTTCTCTTGTTAAATAGCCTGTAGAATTTATCGCGGTTTTTTTTCGTTCACTCCTTTTCGGTTGATTGCCTTAATATTGTTAAATTATGGTCACCAAACTGCTTCCATTGCTTACATTGCAGTACTACTGCCTGGCCTTACCGTACCTTACCTTACCTTACCTTACCTTACTATAACCATAACAATTATAATTACACAGTTATTGGAGAAGCAGCTACTCAGCCGCAGAAACCACCGCCAGTCAATCAACTTTTTAGACTGTATTTCATACGCAGACCGTTACATATTTTTTTGTTTGTTTTTCTTTTATGTGCCAAAAGGAAAAATTTCAATAAAATTATTGTGGGTATGAAAAAATTTTATATTTAAATGAAACGTACTTATTGTAAAAATTACAAAAAAAAATATTGAAATACATACGAAATAAATTTTAAAATATGTATGTATGTTTTTATAAATATCACTATGCGACAAAATAAAAGAAATGAAATACACCCAGCTAATGACATAGTGTAAGTTGCGAGTTTTGTTGAGTAGAACTCAAAAATATTTTTTTTATATTTCTTGAACCCTCCAAACTTGTTTTATTTGACAAAAACTGTTATTTTGGAGCTTACGCACAAATTCATTGATAACACAAACATTTCTGAACCGATGTCCAAAATTTAAACCTTATTAGAAAGGAGAGGGATGGGCCTTTAAGACGATATACATACGTATATTATTTGACTTAATATGCTATGAGGTTTGATAAGTTAAACTTGACAAATGCGAATTTTTTCATATTTTTTCAAGTTTGTCCGTTCATAGTTGCAAACTTTAATTAAAAAATATGAAATAAGTGATGACATTCTGAAAGCGCATAATCTTGTGAAGATACTGATGCCTCGATTGACGAAATCGGACAAAAATTACCGGAAATATAATTTAAAGAGTGTAGCAGTCGAGTTATATTTTTCATACATATATTTTTTCAAATGAATTTTTTGTTCAAAAATTTTAAAATTTTTGATGGATCTTAATTGTTTACCGGAAAATTAGTCAATTTCACGTTGGCAGCAGTTGGCCAATGTTTCAGCAAAGAGAACTAATAATATTTGCAAAAAAACACAAATATTAGCCGACTTCTGGCAGTCGTGCAAATGTGAAATTATATAAAAAAATATATATACGAGAATAAAATTTTAATGAATTAGGATTCTGGGAAATATTTCAATTATTTTTGTCATGATTTCAATCATTTACTTTAATTTTAAGTGAATAAAAACAATAAAGAAAAAAACAAACGCAAACCAAAAAAAAAAAAAACCAAAAATTTTCAACAATACAACACATTTATCAGCAATTTAACAATTCCATGAGATTTAATGCAAAATCTCACACGTCGCAAAATCTTACACGACTGTCATACGATAGGGATTCATGATGTGACTTCTATTTAAAATGGCTAATGCTGTTGTCCTGAGGTTGGTCTCAGAAATTTATAATAAAATTCACCGAAAGGCATAGAATAAGAAAATGCCACATACTTCTGCACATACTTGTATGAAACTGAAACCCCCCCCAAAATGTATACGCGTCAATACGGATAACTCAAAGGTCATTTTTGAAGGGCATGGAAAACTGCTGATAACTTTGCTACATGAATGGTTCTCTACCAGCATAAAATAAAAACAGATATCATACATACCTAATTGATCATAAGAACCCTTAAGTCAGGATTACGACCTAGCTTCACACACCATTTATGTTGTATGTATGAATTTTATGCATGAATGGCGAGATCTACAGTTTAAAGTTGACCCCGAACGACAGATTTTTGAGAAACTTTTTGATGGCAATTTTATTTACCTTCAGAGGATTTTTTAAAGGTATCTGCTGAGACGAAGTCGGCGAAAAAATATTTGTTCATATATCGTTTTGTTGGAGATATCTGACCTTGTGTTTGAACTGTGGGCTTACGTCTAATAAGCCAACACAATACCTTGTACACTGTATAAAACCTTGTAGACTACGGCGTGTTGGCTTATCAGACGTAAAGCCCGGGTTCGTATCCCAGGACAGGCATCAGAACGAAATATGAAAAATAATATTTCTTCTTTTGAGAGTAAATAAAAATTGCCATGATAAAGTTTCTCAAAAATCTGGCGTTCGGAGTCGAAGTTAAACTGTAGGTCCCGCCACTCACGTATAAAATTAACACACACAACATGAGTGGTGTGAGAAGCTAGGTCGTAATCCTGACTGAAGGGTTGCATGTAATTTGATCGATTTTTGTCGGAAAATTTTTTTTCCTTGTCTTCCTTGAAACCTATCAATAGTTTAAGATATACTTCTCATAGCCTAAAGCATTAAGGCAGCCCAATGAGCCTGAATGACACGACTTCCCTGCCTAAATTATACTCCCTTTTTGACAAAAATTTGTTGAACACGTCGATTTTTGGGGTCAATTGTGCAACCTCTACAATTTTATTGAATATTTTTGGTGTCAACTGTTTGTAACCTCTAAAATTTTATTGAGTATTCTTTATAAGAATTTATTTCCTCAGTTTAAGCAAGCATCCCAAAATTGTTAATATTTTCACAGACAAAGAGATTTAGTATGCAATTTCAATTAGAAACAAGAAATAAAAACGGCATTAAACAAAACTGCAATAAAAGCAGCTGTTTTTGCAATCAACAAAATTGTTATTCAAATTTTTGCCCCCTGTATTGCCAATCAATCACTTAATAATACGAATTAAAAAATTTTAAACCCATACTTTGAATTCGTTTTTTTCTCCATATCTTTATTTTTCTTGAAATACTCCTCCTTGTTAATAAAGATTTTGATTTGAATTGAAAAATCTTTCGACACGAAAATACAGACAACCACCAGCACACAGTTGGATTTGTAATAAAACATCAGCAGCTTAAACGAAATCTACTATTAAGGCGGGCTGGGAATCTTAACAATCAAAAATTTTTTGACTTCATAGTTGGAGGAGCTAAGCTGTCAGCACTTGTTATTTGCATGATGCCATAAAGCGTATAATAAAACAACAAAACAAAAAAGAAAACTTTAATAATTATTATGAGAAGCTACTGCAGCAGACCTACAATGTTTGGGGCACCACGATTTTTCATGTTTCACAACAAACCGAAAATTAATATTTTACGATCAAATACAAAAAATACAAAAAATTGCAGTCCCAAAAAACTAGCCAGCGAATCTTCTTACATCTTCACTGGAATCATTTTTAGCAAAAACTGAAGCAAAGTTGGAAATTGCTATGGAGAAGAAAGAAAAAAAACGATTAGAAATAAACGCTATAATTTGATTGCATAAAAACGTGAATACGTGCCATACGATTATTTTGTTGCCCCATTAAAGATACAACAAAAAAAAACAAATCGTTACATTGACTTTTGATTTCGTTACAATATTTTTTTATTGGCAAATCAAACAAAAAAAAAACGGCATAATGGACTCAAAATATTCGAAAAAAAATTTTTTGGATAAAACGATGGCAGCACATGTTCTCTTTATGTTCAGCCATTTTTTCCTTGTCGCTTTAAAATTTGTAAAATGGTACATACATACATACCTTCATATGCACAGATATACGTCATATTCTCATAAACATGCAAAATAATTTTTCTGCTTTTATTTTGTTGTCTTGAGTGATCAAAAAATCAAAAAAAATACATTTCTTTTCGTTTTGGGCCTTTCCTAACAATTAATACTAAAAGGTCTTGAAATACCATATAAGCACTGAAATCGAGTACAAATTGGTCATCACAACCTTATAGTCAGGATTACGTCCTAGCTTCTCCCACTACTTATGTTGTGTGTGTGTTAATTTTATCCATGAAAAGCAAGATCTACAGTTAAAAGTTAAAATTTTTTGAGTTTCGCATGGCAATTATTCATTTGTTCGCAGAGTTTTTGCCCTGAGAGAAAGTCTACTAAACTACGGTGACTCCTATCATCAATAGTAAGCTTGTCTAAAACTCGTTGCTATTTTCATGAGAATGGAAGCGATATTAATAAAGTCGGACTAGATGAATACCAGGATGGTAACTCTGTATACGAAGTTATTGCGGAAGACGATTTGTACAACAATGGGCCAGCACTACTACTACAACTGGTATGGGTTATAGACGTCTTAGTGGAAAAAATTTGCGACACTGGCTTGCCTAGAATTGCCTAAAATATATTAGAAAACGGTGCCTCTTAATATTTGTATGTTTTGTTTCAGTTTCATTAACCAAGTTTTTCGAACTACGAGGGCGCTCTCGGATGTTGCCTAGATACAACGCACTCTGTTGAAATAAATTGAGTTGTGGCATTGCGTGTAGACGTGTGGAATTTGATACATTGAGTCCTACTCTTTTCTCTAGAAAAACAATTATTTGCTGCTGATGTTATTCGCTCTTGGAGGTCTATAGCTCTAAATTTCCAGGATATATTATTCGGAAAGTAATTTAAGCACCGTATTCATAGCAGTTCGAAACCATATTGAATATTTGTTATTACTTGAGTTTAGCCGTAGTCTAGTAGGTAGTGTGTTGGCTTTTTTGACTTAAAGCCGGGGTTCGAGGCCCAGGCCAGACATCAAGAGAAAATACAAAAAGTATTTTTTTGGCGACTTCCTCTCAGAAGATTTCTGGCCAAAACTCTGAGAGTAAATAAAATTGCCATGAAAAGTTTCTCAAAAATCTGTCGTTTGGAGTCGACTTTAAACTGTAGGTCCCGCCACTCATGTATAAAATTAACACACACAACATAAGTGATGTGAGAAACTAGGTCGTAATCCTGACTGAAAGGATGTAATGATCATTTATGTATATGTGGCATTGCTTGTAGTCGTGTGGAAATCTGCTGAGAGAAGGTCGCCGAAGAAATATTTTTTCATATTTCGTTTTGATGTCTGACCTGGGGTTTGAACTGTGGACTTACGTCTAATAAGCCAACAAACTACCTACTAGACAACGGCTTGCAGTGACTAGGTGGATAAACTTGAAAAAAGTGTCTAGTAGGTAGTGTGTCGACTTATTAGACCTAAGGCACTTGGTAGAAGTAATGAAGAAAAATATGTATGAGAATTTTGTAAAATCTACACTTCATTTTGAAATGCAAACATATATGTTGAGAATTAATTACCTCCGGTTCTACTATTTAGCATGTGCCGCATAGGAAACATTGAACTTAAAAAACCGTCGAAGAATGTATCAAAAAAACTAACAAACTCTATATTTTAACGGTGCAAGAAACATTGCCTTCAATGATTAAATTATGATGATTAAAACTTTAAAAAATTAATTCGCATGATACGATCACTGATTATTATTCAATTGAAAAAACTTTATTTTACACAAAAATATTTGACGTGATTAAACTTCATAAGCAGCACGCATAGTAATGATTGTCGGTTTCATGATTAAATGAGTTTTAGAGAGATGCGTTACACTTAATTACAAAACAATTTTGCTGGCCATAAACGAATCTACTGTTGGTAGACATATCTGCCAATGTATGTATGTATATACACAGTTACGGCTGCAAAATTAGACTGACAATAAAACAATAATCGCAACAATTTGTTCAATATGACCAACACTTTTCTGTTTTAATGATTTTATTATGCCAGTTAATGTGTGTATATGCACATTCAATCGATAAATGCAAATGAAATAGCAACTGATCAGAAAATCATAATGCACTGTGTTGTAAAACGTTTTTCTTTTTTTGTTTCTTTCTTTTTTCTGTCCTTGTTTTATTCCATTTATGGGCAACGATTCCAGCATAAAATATTTGAAATGAAACGAACCTATAGTAGGTACATATTGAAATCATTTTCATTTGCTTTTATTAACTCTGCTGGTTTTATTCAAATCATAGAGTGAATGAATGAGTGAATGAGTGAGTGAATGACTGAATATTGGTTTACGGATTTATAAATGAATTGAGGTGTGGCTTACAAATCTCTTGGCTTTATGGTTGTTGAAAACTTTAATGTGGGAATTTTTGCCACTGCTTACTCATCTTAGGAATACTAAGCTTCAACTGAATGAAGATGACAACGGCATTATTATTGTTCTCAGTGTAGTTGGTCACTAGAGCATTAACATGTGCTGGATGAGTTTTAATAAATAATTCAGTTAACTAAGGTGCCCATAATTAACCTCATAGTTACTGTCAATATTATTACAATAAAAAATGTAGTTTTTTCTGGGCAATACATACATACATACATACATAATTGGCCATTACAACACTTCAGTCAGGATTGCGGCCTAGCTTCTCATACCACTCAAGTTGTGTGTGTTAATTTTACATATGAGTGGCGGGATCTACAGTTTAAAGTCGACTCCGAACGACAGATTTTTGAGAAACTTTTCATGGCAATTTTTATTTACTCTCAGAAAAGCCAGAAATCTACTGAGAGGAAGTCGCCGAAGAAATATTTTTTCATATTTCGTTTTGATGTCTGACCAGGGGCTTGAACCGTGGCCTTATGTCTAATAAGCCAACACACTACATACTAGACCACGACGACTACCTACCTATATCCACAAAAAAAGCATGATATTAGTTAATGCACTAATCCACCAAGTGAGTTAAATGTTTGGCCCAATTTGTTTCTCAATAAGTACATGGAATCCCAAGGAAGAAGTACGTTTCAGAGCAGACTCAAAATTCACATCAAACAGTAACTTCTTCGAGAACCAATGAGCCTCTTATGGATTGGTATCGTTCAAAATTCGACAATTTTGTTTGATTACATGTCCATTCGACCAGAAATGGGCCTCATTGCTAAAGATGAATTTTTGATGAAAACTAGAGTCAGTTGCCAACAGCTACAGGACCAATTCAGCAAACACACATGATTGTCTATGATCGTTCGTGGTGATTTGGCAAGATAGACCGAATAATTGACAGATTTAGCTACAATAAGATAACTATTATCAACTATTAAAGCCAGGAAATCTCTCTTAGCAAACCTGATAAATTCCAGGAATCATTCAGTTTAACCAATAATATCCCAAAACTACTATACACACGCATTTCTATTGAAGTTCGTTAGTGCTTTGGAATATTTAACACGCATTTCAAATTTGTCTCTTTATCCTTCCATACAAACAATAAAATATCAATACTTTCCAATACTATTTGAAGTTTTAATTTTTAACAACAATTCATGTGGTATTCTTTGAAAGTTTCAAAGAAATGTCTTCCATTCCCCATATTAACAATGAAAATGGCTTTAGAAGCAAATTCTTAAAGCACTTAAGCGTGTTAAGGAAAATGTGTAGAAAAATTAATTCAAATAAATATTTAAACAATTTCCCATTAAACAGAAGAGACAAAAAGAAAAACTTGGGAAAAAGCAAGAACATGTTTTAGAACGGCCTTCAAATCTTCAAGTTCCGCAGAAAAGAAAATAGAAAAACGACACCATCAAGAGAGAGCAAAAGCAGCAAAATGTTTTTTCAAGGTAATAGACTCTAAAAATAAGCAACACTGTGCTTTTTAACGTCCTATTTAACAGTTGGCTCTGTTGTTTGTTTGATTTGTCATTCTGGATAATAATTTTCCCGACAGTTTAGAAAAAATTTGTCTCCAGTGAACATGATTGAGCTCACTTATCTACCAATGCCAAAATGATTTTTCGGGTTCTTAAGAAATCAAATTAAAGTTTGAGTTTTGGTTAGGTGTGGAACTTCCTCGAAGAAAAAGGTCACTTAGGCCTATTGTAATACCACAATTAATTATAGCCAGGGGTCAATCATTCCCTCGAAAAACCCATCTTGAGAGCAAATTAAGTCTTGGTCAACGATGTCAGAAAGCTTGAGCTTACTTGTGGTCATGATTCGGTTAGTAATCACATCTGTCTACTTTATACCAGCCTACCACCTACAAAAATCGATCGAATTTGTGATCTTTAATAAATTAAAACTGATTTGAGGCTGTAAAAAGAAAAGACTACAACATTATTATTATTGAATACAAGACCTAAAGTTGGTAGGTTAGGTTAAGTTAGAGGACGTGTACTTGTCAATTAAGACAAGTACAGTACCTGGAGGTCGAACTGAACCATTGTACAACGTCCTAGTTTCTCACACCACTTATGTTGTGTGTGTTAATTTTATATATGAGCGATGGGACCTACAGTTTAAAGTCGACTCCGAACGACAGATTTTTGAGAAATTTTTCATGGCAATTTTATTTACTCTCAGAGTTTTTGCCAGAAATCTGCTGAGAGGAAGTCATCGAAGAAATTCTTTTTGTATTTTGTCTTGATGTCTGGAGTGGGGCTGGTTAAAGCTGGTAAGCCTATAAAAGAATTCTTAATGTGCAGGCGCTATATAATAGACTTTCAATTGCATTTAGCTTCCGAAATGAATTTCAGCCAATTATCAAGATGAACAGCAAATTGTTTGGGGGGGTAAATATTAAAGTGGAGCCATAATTACATTTGAATAAACAGAAGTATTTTAAAGTCGACAAAGGGTAAATGTAGCAGAGTATTATATTCGTAAAGTTAAAGTGTTACCCGGATATGAGTTTTAGAATTGTTATTTTGCTACATTTAATCAAATATTGATAGAGACAACGAAGCAAAGGTGGGTTGCTGTTCCCCTAAACTAAAATGAGTCCATTAGGGTGATCAAACCCATATGCCAACAAAAAATTAATACTTTCCGGCTATCGTTAACACGATGAAAAATATGATGTTGTTTGTACATTAACTTGTTGTATACTCACTGAATACGTTTGACAGCTGTCAACGCCAAACACATAACATCGCCTATGAAGACATGGGTATCTTGACAGTCACTTCATATCGGTACATGTGCTCTATATGTATGTATGTCAGAGTGAAAAATGGAAGCCTATAATAGAAGTTTTTAAATTCGTTTTCGGACTGCCACAAAATATTTCCTCTTCAAATTTTACATATTTTTTTTTTTTTGCTTTATTTAAGACTCATCAACAAAAATTTTCCAAGCTTAGAAGGTAAGCTACTGAAGCACATTCAAATAATAAAGAATTGCCTCAGTTGTCTATAGAGTCGATAAAATAAAAATGTATTGAATGTACTGCTGAGAAACTTTATCCATTGTATTGTACTCACTGCCTGCCATGATGTAACTTGTTAATGTTATTCTCGTTGAAGCGTCATGACTCACTGGTCTTCTTCAATAGAAGAAGATTAAAGCGTGTAAATTCTTAACACATTAAAAACTATAATGAAAATTAGGCACATTTAAGCACAACACCATGGCACACCTTTTGAAGAATGCATAAAATTTTGAAGCAGGTTGCAACAAAAGTTGATATTGTATGGTCCATAATAACATAAAATTTAAGAGGAGCGGTTAAAAATATACGATTACAAAACCCTAAAAGATGCAGGCAATAGGAACTTGTTATCGATTTTAAGAAAAAGTTACTTCAGACTGTGTAGTGGATAGGCCGCATAAAAGCAGCTCCGAGGTGGCCAAACGACATCAGCTCTGCGGCTGATAATGCGATCTTCAAAAACAGGTCGCAAAACATCGAGTGTAGCTTCGGCTGTGTGGCACGTAGCGCCATCCTGTTGAAACCAAATGTTGCCAATAACCTCCTCTTCCATTTTTGTGAACAAAAATTCGTTCAACATGGCCCGATAACGATCGCCATTTACTGTAACGGCCACTCCTTGCTCATTTTCGAAGAAAAATGGCCCAATTATGCCTCTGGACCAAAATACGCACCAAACAGTGACTCGTTTTGGGTGCGTCGGCTTTTCAATGTATGCGTGCGGGTTTTCTGTGCCCCAAATGCGACAATTTTGCTTGTTTACATATCCGCCAAGATCAAAATGAGCTTCATCTGAAAAGATGATTTTTTGCCAAAATCGGCATCTTCTGGTGTAGGCTACTGCATGGCCAGCCGAGGCAGCCATTTGAATGAAATTATTTTCCATTATTAACCGGAAGGATTGTACTTTCAAATAAAAAAAGAAATTTGAGAAAATATTCAGTAGTTTTTTTTTAAAGCATTTTCAAAAAAAAAAGTTATTTGGCGGACCCTTTATAAAGTTAACCAAAATACCAGTTAGTAGGATACATACATACATACATACATAATAGGTCATTACAACGCTTCAGTCAGGATTACGATCTAGCTTTTCACACCACTTATGTTGTGTGTGTTAATTGTACAATTTTTATGAGTGGCGGGACCTATAGTTTAAAGTCGACTTTACACGACAGATTTTTGAGAAACTTTACATGGCAATTTTTATTTACTCTCAGAGTTTTATCAAGAAATCTGCTGAAATTTTCGAGATGTGTTACCCGGAGTTGTAACCGTGTAAACCAACACACTACCTACTAGACTACGGCGGCTCCACCCACTTGAAATTTCCCGTGTAACATGAGTGGTTATCGATGTTGCTTTGGCTTAGCGGCTAAGAGAGTTTGATAATTAAGAGCACGTTACATTAAAGTACATCAACAACGAAAATTTGGAATTGATATTGCTTCTGACAAATGGTGAGTCTGTAGACATCAACATCAGAAGAACTTCGTTATACCAATAATATCAGAAACCAATTAGAGGCAAATTATCGGCCTTAAAAGAATTCAATTCATTTCACTTCTTTCGAAGCCTGGCCGATTCACTGCATTTGATGGCAATTGAAGAAAAGCAAAGAAAATAAAATTCATTGCTTGACCCATCATTATTAGGAGAAAATTGCATTTGAGTATGATATTAACAAATGCCAATATTGAATATTTTCTTTGAATGTGTGTATGTGTATGTCTATGTATATGTGTGTTTATTTGTTTAGTCTTATGGGAATATTCATGAAAAATTTCCCAAGATTTATTTGCATATTGTATCTCGTCTTGTGTTATGTTTTTAAAATTCACTTTTTTCTTTTGCTTTGCAGTTTTCCAACTCAATAAAGTGAGAAGGGAGAAAAGAAGACGATTTTGTAATATTTTCTAGAAATTGTTGAACAACAACAGCAACAATTATTGTTTGTATTCGTTTGTGCAAATTTTCTTTCTTTCGTCACTTGCGTAGATTGACATTTGTATTGAGATATTGTTGTAGTTACATACTGTTGTTATTATTTTCATAAGGTTTTCCTTCGTTTTTATGTAAAACCTCAGTTTTTACTTACAGTTACCCAATACACTTTAAAATGCAAATGAACACAATGAATTTTTATGTGTTTTACGTGTTTTTGTTTTTGTTATTTTTCTTCACTTCTTGTTGTTAAAAGTTATACAACAACCTACACAAATATGATGGCAGATTCAACAATTGTTGTTGATTTTAAAAGAGGCATGAATGAATAAATGAATGAATGAATGAACAAAGAAAAATACATAAAACTGACATCGAGCTATGCAACCTGTGATACCCATGTTACCACAATAAGCACATCATCAGCAGCATTTGCAATAGCACCGAATGGCTTTTGCGTTGGAGTGAAGTATGACAAAATAAGAGTGTATGTGTGTGAGTCATTGATAAAGCCAAGTTGCTACTCTGAACTGCAATTCTTCGGCTTATTGCTGTCTTTTCTACCAGTAGCAGTAGAAAAGAAAAAAATAGGGAAACTGAAAATTTAAGTTTCACTTTTTTAACTTTAATAATTTCAGTTTTTGTTGTTGTTGCTGCAACTGCTAAAATTGTATATGCAGCATTCAATGAATTGTTAAATTATAGGCAAAGAAAAAAAGTCATTTTCATTTCATTACAACCAATTGTACCTTGAATTAAGTGAGCAAATAATTTATAAAACAATTCTCAATTGTTGCTTATAACAGCAAAATTTTAATGATTTAAAAGAAATTTATTTTTTCTTATACCCAATAGGTGTTCACATCTATTATTATGGCATTTATTTAAACAACTTTTGTCTGTTGTTTGGGTTTTTCCCAAAAGGTTTTCTTTTATTTAATTTAATTTTTTTTTTGTATTATTTTTGTTGTTTGCTAGTTATTTACCTTTCATCTGACTTTAATTTTTTTTAAACTGTTTAAAATCATGGGAGAAACTAAAGTATGAAGTAAAGCCGACTGTATGGTTATCCTATGGCATTAGAATATATTGTAGATTTTCGAATAATTCCCAACAATACTAAATGTTTGGTATTGTAACATATTTGAAGTGTGTTCAAGAGTTTTATCAAACCCAAAATCACAGATAGCGATCAAATAAATCTTATAAATCATAGCCAAGTTGGTAGTGTGATAAACTTCAAGCACCGAGGCTGTGAGTTAGATTCCCACAAGAGACTCTGAGTGTTTGTGATTGTCTCATTGTTTGTCTGACATTATATGTGAGTAGAAAAAAGAAAGTGAGAATTATTACTAAATGATGAAGGTATATATACTGACCACCACTACTTTTCTTTCTCCTGAAAACTATCTTTTCTGCATTCCAACGCAGTACACTGTATGAACAGGGGAGACATCCTGAGTATTTGCCTCAAATAAAACAGTGCAAAGCCAAACAGAAAAGGCTTAGCAAAGCAAGTAACCATTACTCAAACGGAAGAAGTAAAGCAGAGGAAGATGTCTTCTAATGATCCTAACTGCAGCAGTAACAGCATACTAATAACTTAACTGTCCGCAATACTACAGTGTATGAATGTAGCTCTCTTTATTACTACTGTCTGACAAGATTACCACCACTTCACTTTATTTCCATTTTATTAATTTTTGATCAGGCAATTTCTAGAACCTTACAGTTGTTTTGTTATTGTTATTGTAACTTCTTTATCACAATTTTTGTTATTTCTTTGTTGTATTGTTATTTTTAGTATACCGCGGAAAATAATGCGATGTGGTTCAATCATAGAACTAAAAAATGAGTCTGAAGAGAAGGTTACTCAAAAAACTCAGGAATGCAAACATTCATATGTATATACATACATACATACATACATACATACATAAAGACATACCTTCAGACATACATGTTAGAGGCTGTGTACTTGTTAATTAAGACAAGTACAGTACCCCGTGGTCGAATTGACCCAAACATACATAATTGGACGACCCTTCAGTCAGGATTACGTGTGTGTTATTTTTATACAGTTTAAAGTCGACATTGAAAGACAGATTTTTTTGAGAAAGTTTTCATGGCAATTTTATTTACTCTCAGAGTTTTTTCCAGAAATCTGCTGACAAGATGTCACCGAAGAAATATTTGTTCATATTTCGTTTTGTTAGAGATGTCTGTCCTGGTGTTTGAACCGTGGCCTAATGTTTAATAAGCCAAGACACTACTTACTGCATTATGGCGTCTTCGAACGCATTGTTTGATTCTGAAAATCATTGTCACAGATCTACTGCACACACCCGCATTAGTCACATATGTAAGTATGACAGTTGGAATGATGATTGACCATAGCCTCGTAAGTATACAGGGGAAAACTAGGTTTTCCATATAAAATTGTTTTTTCAGAAATTATATTGAAGTGGAAAATTTTACATCCAGTGTTAATAGGAAAGTAATAGAAAATAGGGTATGTATTTATACAAACCTCAAGCGTAATCAGCTCAGTGCCGAAATAAATATCATCTCAATGAGCTAACTCAGCTAACATCAATCAGATCAAGAGAGCTTTGTACTCCGTTTTGGCCGTAACTCAAACCATATACAAACGATTAGTTTCTTTCATCTTATACAGCCATAACAGTGGCATTATTTTATGAGTCCCCTGTTATTGTAAGAATTTTACTAAACTTCAAAACCACAAAAAATCTGGTTGATTTATAGAGGTAATACGATTAAAATTGATTTGGTGCTATTTATCACAATTTTATCACAAATTTCTGTTGCAGTATCCGGACAACAAACAATAGCAGTGTCCTAAAAAATTTTTATTTTTGTATGACCCAGTAAAACAAAGCTTTATGATGCTGGCAATGCTGTTGTTGAAAGAAAGAGTATCAGATTGATTTTCTTAAAAGATAAAATCTAGCACTGTATATACAGAGAATGATCACATAATTCTAAAGTACAGGTTGTCACGACTACATGTTTCATTAGATAACAGAGGTCATTTGGAATACCATTTAGTTCCCCTGCAAAATACAGGACTGCTACCAAGCATTATATATCTATTATATCCTCCAACTTTGTCTTTGTTTTGTTTCTTTAATCGTTCATCAAGATTTTTTTAGCAAAGTAGAGAATTGATGATCTCCTGGAGATGCTACCGGATTTTCGTTGTTCCTTCGTTGTCGGTATTACACTGCCTCCATTCACTATATTAGACCACATCCGTAATGTACGTACAGATTGATGTGCAATATCCACAGCAATTATCATAATAATGTTCAAAGGAAACTAAAAGAATTAAAGAACCCATAGAGTTCTACCATCAACAATTTGCACCAAATCGTTCAATTCTTCAAGATAGTGGCTGTGAATGAATTTTCCAAGCATAGCTGGACTATAACAGAAAATAGAATGAACACTAAGCAACAATTTTGATCGTGAGGACCTATTTCCGACTATGACGACTAAGCACCGTAAGTAATGTGATGCGTACAGCGACTGCGCTTAACTGTGGCATCACAAGGTGCCGCTATGCATGCTCAATTGAGTTTCGGTAATCAAAGCTACCACACTTCGACCTAACTTGACCAAACCTAACTGTGTTCATGAGGTTTCTGCCACTACTGGCCACTGCAAAAGATCTCTCATAAGGCCGAATCGTCCGTAGCTCACAATTAACAACAACTTTAAGTTATACTAGGTAGTCTAAATTTCTTCAATCGCTTCATACTTCATACTTTGCGTATATTTTGAATACCAGATGCTATACTAACTATACTGTAGGGCATATATTGTTGTAATTTTGTTGTTGTTGTTGTTGTTGTTACCCTTATTAAATTCCCTCAATTATTGTTCATTGTTGGCTGGTTGGTTAAGTTGTAAGAAAATTGTTGTAATTTTTGGTTTTCAACTCGTAGTGCATGCGCTGATCTAAAATTGTTAGTGTGGACGATGTTGTCGCTGTTTGTTATTGTTGCTGGTGTTGCTGCTGCTGCTAAGCAATATTGCTTAGTACTGTCAAGAAGTGAAATTATGTGAAAGTATCAGTTTTTCTTTCTTGAGTTTCATTTTTACCTTCTTTTTTTTTTGCTTTCCTTTCGTTTTTCTATTTTTTTTTTTTTCTTTGTTTGCATTATTTTTGCTGGAAGGGCTCAGATTGTATTACTGACAGTTTGAATTTTTCTTTTGCTTGTTTTGTTGTTTGTTTTGTTTCAATTGGTCATTATTATTTTCTCAAATAACAACAACAACAACAACAGCAACAACCACAATCATAAGACTAAAGGGAAAACTAATAGCAATAAAAGTGAAAAGTATTTTTTCTCTTTTCTTTGTTTTTTTGCTTCTTTTTTTTGTAGGTTTTATTGCTACTAACATTGCTGAAGGAGTTATAGAAGAAAAGAAAAGTTTTGCCAAAGTTTCAGTTTCCATTTAAAGCTGATTATATTGTCAACAGGTTTGTTTGTTGTTTTCTTTTCTTTTTTGTTTTTTTTCTTTCAGTTCGTTTGTTTAATTTAATTTAAAATTTCTTTATTTTTTTCTTTACTTTTCTTATATAAACATATATTTTATTGTAGTTGTTGTTGTTGTTGGAATTTATTTTTGTAGATTTTATGTACATACCTACTACTGACTAGAAATTTTGTTGACACTCACAATGAAATTTATTATGTACATACGACAACAACCAGGTAAATATGAGAATTCTGACATATTTTTCCAGAAAAATTGGTATTTAATCAATAAAAACTTAGAAAACATTTTAATTTGAATTAAAAAAAATTAATAATAACACAGCCTTAGTAAAAAGCAGACATCAAATATAGCAGCCTGTATCCAACTAAAGAGAACAGACTATTAAGACCTTGTAGTCGCCGTAGTCTAGTAGGTAGTGAGTTGGCCCCGGTTCAAACCCCAAGTCAGACATTTCCAACAGAACGAATCTGCTTCTTAGCAGATTAACTTGATAACACTCTGACTGTAAGGTTCGAAGAATGCTTATGCGATAAATTCAGGCAAGGGCAAGTACGTTCCTAGCCGAAAATCAATGACACAGTCATGCAAACGGAGTTCAGTACTGTATTTAACATCAATCGACTTTAAGCAGAAGTAAGAGTATTGAGAGTATTTCGGAAAAAATAATTCCTCTTACAAAGATCTTTCACTTCGATGCCCTCGATGGGAACCAATTTGATGGGCAAGATTGCTGTGAAAAGGCGCATCAGCTAGAATTACGAAGTCTCTCTATTATCCAATAATGTAATGGGCAGCAGGGTCAGTTTAGAAGAAACATTCATAACAGTTTGCAAAAAACGCGTTTTACAGATAGCATCTGTATATTTGAGGCAAGAAATCTAGTACAAGAGCACAATGGTTTACAGCTGTCACAGGTATCTCAAAGATGTAATAGAACGATATGATGGCTACAAAGGCATAGTGATATTCCGGGTATCTGCAGAGCAGATGAACTGGCCAGGCGGGGCACAACCATCGATCTCTCGAACGAACCTGCAGGCTTACAACTGTCGATTCCGTCAACGATAAATGGACACCCTCGAACACGGGTAGAACGGCTCGAAAAATCTGACCAATGCTGGATGAAGGGCGCACGATAGGTCTGCTTGAACTGCAGACCGGAGCGTTCAGTACGGTTGTCGGGGTCATTACGGGACATTGCATTATGGATACGCATGCGAGGAGCATTGGTCTTGGATACCTTTCTAATGATAGGTACAAATATACTGAATGGAAGTCAATCGATATTGCAACAAATTAATACACTTCATCGAGGAGTTTCAATATTTTTATTTCAGATTAGATTAGCTATTTGGCATTCGATATAAAACTATACAGGCACCATTTTCCAAACTGATTAGGTTAACATCTGGCCAAAGAAATTATTTAAAAAAAACTGGACAAAAGCACTAGAATAAAAGGTTTTGAATCCAGTGGTAAAGCAAAGAAGAAAATGAAGATTACAAAAACATCAGTTCAACACTTTCGAAAGCTTAAGGTTCAAAATAAGACTGAACTCAGAAAGAATTGAAAAAATTTTGCCAAATTTATTGCTTAAATTAAACAACAAAGACAACGAATTAACAAAAAAAAATTTAAAATACAACTTAAAACGGAAAACAGTTCACTAAAGTTCAAAACCTGTGTAAACAAGCAAATTGTCATTGTAAGGCTACGGACAGACAGACATCGCAATCATCGGTTGACCCCTTTGGAGTACACGAAATTGTTTGTTTGCCAAGAAGACTTTAACAAAAGTGAAGACTTCTGCTTAATACGCCACACAACCAACGTACACAAGTCTTCAAATTCGTCATACGTATGTAGCTCGAAACAAAAACAATAGAAATTTGCTTTGACAGCCACGATATCAAGTCAAAGTTTAAGAGTTTCAAGTTTAATCGTTACCTGTCATTGCCGCAATCGTGTCATGAGTATGGAAAAACCCATTAAAACAAAGCCATAGAAAAAGAGGAGTGTGGGGCTTTAAACATTTAACACTTTGATTGCTTGTGAAGCTTAAATTAAGCGAAGATGTGAAAAACCTCACTATAAAACAGAAGTCATTGGTGTTTAAAAAAAAAATTAAAGTTTTTTTAGTTTGATTTGTTAAATACAAGATTAAAATACTGAAATGAATTAAACTTACCAGTGATACAAATTTTTATTTTAGTTTTTTTTCCGGAAGGCGTAAAATCTTTCGATGGAATATTTCAAACTGCAAGAGAAAAGAGAGAGAGATTTGTTATAATTCGACTGTTTAAATATAAATAAGTATTCAATAACGGTAAATATGATCCACTTTAATAGATTCTAGAGATTATTCAATTCATTTTTACTTTCATTTCATTTTCAGTTCATTTTTATATCAAAGAGAAGTCGTTTGAGATCGTCAATTACAGAATAATATGATGTGTGTGAAGATAAATTCGGACTTAGTTTAGCAAAGACAAAAACCAAAAAAAAATATTTTAAAAAATCCATGTTAAAATTAACAGAACAATGTTAAGTGTTTAACAGAGGAGACAAAAAATGATCATGGAAGAAATAACCGAAATATACGATATCGGCGAATGGAATTTCTATTTTACTCCTTAAGAATTCGCAAATTGTTTTGAAAATATAAAAACTTAGACTATAAGAAAAATTTATTTGTTTTAACAATATCAGTGGAGGATGCTCGATATTGTTGAAAAATGGAACTTGCTGTACGTCTCCCACTATATACAAATTGTAGCCTAATTTGAATTTGAGAAATCGGAAATATTCACTATGTTAATATGGCCTAAGGAGAATGATCCAGATTGTAGGAAAATGGGACTTACTGCAGATATTCCACTATCCACGGTATCAAGACGTCCAAATCAGGTGACCTTACGGCCGGGCGTTACTAGGTATCAGAGATATAGGCGATGAAGCCAATTGTTTTCTTCAAATAAGCAAATAAAAGTGCTATATGTATATGGGATACAGGATATTAGATAAAAAATTGACTTGTGGGGGGGAAATGATGTCCATGGTATCAACTCCAAAACAGGTTTACTTTTGGTCGGACGTTACTTGGGACCAGAGATACATATAAGCGACGAAGCTTATTGTTTTCTTCAAATGGGCAATAAAAACTTTTCTATATACATCGGGCAAAATTGTCGATGGCTTCAATTTCTTGTGTCGATGACTTGCACTTTTTGGTCAATACCCTACATTTTTCTGGCCAATGTCTTGCTTTTTTTTTGTCGATAACTTTCACTTTTTTGGACGATGATTTGTACTTTTTTGATGGATGACTTTCACTTTTTTGGACGATGATTTGCGCTTTTCTGGCTGATGTCATGCATTTTTTTGGTTAATGACTTGCATTTTTTTTAGTCGATGACTTGCGTATTTTTGGTCGATGATTTGCACTTTTTTTGACGGATGACTTACAATTTTTTTGACGATTATTTGCACTTTTCTTGCATAACTTGCATTTTTTTTGCGAAAAAAATTGAGAATTCAAGGGCGACAACAGATGTTTCCTTAACCATACGCTTCCTGACATGCCAACACAAATCATGCAAGTGCAACAAGTGTCGTGTCGATTTAGATTTTGGAATCGCCTTCCTGTTACTTGTCGGAAGCATCAAGAGATGGCATCTCGCATCGCATCAATAACGTTCAACAAGCAACTTAGTTGTGTATATACGACATACGCACAACTTAAAATACAATGTATGTGAAAAGATAAATTCAAATTAAACCAGCAAAGACAAAAACCAAAAAATTTAACGGAGTCAACGTTGAAGTTAACAGGGCAAATTTAAGTTATGTACGAAAATGCCTAAAAACAAAAAATAATCGCTTTTAGTCACTAATGAAATAGCAATTCATCTACCACATTTTCAGGAAACTAAGTGATGATATTGCCGATTAGGCCACATATTGCAACCTCCATGACAGAATGCTTGTCCCTTACAAACATGGAAACTTCAAACAAACACTGAACATTTACAAAAAAAGTTTTCTTTCATTTTGAACTTTTAAATTATACATCACACATACTTGTCACATTGTATGTGTGATATTCTAATAATTTTTCATTGAATTAAATCATTATGAAAATATTTCCTTGCTACCCTAACAAGCCAATTAGCTCCCTCTTATAGCAGCAGTACAAGAGAAAATAAAATAAATTCCATGTCAAATTAATACTCGATTATCATTAATATTCCAATTAAAACAGGAATTCCTTAAGATTTTCCAACAAACTTGAACTTAAGCTTAAGTGAAAGAGGAGACACAACACAAGAGAAACAAAACGAAAATCAGTTAAGAAAACAAATCTGTTGGGCTATTTTTAATTGTGGCAATTAATTACAGAAAATTTTTGGCCATTAAATGTGGAAATTATTTAATTTTCTATTCAAACAACATTTAATTAATCACAGACACCAAGAACACAGAGTAGAGAGAACAGAACAGACCAGAAATGTCGTTTTTTAACTCTTCTTTTTCTTTCAAGCAATTTTCATACGAAAATTGCTTAAAGGGCCTATAAAACCAAAGGAAAAAAGCAAAAAAATTAAAATAAAGGCCTGAAACCATAAACCATCAGCAAAAAAGCAGTGATAGGTAGAAACATCACAGCCAGTTAAAGAATCTGTAAACGAATAAAAACAATGATGATGCTTTGCCATATAAGCAGAAATGTTTGCTTCGTATGTAAGTGTAAGTGTATGAGTGTGAGTGCGTTTAACTCAAAAATTTCTTTTCCGTAATTGTACTTCATTTATTTGCCATACAATAATAACAACAACAACAATGACAGCTTGAGAGAGTTACAAGAGAAGAAGAAAAAAATTTCATCCTAAAGGCACACTTAACTTAATGATTGTTTTATACTACTTGTGGTTCTTTCTCTCCTTCTCTGTATCTTTCCTCTATGTATGTATGTACCACCCCCCTACTTGTTTTTATTTAATATCGTGTTTTAATTTGTTTCATTTCACCACTTATTCTTCTCTGTCTCTTCTTTTAAAAGAGAGATTTTCTAATTTACAAATACCAATACCCAACCGAAAAATTTTGTAATACAATCTTCACTTTCTTTCTTTCTCTCTCTCTCTCTCTCTCTCTGTATCCTATTTCTACAGTAATTTTTCAAACCACAGGAATACCTCTACTGCATCAGTTCCTACTTCCTTACAAGTCTGGTTTGGGTATACCAATTTCTATACAGGGGCAGTAGTATGAGAATGAGGAGAATATTTTAAGAAATTAATTTGAAATAATTGTTATGGACTCAAGAATATGTTGCAAATAAATCAATTTAATTGAAATTAATGAACAACACTACAATGTTTTTTCCTTTTCTTTTGCAGTTTCCTTTTTCTATCCTCATATAAACAACAACCACAGTTATATATGTACATATGTATGTACCAATCTCTTTAAATAAATACATGTAAAGGGTAAGCCATTAGGGAGATTATGTTCAAATGATTGAAAATATTAAGTATTATTTGGGAGGCAATGTTCTCTAAACTATACATGTCAGATACGTAATTAAATTTAGACTTCGAAACAAGAAAAATGCGAAAAATCTCTCCAACATGATTTTAAAATTCTAGAAATTAAAAGTATTCCCTTCATACATACTCGTACATACATAATTGGCAATTACAACCCTTCAGTCAGGATTACGGCCTAGCCTCTCACTTCACTTATGCTGTGTGTGTTGATATTATACATGACTGCGGACGACAGATTTTTGTGAAACTTTTCATGGCAATTTTATTTTACTCTCAGAGTTTTTGCCAGAAATCTGCAGAGAGGAAGTCGCCGAAGAAATATTTTTCATATTTTCATTATGATGTCTGACCTGGGATTTGAACCGAGGCCCACGTCTAATAAGCCAACACACTGTCTACTAGACTACGGCGACTTCAATAGTTTAGTTTAAAATAGTTTAGTTTTAAAATTTCCTTGGATATGCTCTTGGCATCTAACGCCACCTAACTAAATTATCTTGTCAAAGCATCAAAAGTCTCCTCAGAGTTTCT
Source organism: Sarcophaga carnaria (assembly GCA_958299815.1). Taxonomy (NCBI): domain Eukaryota; kingdom Metazoa; phylum Arthropoda; class Insecta; order Diptera; family Sarcophagidae; genus Sarcophaga; species Sarcophaga carnaria. The sequence continues at coordinate 44,662,359 of OY283150.1, forward strand.
CAAGCGTCAGATAAAAGATACGAATTGCAAAAATTGTTCCTTTCTAATGTATGCGCATCTGGGGTTGAGACGAAAACAAAATTTTATTTTAGAAACTTTTCGTTGTGCACATTTCTCAATTCTTCTCCTTTTCTAAATGCTGTGTACGTATGTATTTTGTGTTTTGTATTCTAATCTCATCAATTTAATAAATATCTTATGATGGTTGCAAATATTTGCTTTAATGATTTTCATTAATTGAAATGTTTGTGAATATTTTGTTTGTTGCATCCAAATATAATTCATTTAAAATCTTTCCTTTCTATCGTTTATCTAGAAGAGTAAACTACTTACCGGAAAATGTTAACTTTTTTGTTTTAATTAAATTTAAATGCAATAAACTATAGAAAGTCTAATTATTGTACGTACATACATACATATTTCCCATTATATACGAGCAGAAAATGTTAGAATAATAAAAGCAGACCGGGAAATATTTCTGACAGAATTAAAAAAAATGGAAAAGAAAACTAAGTTATTAAAAGAGTATCATAGTTATAGATCCAGTTCATTACATTATACACACTAATATAGAGACGGATAAACTGTAGGTCCCGCCACTCATGTATAAAATTAACGCACACAACGTAAGTGGTGTGAGAAGCTAGGTCGTAATCCTGACATACATAATTGGCATAACTGGTAATCAAATGCCTGCCGTAAGTGGTCCATCCGTAAACTCCAATTTTGACATACTTTGTTCAGAATTTCCAACAGAATCTCATCTATGGCAGCTATAATGTTCTCTTGCAGGTCTAGCATACAAGTCCTGTATGCCATGGTTTTCACTTATACATAAGTATATACATATGTACATACATAATTGTCATCTGAAGGGTTGAATCAGAATTACGACCTAGCTTCTCACATCAGTTATGTTGTATGTGGTAATTTTATGTATGAGTAGTAGGACCTACAGCTTAAAGTCGACTCCGAACGCCAGATAGTTGAGAAACTTTTTCATGGCAATTTTGTATTTACTGCCAGAAATGTGTTGAAAGCAAGTCGCCGAAGAAATATTTGTACATGTTTCGTTTCGTTTGTTTCGAGATGTCTGACTTAGGGTTTGAATCGAGACCTGCTGTCTAATAAACCAACACACTGCCTACCAGACCACGACGACTACTTACAAAAAAACGCATAACATTAGTTAATGCACTAATTCACCACGTGAGTTTAATGTTTGGCCCAATTCATTTCTCAGTAGGTTCATGCCATCCCAAGGAAGAAGTACGTTTCAGAGCAGACTCAAAATTCACATCAAACAGTAACTTATTCGAGAACCAATGAGGCTCTTATGGATTGGTATCGTTCCAAATTCGACAATTTTGTTTGACCACATGTCCACTCAACCAGAAATGGGCCTCATTGCTAAAGATGAGTTTTCGATGGAAATTAGAATCAGTTGCCAACAGCTACAGGACCAATTCAGCAAACACACATGATTGTCTATGATCGCTCGTGGTGATTTGGCAAGATAGACCGAATAAATGACAACTAATTTGACAGATGTAGCTACAACAGGATGACCCTTATCAACTATTAAAGCCAGAAAATCTCTCTTAGCAAACCAGATAGATTCCAGGAATCATTCAGTTTAACCAATAATATCCCAATACTACTATACACACCCATTTCTATTGAAGTTCGTTAGTGCTTTGGAATATTTAACACGCATTTAAAATTTGTCTCTTTATCCTTCCATACAAACAATAAAATTTCAATACTTTCCAATACTATTTGAAGTTTTTTTTTTTAACAACAATTCATGTGGTATTCTTTGAAAGTTTCAAAGAAATGTCTTCCATTCCCCATATTAACAATGAAAATGCCTTTAGAAGCAAATTCTTAAAGCACTTAAGCGTGTTAAGGAAAATGTGTAGAAAAATTAATTCAAATAAATATTTAAACTATTTCCCATTAAACAGAAGAGACAAAAAGAAAAACTTGGGAAAAAGCAAGAACATGTTTTAGAACGGCCTTCAAATCTTCAATACAGCAGAAAAGAAAATAGAAAAACGACACCATCAAGAGAGAGCAAAAGCAGCAAAAAGTTGAGAAAAGTTATTCTTTTAAAAACGCATTCAAGTAACAATTAAACACACACTTGCACTTTTGCTTATGGGGCTTAATTAAAAAGCAATTGCTGCCATTATAGAGCACGAGTTTGTGGCACATACTCGTATGTATGTACATACATACAGCCAGCAAGTGTACGATTATATCTAAATGTGGCACCACATTGTATGTTTATGCTGAGCCAGTGTGAATTCCTGCTGCTACCGATGAAATGGCTGATGTGTACGCGTATGTGAGAGTAAATGTTAGTGTGGTAGAATCTTTATTTTTCGTTTTTTTTTTTGCAACTCATGTGCTGCAAAAAGCATTGCCATTTATAAACATTAGTGGTTGTGCAACATCAACATAGTACACATACATACATACATACATACATGTACACTGTTTCAAAAGAAAAATATTATAAGCTGGCCACCACAAAGTCATTGCCACTAACGGTTTTTCTAAATGAAGAAAAACTGAAAATACAAATAAACGCAGCCCAAACAGGCAGGGAGATGAGAAAACAAACTGCCACTTAGACAGAACGTTTAGTCATTAACAAAAACTGTGGAGTGCCATAAAAATGGCAGTTAGCCAGAGTCAATAGCAGCAGTAGCAGCCACACACACACACACAGTGGCGCCACAGTAGCGTCAGTACACTGCGTTAGTGGAGAGAAAACAAAAGGTCAGTTTAGTCTTCATGATAATGACACAAACGCACACGCATGTAAACGTTTAGAGGATAAAAAAACACAGAAACAGCATTTCTACTCATTCTTCTTTTATATGACACAATAGCGGTTAAATAGTTGTTAAGGTGGTCAGATTAAATTATATTGTATTAGGTTATATAGTGTCAGAGGGTGACTAAAGGTCTTTAAACAATTAATTTTTTTTTAATTGCAATTTTTTATTTTATTTAGCAATTAGAGAATGAAAACAAGAGCTGTCAAGAGTCAGCAAAGTCTTTTTTTTTTGAAACGATTTTTTTACGATTGCATGAAGCTTGCCTGAGAACTGTTGCATAAAGTTAATCCACATAATATTTAAAGTCAATGAAATTCCATGCAACGGGTTAACAAAACGATAATTTGAAGACTTTTGGAAGACTCCTTTTATGTTCAAAAGTTCTACAGCGCTGTAAAATAGTGTCTTGCAATGTATTTATTAAATAATTCGTGTGAATACTATCGGGTGGGCCATTTATTGCTTTACATTTGAACCATCGGTTATTTTTAATTTGGGCAATACTTATGTCAGTTTATCCTGTCACAAAATCCTGTATACTATCTCCTATTAACATAATGAATCGATTTACGCTTGAGCATCGTTGGGATTTTTTCCAAATTTATTTTCAAAACAAGGAAAATTGGTCGGCAACTTTTTGGTCGCATAGAAGGACCAACAGTACTCGGTATGCGCAACTTTATTGCTAAAGTTTGTGAAACTGGTTTCATTGGTGATGCGCCAAGACGTAAGCGTGCTCGTACAGTGAAATTATCGAAGCTGTGGCTGAGAGTGTGTGTGAGACGAATCCATCAACATCAACTAGTCATCGTTCTCAAATTAGAACATTTCACGCACAAGTTTACGTCGAATTTTGCGAAAAGATTTCGACATGACGCCTTACAAAGCTCAATTGATTCAAGAGTTGAAGCCGCATGACGATCCGCTTCGTTTTAGCTTCGATAAATGTGCTAATAAGAAATTTCAAGACGATGTCGAATTTGGCAAAAAAAAAATTCATCTATTCGGATGAACCTCATTTTCATCTTGGTGGGTACGTTAATAGCACGTATTTGAGGCTCAGAAAACGTCGTCTTACAGAAGCCAATGCACCCATTATGTGTGACTATTTGGTGCGGCTTATAAGCGGAGGCATCATATTTCTTTGAAAATGAGGACGGCGCAATCATTGCGGTCAATGGGGACACCTCCCTCACCCCGATAAGCGAATTTTTTGTACCCACACTTCGTGGTATTGATGTGGACGACACATGTGTTACCACATATCTCAAGCCACAATCAATTTATTGCATCAAACGTTTGATGGTCTTCTAATTAGCAGAAATGGTGATGTCAATTGGCCGCCAAGAAGCTGCGATTTGACACCGTTCAACTATTTTCTCTGAGGCGATGTTAAAGAAAAATGTTATGCCGACAAACCAGAGACAATTGAGCATTTGAAGGCCAACATTCGTGAAGCAAGTGTCAAGATACGATCCTATATGCTCGAAAAAGTGCACGACAATTGGTCCGATCGAATGAGGTACTGTGAGGCCAGCCGCGGCAGCCATATGAATGAACTGATATTCCATTTCTAACTGGAACAATTGTACTTCAAAACAAAAGAATAAATTTGGAAAACGGTTTCAAAACGTTTTTGTTTTATTGCAGTTTTAAATTTAAACTTTTAAATGGCCCACCCTTTACAAAACAATTCTTTTTATCGATAAAAACAATTACATTTTTTTTCACGTATCCTATCCTCTGGCTCTGGCCACCTTTACGACAAGTGTTGTATAAACAAGTAAGCGTGCAAATTATGTGCAATTCTAAGCAGATTTTTTTTGTCACACTTTCTTTTTGTCATTTCGATTTAATATGGCCAAATCAAGAATTAAACAATGACAACAACAACAAGAGCAGTACCCGATAAAGACAAGGCAACAGCAACAAACCAATAAACATTCAAATAAAACGGATCATTATGTATTCTCGAGTAGCAAAACACTTATTCGTCGTAAGCATTTCTGGTTAAATTGTCGTAGTTGTTGTTGTTATTATTGTTGTTTTCTAGAGGCGGCAATAAGAGACAATAACAAGGAGACAACAAGAAGGAGCAGAAGCAAGGCATAATGTCAACCTTTAATAGTTACAAAAGTACTGTAAGGAAAGAAAAACGCCTTCCACTCACTCACTGGTTAAGAAGTACTCGTGTATGATAGTACATACACACCTACAAAGGCCCACAAACCTATACAGACGCACATAACGGGGAAAGAATTTTACCAAAAAAAAAAGAAGTATAAGTGTGTACTCGTAAGCGAACGTAACTGTTTGTGTGCGTTAGAATGTTGTACATATACAGTCTATCGGCGATGACTTTGTTTAACATTCTAACACAGGCAACAACAGAAACAAAATGGCACAAAATGGGTTGTTGTTGTTCAAGTGTTTGTGTTTGTATGTGTGTGAGAGAGAGAGGGAGAGAGTGCAGTTTTTTAAAGTGTATGAACAAGTCAATAAAAATCATGTTAATTTCTCTTACAACACATACAGAGATATATACGCCCAAACATATGCTACACACACACACACACACACACATTCAATGCAGCAATTATACAATAAACTAAGACAAGCCACAAAAAAACAACAAATCATTAAAGAAAAATTAACAACAATAACAACTGATTGTTGTCAAATGTTGTTGACAAGCAGCAGCAACAAATTATGAACATACATAAACACATACACAAACACACACGTACACAAAAGAAATAAAGAGAAGTATAAGGATTAGAATTATTGGTACTTTTAATGATACTTGAGGACGCAGAGCAGCAAGTTGTATTTAATTTTTTGTTGCTGCTGCTGTATCGCAAAAGAAAAACAAGAAAAACCAGTTAACACTTATGCGAATTTATTTTAATTGTGGTACACATAGAGTGCTATAGAATTTACTAACCATTGAGGCTTCACTTCTAAAGATTACAGTGGCATTAGGAGGAGTTCTTGTTGGAATATGTTCTTCACTTTATTTTCATCATTTTTTTTTAAGATTTATTGGTTGTATTATTTAAAAAAAAAAAAGCCAAATAGTTGGTAAATTTTAAAAGTTTATTGTAGAACAATATACTTAAGTGTACATTGGGCTACGTTATCTCATCCGTTTTTTGCTTCTTTCTGACTACACGTGGATTCAACACCAATAAAACCGATCATACTTCTTGTAGAAGCCGTCGTAGTCGGTAGGGTAGTGTGTTGGCTTCTTAGATTTGAGGCCAGTATTCAAAACCCAGGTCAGATATTTCCAACAAAACGAAATATGAAAAAATATTTCATCGGCGACTTCCTCCCAACAGATTCGCAGTCGACTTTAAACTGTACTGTATAGAATCATGTATAGAATTAACACACCAAACATAAGTGCTGTGTCCTATGCTACTGGAAAACATGATACAGTAGGACCTTGATTATCCGTGATGATCGGGACCGGGAGCATTCGGGATAATCGATTTTCCCGGTTAATTGAGGATCAATTTTGGCTAGTTTTTTAATAGATATTTTTATTAGCTAATAAATGAATATGTACATATTTATATAAAAACTAAATAATTCAAGGATTTTATATATATACATGTTTCAAAAATAGAAAAAAACCGCACTTCTCAAATTTCTAAATTAAACTAAACAGGTTTACATGTATGCTTCTGACTCATCGTATACTAAAGAGGGAATTCCTCTTTTTCGCTTGTTTGTCTAAAATAATAGAAAAAAAAATTTGGGCTTATAATCACGGATAATAGAGGTAATCACGGTTAAACGATGAAGAAAAATTTAAGTCGATCCAAAATAAAATTATAAAATTATAAATAAGTCGATGCAAAAAATTTTCTTTTTCCATCCCGGATAATTGATGTTGCCGGATAATCGAATCACGGATTATCAAGGTCCTACTGTAACTGATATGAGAACCTAGGTGGTAATCCTGAATGAAGGGTAGTAATGACCAGTTATGTAAGTCTAACATATGCCATCAACTGACAAACTCATGTCTCTTAGAATAAAGCCTCTTGTCTGCCATATAAGAACAATATTGCAACATGATCGTAGCAGTAAATAACGACTTCAGACAATTCCATATAAACAGACATCTAGCACTTCTTTTATCGCCCCAGATTATTTTACTCAGATCTGGTCTAGAGAACATCCTTCATTCATCGGAATGACATAAGGTAAACACCCCTCTATTCGACGTCCATGATCTCATGATAGCATTAATAGAGCCTAGAGCTGTTTACATGACTATTAGCTGCCTGATGACTTGTTAGTGACTAGTAACCCGACAATGGTTTGATAACGCAATCACGATATCTTGAGAAGAGTTTTATGCCACTCGTTTAAGTAACTTATAACCTCAGAAGTCTTTGGTGTTTACAAAGGATTCCTTTTTTTCTTTTTTTAGTATCTGCCTGTTCAGCAAACCTGTCACCCATACTGTAAATATATGAGAGTGGTGGACTAATCTTAAAGGTAACTGCTCTTAAATGGCAGCAAAAAAAAGTTGTTCTCACATCAAATTGTTCCTTATACGGCATTAAATTTAAGCCGCCATATTTATATACTTTAAGGATTACATAAATAAATCATTATGAATGCTTATATTTTTTCAAATTTTTTCTGTTGTTATTATTTTGTTTGACAATAAGAGAATAATAACACAAAGTAAACATACATAATAAATAGAAAATAAAAACTCATTAGTAATTCATTTATTTTGATGATGATAGTGTGATAATTACAGTCATCATCTAATGACGATGACAATAAATACTAATGGACAAACGTTAATATGTATTTAATGTCATTTGCACGGCATCACAACGCTACTCACCAACCATAACCACACCAAGCGACCGACCGACCGATCGACCGACCAACCATCAGAAACCAAAAGTGTAGTGGAAAAACTCTTTGTATTCACACACAGCTTGCCGCCCTCTAAGCATTAACATTATACAGAGTTGATGGCATTTTAGGTGGTCTTTCCTGGAGCGGAACTAAACATTTTGAATGGATTTGGAAATTTAAGCCACATGGTAGCGGTAGTTGAAATCATTAAAACAATTGACCGGGTATAGCAATGAAAAGCAAAACGGAAAAAATGGGAAAAAAAACGCAAAAACAAAAAAGCCAAAATGAATAGGAAATTAAAACGAAATTAAAACAATTGAAATTGATGAACACAGCAAACAAAAATGTCATGAGCAAAACGTTAATAAATCTTGTAGCACTGACACCATATCCAGTCGAAGCCATTGAAAGAAAGAAAATTAAATGATTCACAGCTACTGATATAGATGTCATTAACAATAAAATAAATATTTCAAAAACAAATGTAAACAAAAAAAAAAACTATTGTTTTATCTTTTGGATTGGATTTATTTTATTTGTTTGAGTAGAATTTAATAAAAAAAAAGAAATACTTTCAAACGGTACTAGATATCTTAAACCATAAAAAAGTGTTAGGTTCGGTTAGCGGATAAATTGCCATTCACAGGTAAGTTCAATCGGTGGCTCATATGGCCACTGTGTTACCCAGTGTGATCCGTTAGTAGTGGATTTGAATACGAATAAAACCAACAAGTTCTCTTAGTGGCACGTTCGCCATCGTGCCCAGATCTTCAAACTTAAAAAAATATTAATGTGTGGCCGAAGCTACAGTTTGAAGTCGACTCCAAACGGATGATATTTGAAAAACTTTTCATGGCAATTTTTATTTACTCTCAGAGTTTTTGCCAGAAATCTGTTGAGAGGACGTCGTCGAAAGGAGTAATTTTTTTATGTTTTATTATGTTCGAAATGTCTGGGCCTGGGGTCTCGTCTAACAAGTCAGCACATTAGCAATAAGACTACCGACAGACACAGATTTTAGAAATAGATTTAACAGTCATCACATTAATGACATGAGAACCAATCTAGTTATTAACTCGAATACCATCAGAAACTAATTCGATCCGGGCAAAAGATACTTATTAGTTCCGAACGACTCGCTTACTTACACGAAACCTATCCTATAAGCCCCAGAGTTGATGACAATCATTTAAGAACCCTCGGTATATGATGCATTTTCGTTTGAAAGACCCTGTAGAGAGCAACAGCAAGAGCAATGGAAATACGAAAATAATTATTCGTACTCGTTAGTATAGGCAAAGGAAACACAATAACATCTAAAGGATCATAACTTGCGTTTAAACGTAAAAGCAAACAATTCAAACGAAAATTAAAAGTCCTCCAAGGCCCTAGTCTAACTCAAACATATATTTACTTTAAGTCATTCACTTTTGAAAATGGTTTCCAAGAAAACGAAAATCATTTTTAATGACATTATCTGTACCTGACTCAATCATCATGCCACATGATGAACATTCGTTCTTTACCATATGAATTTCGAGGGCTACTAGAAGTTCTATGGTCCTGAACAGCTTCAATTGTCTTGAAATAACGTATCTACACCAGAGATCAGCAATGAGTATTCAAAAAGATGAGTAGATTCGAATCATACTCATAATTTCTAATACTGATACGCATTCATACTCATTTTAATATCATACTCATGCTACTCATATTCAAAGTTTGAAGTACTCATCGTACTCATACTTAACAATACGCATGATGTTGTTGATGTCTCTCCATGACTCAACATTTACAAGAATCACAAAATAAGTATGACAATACTCACTATAAGGTTGTGTGTTTGCTTTGCTTGTTGTCTTTGTCGTTCTTCTTTTGTTTTAAATGCAACAACAACTAAGTTTGTAAATTTTGATGAATGATTCGAATCACTCCAATCGTTTATGAGTCTTATAAACATTTTTCTAAGTGTTTGAATCTCAATGAATAGGCGTATGAATCAATCATATTTCGAATGTTATAAGTTTGATGTCAACGTTGTACTCATACTAATTGTAACCTGTACTCATAAATCAATGTTGTAGTGAGTACGAATGAACCGGAGTAGTTGAATTTCAATACTCATTGCTCATACTCAAAATGTCATACTCAAAATGTCATGAGTACTTATGAGTAGCGAAAAAACGATTCATTGCTGATCTCTGATCTACACATCACAAATTTTAAATGCGAATCATACTGACTGTTACTCTTCAAAAACTGTTTCTTTTACGGAGTTTCAACAGATCTATACTTATTAGGTATGTAGATAACTTGAAAGGTGGAAATCATCATCTAAACGGATAGTTAAATGGTTTTTGCCATATATGTACATACTTCAACGTACTTTTAAAATTTGAGTTGAATCTGGTCAAATTTGAGTTGATCCAGCACTTTTTCTACGTCATGTGGAGTTCTTCAGTTATGTTAGCTATTATATTATATACGGCTATATTATTATGTTAGCCGTACTCTGATAAATCTGAAGAAATTGTTAATCCTTTCCATGCAGTTTAAAATCATCCCTAACTGGCATTTTTGTGTCAGTAGAAATATTTATATCCATTTGAACCCTGATCGCAAGTATCTCCTCGCAGAGAAATATATTATGGCTGGTTAGGCAAAAGCATAATTTGATTTCGAACTCTTTTATGAGGATGCCTTGATCAGTCCTATCCCCAAGTTACTTAAAAAAAATTCCTTCGTGATAAAACATTTTCAAACATAGAAAAGTAGAGCTCGACGTTTATGAACTATTTTCAGTAGCAGGTACTGCATATCGCAGAGAAAAAATTTATTTTTTGTTTCTAAAATTTTTTGAATTTTATTTGATCCAGTAGTTTTGGGTTCACCTTCGTATATTACCAGAATTTTCGTGAACAACGACGAAATTAATGTCTACTCAGTGCATTACTAATTAATCCGGTCAGACATCTCCAGCACAACGAAATATAAAAATAAATTTCTTCACTGACTTCTTCTCTGCAGATTTCTGTCAAAAATTCTGACAGTCAATGAAAAAATTCCCATGAGAAATTTCTTAAAGAGATCTGTCGTTCGGAGTCGACTTTAAACTGTAGGTCTCGCCACCCATGTAGAAAAATAACATAAACAACATATGTGGTGTGAGAAACTAGGTTGTAGTCCTCACCGAAGGATTGTAATGAGCAATTATGTATGTATCTATGTATGTATGTGAAATTTTCTGCTTCACATAAATATTCTGTGGTTCAATGCGAGATAATTTTCAATCACGTTAACTGAACTGAACTCGTTAACTAGGATTTTGTAATGTATGTTTCAATCTTTCGTATACCAAATGTTTCTTTTCTTTCTCAAGATTCGTTCTGTTTCGATTTGATTTTTTAAAGTTAGCTGGTATAATGGGGTAGGTGCCGTCATTTGTAGTATCCCCGCTTAAGGTTTCTTCTCTGTCTGGCCCTTTTACTGCCCATGGTTCAATTTCTTATAGCAGAATGAACTAAACGGTTAATAGATGTGTTAAAGTGTACTTTTATCGAAAGGCCTATGACATGATAAGGCGAAACAATTTATTATTGTTAGGAGACCGGCAGTTTTCTCCGAACAACGCTTTATTCAAAGCACTTTCTGTTAATGTTCTGACTTACAGTTCGATAGTTGCTGAATATGCTTCCATATTTAGTTTTGCAGATCCTTTCTTAATAATTTTCATGTAATTTTTATTTCATTTTCTTTTTCTATTGCACTTATTGGCTTTTGCAAATTAAACTTTTTATGGCTTCGCAATAAATTTTCATTGAAGTTATAAATTTTAATAAAATTATTCCATAAGAAGAATGATAAACAACTCAAATATGTTTTGTTTCGCAACTAAATAATGAAGAAAACAAATTTAAATAAAATAAAGCTGTTGTGAAGGCCAGTTTTTTTTTTTTTGAATATTTAACACAATAATACAAAGCCAGAATGAAAAAAAGAACAAAAAAAAAAATAAATTCGTAGACAATTTAATTCAATATTGAAACAAGGAATTGCTTTTAACCCACAGATATAAAGTCATCGAATATTATCAAATTTCTGAAATAGCAACGATGACAATGGCTTTGAACAAAAAAAATTTATTTTTTATTTCAACAGAAATTTGACTTTCTCTCCTCCCAAAAAAAGGGATACAAGCTTAAAGCAATAAAAAGAAGAAAATCCCTCAAGAATTTTTAAATGACCACGTAATCCTTAAAATATTTACTGTGTCCTGCCATTATCCTCCATTTAAAGTAAAGAGAACTACAACGCCAACAGAGGCAAAGGCGGCAGAGTTAGGGTCAGAGACAGAGGATAGACAATCACTTGAAAATCCTTTTAAAAAATTCAAAAAAAAAGAAAAAAATAACACAATAACCAGACCAACAACAATAATAACGAATAAAATTATTTCAATCCCCCAAAGAGAATTTCGCAACACAATACACTGAGCGAGAGAGAGAGCAGCTACATCTTCAAGCCACATTATTAACACTTTTGTTTTTGCCATAAACATTTGCTATTGATGGGGAAATACATTTTCCTTCGTTGCTTCGAGACTGGATATGGAAATTCTATATTTTTTGTATAAAAACCCCGTTTTTGGTTAACAAAAAATCAAATTTCATTCTATAAAAAGAGGGAAAATGGCAAGAAAAATATACAAACACTGACCATTATCTGCATCTGTTTGTTAACAACATAATGACCTACAAAGGCAACAACAAAAAGGGAGAAAGAAACAGAAAAAGTAAGGATAGACGCACTACATTATAATCGTTGTTGTTCATTCTTTTTTATTGTTCTCCATAAACTGGCAATAACCCAGATTAATAGAAAGGAAGAGGGGACTGGGAGTGTCATTTGAATTTTTTTTTTTGTTTTTTTCCTTAAGTGCCAATGGAAAGGGAGATGATTTTTAAATATTTTAATATTATTTTACTTGTTGTGGCATACATATGTTTAAAATGTTTAACAATCAATACAAAAGAGGCGGGGGTATCAATATTTAACTTTTGATTGTATAACAGTTGGACTGAAAAGTTCGTAGACTAATATACAGATGGCGTTACTAATACTAAATGACTCGTGTAACAATTTTACGGCTATGTAACAGTTAGTTTGGATGAAGTAGGTCTTGTTAGTTGGATGATAAAATAGAATTTCGTGTGTTAATAAAAACAAGTACCTTAAGCCAAGGCTTGGCTTGATAAACATTATTCTTGATCGATAGACGTCAAAAGAACGTGTTGGTCAACTTTTGCATGGCAATTTTATTTACTTTTTATGGCAATTTTATTTACTCTCAGAGTTTTTGCCAGAAATCTTCTCCGAAGATATATTTGACCAGGGGTTTGAACTCGGGCCTTACGTCTAATAAGCCAACACACTACCTACTAGACCACGGCGACTATATAATCATAATGCACACTTATATTAAATAAATGATTTTGGATTTAAGGCCGCTGTACGGTAATCAATTAGTTCCTAATTTCGAGGTGCTGTATTTTTTATTCCTTTTAAGAAATATTGAATTTTAAAAAGCTCCACATCATCATTTTTAGTCCCTTTGCTTTGTTTCAATTTCATTCATTAAGTTTTTCAATGTCTGAACTTTCGTCTGTTATTGATGTTACCGTCTGTGGAGTAAGTTCAGCAATGAATCGTTTTTTCGCTACTCATAAGTTCTCATGAAATTCTGAGTATGAGTGAGTCAACAGTATTGAAATCCAACTACTCTGATTCATTCGTACTCAATACGACATTGATTTATAAGTATAGGTTGCAATGAGTATGAGTACAGCGTTGACATCAAACTCATAACATTCGAAACATGTTTGATTCATACGCCTACTCATTCAGATTCATAAATTTAGAAAAATATTTATGATACTCATAAATCATTCGAGTGATAAAATTTACAGTCTTAGTTGTTAGGCATTTACAAAAAAAGGAAACAGACACATAAGCAAAAAAGACAAAGACAGCAAGCAAAGCAAACAGACAACCTTCTAGTGAATATTGTAGTGTTCGTACGCGAATCATATTTATTTTGTGATTCTTGTAAACGTTGGGTAAAGGAGAGTCGAAATCAACAACAACATCATACGTTTTGTTAAGTATGAGTACGATGAGTACTTCAAACTTTGAATATGAGTAGTATGAGTATGATATTAAAATATGTATGAATGCGTATAAGTATCAGAAATTATGAGTATGATTCGAATCTACTCATCTTTTTTAAAAATACTTATCGCTGATCTCTGGTTATCTAAACCATCAATAGGTTTACAAGACCTTTTACTCCAAAAATTTAAATCATAATTTAACCATCAATCAAATCCTACTGAAATTTAATTCAACAACTTTAATCGCTAAAAAAATATCGAAAAGAAATTGAATTGAAACAAAAAAAAATATTTTAATAAGAATGGGAAATTTGTTTATAATTACTTACTCTGTTCTAATCTACTGCTTTTAATTTTTCCTATTAAATATGAATCCTTTTATTATTAGACAACTTAAGCTAGACTTTACACACCCAACAAATTATGCCAATAATTCTGGTTGTTATTCACTGCTAATCAATACCCGGTAAACTTCGTTATATTAGATATACTTTCTTAGGTATACGATAAATAATATTCACTTTGTGTTCCAGGCATGAAAGTGTTTACCTATTCAGATATACGAGTGTTTGTCTCAGGATTTTAGCTTACTTGGGTAAGGAACAATTACACTGCGGTAGAATTTGGAAAATCTAATTGTAATGTTTTCCTAGATATCCGAGCACTCATGCTCATTATTTTGAAGTTGTATCATACATACATACATACATAATTACATAATTGGCTATTACAACGCTTCAGTCAGGATTACGGCCTAGCTTCTAACAACTCTCATGTCGTGTGTGTTAATTTGGTGGGACCTACACTTTAAAGTCGACTCCGTATGACAGATTTTTGAGGAACTTTTCATGGCAAATTTATTTACTCTCAGAGTTTTTGCCAGAAATCTGCTGAGATATATATATCGTTTTGATGTCTGACCTTGGGTTTGCACCGTGGCCTTACATCTAATAAGCCAACACACTATCTACTAGACTACGGCGACTTCACAAACTTTAAATAGGAATATCGATTATATCGTGTTAACAAAATGTTCTGATATTTTCCTACTAACGAACAAACAAACATATAAACAGACTTTAATCTTTTTCAAAAAAAAAAAAAAAAGAAAAGGTTTCGTAACAACATCAAAAAGTTGCTGCCAAAGAGGACGCGATAAAGGCAAACCCTTCATCATGTTCAAAAAATAAAAATGAAATGATAAAACGGCCACAAATTAAACAGATTGAAATGCAAATTTGTGGAAACAAAATATAACGCAATTATTGTAGCAACAAACAACAAAATAATAATTATTATGGTAGGGCCCACATGGCCTTAAAAAAACAAAAAATTTAAAAAACCGAAAAAAGGGAAAGGCAAAGGATTAAATCAGAGACAAAGTGAATTTAAACACGATTTTAATTTTAATTTTTTTTTTATTCAAATACTTTATTAACATTAATATAAATTTAAATAAACAAAAAAAAGGGAAAAGGGAATGAATTTTGTTTAATTATTACTTTTTTTTTTTGGGGGGGAGGGGTTTTTTACCAGCACTTCCCAATCCCTTCAGAAGTTTTTGATAAAAGACAAATGAGAATGGGAGATCAAAAACAAAAACAGAAATAAAAAAAAAAAACTTTTAACAGCATAAAAATCATTTCCCTTTTTATTTCAATTTTAAAATAAAAAATTTAAAAAAGAAAACCAAACACGATGCATTCGTACGTACGATGTACATACATACGATACATGATTTTAATAGGGGAAGTTTGATGAAACATCATTCAGAGAGATTTGATTAACTAAAATTGTGCTGTGAATAGCTGATGAGAAGATGCGGCGAATCATTTCTGCGTGGCTTAGAAATTTTTTCGATTAAATAAACTTTAGTTATTCATAAAACAGACACTGAACTACTGCCCAGGATATATTAAGGTAGTGCGGAGGCGATGTTGTACTGTGATCATTCGATCGATTGTACTGTCCTCAATCTACATACATGGAACATCGCTATAATTTCTCCTTCCAACCTCTTGCTACCTGACAAACTACAGAATGCTGCTCAGTGTCAACAATGAAAATTTCCTGCCTAGCAGCTGATTGGAACTCAAATGCGTTTTTCTGGAATTCTGGATTAAGACCTCACAGATTTTCAAAAATGATTCCATTTGATTTGAGAAAACTGGTTGCCTCTCTCTAGCGGCTGTGTCCATGTGTATACATTCATATATACATTACAACCCTTCAGTCTGGATTACAACCAAGCATCTTACACCACTTACGTTGTGTGTGTGTTAATTTTATTTCTATAAGCGGAGTCGACTCCGAAAGACAGATTTTTGAGAAACTTTTCATAGCAAATTTAATTACATTCAGAGATTTTTTTGCCAGAAACCTGGCATCGAAGAATTATTTCGTATTGTTGGAGATGTCTGACCTGGAGTTTGAACCATAGCCTCAAGTCCAATATGCCAACACACTACCTACTAGACCACGAAGACTGTGGTGTATATTCTTCCCATTTACGAAAAGGTTTAGGCCCCATTAAAGGCTTAGAAGCTCCTCTCTTTGCAAGCTCGTTCGTCTGCTTATTGCGCGAATTCCCATATAATTTGGGACCAAGTAAGGAGTAATCCTGATTTCCTAACCCAACTGGTTTCGCTTCCCCTGGTAGTTCCATACTATTTATGACCCAAGTGATGCGTAGCCGCCTTACTATTAGATTTCTATGTCCCGGCCTTGCTACACATATCTCCTGTTTCAAAAGAGTATGAGGCGAGATCAGCTGATGAATCTCGTGTTACACATACTCACCACCATAGTTTTGACTACAAGTGCTACGTACTTAAATTTATTAGAGCCTTCAGTACAGCTGTAGATAAGATTACCAATGCCCTTGTTATACAAACATCTTTTCAGATCCACTTGAATTTAACATAGACTTGTTCTGTCTACCTAAACAGTGGCCCAATAGGTCACTATTGGTCTATAATCCTCAGAGTACAATCCACAGGATTTTCCTGCAAGAGTTTTAGTAAAATTGCAAATTATATTACAAGCGATTTAAAAAATTTTTCTCACCACTACTAGTAGTCTATACTTCCCTTTTTTTAACTGACATATTGCGGTTTGTGGCGGAACTGATGATAAAAGATGAAATACACAAGATTAAATAGAAAAAGTACAAAAAAAAAGTGGAACAAAACAAATACGGAAAAACAAACATTTTCAGAAGAGATTAAACAAATAAAAAAAAACACAGAAATACACGCTAATATAGACAAGACAACAGAGAGACATACAGACAGACGGACAGATAGACTGACATAAATACGTAGGAAGAAGACACATATTTTAACAATCATTTTCCAAAAAGGATGACAGCACATGTGACATTAAAGATTAAACTTTATATTTCTACTCGTATAATAGCAACAACAACAACAACAAGAAAAAGCGTACTCACACACACACTTCCACTGAGTGATATACTTACATTAAGTCACTGCATAAATATCATCATCAAGTTGCCGAAAGATGAAATAATAATAAAAAGGGGTTTACAAACGGTTGGGTTGTCTGTTTTAACCTGCTTTTAACGAACAATATTTTGGGGTTGACACGCGGCTTTAAAAGTACGAAATAAAAGAAAAAAGTTTTCCTTTTATTTAAATGGGGTTTTCGAGTGCCACACAACAAAAAAAAAGAAGGAATTTCAAAAGAAAAAGTCATTTGATAACAAAAAAAAAATGAAAATAAGGAGTAAAAATGAAAATAAAATAATAAAAATTTAAAACCAAGTTGATGGCTTTTATTTGTACGTGTGTGCATTTGAAAAGTAATATTTTTTGAGCAAATTTCTTGGAAAACCATTAAAAAAAATGTTAAATATAATTGAAGATTTTAAAACCAAATTCTTTATTTCTTTTTTCTTTTTCTTTTTTGTTTCCACCCACATGATATGTTTTTAATGTACAGAGTTTAATGTCGTTATTTATTTTCGAGACATTTGCAAAAAGTATCATATGAACATAATTCATTCATACGTACCCATACTATCCTAAGGAAATTTTTTAGATACGATTTAGATTTCAAATATAACGACGTTTTAGTCAAACAATACCACAACCAATATGCAGCCAAGTTATCCCTGTACCGAATTTAAAAATAAATAGGCCCCGTATAAACAAAATACATGAAAATAAAGTTAAAAATCATTTCGTAAGCTATGATACAACGGAATAGGTCTACAACTTCAAGAGGAAATTCTGTGGAAAATACTCCCCTGCACATTGTCAGCCGTTATTTCAAATACCTCTGCTATTCAGATTGGCGCATATATAACAGCACCTTTGTGGGAAGCTAGGCTGTAATCCTGACTGAAAGGTTGTAATGGCCAATTATGTATGTATGTATGTAACAGCACCTATGAATTTTTTCCAGACCCCAAAATATGTAAAAAATTTGCATTTCATGAAAGAATAGCAACATCGTTCGGAGATTCTGAGATTATGCGCCGTCAATTTGTCAGGAAAAATTCATTTCTCTCGTATTATTTTCTATAGGGTGGGCCGGCCAACCATCGGTTTAAATTTGAACCATCGATTATTTCGAATCTGGCAATTCTATCCCGTCACAAAATTCAGTATATTATCTCCACTGAATGTAATGAATCGATTTACTGGCCCACGAGAAACTGCATGATCATGTCGATTTTCCAAACAAAATTAATCTTTTCGGATGAAGCTCATTTTCATCTCGGTGGGTATGTTAATGTTGAAGTCACCGTAGTCTAGTAGGTAGTGTGTTGGCTTATTAGACGTAAAGCCAGGGTTCAAACCCCAGGCCAGACAATCAAAACAAAATACAAAACGTATTTCTTCGGAGACATCCCCTCAGCAGATTTCTGGCAAAAACTCTGAGAGTAAATAAAATTGCCGTGAAAATTTTCTCAAAAAATCTGTCATTCGGAGTCGACTTTAAACTGTAGGCCCCGCCACTCATGTATAAAATTAACACACACAACATAAGTGGTGTGAGAAACTAGGTCGTTATCACAACTGAAGGGTTGTAATGACCAATTATGTATGTATGTATAATATAAATATGTAAAAAACTTGAAAAATACTACAAATAAATTTTTTTACATAAATAATACTTTATTTCTTATAGAGAATGATCTTTATATTATGTTTATGGCAAAAAAAAATTTGCTAATTCAAAACCCTGTATGTTATAATATATTTAAAGTAGGACGAGTATACTCGTCTTGGCAGTGCGGGATACCCTGTCAAAGACGAGTAGGACGAGTATACTCGTCTTGGCAGTGCGGGATACCCTGTCAAAGACGAGTATACTCGTCCTTGGCAGCGAATGGGTTAACTAACCGAAAGGGTGATGTCAATTGGCCACTAAGAAGCTGCAATTTAATACCGTTAACTGTGAGGAACCGTTAAAGAAAAGTGTTGTGCCGACAAACCAGAGACAATTGAGGAAAATTGGCCCGTTAAATAAGGTGCTGTGAATGAAATAGTATTCCATTTCGAACCGGAACAATTGTACTTCACACAAAAAAAATCTAAATTAATTGCATTTTTAAATCTAAACTTTTAAATCACCCAACCTATATGAATGTAAATAAAAGCAAAATTCATATGATAGAAATTTCGAATAAAAATATTTGATATTAATAGAGATAAGCATTAGTGACATGTTGTTCGGATTTGTAGTCCCATAAATTCCAAAAAAAATTTATAAAATTGTGTTTTTTATCTAATTTTCTTAGGGCCAGAGACTTTAACGGCCAGATAAATTGTCTTTCATTATTATAAGTGTACAATAAGGTAGAAGTGAGCGTTAAGCTAAAGGGAGGATCCTCCTAACTTTATCTTTTAGAGTTAAGTTTATGACTATCACTATGACAACTTCAAATATAAATAAAATGAGCATATACAACAATAAAACGAAGCCCGTCTTTACCACTGCGTTTAAAAAAACTTGTATAATTGAGCAGTTTTATCGACATTGCTCCGGTACTGCCACACATATTTTTGAAAAAGTTAACTTTATTTTATCATTAGGTTGTAATAACGAAAATAAGTTAAATGTGACTTTAAAGTTCACTTTAGCTAAAGGTACTTTTAACTAAAAACAAGTTTAACGTCAAGTTGTAATAATGGCACTTAGAGTTTTATTTCTACAGTCCTTTAATTACATACCGTTTATTAATAGCAATTAAAATTTATTTATTTTTTTTTAATTGATTTAAACACAGTTGCATTAAAATAAAATAATTTTTGGCAAGCAATTAACACAGTTTTTGACACTTATTAAATTGGAAAAAAATTCATTTTAAACAACAAAAACAAATTTTTCTTTAATTTGACATAAATTTTCTAAATTTAATTAACAGCATAGGTTTGTAAAAAAAAAATTAAAAAAATTAAACAATAAATAATTTTAAATTTCCAAATGTGAATCGATTTTTTTTTCAATTAAATTAACACATTTAAATAAATTATTTGTATGCAAATGTATGTTTTTTTTCTTTAACCACAATAGATAACAACAGTCACGTTAGCTAAACCGTATTAAACTGATTAAATTCTAATTAAAATCATTTAATAATGACGAGTTGAAAAAACGTATGTATTTGCTTTTAAATTTTTAAAAAATTTGTTAATTTTCTAGCTTCCTTTCCAATTAATTTGGTCGGAGAAATTAAACAAATAAAATAAAAAATAAAATGGTACAAAAGAGAAAGAATTGTTTTTATTGCTGTCAGCATTTAATTCTGTCTTTACCTTTTAAACAAATTGTTTAATATTGATTGTTTATTTGCTTTAATTATTTTTAAAAAGTGTTTTTAGAGAGAAAAAACCGCATTTTAGTAGTACAATAGAACTCTAGAAATAATTATATTTATTTATATAATAAAAACTTACCAATTTCAAAACCGAAAATAATCTGAAAAGATAAAAAAAACATATTTCAATAAGAAAAATATTGAAATTTCTAAAATATTGTAATTTTTTAATCGGAAAGCTGCAAAAGCAAAAGCGCGGCAATAATGCATTGTATTGTGTTTATTGGTTTAAAATAGATTTTAAATAAATAAAAAAATTACTAGGATTTGTGCCCCCACATTTAACAACTTGCACGTGTAAATTATTTTATTAAGTAAACACTCACAGATTTTTTATTTTTTTCATGTCAAAATCATTTCAATACTTAAGTGACAGTCACACATCTTATGGAATTCTTCCTTCTTGTGTTTGCTCACAAGGAGTGCCCACTAAAAAATTTACGCATGCACTTATACTTACAAAAAACTAAACTTAATGCTAACACTATTCAAGTTCTCATTGTCAAACTAGTTCTCATTTATTCAGTCCATAGTCTAGTAGGTAGTATATTGGCTTATTAGATGTGAGGCCACGGTTCGAATTCCAGGTCAAACATCTCTAACAAAACGAAATATGAGAAAATATTTCTTCATCGCCTGCCTCTCAGTAGATTTCTGTTATGAAAAGTTTCTGAAAAAAATCTGACATTCGGAGGCGACTTTAAGCTGTAGATCCCGCCAGTCATGTATAAAATTAAACAGACACTACATACATAAGTAGTGTGAGAAACTAAGTTGTAATCCTGACTGAAGGGTTGTTATGACCAATTATGTATGTAATCTTATTCAGTTTGTTTTGTCAAATCACCATGGACGAGCATAGATAACAACGTGCGTTCGCTGAATGGGTTCTCGAGGAGCTGGTGACTGAAAGTAATTTTCATCGGAAAATCATATTCAGCAATGGGTACGCTAACAAATTAAATCTTCAAAACTAAGACGATACCAATACATACGAGATCCAAGAGCATCAATGCATACCGAAATAGTTACTGTTTGGTTTGGTCGGTCCGTGTGTCTTTGAGAACTGTCAACAGCAAAGTCAATATTCCGATGATTATCCACTTCTTTTGGCCTGAATGAAATAATCTGATATTTTTAATAATTCTTTAGCGAATTTCTCTTATCAGATTTCTTACAAAACTCTAGGTCCAGCCATAAGTGGTGTGAGAAACTAGGTCGTAATCAGGACTAAAGGGTTGTAATGACCAATTGCGTACAACAACCAATAACTTGTAGTTTCTACTCATGCCACATTGGGTAATCTGCCGAGCTTTTTTATGACATGGTAATCTCACGTAGATGTGATGTCAACTAGCCACTGAAACCATGCAATTTGCTTATAGGGTTCTTTTATAGGATCTCAGATGTATATGAATAACTTACAAACCATGTAGGCCTTCAAACCCATACCAGCGTTCAAAATCAGCTTAATTGCCGTGCCAAAGATTTAGAAAATTGGAAATTTTGGATGCGCTTTACCCTAAGAAAAGCTGGCGGACATTTGAACGATACTATAATCTAAACATAACTACTGTTTGACATTCTGTCTGCTACTAGTGCTCAATATCTCTCTGAATAGCCAATTTGTTCGATTTGAAGCGTTGCATACATATTTCCTTGGTATCACTTAATTGTACATTTGCTACAGTAATCTTAACACGATATTTCGGTTAACATATGCGAGCTTGTTAGGCTATTATTTTAGGGTGACATAACAGATTTCAAATATTCTCCTGCGGCTTTTTGTCCGATGCTCTTTAGAAAACTGTTTTTTTTAATCAAAATTAAAGTTTACATACAACTGGAATATTCGTCCAAATCTTTTCGTATACACTCCTTACTTAAACAAATTTTTAAAGCTTTTTTTTAACAAAACACGGACTTTTTATAAAAACTCATATAAAAATCCATCAATTTGTGTGCAATACTAAGACGAAAACCATTTGAAATTATCAATAGAACACAGAATAAGAAGAAGAAGAAGAAGATACATAGTGTCCTTTTTCCATGAAAGGATTTGGTTGAGCAAAACAAAAAAAAAAGCAGAAAAAAAGATGGCATATTAAATATTTAATGGCCATTAAAAGGGTTTAAGCAATCCCATACAAAACAAAAAAAATTCTCTCCAATAAACGTCAATATCCTCACAGAAGAAGAAGGAGAACGAAAACGAGAATGAGTAGTAGGACCAAGAGTTGTATTGTGTCTGTTCTCATTTAATCGATTTGAGTTTTTCAGATGTTGAGTTGTAATAAATTTGTACAACATTTGAACAATATATACTTACGATTGTAATATTAAATGCTGACATCAAAAAGATTGGAGAGAGAGAGAGAGACCCTTACCGACCGTCAAAAAAACTATTCAATTTTCTTTACGTGGACAAACAGACAGACAAACAATCACATTACATGTGTGTGTGTGTGTTAAAGTTTTAATACAGTTAAAATGTTTTTTCTTTCTGTTTTTTTTTTATATTTCGGTACTCAGCTGTTGCTAAAATGAAAATTTTCCGCTTTTAAAACTATTTGTGAGGCACGTAAATAGTATTCGGTTTTCTTTTATTCTTTCAAACAACAATAGTTTTTATTTCCTTTTCCTCTTCTTTTTTTCTTTTATTGTCTACTATTGTTGTACCCTTTTCGTGTATTCTGTTGAAGTTTTTCGATTTTTAATCTATTTTTTGCCCCTCTCTTCTGTAATACTAAAAAGTATTGTTTTTTTCCATTTTTCTATTGAAACTTTTACAATAACAAGTTAAAGGAAATGGAAAAAGGAACGAAAAGAAAAGTTGCAAAAAGGAACGTACAATATTGAATTGTGGATTTTTCAAATTAATTTTAATAAAAATGCGAAACTAAGTTTATTAAACTAAAATGGAAATTTTCTAAAAGTAAAAACTTAAGCCAAAAAAAATTGAAAAAAAAACAATGGCATGCAGGAAATTATAGGAAATGCTCGTAATAACGACTGCATATTTCCTATGGTTTAACACTTCTGTTATACAAAAAAAAAATTGAAAAACATTAAGAAATGCAAAGAAAGTTTGCCAAATGACGCAACGAAGAAAAATTTTTTTCATAATAAAATTGAAAAAAACAACTCCTTAAAGAATGAGTAAAGAATGCATATAATCATGGCGGTTTAGTACATTATTAGTTGGATTTTTATAACGGATTTTTATCATAGGATATTATTGCCTACTGTCATCAATTGGAGGGTTTAAATAGGGTACACTCTGTACATAAGTGGTCATTACATTCCTTCAGTCAGGATTACGAACAAGCCTCTCACACCACGTAAGTATGTCGTGTTTATTAATTTTATAGATGAGTGCCGAGACCTACTTTTTAAAGTCGACTACAAATAACACATTCGATTGTTAATCGCAATTTTATTTTGCTCTGCTGAGAAGCAGTCGCCAAATATAAAATATTTTTTCATATTTCGTTTTGCTAGAGATGGATATACTGGGGTTTGAACATGTGGTCTCACGTCTAATAAGCCAACGCACTACCTACTAGACTACGGCGACTATAATCTGTAGATATCAACATTAATAAATCATCTGACATACATATGTACATAATTGGCCATTACAACCCTTCAGTCAGGATTACGGCCTAGCTTCACACACCACTCATGTTGTGTGTTAATTTTATACGTGAGTGGCGAGGCCTACAGTTTAACGTCGACTCCGAACGACAGATTTTTGGGAAACTTTTCATGGCAGGTTTATTTACTCTCAGAGTTTTTGTCAGAAATCAGAGGAAGTCGCAGAAAAAATATTTTTTTTTTCATATTTCGTTTTGATGTCTGACCTGGGATACGAACCCGGGTTCTAATAAGCCAACACTCTACCTGCTAGACTACGGCGAACAGTCATCTGAACAGACTGTAAATGCCACACCGCTTTATGTTTTTTATGACAAACACTCAAACACTTTCCAAGAGAAATAATTTCCATGTAACTTTTACGTCCACTAAATGTTGAATTAAAGTTTAAAAATTGCCGAGGCATTCTACATTGTGGAGGACAAGTTGAGTTACTATATCTGCATTATTTGAAAGCAATTTGTACTTGCTGGGTAGTATATAATAAACAACTGCCCGATTTTAAAAGATTATCAGTGACTAACCCATTGCATATAGCAGTGCTACTGTACCCATACTGCAGTAATATTTTATAGTGAATGGGTACTGATGAGCATTATTTTAACTTTCTTTTATTCTATACTTGGGGAACAGGATTTCAAATAAACTTTCAACCGAACTCTATTTAAGGCTAACGTTTGATTTGTTGGCCATTTATGGTTTTTTTTTGGTCTTAGGACAAATAATTACGTGCTGTTTTTGTAGTTTTGAATCGATCCATCTTCACTGTCATCCAAAAGTCTTCGTTTCGGAGGGTGGCTGGCTAGATTGATAACCCCAAACACTTATTAACAAATACTTTCAGCTGCTGTGTTATGTTGGTATTTGATGCTTCAGATTTATTCTGATAACGACCACGATCAGTTCATGATCACGCACTCTTTTTGCGCAACTCAAATGGAGTACTTCTCTCGAAAGATAAAAGATTCCCTACAGCTCGCTCTACATGCAGCCGATTGACAAGACTTGCCATCCTAGAATTTGGTGAGATAATGTTGTCTTGTTAAACACTTCCGTGATGAAGTGTGGTACTGTTAAACTTTCAACGAAACTTATAGGTTTTGCTATCAATACTTATTTCATGTAATACATAACATAACATACATACATATGTAATTTGTTATTACAACCCTTGAGTCAGGATTACAACCTAGTAGCTCACACCACTTATATTGTGTGCGCTAATTTTGTATACAATTTAAAGTCGATTCCGAATGACAAATTTTTGAAAAACTTTTCTTGGCAATTTTATTTACTCTCAAAGTTTTTGCCAGAAATCTGCTGAGAGGAAGTCGCCTATGAAATATCTTGTCACATTTCGTTCAGTTGGAGGTGCATGACCTGGGTTTTGAACCGAGGCCTCACATCTAATAAGTCAACACACTATCTATTATACCACGGCGACTTTCCCGTAATAGACGCCGTAATCTACTAGGCAGATGTAGTTATTAGGCCACGGTTCAAGCGCCAGGACAGACATCTCGAACAAAACGAAATATGAAAAAATATTTCTTCGATGACTTTCTCTCAGCAAATTTCTGGTAAAAACTCTGAGAGTAAATAAAACTGCCATGAAAAGTTTTTCAAAAATCTGTCGTTCGGAGTCGACTTTAGACTACAGATCACGCAATTCATGTATAAAAGTAACACACAGAACATGAGTGGTGTTGAGAAGCTAGGTAGTAATCCTGACTGAAGGGTTGTAAAGATGTATGTTTGTATATTAAGGCAAGAGACGCGGATCTGACCTATAGAATGAGTACCATAACGAAAACTAGATTTTACAATTTTAATCGAATGGCAACTATATTGCTTAGGTCTACCCAAGTTGGAAAACTTTACAAGAAGTTGAGGTTAAGTACAGAGGCACCACAAGGTTATTTTCTATTTGCAACTCGATTTCGGCTCAGTACTCAATACATGTGTGAAATTTGCAGAAAATGTTTATCACTTCAGCTTGCTGAAGCATCTTCAATCAATAACCATCGAACACAATTTTGTAGGTTTTTTCCAACGTTTTTTACGTTGAAATCTCAATTAATCAACCGAAACGCTGTTCGTCTTGACAGCTCGTGGCATCTCAGTCATGTCATAGTTTACAGTCGTAAGTGTAGGAACCATTGCCTAAAACCTATCTCACCTTCAAGATTAATTGAACTGAAACCTCTCAAAAGATTGCTTCACATAAGGGCGTCCAATTCGTTTTGCGAGTTTTCAAAAGTTTTATCATAGACGACTTCAAAAATAAAATAAAAAATAATGTGGAGCATAATATTTTATACGGTTGCAGTCCTCACAGAAGGACTACCACCGTGTATTTAATATCATCAATTTGTTATCAGGAATTAAAATTGCAAGAGAAAAATTAAATTTATTCAGATATTTTTGATTTCTATCAGATTTTAAATAATAATTGTCCACCATTCGATTGGTGGCTCACCCATGGCATATAAAACAATAGTTTTTTTAAGGCTTCTCTTCACAATTTCCTATGCATTTACTTTCTTATAACAATGATTGGAATGATCAAGACTTAATCATCAACTGAACTTAACTAAACCCTCAAGACAACCAATATTTGTTAATGTATGTCAAGACAATTTTTTTTTTTTTTTTTTTGTAATTCATAAATTTTCCTAAAACTGTCCACATAATAAACTTTCCTTTTACAGACATTACTTTTGCAAGAGTTTTTATCATCATACTGCTGTGTCTTTAATAGTTCAATATTTTATAGCTGAGCATAATAATATACATATAAAACAAGGAGAGAGAGAAAAAACCTTAGGTTAAAAGCATTTCCTGTGGCAAAATTAAATTAATTTTCCTTTTAATGGATTTAAAATTTAAGCTCCTTTTGAATGCCACATTTCACTTTCACTTTGTTTGCTTGTTTGTTTGTTTATCTTTCAATCGCTTTTATAGTTGTTTCTCTGCAAAACTTGAAAGAGACATTAAATGAAAATAGTTGTCAATGAGACAACAACAACAACAACAACAACAACAATAATAATAAATAATATTAATAAAATAAAAGAGTCTTAAGGACTCACAATAAAATGTTTAGAACTTTAAGGACAGAAACGTAAAATAATGTCAGCATCATGTTGTTATCAGCAGCAACGCCTATCATTAAGGCTAACAATTATGCTATGAAATGTAAGATTTATATAGGACAGTAGACCAAAAGTTCAAAAAACAAAACTTAAATCTGTTATGTGATGTTACTAGCTTCACTGGCAAGTGCATAAGATAACATGTATATATTGTTGTCATCGGACGAAAGCTCAAATAGATTACATTGTTGTAACATAATGAAACAAAGGAAACTAAGTATCCAAGGTACTATAAATGTTGCTCTGGCAAAAGCCTTAGAATATAGCCGGCAACATAAATCGCTTGAATAACAGAGTCTGTGTTTGGCTGATATTTGAAGCACAGAATCGTAAGTCGTCAAGGTCTAGTAGGTAGTGCCTGGCCTCGGTTCAAACCACAATTCAGGCATCACCAACTAAACGAACTATGACAAAATATTTCTTCGACGACTTTCCTCTCAGCAAATTTCTGGCAAAAACTCAGAGAGTAAATAAAAATTGCCATGAAAAGTTTCAAAAAAAATTGTCGTTGGGAGTCGACTTTGAACTGTAGGTCCTGCCATTCATGTAAAAATTAACACACACAACATAAGTGGTGCCGTAAATCTACTGAGGGGAGAGAACTATGTTCTTACATTTCGTTTGGCTGGAGATGTCTTTCTTGTGGTTTGAACCAAGGCCTCACTTCTAATAACTTAACACACTACATACTGGATAATAATATGTGAGACTAGTAATCCTCTCACAAAGTGAGAATACAGAAACCAGCACTAGAAATGAAGAATTTTGACCCGTATGTACTTACAACCTATGCAGCTCTCAGCACAGCAAAACTCAAATATTTATATGACAATTTCTGGTCACCCAGAACAAATCAACTGCCAAAGGAAGGACATCATACTCAATGTAAGAACTGGCGAACATATTGCGGACCATGAGCAATATGGTTCTGCCATACGCAACGTTCATTAATTGTGGTAATGAAACGAAACTTCCGTATATCTATACGTGTCCACTAAGAAGGCACTAAGTACCAAAAAAAGGAGGCCAATGTAACCCACATTTACTGTGCTTCTTAATATTATGCATGCACGACAGATTTGAAAACTGGAAGAAATGAATGAAAGAAATGAGTTATTTTTTACATTTTTTTTTTCTTGGAGATGTTATAGCTGAGGTTTGAACTTGTAACTCTCATGTAGTAAGCCAATACATTTTCCATTAGACTACGGCGATCACAAGTACTAGCGTTCAAACAAATAATTTGCTGGAAGCACACATAAGCTATGAGGAATAGAAACGAGTTGAGACGTGAATACAATTGAAGTCGCCATAGTATAGTAAGTGGTGCAATGGCTTATTAGACATGAGGTTACGATTCAAACCCCATGGCAGATATCTTGAATAAAACGAAATATGAAAAAATATTTAATCGTCGCCCACCTATCAGTAGATTGATTTCCTGCAAAAACTCTGAGAGTAAATGAAAAATTGTCATGAAAAAGTTTCTCAAAAATGTATCATTCGGAATTGACTTTAAACTGTAGGTCCCCGTCACTCATGTATAAAATTAACACACACACAATATATGTGGTATGAGAAACTAGATCGTAATCCTGACTGAAGGGATGTTTGTATGTA
This sequence comes from Sarcophaga carnaria, assembly GCA_958299815.1. Lineage (NCBI taxonomy): Eukaryota > Metazoa > Arthropoda > Insecta > Diptera > Sarcophagidae > Sarcophaga > Sarcophaga carnaria. The sequence continues at coordinate 44,691,553 of OY283150.1, forward strand.
TGTATGTATGTGTTTGAATACGATCTTCACTCCAGAGGGCAACACAAAAAGAAATTAAAGATTCACAGAAGTCAAAAAAAAGAAATAGCCTATGGTACCTACAAGAAAAAAAGTATCAGAAAAATTACTACGAATCTAAAGGTACATTCAAAAGTACCACAAACAATATAAACTTTTTAGCAAAACAATCTCCAAAAGTTTTGTATAACTTCATACCAAATTAAGTACCACAAATGAAGAAAAAAAGTAAATTGTAAGTAACAAAGTATACTGGAAAGTACCAGATCCGGGAGGAGCTTAGAAATATAATGCATAATGGTACTAACTTTATGAATTATGAAGAAAATAAAGCCTACATTCTTAGTACTCGAACTCGTACCCAAATAGGTACTTAGTACCAAAAAAAAGGTCCTAATTTGTTTAAAACCAGCAAGCAGGAGAAAACAAATTTTACATTTTTGCAATTTATTTCTTAAACCTCGGCCCACTGTGTATAAATAGTTTTCTCAATATAAGAGAGAAAATTACGTTAGAAAACTAATCATAAGGTCAACAAAATCTAAAGTAGAAGAAAACATTTGTTCAGAGCCTTAAGACAAATTAATTATCACACGAAAACAACAATAAAAACATTGTAGAAAATCAAACAAAAGTACCAACAATAGTAACCAAATGGCCAAATGATAAAATAGAGCTGGTGACACACACACACACAAGTGGTAGTGCCACAATATCACAGTCAAGTAAAACTAAAGCCCGTAGAAAATATAAGAATTTCATAGTACAGCCTTAGGCTACATGATGGCAGTTAAAGTTAAAATTAAAAGTAAAAGAAGACACAAGACAAAGCACAACTGGAGCAGCAGGAGCAGCATCAGCAGTCAGAACAATAGCAACTGGCAGTCAAATGAAAACAAATCTTGTTAAGACTCTATGTATACATACATAGGAGAGAAGTATTGTAATACACACAATATTTACTTACGCATCCATCAAATCGCAAAACAAATGAAAATAAAATTTCATTGGAAAATACAATCAAAATAAAAATGGAATGAAAACTGACGGGCGGAGGAGGAAGCTGTGCGACAAAAACAGAAGCCCGTAATGATGAAAAAAATCTATTTATCATAAGATTTGAAGAAAAGTTGTTAAATATGACAGACAGACTGAAGAATGAATGTTGACGCTTTTATGGCACGGTTTATGGTTATGATGGCAACGCTGACTGGGCCTAAGACTGTGGATATGACAATGACGTTGACGACGACAATGATGATGGCACTCAATGAGGTTTATGGAATTATGACACTTTTAAATAACATTTAGCACTGGCACTGCCACTGCCACTGCCACTGTTGTTTTTTCTACAATTTTTTTTTTCTCACTTTCGTCAGTATGTATCCATTTTGACAGTGGCGGCATCGTTTATAAGCCTAAAAGATAACGACCAATGCTGTTGATTTATTAGCATTTGTATTGAAAATAATAAAGAAAGCAAATGTTAGAAAATCTAATCTAAAATAGGTTTTGATGTGCTATTTTAAGTCAAGAGTAGTTGCCGTAGTCTTGTAGGGAGTGTGTTGGCTTATTAGGCATGAGGCCACGGTTCAATTCCCAAGTCAGACTAAACAAATATTTCTTCGACCTCTCAGCAGATTTCTGGCAAAAACTCTGAGAGTAAATAAAATTCGGTTGTCTAACACCTACTTGGAACCTGTCGCTACGTTAAGTACAATAAGAAAGTCCTCATATCATTTAAGTCATGCGAGGCAAATAATTCTGGGCCTTCTGGAGTGCATGCAAAGCCGATACTAATTAAGGCTATCAACTGGTAAAGGTTAGGGTAGAGGCTAATGGCTCCGTAGGAGCTATAAATTTGATCCCCTTTCAACTGCTTTACAATTCCTTAAAGAAAGAAAAGACGCAGACGGTATTGAGTTTTTACACACAAATCTGCTTTAACCACCTAGAATTCTTAGTGGCGAAGTCGCCGTGGTATAGTAGGTAGTGTGTTGGCTTATTAGACGAGCCCCAGGCCAGACATCTAAATAAAATACAAAAAGTATTTCTTCGGCGTCTTCCTCTCAGCAGATTTCTGGCAAAAACTCTGAGAGTAAATAAAATTGCCATGAAAAGTTTCTCAAAAATCTGTCGTACGGAGTCGACTTTAAACTGTAGGTCCCGCCTTTCATGTATAAAAGTAGCGCACACAACATGAGTGGTGTGAGAAGCTAGGCCGTAATCCTGACTGAAGGGTTGTAATGGCCAATTATGTATGTATGTATGTATGTATTCTTAGCGGCGACGTAGAACAAAAACCATTGCTACTCTGTGGCATGGAGATCTGAGTCAAAAAATTCTCGCGTAATTAAAAACCTTAAACAAAACTTGTCATGTCCAAAGTGATTATTGAATCGACAACGAACGCTGAAAGGATATTTTATATGACAATTGGCCCTAAAAATTATAAAAGCCTCTACATTTTTTGCTGTGTTATGCTGTTTTAACAAAGTTTCTCTTGTTGTTTAAACGCTTTATATTCCTTTACTTCTCAAACGCTTTAATTACAATATATTTCCTATTGAGTTAATGGTTTAATTTTCTTAAATGTTTTATCATTTGGCTTGAAAGTACACAAAAAATTGATAATACACTCGATTATTTGCTGGGTAAAGATGAATTTATGATAAATTATAGAGAATTTAATGATGTTGTAATGTCTTTGGTATTATTTCTGACAGGGATTAATTATGGATTTGTTTTGAAGACTACAAAAACCATGTCATAACATAATAAACCATCAAGGGGAGAGAGAGATAGAGAGGGAGAGCGGTGGCAAGCAGGTAATATAATAAGAAATATTATATCGAAAAAAACAATACGATTCATCGATAACTGAAGTACAAGCATCACGGGTAATTTTTTGTTCTTCTACTTTATTTTCCAGTGCCTGTAATTATTGGTGCCGCACAGATGTCAAGTATGGATTTTGATGATTAATGCTTATAATTACAACAACAAGTGTTTTTTGAGTATACAGTGTGGCCGACAATTAACCACAGGTTGTTCCAGAAAAGTGTGGCACATGGCTTACATCTTCTTCTATCATAATTAACCAACAAGTTGTAAATTGACTCAAATTTTCTATCTTCACTTGTGCTGAGTTTAATCGCACACTTCACAGAAAGGTTCTGGCCTTATCAGCGACGTGTAAGCTTCTTCCTCACAAGCTCATCTGGCTACTCAATGCCACATAAACTGGAATTCATCAGAGGGAAAACATATTTTTTTTTACATCCTGATATCTGAGCGCTCGAATGGCAATTTGACGATCAGTAAGCATTACTATGTTCCATCTTTAAACTCAATGGGAAAGCGTTCAATAACGATCGTTTGCTTGACAAAAAGTTAAATTGCTTCAAATCCATTTCCTTTTAGCAAAGTCTTTGGTTCACGTTAACTTCACTTAAGCTGAGTATAATCGCCCACTTTACGGAAAGGTTTTCACCTCATCACCGAGGAAGCTTCCTTTTCACAAGCTTATCTGCCCGCTCAATACCGCCAATTTCAATTCGAACAGGGATTCGTAAGAGGAAAACCATATTTTTTATTGGGATTTATTGGACCAACGAGTTTCTCATTTTATTGGACCAACGAGTTTCTCGTTTTATTGGACCAACGAGAAACTGCACGATGATGTCGATTTTGTCGATTTTGCCATAAAAATCATCTTTTCGGATAAATGGTGGGTACGTCAACAAGCAAAATTGTCGTATTTGAGGCTCAAAAAACCCGCACCTGGCCTTACAGAAGCCAATGCACCCATTACGAGTGACAGTTTAGTGCAGCTTGTGGAACGGAGGCATCATTGGCCCATATTTCTTTGATTTTTGTACCCATTCTGTCTGGTATTGATATGAAAAATGTTTGGTTTCAACAGGATGGCATAACTTGGCATACAACTTATACCACATTCCACATATTCCGTAAACGTTTGATGGCCGCTTAATTAGCCGAAATGGTGATATCAATTGGCCGCCAAGAAGCTTCGAATTGACTACGTTCGACTATTTTCTGTGAGACGCCTTTAAAGAAATGTGTTATGCCGATAAATCAGAGACAATTGAGCTTTTGATGGGCCACATTTGTGATGCCATTGCCGAGACTCGATCCTATATGAAATATATAGGAATGAGGCTCCGTGGCGCCAGTCGCGGCAGCCACATGAACCCAAAAATTATACTTTACAATAGAAAAAAATAAATTTGGAAAAATTTCAAACCTTTTTTATTTGATTTTTTTAAATTTTAACTTTTAAATGACCCGCCCGTTGAGTGCCTAATGAATTTTTATAAAGTTTGTTGGCTGTCAAGTCGCCGTAGTCTAGTAGGTAGTGTGTTGGCTTATTAGACGTAAAAAAAAGCCAGGGTTCAAACCCCAGGCCAGACATCAAAACGAAAATATAAAAAAAAAAAATATTTCTTCGATGACTTTCTCTCAGCAGATTCCTGGCAAAAACTCTGAGGGTAAATAAAACTGCCACGAAAAGTTTCTCAAAAATCAGTCGTTCGGAGTCGACTTTGAACTGTAGGTCCAGACATCCATGCATAAAATTAACACACAACATAAGTGGCGTGAGAAACTAGGTCGTAATCCTGACTGAAGGGTTGAAAAAGTATGTCAAAACTGAAGATCACTACAAAATTTGCATGACATTCGCTTATTGTTCCAAATAAATAAATATTTATTTTGTTTTCATTTCATGAAACCCAAACGATAAAAAATCTACGTCTATATATGTTTTCAAAGTATAGAAATGTCTCAGAGTTTATCAAAATTATTAATATGTTGGGTTTATTAATATGTTGGTTAAATATTTACGATCAAAAGTGATTACCAGCTAAGCAAATACAGCTGCCAAATAATATTAGGCTTCATGGTCGCTTTGCTGAATTTATTGTGTTTTTTTTTCAAATATTGATTGAAAAAAACAAAACTTTTTATAAACCCAAGCAAATGCCAAGACATTGTGACAAACACTTTTAAAAGTTGGTTTAATTTTTTTTTTTTTTTTTAATTATTTTTAAATTTATTTTTTATATACGAAATAAAAAATAAGCACAATAATACGAAAACATTTAAATAAATATTTAATAAACAAACGAAAACTAATTTTTTTTATTACAACTCAAAAGTGCACGTATTTCTCAGTACACATTGGATTATCCCGTTTAAAGAAGAAATAAAAGAAGAACATTTTATTTTTATGAAAAGAAATACATACACACATGCAAACTTTAAAATAAAATATATTTTTTATTTTATAAATAACACGGTCCGACAGTGAAAATACACCCGGTTAACTACATAATCTAAGTTATTCACTAGGTTGAGTAGAAGTCAAAAATTCTTTTTTTTATTTTTCTCGAACCCTTCAAACTTGTTTTATTTGAAAAAAAAAACAGTCTTATGATCTCTCCACACAAAATTATTGATTACCCAAATATGTTTGAACCTATTTCAAAAATCCAAAGTTCTTTGGAAAGGGGAGAGGCTAGCCTTTAAAACGGTATACATAAACATTTTGGTCAAACATATATGTTATGAGTTTTGATGGGGTAAACATGGAAAATATTATATTTTCCCTATTTTGTCAAGTTTAACCATTCTTAATTGCAAAATTTAATTAAAAAATATGAAATAAGTGGCTACATCCTGAAAGTGCTTTATATTATCAAGAGTTTGACACTTCGTTTGATAAAATGGAACAAAAATTACCGTTTGTTATTATTTAAATAGTATAACAGTCATGTTATATCGTATGTCATCTTATCAAATAAACTTTCATTTCAAAACTTTTCAAAATTTTTGATGGACCTTGATTGCCGGAGAATTTGCTCTTTGCACGTTTGAACGACTACCAAAACAAGTCAAATATTTTTGTTTTTCGCAAATATTATTATTTCGCTTTGCGCAAACATTAGCCGGCTTCCGGTGGTTGATCCAACGGAAAAAGGACACATTTTTCGAGAAACACTTAAGATCCATTAAAAATTGTGAAATATTTCATTTCATGAGCTGTTATACTCTTTAAATAATAACTACGGTAATTTTTGTCCAATTTTATCAAACGAAGTGTTAATCTCTTCACAATATAATGCACTTTCCGAATATCACGACTTATTTCATATTTTTTTATTAAATTTTGCAATTATGAATGGCCAAACTTGAAAAAATAAAAAAAATAATATTTCCCAAGCTCACCCCATCAAAACTCATAACATATAAGTTTGAACAAAATGTTTATGTATACCGTTTGAAAGCCCAATCTCTCCCCTTTCTAAAAAAAAAACTTTGGATTTTTAAAATAGGTTCAAACATATTTGAGTAATCAATAAGTTTTGTGTGAAAAGATCAAAAAAACCGTTTTTGTCAAATAAAACCAGTTTGGAGGGTTCGAGAAAAATAAAAAAAAGTATTTTTGTGTTCTACTCAACTAACTGAACAACTTAGACTAGGTAGTTACTCGGGTGTATTTAATTTTTTTGTATTTTGTCGCATTGTGTAATTTTTGTAAAAAGAAAACATAAATATTTTATAAAGTAAATAATAAATTAACACATTTTCGATTACAGTAATCGCAATCTATACCAATAACAATTACAGGAATAACAATAATAACAATAGCAAAAATAATAACAACAAATATTGAAAAAAAATATTTAAAAAAAATCCATCTATTGATACTGGGCTATATTTTGTTGTTTATAAATAAATAAATAAATACAATATAAAATTTAACATTCGATTTTTTTTTATTGTTATTGTTTGTTGCTATTGATATTTGCTTTATTATATGTATGTTGCCATAAAATATTTACGATATTCATCCGATTTGAGGAATTAAAATCAAAAAAAAAAAAATAAAATAAGCAAAGGAAATTAGGGGACTGGAATAAAATTGTTGACAAATACAATAATAAAAAATTAACAACAAAATAATTTCATAATAAATTTATAGAAACATTAATTCTACTCAAAACACAATTGTAACCACAGGCGATCTAAATGCAGTAGACGATAAACACTTAAACGAATTATTGGAAGGAAATTAGAGGCCCGCCACTTTTTAATGCAATGAAACAAAACTGTATGTGCCAAATTGATTTTATCAAACGTGGTCGAAAAAAATTTTAATACTGAGCAGCATAATTTAAAAACGCATCCTACTCGTATTAGGCTGAGTATGCTAAAGTCGCCGTAGTGTAGAAGGTAGTGTGTTTGATTATTAGACCCAAGGCTACGGTTCAAACTTCAGTCGAATATCAGATATCTTGAACAAAACGAAAAAATTTCTTAGGCAACATCCTCTCAGCAGATTTCTGGCAACAACTCTGAGAGTAAATGAAAAATTGCAATGAAAACTTTCTCAAAAATCTGTCATTGGGAGTCAACGTCAAAATGTAGGTACCGCCACTCACGTATAAAAAAATTAACACACACAACATGAGTGGTGTGAGAAGCTAGGCCGTTATTATGACTGAAGGGTTGTAATGGCCAATTATGTATGTACATATGTTTCCATATAAAATTACTCGAGCATTATCTATCGCATTAACTTGAATTTGCCGTAGACTAATAGGCATTGCATTGGCTTGTTAGACATGAGGCTACGGTTGAAATACCAGGTCAGACATCATCCAACAAAAGGAAAATATGAAAAAATATTCCTTCGACGACTTCCTCTCAGTAGATTTCTCTAAAAACTCTGAGAGTAAATGAAATTACCATGCAAAGTTCCTCAAAATTCTGTCGTTCGGAGTCAACTTTAAACTGCTGGTCCCTCAACTTATAGATAAAATTATCACACACAACATAAGTGGTGTGTGAAGCTAGGTCGTAATCCTCACTAAAGGGTTGTAATGACTAATTATCTATGTTATGTATGTATAAAACGATATCAAAGACCGTTGTATTGTAAAAAGGCAATAAAAAATTGCTGCGGACATGGAATGGTACACATTATATATGTTCCTAGTTATCATAGACTGCTTGGAAATGAGGAAACGAATATTCCGGCCAATAGAGCCAGAGTATTACATACCATAAGCTTTTGTTATAACACAATGCCTTTCAGTGCTTTAAAGACAAAGCGTGGGAAAGTGGGCGGAAATATCATATCGAGTATTGTGGAATAAATACACAGTGCAATGCTTGGGGCAAACCTAATGAGAAGATAATCATGAGTATTTTAAAACTAACTGAGGGCAACTTGAGCAAGCTAATGAATGTACTCACAGAACACTTCGAAACAACAACAGAAATAACTTGATCCGAATGAAAACACCAAAGCAATAAAAGTGCTATGTCATTGCCCAGCTTTCGTAATCTTGAAATCCCAGTATTTTGGGGTTGACACTAACCAGACATAAATCGTCCCAAAAGGCTTTCCAGGAAGTTAAGGAATGTTGAACAAGAGACAGACTTCCTACAGGAATTAAGGTGGTATTCTTATTGGTGAGCGCACAACAAGCCTACATAATGGCTGAGGTATAAGACAACAGCCATGAGATCCTTGGTTTGTCTCTTCTCGCCTACCCAGTACTTATAGTGTTGTAATATTTATTGTTGACATCTTTATATACTTCGAAGCACTATCGACAATGGGGAAGGATTACGTGTGAAGATAAATTAGAATTTAACTAGCAAAGACAAAAACCAAAAATTTTAAGAAAAACTACCAAAAATAGTCAAGGCAGAAATACACGATATCGGAGCAAATTATCGGAGCAAATTATGCTCCACACTTTCCTAAGTGGAACAGCTGCTCTGGTAATACGGAATTTCTTTTGAAAATTAAAAATTTTGAGAAAAAAGATTTCTTTGTTTTAGTAATGTCTGTGGTGGGTGATCGATAATGTGGCAATCCCACTACATACAAATTGTAGCCTAAGGTATCTCTAATAAAACCCAATAAATTTGAATTTATCTACACACACATGGAAGGATTCAGTGCTAGAATTGTCAACTACATCAACTGAATCCTGCTACTCGTTGCTCGTTTGAATTCAGCGTATAAAGCGTTCGGGTTTTGACAATTTTAAAGGCACAGAAAATTTTTAAAATTAATTGGGGTATTTATTTGGGTTAAAAATGAATGCCTCCTGAGTATATTCGAAAGCTTATTTCATGTAAAAATTTGTCTCCTCTTAACTAGGGGTACAGATACCCTTTAACCTCTTCCTACAATTTTTCAATTTCCATCCAATGAATGGGATTTTGGGACATTTTATCCCAAAACTATTCTGCTGTTCAGTCAAGCGTACAACAACGTTTATTAATTTATTTTTGTGATAATTTTAGTTTATTGTTATTGTTATATTTATGGCTGTACTAAAACTATTATTAAATATACATACGTACATATGTATGTATGTATTGTATTGTATTGTATTTTTTTTTCTATTAAACGACTATTTGATAAATATTTGTCTGTTTCGTTTGTTTGTTTGTTTGTTCGTTGATTTCTTTTGTGTTTTATTTTTGATTTATTTTTTAAATTCATTTCCATTTTCATTTCCATTTTCATTCTATTTTTATGAGAAACTGAATTTGAAAATGTTCATTCAATACGTTTGAATGCAGTTTTCAAATTGAAATTCTATAACTACTGTTCAGGATCGTTAAACTTTAACAATGAGGGCCTGTATTTAATAATAACAGTTTATAATGGCCCATCAATAATATTGTTGGCAATAAATGGCCATGATGTTTTAAAGCAAAAGGATGTGTATGTATTTATTGGGTTATTTAAAAGGTACTAAATAGCGAATGGTACTTTTTCAAACAAGTTCTATTTTTCAAAGATTAAAAAATTTAGAATTGCTTGAATGACAACAGATAGTAGGCTTATTAGACAAAAACCAATTGGTTCGAATCCCAGCTTATTCATCTTAAAAAAAAAACGAAATATGAGAAACAATGTTTCTTTCCTTGACGACTCACCCTTATTGTGGTAAAAATTCGGAGAGTAAATAAAATTGCCATACGGAAACTATAGGTTCCGCCTCTCATGAATAAAAACACAACATAAGTGTTGTGAGAAACTAGGTTCTAATCTGACTCAAGGGATATATTGAGCGGTTTGTGTCTTGAATAAATTTTATGGTATTTTGAAAGGTAAACAGCTGATAATTATTCTCACTCAATCGCTGTTCATAACAAACAAATTACAAACCAGAAAAGCACCATTTACGAGAAGTTTCGCTTTGCTTTACTTCAATGAGAAAAAGTTTTCAGCTGAAGTGTATAGATTTGAACGTGTGAGAGACAAATTTTATTGTTGTAATGTAATGTTGTAATGTAATGTTGCAATGTAAACGTTGTAATGTAATGATTTTAATTTGGAACATAATGACAGCTTCAACAAGTTCGAAAATGAAGGCATTATTTCCAGAAAATTTTTGCCAACCTCAAGAAGAAATGGCAGAACCACTGACAGACAGTTAAGCAGCATGAAACCATATAAAATACAATTGCGGCAAGAACTGAAGCGAAGTAATGTGCAACATCGTTGCATGTTTGGTGAAGAGCCATTTCTCTATAGCAAACTAAGGTTCAGCGGTGACCTGAAAGATAGACTCCTGAATGCGGTTTACAGACCGGCGACATCATTTAATTGTACTTTTTTAAGAACGTTAAAAATCGCAACGTTATAGTGAATAGAGTACTGTACTACGCGATGATTATGTATCGTTTTTAGACTCAAAAAAAACATGTACTTTCAACAAGACAGTGCAAAATGCCAAACGGCGCACGATGGGAATGTTAGTTTGGTAGGCAAAAAGTTTTACATTTCGAAGTTGTCCAATTGGCTTCCAAGATCATTGCGGAGGTACGGAAAGTCTCTTACCTGTGGCAGCCACAATTGTAGCTGTGGCGTACGACATTACAGCTGCCTTAAGTAACATATCAGCCGAAATACAGAAAATATATGTCAAAATTGGAGCTCATGGAATGGAGCTCAGCTAAATCGTAGCCGTAGACAATATTTACATGAAATAAATTTAAAAATTAAAAATGTTGGTATATTTTCGTTGCGATAATTTGTTTTCTAAATTATTTTTTCCTACTTTCAAAAAGAAATCAATTTGGGTATTTAATTTTTCTTAAACGAATATGATTTCATTCATATGGATGCCGCGGCTGCCCTCACAGTCCTTAATCGATTGGACCAATTTTTGTACAGTTTTTCTAGTGTATGATAATGGTATCTCGATAATGGCGTCAGGAATGTTGGCCTTTAAATGCCCAAACGGAGAGCACACGTTTGACGTAATAAATCGATTGTGGCATGAGATGTGTGACAAGTTGCACCATCCTGTTGAAACTAAACAGCGTTCACATCAATAACATGAAGGTGTGGGTACAAAAAATCCGTTATCATGGTGTGATAAGTGTCTCCATTGGCCGTAATTGTTAAGCCGTCCTCATTTTCAAAGAAATATGGGCCAATGATGCCTCCGCTCCACAAGTCGCACCAAACAATCACTCGTAATGGGGTGCATTGGTATCTGTAAGAGTAACGGGTCGCTCCAAATACGGCAATTTTGCTTATTAACGTACCCACCAAGATGAAAATGAGCTTAATCCGAAAAAATGATTTTTTGGCAAAATCGACACCATCGCGCAGTTTCTCTTTGGCCCAATAAATCCCAACGTTGCTCAAACGTAAATCGATTCATTACGTTCAGTGGAGATACATAATTTTGTGACAGAATATAATTCGAAATAACCGATGGCTTAAATTCAAACCAATGGACCACCCTATATTTTTTATTAAAATTTTATGGTTTATGGTTTAAATGTATGATATACAAGATAACATGAATGGAAAACTAAATACACAAAAAAAAAATTTCTCTTTGGTACTTTTCTACAGTACTTTTTTTTTCTTCAAATTCAAAATAAACTAAATCAACTTACAGATCTGAAATCCATTTTTTTGTTAGAATTTTTATTTTGTTTAATTTTTGGTTTCATTTAATGGTCTTTAAATTTCTGTTTACAAAACCGAAAATTCTAAATCGTTTTCGATTATCGATAGAAAAAGTGAAATTGAATTGAATTCTGTGGCGATTTTTTTTTTTAATCGATTTCTTGTAATTGAATTTGTGTCATTAACAAACATACATACACACTTCTAAGTGCGAAATTTACTAATTATAATACCAATAACGATTATAGTTTAAATAATTACTAAAAATATGTTTAAATTATTTCGACAGGTATTTTAAGTTAGAACAGTTGCATATACACACACAGATACTAATCTATTGGGATTGAAATTAAAAAAAGAAGAAATATTAATTGTGTATCATTTATTGATAAAATTTTATTGATAAAATTAATTGAATGATTAAATTTATTGGTGCATGGCATTTACCATAATTGCCAAGCGATAGGAAACAATTTGAACGAATAATTGAAAAACTAAATATTTTTTAAATGGTAAACTAAAGACAAAAACAAAAACATAAACAGTGACATCAATAAGCGGAAATAGTTAAAATTTGTTCAAATTTAGAATTCAAATAAAAACTCAAATTTAAACACTGATCAACAAAGAATAACCTTCTGCATCTAAGCCGTATGTCCATAACGCCAAGGTAATCCTGTTTACTTGATAGAATCGCAATACATAGTCCCATCACCTTGATGCATGTGAAATTCCGAAGAAAAATGCAGGATTTAGGGTATTTGGAACTGTTTAAGTGGTTCACCACTTATGGATATGTTCGCTATTATTACTTAGTCCTGCATGTAAACAATCACAAGTGTTTACCACTCGTGTGATATAATAAAATGGACGGACTGTGTGTACCTCCTTACATTAGCAAGTTACTGAAGTCCTTTGTTTCCTTACAGCGCAAATGCAATACGTATTGAGTGAAACGGAAAGTATTTTCGAGACCATACGGAACTTATAACTGTAACTGGTTTACTTGATCGCTTGATAATTTCCCATACCTACCTACATACATACACATAGCCACAAAAGTATACATACGGATAACAAATTTATAATTGTCTGACATCTCTCTTCGACTTAAGACGGTATTTTGCTTTGGTTCAGAAATTTGTGAAATTTATAAATCGGATGCATACCTTTGTGGGCCTGTGCAGGGCCACAATTCAGTTCAAAAGACCCTCTTAACATCAAGTAAACTATAAAGATTTTCAACGAAAGCGGATTAGTTAAAAAATTTCGGCAATTTTTTAACCGTACGTATAATTTAGTAACTGTGTGTACATATACTTACATAACATAATTGGTCATTACAACCACAGATCAGCAATGTGTATTCAAAAAGATGAGTAGATGCGAAACATACTAATAACTTCTGATACTTATTGGCATTCATACTTATTTTAATATCATACTCATACTACTCATATTCAAAGTTTGAAGTACTCATCGTACTCATACTTAACAATACGAATGATGTTGTTGCTTTCGACTCTCCATGACTCAACATTTATAAGAATCACAAAATAAGTATGATTCGCATACGAACACTACAATACTCACTAGAAGGTTGTGTGTTTGCTTTAATTGTTGTCTTTGTCGTTTTCTTTCTTCTTTTTTTGTAAATGCAACAACAACTAAGACAGTAAATTTTGATGAATGATTCAAATCACTCGAATCATTTATGAGTATTATAATTATTTTTCTTAAGTTTCGAATCTGAATTAGTAGGCGTATGAATCAAGCATATTTCGAATGTTATGAGTTTGATGTCAACGTTGTACTCATACTCATTGCAACCTGTACTTATAAATCAACGTTTTACTGAGTACGAATGAATCTGAGCAGTTGAATATCAATATTGTTGACTCACTCATACTCAAAATTTCATGAGTGCTTATGAGTAGCGAAAAAACGATTCATTGCTGCTCTCTGATTACGACCTAGCTCCTTACACCACTTTGTACACAAAGAAAACTGAACCTAATAAATACATAGTAAATTAGAACAAAGTTTATAAGATTTCTCTATGGTTTTTTTTTTCAAGAAGAGATTCTTATTATTTTTATAAGGAAAACCTTTTTGAAAAAATCAAGAAGAAAACTTAGGGATTTACTAGATAGTCTTCTTGATTTTTTTAAAAAGGTTTTCTCCTTAATTTTTTTAAGTTTTCCTTTTGTTTTTTTCAAAAAGGTTTTCTTCTTGATTTTATTAGGCCCTCTTTTTGTTTTTTTTTTCAAAAAGATTTTCTTCTTAATATTATAAGACTATCCCTTTATTTTTATAAATAATACTTATTGATTTTGCTTGATATTATTATATAGTTTTTATTGATATATTTACTTAGAAACTAATTTAATATTTGATTTATTAATAATAATTTTGCACGAACAATATTTCTTCTCCATTCCCTTAGTCCTGCTTTGAATTTAATCAACTCCCCAGTATATTTTTGGTCCACCTTCTTGAATAAATTTTCAACGTCTTCGATTTCCATTTTTTTACTATGTTTCTTGATGTAATTCCAAAACTTAAAAGAATGTTGCACGTTTCATCACGGAGCTCCCAGGATTTAAAAATTGGGTCATTACTCAAAATTTTATTTGTTTTTTATAACACTTTTTTTTTAATTAAAACAATTCAATTTTTTTATTTAAGTTTACTTTGTTTGGTTTTAAGAAAGAATATTTTTATTACTTTTTTCCACTTCTTTACTTGCCACTTGTTCACTTTTTTTGTAACAAGTCAGCTAATATAATCAAGAAGATATTCTTATTAAAACATTAATAAGATAATTTACACATGATCAAATAGAAACCTAATGAAATCAATAAGGAATACTTCTTATAAAAAAATTATTAAGTAGCCTAATGAAATCTATAAGAAAAACCTTTTTGAAAAAATTGTTAGGCAGCCCAATGAAATTAATAAGAAATTCTTGTTTTATACAATTTAGAAGAAAACACAGTGGAATCAAAGAGATTTTCTCTATGGATTGAATTTTTTGTGGCAAAAGTGACGGAATTTGAGTAAAAATGGTAAATAACAAGTTTTCTTCTTAAATGTATGTGTTTTACGTCTTGAAAAAATTAAAAAGATTTATCATATAAAAATAATAAGAAATCTTTACGAAAAAATCTTCGTTTCTTTCTGCTGTAATACCCCTCACTCCAAAAACGTATCGTAGAGAAAATCTTCTTGATTTTATTAGGCAGTTTTCCCTCTGTGTAAGTGTGTTAATTTTATACATGTGAAGCGGGACCTACAGTTTAAAGTTGACTCTCAGAGTTCTTGCCAGAAATCTATTGAGAGAAAGATGCCGAAAATATATTTTTTCATATTTCGTTTTGTTGAAAAAGTCGTACATGGGATTTGAACCGTGGCCTCACATCTAGTCTAATAAGTCAATACAATTTCAATGTGCAGTTGTACAATTTAATTTTGTACATCTCGTTACAAAAAGCTTTTCATTGCCATACTCACTCCACATACATAATTTTTTTGCTGACACAACATCCTTACCCTGAAGGGTAATGATGATGAACAGCCAATACATGCGATTATTATGTTCGACAACATATTTATTGTGGCGATTATTTTTTATTTAAACAAAATAATTAAATTTAATTATTATTTTTGCTTGTTGTACATTTTGTTTTTGTTGTTGTTAATTTTACTACCATGCCTTAAGGGTAATTTCATAATAAACCTCAATGTCTTTCAATGAATGAGTGAATGTATGTATGCATGCACGCAGGAGTGTTTCAATTACGAGTATAAGAGCGCATAGGCCAGACCATTTTGTCTGTTTTGGCTTTGTTGTCTCGATCATTTTTTTAACACTTTTATCCTTTAAGGCATAACGGTTATTTTTTTTAATTATTTGTTTAATGGAATAAATTTATGTTAAGTTGTAAATTTTCATTAAAATTATATTTTTTTTACTTTTACTTTTCATATTCGCTAAACATTTTATGCAGACTTTAATGGTTGCTCGTAATAATAATTACGAATAACAAATTGGTAATTTTTTTTTTTAATTTTTTAATTCATATTTATTTCTTTGCACATTTATTTTCTCGACTGAAATTGTAATTCATAATTGCTAAGTGAAAATTTTAATGAACATTTATTTTAAAAAAAATTAAATTCAAAGCAATTAACCTGTTATGAAAATAAATTGGAGTTTAATTTAAAGGTTAAAAAATACATCAATAGCGTAATGTTTAGTACCTTAAAACTACATTTCGCTATTGTAAATAGCAACAACAAATCATAAGTAACTAAAGGTACCTATATTAAAGTACTAAAAGTAATTTTTTTTTACAATTTTGGGTATTCATTTTAGTACTTAGTATACTATTCTTATTATTCTCATTATTCTTATGTGGTGAATAACGAACTTTTAAAACCATTCCGCCGAGATTTCCGCGTATGACCCGACACTGAATGAAACTGTGGGTAGTGTTTTTCGAGTTTAAACAGAACTTACTCCATAAGGCTACCAGATCACTACAATGTCTTCCAGGCAGAGGTTACGGTTGAGTTATCTCTGAGAAGGATATTAGCAAACTTTGTGGTAGTCAGATATATGTATATCAGAGCGCTGAATTCTAATATAACGAATTTCAAGATGGTTCAGGACTGTATCGAATCTCTCAATTAGATAGCGTTACAATATATCTTATTGACACTGGGACATAGTAGTCTGCTTGGTAACCTTAGAGTGAAAAAGCTATCCAGACTGGGTGTAACCATCGAACTCTTCAGTGAGTTCGCTATATAATGAACCATTTTGAATACCTGCGTGCTTAGAATTGACAACGGCGAGTGGGTTGCTCCCGATATAGTGAAAATAGTGCATCGAATGTGGTTAAAACTAGAAACATTGACCCAAAGCAAATTCTTCTGCATATCAAGAAGAGAAGGAAACTCTTCTTTACCTATTAGGCATTTTCCTAACCTTATGCCTTTGTAGTCTAGTAGGTAATGTGTTGGCTTATTAGACGTAATGCCACGGTTCAAACCCCAGGTCAGGCATCAAAACGACAAAAAATATTTCTACGGTGACTACCTCTCAGTAGATTTTGGACAAAACCTCTGGGAATAAATAAAATTGTCATGGAAAGTCTCTCAAATATCTGTTGTTCGGAGTCGACTTTAGTCCCGCCACTCCTGCATTAAATTAACACACACAACATAAGTCGTTTAAGAAACTAGGCTGTAATCCTGACTGACGGGTTGTAAAGTCCAATTATGTATGTATGTATACTACTCTTATACTTTAGTGGTAGTTTATCAGATATTCACTTTATTGGTATAAACCAGAGATCAGCAATGAATCGTTTTTTCGCTACTCATAAGTACTTATGAAAGTTTGTGTATGAGTAAGTCAATAGTATTGATATTCAACTGCTCAGATTCATTCGTACTCAATACAACATTGATTTATAAGTACAGGTTGCAATGAGTATGAGTACAATGTTGACATCAAACTCACAACATTCGAAATATGTTTGATTCATACTCGCACGCCTACTCATTCAGATTCATAAATTTAGAAAAATACTTATAATAGTCATAAATGATTCGAGTGATTCGAATCATTCATCAAAATTTACAATCTTAGTTGTTGTTTCATTTACAAAAAAAGAAGAAAGAAAAAGACAAAGCCAGCAAGCAAAGCAAACACACAACCTTCTAGTGAGCATTGTAGTGTTCGTACGCGAGTCATATTTATTTTGTGATTCTTGTAAATGTTGAGTCATGGAGAGCCGAAATCAACAACAATGTCATGCGTGTTGTTAAGTATGAGTACGATGTGTACTTCAAACTTTGAATATGAGTAGTATGAGTATGATATTAAAATATGTATGAATGCGTATAAGTATCAGAAATTATAAGTATGATTCGAATCTACTCATCTTTTTGAATACTTATTGCTGATCTCTGGTATAAACTATTGATGACAATAATTTAAATGAACTGGCATTGTACTAATATATCATAAAAAGGCAAACAAAATTAATTAACAATTAATTTACACACCTGCTACAACGTAATCACACTATCAGTTGTTAATGAAACATTGTGCCGTTCTAATATAAAAAAAAATAATTCAAATTTCTATCTCCAAATGAGCAACATCTTTACAATGAAAATAAAACGACCAGTAGCGTATTAACGTATCTTTTAAAGACTATTTGCCATAGCAAATAAGACATGAAATAAAAAAAAATACTTTCAAAATATTTTATACCTGAGCACTGAATTTGAATTTGAATTTCAGTTCATAATTGAAATTAATTTGCAATAGACAAGCAGACAGGCACAGACATAGACAGCAACAACCCAAATAAAACCTGAAATGAATTTTAAAGAAATCATTATAAAGATATGGGTCAATAGACTACTTTTTTATGTGTTTTTTTTGTTATTTTTTTTAAGTGGCATATTCACTTGTCTGATAAGTTTGGTATGATAGAAAATGTATGAAATTGAAAAAGATAAAGAAAAATAAAAACAAAAAAGAAGAGTAAGACAATCAAGGTATTTCAAAAAGAAATTTCAATTGAAATGGCCACACAGCACAAAGTTATTACGCTTGTCATTGCTCCTTTATAGTGGAGGTCCAATTTATTATAAGAAAAGAAAACTTATTTTCAATTTGAAAACCTATTTAATGCGTTTAAATACATATGTACATACATAATTGGTCGTTACAACCCTTCAGTCATGATTACAACCTAGTTTCTCACACCACTTATGTTATGTGTGTTAATTTTATACATGAGTGGTGGGACCTACAGTTTAAAGTCGACTCCGAACGACAAATTTTTGAGAAACTTTTCATGACAATTTTATTTCCTCGCAGAATTTTTGCCAGAAATCTGCTGAGAGAAAGTCGCCGAAGAAATACTTTTTGTATTTTGTTTTGATGTTTTGCCTGGAGCTCGAACACTGACTTTACGTCTAATAAGCCAACACACCACCTGGTAGACTACGGCGACTATAATTGTCACATAGTCACGAATGTCAATGCGTGACAGTTCCTCCAAATCGTTTACATAGTAGGCACCAAGACACCTTTCTTCCCTCTTCTTCTACGAAATAGTGACGGGCAGGTACCTCCTATTATTCATCTCTGCTGCTTATAAAGAAATCATTATCAAGGTGTCCATAACGCACTGCACCGTAATGACCCCGACAACCACACCGAGCATCCGTCTTTGGAGTTTAAGTAGGCTTGTTGAACACCCTCCATCCAGTAGTTTTGGCTAAATTTTCGGTGTCGTTCTGACCGTATCCGTAGCCTCCCATCTATTGTTGACGGAATCGACTGTAGCATTGTCAAACATAATTAAGTCTGTAGCAAACAAACAAGACAACTGTATCGATTAAAAGAATATATGCACATGACGTTTTTTAAACTTCTCCGGGCTTAATTTGATTAGGCAGCCAGATTTTTTGTTTTGCAATAAAATGAAATGTTAAAAATGCATTCTCTTACATGCCTGACTCGTAAAATGCACGATAGTAAGTGGCAGTTGTATATTATTTTGTTTTGTTTGTTTCCTTTAATTGATTGCAATTCTGTTTTTTTATTTCAATTTATTTTTTATTTCAATTTCTAGTTAACGTAGAGCGTAATGTAATTAAATTCTTTCTTTATTTTTAATTTTTATTTTCTAGTCAATAACTTAATAATAATAAAAAAAACTGATATTTCTAGCCTTTCTGGTCGTAGACATTTAGTAGCCAATGAAATTAATTAAATTAAGTGACCAAAGTGTTATAACTTTCAGCAATAAAAATCCTCAATTAAAAACTAAAAGTCTACAAATGGTCGTTGAAGTACCGTAAAGACTTTCCTCACACGAGCACTTAATTAAGTTTTTATAGGGGACAACATAACAGTGAAATTGAGGATGAGTATGGAGTTCCATGAAGCAACAAATGGTTTACGCTTGATTGCATGCTTAAGAAAGTATGTGACATTTAAATGTTGTATGGTTCTTGAATAGTTTCCCATAAAAAAGAAATTATTTAACACGTACAATGGTTGGAACCACATATATAAATGAATGAATAATATATGCAAGGTACTAAAATCTGGTGTCCCCTATTATGCAAACGCCCCATGTATGTTGCATATAGTATGTTGCATAGTGGCTAACTAAGTGACAGGAAAGATGTTCATATAGCTGTCCGATAGGGTTGCATCGCCGTAGTCTAATGGGCACATACATACAACCTTGCTCTGCTACCAGAAGTCGCCGTAGTCTAGTAGGTAGTGTGTTGGCTTATTAGACGTAAAGCCAGGGTTCGAGCCCCGGGCCAGACATCAAGACAATATACAAAGTATTTCTCCGGCGACGACTCTCAGCAGATTTCTGGCAAAAAAAACTCTAAGAGTAAATAAGATTGCCATGAAAAGTTTCTCAAAAATCTGTCGTTTGGAGTCGACTTTAAACTGTTGGTCCCACCACTCATGTATAAAATTAAAACACACAACATAAGTGGTGTGAGAAACTAGGACGCTGTACAATGGGTCAATTCGACCTCCGGGTACTGTACTTGTCTTAATTGACAAGTACACGTCCTCTAACCTGACCTAACCTACATACACACTCAATTAGTCATTACAACGCTCCAGTCAGAATTACGACTTAGCTTCGTACACCATTTATGTTGTGTGTGTAATTTTATACATGAGTGGCTGGACCTACAGTTTAAAGTCGACACGGAAAGATAGATTTTTTGAGAAACTTTTCATGGCAATTTTATTTACTCTCAGAGTTTTTGCCAGAAATCTGCTTGGAGAAACTCACCGAAGAAATATTTTTTTTTATATTTTCGTTTTGATGTCTGACCTGGCGTTTGAACCCTGGCCTTACGTCTAATAAGCCAACACACTTCCTACTAGACTACGGTCTAATGGGTAGTGCGTTGGCTAATTAGACCTGAGGCAACGGTACAAAGCCCCGGTCATACATCTCCAACAAAACGAAATATGAAAAAATTTTCGGCGACTTCCTCTCAACAGATTTTTGACAAAAACTCTGAGAGTAAATAAAATATCCTTGAAAATTTTTTCAAAAAATCTGTCGTTCGGAATCGGCTTTCAACAACTTCATCTCGCGGCTTATCGCGACTCTGAACAAAATAGAAATTTTTTAATTAAAAAATTAAATACTCAGCTCTGACAGCATAGGAGAATAACCATACCCACTAAAACTTTTTCCACAAAATGAAATCGCTTTGTAAACTAAAGTCTAAACAAGGTCTTTTTTACTCATTAAAGATTTATAAACTTCCTTACTTCTTAAAGTTTTAAAACTCAATTTATTTTTTCCTTCTACAACAGCAACCCTTATAAGTAACGATTTTGATACAACGTTAGCTGATAATTAGCACCAAGTGTCGGTAAATGTTAAGAGTACTTGTAGCAATAGTTGTTATAACTTAATATGGCTTAAGCGCTTATAAAATATCTTTTAATATTTAATTTTTCTCATCACCAACGGCAACAAGAAAACTTTTAAGGTTTTCCTATTTTTGGCACACCTGTGATGCAAAAAAAAAGAAACTTGAATGATTTATAATGATTGGATGACAAAAATTTTTATTTTACTCTTGTCAAATGTTGTCAATTTAGTTGTATTTGATGCTGCTAATTTAAAAAATTCCCACGTAAGTATATTTAAGGTAAACGAATTAAATGTTTAAGTAAAAATTGTAAAGACAACATTACGCGCATTTGTGCGTTGAATTTACAAAAAGTCTAGGTAGAGTGTCAGTTTATTAGACACGAGCCCATGGCTCAAATCACAGCTCGTATATCTCGAACAAAGCGAATTATTAATAAATATTTTTTAGCAGTCTCCTGACAAAAACTCTGAGAATAAAATCTGTCAAACAATCTGACGTTAAGAGCCGACGTTTAACTGAAGGACCCACTACTCGTGGATAAAATTAACACGCACAATATATGGGATGTACAACATATCTGGCTGACTTACTTACTTATCTTGCCATTACAACCCTTCACTCATGATTACAACCTAGCTTGTCACACCACCCCTGCTGTATGTGTTAATTTTATACATGAACTAGCTGTACGCTGCGCATGTTGCTGCGCCAACAACTAAAATAAATTTGAAGGAAAGACATTACACAAATGTCCAATTAATTTTGAATCATTTTATTGATTTTGTTTCCCGTTGTCCTGATGATTCAAATGAATGGGCCTGAGTAGTATGCATTCGATCAGTTTCTAATCTCACTTCTCGTTATTCAAGTGGTACAAGCGAACAGGTTTCAGCGGCATATACTCGAAGATTTTCCAGTCTCAATGCTTGTCTAATTCTGAGGCTCGTAATGCTCTTTTCTTCCGTGCTTGAGGTGTAGGCAGATCAATTGCTTGTCATTCATTTGGAATAATTTTCAGTGACGCCATCCATCGGAAATTAATCGCACCAACTTCTGTCGACTCACACGCAACAGCTTTGTTAAAGAATGCACCGTTTACGATTTAATTCATTTTGAGTAATTTTCAGTGGCACCACCTGTCGAAAATTGGTCATACCAACTTAGAAACCGGCTCATGAGCAACAACTTTGCTAAAGATCATAACATGATCAAATACATAGTTTACGATTCTATAAGGTACATACAAACAAACATTAATTTTTACATATATAACCTATGGGAGGTGACACGCCCACTGTAGCCAATCCGCCCATTTTATTCATATATACGTCAAAGTCGTCCATACAAAATTTGAAGACTCTAGCTGTTGCAGTTTATGAGATATGTGACATTAAATACTTATTGGGTATGTGGGCGTGGCACCTCGCCTACTTGAAATTTTAAGAAAAAAAAGTAGCCTATCACTACTTCCAGACATACAGGAAGATACTGTGAAAATGTTAAGAAATCGGTCCAGCCGTTTAGCCGTCTATAGACTTCAAACAGACAAACAAACCCACAAACAAATAAACACACATTCATTTTTATATATAAGAAGATGGCGGGACCACACGTTTTAAAGACGACTTCGAACGACAGATTTTTTGAGAAACTTTTCATGACAATTTTATTTATATTTTATTTATTTATTTATTTATTCTCAGCAGAAGAAATATATTTTCATGTTTCATTTTATTGGAGATATCACACCTGGGGTTTGAACCGTGTTCTCACGCTAAATAAGCCAACATACGAACCACTAGACTACGGCGACTTCTATATCATGGACTTATACTACCTTCCATAGCCTGTTACTCTAATTTTAGTAGGAGCTATCCCCTAAGCTTTATGTATACAAAAAAACCAAATTTGGGTGCCCTGGCAGTCTAGCGGGTAGTGTGCTAGACTATTAGCGTGAGGATCGTGGGTTTGATTCCCACCAAAGGCTCTGGTCTGTGACACTACACCGAGCATATGGTTAAAGTTACTCAGCTCGTATATAATTAGAATATAATTTATAATTGTATTGTAATTAATAAATAAATAAATAAAATAAAAAACCAAATTTATTTAACATGATGCACCGCCATTTAAAAATTAAAGCCTCAACTATCGTAAACATATTAAAAACTGCTGCAGAAAAAACTAGCAACAAATTTATACACAAAAACTATCTTATCCATTGTTGTTGTACAATGTCACTTCTTATCTATTGATTACAACTTATTTTTGCAAAAAAAAAAATGTTAAAAAAATCCACAATAACAAGAAAAATTATTTTATAAAGTTTTTAACTTCCCTTTCTCTGACGTCTTTTTTTCCTGTGTCTCTCTCTTGTGTATTTCTGGTCTCAATACCATGAATTTTTAACCATAAAGTTAAATCCGCCAACTTCCTGTTGGCATCAGTTGGTTACAACTATTGTAATTTTGCTATTACGTTTCCCTACATGCTTCTTTCCCCTCACGTTCTTGTTTTTCTTTTTTTTTTTAGTGGGCGTGCGTACGTGCGTAAGGAGCTGGTAATCAGCAAAATCGTTTACGCTGAACATGTGTGTCAGTGTTAACAAAAAAAAAACCAAAAAAAAAAAAATTAAAAATGGAAAATGCAATCGTTGCCATCGTTTTTCCTCTTAGTTTTTATTTCGTTTTTGTTTAAATATTGTTTTTATATGTGTTATCGTGTCAATATCCAATTTAAAATGCAACAAAAAAAAAACTACGTATAAAACGCCTTTTTGTCTTGGAAAATCTGGTGTTGGTAGAGTACAAAATATGCTAAAAACACGATGTATTCGAAGGAAACATTCAAAAAGTGTGCTACAGTAGACATGATGGTTTTTACTGAATAGTTTTTATTGAGATTTGTAGCATGTGAGAAATTCAAATGTTATCAATTATTGCACTGGTATTAGCAGATTTGTATATTGTTTTTGGTTATCGAATTTTATAAAATGGTTGTGATTCGTGACATGTGTCTTTATAAATGCCTTTTAAACCAACAAACTAAACAGTTTTAGGAAGAGATAAATTTCGTGACATGTGAGAAAGTCATATTTATTTTATGGAATTCCATTAAAATAATTGTTCAGAGGGTGCCCTGGTAGTCTAATGGGTAGTGTGCTAGGATATTAGCGTGAGGATCGTGGGTTCGATTCCCACCAGAGACTCTGGTCTGTGACACTTCACCGAGGATATGATCAAGTTACTCTGCTCATACATAATTAGAATATACATAATTTGTAATTGTATTGTAATTAATAAATAAATAAATAAATAATTGTTTACAGTTCTTGTAAACATAATTTATTCTCATTTACATTCTTCTTATCCATGAGAAGGGCTATATTCGTCCCGGATACCATTCTATGGATTGGCTTGCAATGTCTTCAAATGCCTTTGACAGTGCGTTGCCGATTCAATTTCATTTACGTCTTCATATTTTATATTGAAATTAATGCAGCTAAGTTTCTGCTGAGTTCTGACCTCAGATACCCAGATACTTCAAAACAAAACTATGCAACGAGTTTGATATGTCTGCAGTCTATACTATATAAGTGTAGTAGCGCCAAACAAGACAAATTTCTCCCCGTCAGGACAGTAACGAAGAATAACGAACGAATCTGTAGTGGCATTCCGGAATTCGCATCCTTACTTCAAGAATGATTTTACATTCGGAATGATAATACTCAGTTTATTTCGAATCGACATATTTAAATAGGCTAGTCATCGAGTTTGACTAGGATCTTCTAGAGTTGTGTTTTACTAATGTGTCTTCTTTTGTGTAGCATGGTACCCAAATAACAATGGAATAATTTTGAATATAAAATCTTCCAGTATTCTTAACGAAGTCGCCGTAGTCTAGGTAGGAAGCGTATTGGATTATTTGACAAGAGTCTGTAGTTCAAACCCTGGCTCAGAAGTCTCAAACAAAACGAAACTTCTTCTCAGCAGTCTTTTGGTAAAAACTTTGGGAGTAAATGAAAACTGCAATGAAGCGTTTCTCAAAATCTTTCGCTCAGAGTTGACTTTGAAGTGCAGGTCCCCCGCCACTCGTGTATAAAATTAATATACACGACATGAGTGGTGTGAGAAGCTAGTCCGTAATCATGACTGAAGTGTTGTAATGACCAGTTATGTATGTATGTATGTATTTAAACGCTTTAAATAGGTTTTCAAAAGGGTTGTAACGAACAATTAAGTAAGTATTCTTAAAGTTAAGTTTGTCTATAACTTTACTTTTGTATATGCGGACTAATGATTGACCTTGCTTGTGAACCTGAATTAGTTTAAAACAGAATATCACCCCGACGACGAGGTTTTTCCATAGAAATCGAAAAAAGTGTTATTTTACTGTCGTAAGCAATACAAACTCCATTCAATTTTCTTTCAATTAGTCTTACACTCTAAACGTATTACACCCACCTACCATGTGTAGGTAGGAAGATATCAGCTACATAACCAAGGTTTTCTTTTTTAACTCGAAATGCCTTCATAGTATTCCTTCACTTCACTGATGATAAAACCCATCCTGCGTACCCAGATGTTAATGCGGATTTCATTGGTAGGATGTAAATATGATTTCCATACCACTAGCTTCTCACACCATTTCTGTTGCGTGTGTTAATTTTATACATGGGTGGCGGGACATACATCGCCGAACGACACATTTTTTGAGAAACTTTTCATGGCAATTCTGATTTACTCTCAGAAGTAGAAGAGAAGCCGCCGAAGAAATATTTTCTCATACTTCGTTTTGTTGGAGGTGTCTGCCCTGGGATTTGAACCGTGGCCTCACATCAAATGAGCCAACACACTACCTACAAACTACGACGACTTCTATTTAGGAATACGTTTACTATCTAAAGCGCTACTTATTATTATTGAATGCTTAGCAGTATCAAACGTCGTAACCAAGTGTATGAATATAGAAAGGATCTCTAATGCATTGTGTCAAGTGCGAAATCCAGCTTGCGTTTTTTTTAGTTCTGATGAAATTGAAGTAGACAGTCTTTTATTCAGGTTATATGCACTAACTTAATTTACTCTACTCACTAAAGTTATGCTCCTTCAATTTATATGATCAGAGAATTTATTTCTAACGTATAAAATAGATTTTCTCGTGTTTATTGGCAAAATTAAGTCTCCTTTGAACACGATCTACATGAGTTACTAACGACGCTTTCCGTATCTTGCTGTAATAACCGTATATCATGGAAATTCCCATTCCAACATATCCAAACACTTGTATGGTTGACTTTTTAATTCGTTTAAAACTCATGCTTTTAATTTCTGAAATTATTATGTCAATAACATAAATGAAATGAAAACTACAAAAAAAAAATCTTCATGTTTTTTTATGTTCAACAATATTTCCATTCAGATTTAATTTTTATTTTTATTTTTCTTTTTTATATTTTCTCTCTCGCTTTCGTTTTCGTATTCGTATTCGTTTTTTTGTGCAATTTTTTATGCATTTGCCATACAATTGTATGCAAATTTAACCCTTTTAGAATGAATGTAAAGACTGACTGAATAAAATTAAAATTAAATGCAATAAAAATAGAAGCACAAAAACACAATGGCACACAATAAAAAAGAAAGAAAAAAAGGAAGACAAAAATGGAATATAAAAAAGTTGTTGCAAAATTATAGTGTTCAACACTTAAAACAAAAAATAAAAATAAAATAAAATAAAAACAATCTGCGTATATTGGATGTCTTAATTTCAAAATGCAGAATTCACAAGAGATGACACATGGTTTGTGCAGTCAATAAATGTATGAATGTCTGTAGTTTTCATTGAAAATAATATTAAAAACAAGAAAGTTTTTGAAAATGTGTAAAAATTGCAAGACTATTAAGCAAATCATACATAGCTTTCATCGAGAGAAATAGTTGGTCCGATATAGAGGCAGCTTTTATCATAAGACATACAGTGGACAGTAAAAGTCTTAGTACGGCAATATATTTTAATGAAAAAATAGTCCCCAAAGGCTTAATACTCTTGCACAAAGTCCCGATATGACTTCAAGAGTGTATTTAGGAGATCATTTGAAAGAACGGTTACGTAATCGCTAAACCTCAAACAAAAGTCAACCGAAAAACTTGCTCATAGTGCCACCAGAAAACACTGAACAAAACTTGTACATTCAATTCCAAATGGGTTAAATGGAGTGCTTGACCTTAAGGGATATTCTACTAAATACAAGGAACAGCATTTTCATATACTAGGCCTTTGAATTTTAAATTTACTCAAGGTTCTCCCTGGGGGTACCTATGGAGTCATCTGAAACTTTTCCTTATTTTTCTCTTTTTTTATGAAAAACATTAAAAAATTGTTTATTTTATAATAAAACAGAAATCAATTAATAAAATAAATACAAAAACTATAAATTTTTATACAAACTTTTGGTTAAAATTCATGAAATTGTTAAAATATATTGAAGTACTAAGCCTTTTGCTGTCCACTGTATAAAGATCTCCAAAGTAATTTGTTAGCAAACTCCCGAAAAACTTTCACACTTAGTGACAGCATAACTCAAGCAGCTCTCAATTCAGAAAATGTGTGCACGCTGCAGGATGCAAAAGCAATTAAAAAAATTAATTGCCACACGCATTAAGCCCGAATGCTATAAGTAGATAGGTAAGTAGATTGAAAAAAAGTAGACCAACTAAGAGCGTTTTACCTATCGGCATACACTCTAAGTAATCAATATGTTTGTTGTGCGTTCATCATCATTAAGGGATACTAACCATACTTTCTAAAGAACGTCTGTATCTTGTAAACTCGTCCTGTTCATCCCCAAAATATTAAGATCTCGTGTTCAAGAGAACTGAGCAATCACATTAAAAGTGTTCAATTGTTTCGATGTGTTCACTGCATATCGTGAATTCGTCATTCGTAATACGACGGAGTGTCCAGTAAGAAGTATGCTCTTTATTGTTCACAAGTCATCCTTATTCCATCTTAAATTGCTCATGCATTTTCCTTGTCTCCGAATCGCCACAGAGTATCTTTCTTTGTAATCCTTCCTGTTGTGTTAACGTTCTAGAATAGCCAGTCCAACATATCCGTTCACTTTCTCAATTTGGCTTATCTAACCTAACGGTCTGTAATACTCCTTGACGATTAGGTGTCCATATAAGGCATACCGTTCCATGCCGCAAATAATTGCGTTTTATATTTCAAAGCGGACCTTGATCTCCGTTTCCCTGGATGTTATTGCCGTTATTGTTGATTTGATTATCGGTTTATTTTCTGGTCGTTGTGTATAAAGTCCCAGACCCATTCTGTAATCATGTTTAGAGCCATTCGTGTTGCAACAAGACCTCGAAAATATCTTCTAAATGGATTCGTTTAAACAAGCAAATCGATTCAATATCAAAGTGATGCAATTGGCCTCGTGTGATACATTAGGTATGGTGTCGTATAATTCCGCGTTAAGTAAGTATCCGTCCAGTATCACAATTATTCGCTAGTGATATGATTTGAGGCTCTGATTGAGCCATCGCCCATAGCCTAGAGATGATAAGCCGCAAGTACTAATATCTCATATCGAACCCGTATCTCAATCGGTTAAATGAAAATTATAGTTGATAAATCTCTTGTTGGTGATGTCCTTATCGGACCTGTTATCAATAACAGTAGTATGTATTTCCCCTAATGTAGTATGTATTTCCCCTACATCAATACTACTTAAGCATAAGTTTGTATGGTTCTAATTACACTTCTGTAAACACAGTCATCAAAAGTGTCATTCATGGATTGATGCTACTTTTAGAATCTCCGGTTCTCTTACATATAGTTCAGCATATGTCGGGTTTTGCTGTCCTATTTTCCAGATGCTGTATCTATTTTAATTTCATTTCCAGGATTATTAACGAGTATTACATCCGGTTGACTATCCATAAAATATGTGAATAAAACCACAAGCAATTATGCATTAGGCCCGGGAATTAGTCGATTTAACGCCAGAGTCTATTGCCACGATGATCAGAAGCCACAATTTCGTTTAAAAGAAGAATTGCATCCTAAAGTCGTGAAACCCTGGAAGATGACTTCAAAGACAACAACAGTGCTTGAAGCAACAGTGCTTGAAGCAACAGTGCCTTGAATCGATTATTACTGGCGATAAACAAATTACTAACGTATGTAAAGCCTGGTCAATCAATCTATTAACAACAAAGTGGGATATCCATTGCACCAAGATAAAGCCGTATATTTTGAAACTAAGATTCTAAACCGAACACAATCGATGTCGCATTAAAATAAATAAGAAGACCATAGAATTCCAAGAGCAATTGAACTATATAACATTAATTAGAAAATAGATATCGCGAAGTTCTGCTTTAAGTCTTTTGCCTATCCGAAATATGCTTGACTTCACAACAGGGTATTCCAAATTGATTTGCTGCAGGTTGCTAGTAATTTGAGAAAAGCTAACATAATTAATAAAGATGCGCATTGCAATAATGTCGCTTTTTTAATTTGTACACCTAATATATGTATTATAAGATACAAACAAAGACCACAAGGCCTGGGTGAACGGCTGGAAAATTTAACTCTAAACAAAATCTAACATTTTTTAAGAAACAACAAAGTTATGTATGTAAACTTAAACGATTTTTATTCGTAATTCGTAGCATGTGTCACACGGAATTATAACATCATTTTTGCAATACTGATTGAAACTGAAAATCTTTAATTATTTTCATTACAATCGTCGTTTCTTTAAATCCTTTCTTTCATGAACTATGTTCTGAAAAGTTCATAAATATTGTAAATCGTGGTAGCAGTGTTTCCTGCGCTTATAATAATAAAAAAAAAACTTCATGTGGTAACATAAGTTTTAAATTCGACTTTTTTTAATCTTAATTTCATTTTATTATTAAATATTGCCTTTAGTTTTAACGAGTATTTACAAAAAAGAAGAAATATTAAAAGTTAATGTTTTACAATAACATTACACCGCCAACTATAAATGAATATGTGTGTGGTATGGGAAATTTGGTTTTATTTTTCAATTAATCCAAGCGGAATTGAATAATAAAAGGTCATTGATAATATTTATCAAGTGAATAAAATATAGGGTGGGCCATGTATCGGCCCATTGACCACACTTATGACATTTTATTCTGTCACAAAATTCAGTCTTTATATCCACTGAACGTAATGAATCGATTTAATCAATGACTTGCGCAACGTTGTGAAATATTGCAATAACGAGAAACTGCGTGATGACGATTTTGCCAAAAAAAAGACTCAATTTCACCTTGGTGGCTACGTTAATAAGCAAAATTGTCGTATTTTGTGCTCAGAAAACCCACACGTGATCTTACATTAGCCAATGCCCACGTTGCAAGTGACTGTTTAGTGCTGCTTGTGGAGCGGAGGCATCATTGGCTCATATTTCTTTGAAAAAATGAGGACGGCGCAACCACCTATCGCACCATATAATCGATTTTTTTGTAAACGCTTTTCATGGTATTGATGTAAAGGATGTTTGCTTTCAACAGCACCATCCTGTTGCCGCACATCTCATACCACAATCGACCTACTGGGTCAAAAGTTTGATGGCAGTTTAATTAGCCGAAATAGTGATGTCAATTGGCCGCAACTTAGCAGCGATTTAACACCGTTGAACTATGCTCTGCGGGCGCCGTTAAAGAAAACTGTTATGCCAAGAAACCAAAGACAATGAAGTCGCCGTAGTCTAGTAGGTTGTGTGTTGGCTTATTAGACGCAAAGCCAGGGTTCGAGCCACAGGCCAGACATAAAGACAAAATACAAAAAGTATTTTTCAGCGACTTCCTTTTAGCAGATTTCTGGCAAAAACTCTGAGAATAAATAAAATTGCCATGCAACAATTTCTCAAAAATCTGTAGTTCGGAGTCGACTTTAAAGTGTAGGTCCCACTACTCATGTATAAAATTAACACACACAACAGAAGTGGTGTTAGAAACTAGGACGTTGTCCAATGGGTCAATTCGACCTCCGAGTACTGTACTTGTCTTAATTGACAAGTACACGTCCTCTAACCTAACCTAACCAGAGACAATTGAGCATTTGAAGGCCAACATACGGGATGCCATACACTTGAAAAATTTCACGAAAATTGGTTCAATCGAATGAGATAGTACTGTGAAGGCAGTCGCGGTAGCCATATGAATGAAATAATATTTATTTTCTAACCGGAACAATTGTACTTGACAACAACAATATAAATTTGCAGTCTTAAATTTAATGTTTTATATGGTCCACCCTTTAGAAACGATTTCCAAATACAGTAGATGAACAGATCGAAGTTATTATATTTCATTTTCTGCTGGACATATCTACTTTGTTTTGGATCGGACAACTTGCTTAATACCACAATAAATATGATGATGTGAATTTTTTTTAAGCTTTAAAGATAGCCTTTCCTTTTACTACCTTGCACTTTTAAAAACTGTTCCACTTGCCTTTGGTTTATAACCCAAAACAGTGTAATAGCCTTGTTTATAAAGTTTTTCTATTACTAGATATAGTCTGCCTACATTGATATGCCAAGATTTAATGGTAAATCTTACCTTATGTAGTATAAATTGAAGGCGAATAAATCAATATACGAGTATGTGCTGTTAATTACCTGAAAATAATAGAAAATAAAAACAAATTGTATTAGTTTTACCAAAAATAAATGAACTTTTTAATGTTTATTATATTTATATCGAGAAACGGATTGTTTGTCGAAGAACGATTATTTAAACTATGCTTACTACTTTAAAGCATATGTGATATTACACCATATCAGTTTTACAAACGCTATTTTTCCTCACCTAATTTTAAAGTTTTGAAATCTGAACATAAAATACTTAAAAAGTTTTTTAATTTCTGTGAAAGTGAAATAATTTTAACAACTCATAAGTAAAGTAAAAGCGTGTAAAGAGCCTCTTACTAAGTGAAAATACTTTGATACAGATGAAGCCATACAAAATAGCACTTGATTTAAACAATTGACATGTCAGATGTAAAACACATACATTTAGTAATAATGGATTATTTAAGTTTTAACACAGAGGCATATAAAATAGCATTTGACTTATGCAATTGACATGTCAAATGTAAAATACATATCGTGTACGAACCGTCTTACTGAGTAATAACTCCTTGTTTAAGGTTTGAAAGTGTACACAAAAACTTTTATAGAATAGTATTTGACTTATACAACTGACATGTCAAATGTAAAATACATATCATGTAAAGATCCTCTAATTGAGATCCTTATATTTAGTTGTAAATATAAAAAGACATACGGAATAGCATATGGATGATAAAATCAACAAATTTTGCGTAAAATAAATGCCTATTACTATGCACATACATATACATAGACGTACACAACAGGATAAGGATTATATAATTGAGAAGTCATACTGTCAACAGGACAACATGGACGGACAAAGTAAATTGTATTTAAAGCATTTTACGTCCTTTTAACTAAATCAGTCGCCAGTATCCTTAACAGAGCGAGTTTTCATAGTAGATTTTGAATTTTCCGAGATTTCAGATTTTAAAATCCAAAAAGTGTCCTTTTGTGGGAAAACAGGACAGGAATTGTTTTTAAAACATTTTAAATGCATTTTTTTAATGCTGCCCTGTCCTGTTTCCCACAATATTGATTTTTTTTTATCGGATTACAATAGCTTTCGGAAATGTATGATTATCTGTTTATTGTAGTCCTTATTTCGCAATATTTTGTAACAGTGATTAACTATAGGACTTATTTTATCAACTTTTCCTTTTTTTCTTATTTTACCTAGGAATTTAATTAATTTTTCCTGTTTTCCTTTTCCGGCCTTAAATTAAGTATTTTACAGAGTTATGCTGGTAACATAACAGACCTCTGTTAACTGACTTGGTTTGCGTCTTGGGAGATAGATTTTAAAATCTATTTTCACACATACGATGCCTTCCAAAATGTTAGTTGCTTTGTGTTTGAACAAAGTATTGTGTTTCATAATGCCGCTGTACAAAATATATACAATGTATTCCATTTCAAAACGTCGTCAATGTATATTTTTAACGTAGTCAAAAAGCAATCGGGCATTGGATTTATAGTTGATACATTGTTTGGTTACTTTGCATATCTACATAATCTATATACAGTAGTAGAACTGCATACAAACTTTGTATTGATACATTTTGGAAGGCAGCCATATAAATACATGCAGGCTTATTTATTTTTTTTAGTAACATTATCATAAAGTCCAGAAATGCTTTTCAATTATGATTTACACATCTCCCCCCTCCCCGCACCCCTATCAAAATAAAGGAAAAAAAGAAAAACTGGCCAGCTGTAGAAAATGTCGGCAATATACACATCCATGTCAATTTGTTTTCATTAACGATGATTTAATTTCATTACAACAAAAGCACAAAAAACTATGTACATACATACATACTCTTACATTTGTACATATTAAAGCGAAACATGAAAAACATAAATTTTTTGACCAATTGGTTTGAGGTGGTTGTGTTAAATGTAGCGATTTAACACCCATCGCAGCACAAACTATAAACAAAGAGTATCTCTCTCTGTTTTGCTCTCTCTCTCCCTCTCTCTCTCTCTGTTGCTGTAGGTTTTAATTATTGTATGATAAAATCCACTTTAATGATTATAATCCTTTTGATAATTTATTTCGTAAATTTTTTTTTATTTTTTTTTTTTTTTTTTTTGTTACACTTGGAGAAAAGGGAATCAATTTTAGCCACACATTCAAAATTATGTTGTTACAACAACAGCATACTGTGTGTGAATGTATAATAGTGTGTAAAATAAAATAATATTTTTAGTTTACATAAGTAAGTAAATGTGTGTTTGTGTTGATGTGTATGCGCGCTGTAATATTATTAAATTCAATTATAATTTAATTGATATTCAATCAATTTTAATTCATATTTGCGCAAACATGTTAATGCATGTCCATTTAATTTTATTAATGAAAACATCATAAACATTTACACTTTTTAAACAATTTACACAAATGCGCAACAACAACCAGATATACTATATATACATACATACATATGTATACAAACACACATGTATAAAAACGCAAGCATATGCTTGCACACATTGAGGCAACATACATATGTACATACATTTTATTAATCCTCAATAAGGTTTTATAACAAACAACATGCAAACACATGCATACATACATGCGTATGCAACACATGTGAATTGTTGCTGGTTGTTCCGCTTGAACTCAGGGCCAAAACGAATTGCAATAAATGTGCCACTTAATAGGGTCAATCAATAATTGAGCGATAAATTAAGGCTTTTCGTTTAAAGTCGTCGTTGGTTGATTGCCACATCGTTAACGGCTTGTTGATGCCATCACTTTTAAATCCCTTTAATGCTCGGGAAAGCGTTACAAAAAGTGCGTTTAATTTAAGGCAAAATGAAAATTGAAGTTTTGGAAAGTAATTATAAGCGTAACAATACCATCTCCATTGTTTCATTCATTTCCATTTCATTTTCCATAAAAAAAATTAAACAAATCACCACAATCCTTTAGTCAGGATTATACCCACCCATAAGTTTTAATAAAGGCGTTGTTTCTATGCAACGACAATTAAAAAAATGTTCATCTTACAAACTAGTTTTAGCTGGTTAGCTAGAAAAACTTGATTTTTTTTACTAATTTAACATTATAAATTATGAGGATATTACAACCCTTTAGTATGGATTGCAAACTAGCTTCCAACACCATCCATGTTCTATGTGTTAGTTTTATCCATGGGTGAAGGGACCACAGTCGGAAGACCCTGTTGAATGACCTCATATTACAAAGATGGCGATAATTCATATACTTCTTATTGTCTAGCCTTTCAGAAATACTCTCCTCTATTTAATAAAGCTTCTCAAGACTTTGTTAAGAATTAGAACGAAGTCTGTATATATAAACTGAAGCAACTGACGACCAAGCCACGTGCATTAGGGAATTGTAGCTAATGTAGCACTGTGTACTACATATATTCGCACAAGGTGAACTATATTGTACAAGTCCGTCAATAAGTAATCAGATACATTATTTATTTGTTTTGATGGCTTAGCTTTTCTTATAGATATAAACAGCCTGTGTGAAATATTTCTTTACCTGAAGGTCCATATTTTCGACCTAGAAAAGTCTGTAAAGAATTAGGTTGCATGAAAAAAATGTGGTTACGTAGCATTCAAGCAGGGAAACACATATGTACATAACATAATTGGCCATTACAACCCTTCAGTCAGGATTACGGCCTAGCTTGTCACACCACTCATGTGGTAATAAATAGGCTGTATCGCGGTAGAAGGAAAACTATGTTGAGCAATAAAGACAATTTTCTCGAAATTTGTTGTGTTTTCTTCGTTAAGTTGAAATACTAGGACAAGTTTAGTATCAGGCATGAGTTGCTATGTCATATACTCGTATATTTTCCATGTATTTCAAGAAATTTCAAATTCATTTTGCTAAATTGATTTTGACGTGATTTTTTTATAAAGAAGTCTATAAAGGCGTGTGCCAAGATATTTTATAAATTTTTGATGAGATACTACCTGCATAATTAATGGAATGAGTTGTTTCCCTGCTCGTCGTAGTAGTCTAGTAGGTAGTGTGTTGGCTTATTAGACGTAAAGCCCGGGTTCTGGGATACGAACATCAAACGTCAGACATCAAAACGAAAATATGAAAAAAAAATATTTCTTCGGCGACTTCCTCTCAAAATATTTCTGGCAAAAACTCTGAGGGTAAATAAAACTGCCATGAAAAGTTTCTCAAAAATCTATCAATCGGAGTCGACATTAAACTGGAGGTCCCGCCACTCATGTATAAAATTCACACATACAACATAAGTGGTGTGAGAAACTACGTCGTAATACTGACTGAAGGGTTGTAATAACCAATTATGTATGTACGAGTATGTATGTATGATTTGAAAGCTCTACCGTATTCATTTATTAGTCTTTTCACGGTAGAATAGTAAGGTTAGGTTAGGTTAGGTTAGAGGACGTGTACTTGTCAATTAAAACAAGTACAGTACCTGGAGGTCGAATTGACCCATTGTACAACGTCCTAGTTTCTCACTTATGTTGTGTGTGTTAATTTTATACATGAGTGGTGGGACCTACAGTTTAAAGTCGACTTCGAACGACGGATTTTTAAGAAACTTTTTCATGGCAATTTTATTTCCTGTAAGAGTTTTTGTCAGAAATCTGCTGAGAGGAAGTCGCCGCAGAAATACTTTTTGCATTTTGTCTTGATGTCTGGCCTGGAGCTCGAACCCTGGCTTTACGTCTAATAAGCCAACACACTACCTACTAGACTACGGCGACTTCAAAAAGAATAGTAAACTTACTGGGCATTTTTTTATGTCACGAAATTTTTTGTTATACTGAAAAATTTACACTGGAAAGTCAAATAAAAAGAATCACACCATCCAAGCTCCCAAAAAAGGGTTTTTAAACACTCCACAACACAAAAAGTTATATTGAGTGTAGTGGGAGTGGCACTTTTAATGCGAATTCAGTTATGTGACCCTAAGAGATTTTCAAGTATGCTTCTGTAAGATAATTACATATAGTTTACCACCAGAACAAAAATACAAAAATTCGAGCAAATTATTGAGCCTCCTTAATATTTAAGTTGTTTTTTTTTTTTTTTGTTTCTTTTTGTTGTTTTGCATTATATAATATACTATGTATATACATATGTATGTGGCGTATTTAATCAACTAATTACACAATGTTTCACATTGTTTAACAATGTTTTCAATTGAAATTCTAATAAATAATCGGGTAAATTAGAATTTAATTAAAAATTTCAACAAAAGCTTTAAAAAAAGAAACTATTCAGGGAAAATAAAAAACAATACAAAGAATATTTATAAAATAAATTAAGCGAAAACACAATAAATAATTTTATAAATAATAAAAAAAGAAGAAACAATAGTGTTTAAGGCTTATTTACAACGAATAAATCTAAAACGAAAAACTGGTGGCATCCAAAGGGTCAAAGAAAAATAAAAAATATGAAATATATTCACTGTTAATGGGACGACGCCCTTACAACTTGCTTTTAAATTAAATTCATTTATTTTAATTAATTTGATTTACAACACAACCATTTAAAGAACTGCAGTAATAAAACGCCACAACTTCACACTCATACCACGTGTATCGTGCATCGTAACAAAACAATTAAATAAATTAACGATAAGCTGATTAGGAATGTACTTTTTTAATTCATCAAATTATCGAATTCATTGAACATTAAAAAATATATGTATGTCTGTATGTACGATGATATTACACAGAAATATATTATTTCGGCCCCCTTCCCATATGTTGTAAAAGGAACGTACTCCCATTAAAAACATATCAAAACAAATAAAAAAAAAAGAAATAAAAAATTAATTTAATTGATCGATAAATAACACACACAATTGAATTGAAATTGTTTGTAAAAGCTTTGTAACTTTATTTTATTGTGGCAACTCAAATAGACAGACAGACAGACAGACAATAGATATCGATTTGTTTAATTAAGAGATGAAACATGCTGCAAGCAAAACATTCACTTGAGAATAGAAGAGCCATGAAAATGTTTAAGGTGTAGTAAAGTAAAATCTCTTTATTCATGTTAAATACGCTCCCTTTTGTATGATGATTTGTTGCAAAGTTCCACAAATTCATTATTTTCTTGTAAATATCGTCTTGCTAAAGTACTACGGCCAGATGATATGTTGTACAACTCTCAATCTGTAGATATAGGGCTTCTTTCTTTCCCCCAATACCGATGTCTTGACCAATTTTAGAATGCTATACGGAGTTAGTAAAGATAACTCCCTGACTTTATAATCCCCCAAGTATTTCTTTCTTAATTTTAGTAACATTGCACAGAGTCTAAGCATTTTTTGAGATTTATTCTACTTATTTACTTACTTACTTAATTGGCCATAACAACCCGATTAACGGATTTCGGCCTGCAGTAACACATCCTTCCGGGCGCCTCTGCTTATTGTACACCAATCGATGACAGGGCTTACTCGATTTGCTCCTTCCAACGCATACAAGGTCGTCCTCTTCGGCGACTTCCGCAGATCCTCGCATCAAATACCCATCTCGCCGGAGCATTCTCCTCCATTCGAACGACATGATAGAGCCAGCGCAGCCGCTGGATGTTAATACGCTGTACAACGTCAATGTTGTTGAGGAGCTCATACAGCTCACTGTTGGATCGGATGCGGAAATCATCGCCAGCTCGCACTGGACCGAAGATCTTACGCAGTACTTTTCTCTCGAACACTCTCAAGGCTGCTGCATCAGCACTTAATAGGGTCCATGCCTCTGCGCCATAAAGAAGCACGGGTAGGATGAGCGTCTTGCAGAATATTATTTTTGTCGTACGAGAGAGGTCTCTGCTACTCAGTTGCCTATTGAGACCATAGTAGCACCTGTTGGCAACAGTGATCTCCAGACTGACATTATTTTTGGTGGTAACAGCGGAGCCAAGATAAATAAATTCCTTGACTGTTTCAAAAGTATAGTTATCGACTGTAATCTGAGAAACAATACGCCGCACGTCTGTACTTGTCGATAACATATACTTTGTTTTGCCCTCATTTACTGCCAAACCCATCTTAGTAGACTACTTCAAAAAACATTTCGATTGTCTCAAACCCCTTTGGTTTGAGAAGAGTCTTCTCCTTCATTAAATATAGCCTTCCAAATTCCTCTTTCCACTCCGCTGAAGGTTAATGATTTAACTCATTGCAGTGAATTTCCAAATTACCTGGAATACAGCCGAGTGCGACTCTATTTCCCCTGCCACCTGATTCAGCTTGTCGAAACAATGACAAGCTATTCTGAAGTCAACCTTATAGGAAATACGTGTTCCATGTAATTCATGTAATATTACTGTTTTGCCATACATTTTGTAAGCACCAAAATTATTGGCCACAGACAGAACCAACTCGTAATCACTAGGTTCCAGTTGCTTATAAGACTTATAAGAGACACAAACAAAAGCATTCCAGGTTGCAAAAACAGCAGCGAACATGTAATTTTCATTTCACTCCCGCCCCTATAAAAATCCTTTCAGGAGAAGAGGACACAAAGAACATCACAGAAATGTTAGATAATGCGACCTCTCGCGCAATAGTAGCATTAAAAGGGTTCTTGTCCACAATGCCTCATAAAACAACATAGCTTACTTGGGTCGTATAAGTGGCCATTATAACCGACATTACCCGGAGGGGCTTCTCCTCAGGCATACCCATAATGTTATGAAGGACTGAATTCTAGGTGCCCAAGAGTTCTTCTTCATAGATTCCCAAGTGTCGGACAATGACCGAGAAGACGTTCTGTGGTGTTCTCTTCTTACTTGTCG
Source organism: Sarcophaga carnaria (assembly GCA_958299815.1). Lineage (NCBI taxonomy): Eukaryota > Metazoa > Arthropoda > Insecta > Diptera > Sarcophagidae > Sarcophaga > Sarcophaga carnaria. Next base: position 44,731,474 of record OY283150.1, read on the forward strand.
TTATAAAAGTCATTATATTGTCTCCGGGCATGTGCGCACAGAGGCCAGTTTTCACTTACAGGAGATTATTAAAATGAAATCTGATCAGATTTAACGAAAATATAGTTCTGCATACATCCATGACGGGCCAGAGCTATCTGATCTCATTTGCATCTTTCTCTTCCAAATGAAATCAGTTTTTATGAAGATAACCGTCGAAAGTCGCGCTATTTTCTTTAGAGATACTCGGAATTCTTGTTGTGTACATGTTCCCTAGGGATCTAGTATCAGCTTTACTGTTGATAAATATGTATGTGTGTATCCCTTACGATATGTTTTAATACCTGAGCGGTAATCTAAAATTCAAATGTTCTGAATAGACTTTGTCGTATGATCGGATTTTATTAATTTATACTGGGCTGACGTTCTCTGAGAACGTTATTAAACCACGATCCAATGTGGGTTCAGGTATCGTGTAGACAATATGTACATATCAATATGTCTCGGCACCATCCATAGGTTCAAGCCAGGTTTAATGATATCTTTTCTCTAAAGTTGTGAAGACACAGAGCAGAATAAAAATGCACAACTTTTTCATTTAGGCTCAACTTAATAATAGTTTCGACTATGAGTGTTAATTCTTCGATAAAAAAAATCCTTTTTTTATTCGAGAATGTGTCTCGAGATAAAATCCCCAAATCCCTTGTTTCTGGACTTGCTTGTCAACGTTTTCAACGTAGCCGCTGATGAGTATGATATTAATCTTTATGGAATAAGGCAAGTAGTATATAATTTGTAAACCTTTTTGAATCAAATTCACCATTTCCGGACAGCATAAACCATCTCTTGCACGTTAAAATGAAGGGAACATATTCATGAGAAGCTTTGATAGGCAATGGATGCGCTTCAGCCTCATTTTACTCATATCGAGGATATAAAGCAAAACCTAACACAACCTCTGCTCGCTCTAAATTCAGCATTTCGAATCAATGAAACACATTCTTTCCCGTATAACTACGTAAAAATATGAATAATTGTGAGTCGAGATTTGCAATTTAGAAAAAAATCTGTTTTTGCCCAAGAATATATCAAAAAATTCTCTAGAATATCAGTGGCCATTTTGGAGCATATAAGAAATAGTACACCTTAGAGACTACATGCAAATGGTAGTTCAGAGAGTACTCTTTCCAACCGTGGTAGTGGTGGTATTATCCTCCAATATTTTCAACCATTTTCAAGAGTTTCTTCCTTCATTACTAACTGACAAACCAAATTAAAAACAAAGCAAGTATTCTGTCGGCCTTAAAATGTGAGTTTTAGCTGAGGAAGTCAATCTTCTAAAAAAAAATTACTTTTTAAGCAAACCTCGTATAATTGAAATGTTTTTTAACTGTATTTTGAATATTTTCCCAAGACCTTTGTGACATTTTTACTCTCACATGTTTTTTTTTTCTCTTTTTAAGAAAAGTGCCACAAATATTTAAAATATTTTTTATTTTTTTTTTATTTTTTATTTATTTGTTCGAATAAAATAATCACTTAAAAATCTATGCATGTTATGAAAATGGAAATGAAAATTATATTTTCATTTTATTTACTTTCTAATTTAAGAATCTTTTAAATTTTTTTGTTTTTGTTATTTTTCTGAAAACGAAATTATGGTTCAAACACTTGATCCAATAAAATTTATTTACATTTTACATACAAAATAGATTTTTTCATACGAAAAAAGGCAAGAAAAACAGAAAAAGAATTGGACTTGATTTTCATTACAAATTTTAATCGTATTTATTTTTTAATTTAAATAAATAAAAAATTTTTTCCTTGTCCTTTTTTAATACCCTAAAGAGGTGCGTCAGAAAGCCACCACTTTCAATAAGGTTTGTAACGTTTGTATACATTTTTTAAAACCTTAAGGTTTCTATGAGAAACAGAATCCTTATACGAACTACTCTAGGTATTCTCAACCAGCAGCCGTTCTCCTAAACACTTTTGGTCTGTTTTTTCTTTAGTATTCCCTAGCAAGCTCATAACCATTGTGACATTTGTGCCGTCTAGTTGAGCTGTCATGCATAAAACAATGTGGGTAACTTTTTTAAACACTTTATCCGATCCGGAAATTGTTTTAGTTTCCATTTATTAATCTGTATTTGAGATTTGTCAATAGGATTGAAGTCGCCGGAGTCCAGTAGATAGTGTCTTGACTTACTAGAGGTGAAGCCATGATTCAAACCTCAGCCCAGATATCTCTCTCAGCAGTCTTTTGGCAAAAACTCTGAGCGTAAAAAAAATTGTATTGAAAAGTTTCTCAAATTGTAGGTCCCGCCATTGATGAATAAAATTCACATACACAACATGGGTAGTGTGAGAAGTTAGATCGTAATATTAACTGAATGGTTGTAATGGCCAATTAAGTAAATAGCTTATATTATACCGGCCGCAAGATCGTTTTCCACCTATGTATCAAAGTTGATGTTAGCTCACGTGGTGCCACCCAAGCAATTCATGTTAAAATTCGATGGGAGGTTCCGGACCTCTGATTATTTTAGCTATACTTTGTGAGAAAAGAAGAGAGAGAGAGCGTTATTTCTAATCAACGACAAATGGCAACCTTATTATTCTAGAACCTGGTTCAATAAGCTAATCATACCTATAGCTGAACAGACTAATTTAGTGGAAGTGAAACAAAGATGTGTTGATGTTCCAATCGTTGAAACAAAAAGGGTATTAAAAAAATAATCACTCTGATCTTATATCCAGATCGCTTCAGGACTTCGTGGTTCAATTTACTTCTAAGAAATAAGAAACGATTCCTTCTATGTAATCTCTACATCTAGGCAAATTGTTTGATAAAACGGGTAGGTGAGGTTAGGTTAGGTTAGAGGACGTGTACCCCATTCTACAACGTCCTAGTTTCTTACACCACTTATGTTGTATGTGTTAATTTTATACATGAGTGGTGAGACCTACAGTTTAAAGTCGATTCCGAACAACAGATTTTTGAGAAACTTTTTCATGGCAATTTTATTTACTCTCAGAGTTTCTGGCAGAAATCTGCTGAGAGGAAGTCGCCCAAGAAATACTTTTTGTATGTATTTTGTCTTGATGTCTGGCCCGGGGCTCGAACCCTGGCTTTACGTCTAATAAGCCAACACACTACCTACTAGACTACGGCGACTTCAAAAAAAAAAGGGGTGCGTGATTAGCCTGCGAATAGTCAAAGCAGGTCCTTAAAGAGTATCGCATGGTTGCATTCGACCTTTTTTATGATTAAACACGTCTGTTTAATCAGGGATTAGAGCAATAACGATTTCCTATCCCTAGGAACAGAGATTTGGGCATAATTTAGAGGTTCCAATAGTCCAAAAGCTATATAACAAATGTTTAGTTTCTGTATTCTACAAGGGCGACAGTTGAATGAAAATAGTTTTTATAATCGATTAGAAGTTAGCAATAGAAAAAGTTATCGATGTGTTGCTATTATAATGCCGGAAGGGAGAAGTTCATTAAAGGAGCCATTACATTAGTGTATAGCGAGGAAATCCATTAGATTATTGAAGCGGCACAGCCCTTATGAGAAAGAACTATTAACGGCTGTACAGTCGGTAAGCTGGCCACATTGCGAAAAATATCGCTTGACTGTTGAACGAAATTTGTGCTGGAGATTGTTTAAGTCGGTACATATCCATAGTCTTTTGGAATCTATAGAATGTTTTCACCTTCAATATAGGTTAGGTTAGATCGCAGTGGTAGCTCTGATATTACAAAGCTCACTTGAGCACGCATAGCGGCCCGTTGTGATGCCACGGGTGAACGCAGTCCCTGAACTGACCAAGTTCCACCAAAATCAGGGACGATGAAGAAGTTGGTCATCGCAAGGGCTGCACATCACCTTCAATATAGAAAAGAAAAAAGTGAAACAAAGTGGAAAGATTTGAGGCATTTTGTCTAAATTTTTGACTTATAAGGAGAAGTGTTTTCATTTGCTATGAAAGAAATACTGTTTGCAGTTGCCATTGTCCAGTAGATGAGTTGTGAGTTGACTTATTAGATGCGCGCCCCTAGTTCAAACCACAGCTGAGACAACTCGAACAAAACTAATCTACTCCTTAAACAGAATTTAAATTTTAAAATTTCATTCACTATAGGGTATACAGCATACATGTTGAACTGATGCTAATACTTTCCGATTCATTCTGGCATTTTTATTGAAGACAAGAAAAACATTTCTTTTATTATCTATTTAGCCATTGATATCGATAATGTTGAATGTTGAATGCATGTAACGAAATGCATTTGCTTGTAAGCATTAGAAACGAAAAGTTTATTTATTTTTCATTCTATAATACACTTGGCCAAATGCCCAAATAACAATAACAAAAAAAAGAGAGAGAAAAGAAAAGTTTTAGCCAGACATTGATACTCAAATCTTCTACTCAAAGATAAACACAAAAAAATTTTCCCATTTTTAGAACAAATATTAGACAAATCGGACAACAACAAAAAAAGAAAGAAAAATAAATCGATTTTTATTGGATTATAAAATTATGGAAATGCATTTTATTTGATTATTGTTGTTGCATCAAAACAAAATAAACAAATGTGCCATTAATGGAGTGGGCTTGGGGGTGATGTGCATGAAAATTATTGCATTTGGTGCCCCAATTAAGTCTATAAGAGACGTGTCGGCCGGCATGAAAATGATGGATTTGAATGTGTAGAATTAAAAACAAAAATTGTTTTCAATTTGATTACAAAATATTTTTCTTTCGATTTTATTTGTTTTTAACGAAAAGAAAATAAATTTGAATGAATTTGTTGAGATCATTGTGTCTACAGGCAAATTTAGGAGAAATGTATTCTCAACTCTTGGAATTAAAAGTTGAATTGTGGTCTCTTTGGTTGAAAAATCATTTAAATTTGCTTCGATTGATTTAGAAATTTTTACATAAATTTGAAAAAATTAATTGAATTCAGTGTAAACATTTAGGTCCATTATTACAACTTCCCGTTAAAGTTGGGTTTAGTTAAAGGTAACTTTAGCTAAAGTGAACTGTAAAGTCACCTTTAACTTATTTTCGTTATTACAACCTAATGATAAAACAAAGTTAACTTTTTCAAAAATATGGCAGTGCCAGAGCAATGTCAATAACACTGCTTCGTTTTCTTTTCTTTTTTTTTTTTTTTTTTATATATATTAGTAGTTGCCATAGTGAAAATAATATATAATATGGCAAGTTCAAACATAAACTTACCTTTAAAAGTTAACGGTAGGATGATCCTCCATTGAGGATCACTCACTTCACTTCACTTCTTTCTACCTTATTTCCCACTTATAATAATGAAAAACAATTTATCTGCCCGTCAAAATCCTCCCTTTAGTTAACGGCAAGTTGTAATAATGGCCCTCAGAATATCATTTTGTCATGTTTTGATCAGACCTAGAGGTATGTATTAATCGATTTATTGCGATGAATGGGTCTGGAGCCCAGTTAATTTACAATTAATCGTCTTTTCCAATACCTAGTATATTTTTTACACCAAAATGTTCGTAGAAAAGTTCTTTTAATACCAAACTGCATTAACTTTGTAAATCCAAACTCATGATCAAGATGTTTAGAGAACCAGAATAGAATACCCAATTAAAACTCAATTCATATAAACTTAGAACAGTGCTGGTGGTCCTGTGGTGAAAATGTTGGTCTTCACATCTCTTAATTGTGTGCCGTAACCTTAACTTGGTGGAGAACTTCCCAAAGCAAGAAACTAGATTTAAGAGTTAGAACAGAATTGGCGAAGGCCAATTCTTAAGTCAGTGTACCCCTACCAATACAAACTTTTGTGCATGAAAACGTCAAAACTTATCAAGAGTATTGACTACAAAATGACATACAATGATCTCAAAAAAGTTTAAAAAAGTTTCTATTCCCGAAAGAGAAATTTAGAAAAATAGTATAACGAACTTTGTAAACCACTCCGCCTAGATTTCCGCGGATTACCCGACACTAAATGAAACTGTGGGTAGTGTTTTTCGAGTTTAAACAGAACTTACTCCATAAGGCTACCGAGTCACTACAATGTCTTCCAGGCGGAGGTTACGGTTGAGTTATATCTGAGAAGGATATTAGCAAACTTTGTGGTCAGGTGTATATCAAAGCGCTGAATTCTAATGTAAGGAATTCCCTGATGGTTCAGGACTGTAGCGGATCTCTCAATTAGATAGCGTTACAATATATCTTATTGACACTGGGACACAGTAGTCTGCTAAGTAACCTTAGTGTGAAAAAGCTATCCAGGCTGGGTGTAACCATCGAACTCTTCAGTGAGTTCTCTATATAATGAGCCATTTTGAATACCTGCGTGCTTATAATTGGCAATGGAGTGGGTTGCTCCCGACATAGAGAAAATAGGGCATCGAATGTGGTCAAAACTAGAAACATGGACTCAAAGCAAATACCTTCTGTACATCAAGAAGAGAAGGTAACTCTTCTTCACCTATTAGGTATTTTCCTAATCTTATGTCATTGTAGTCTTGTATGTAGTGTGTTCTCTTATTAGACATAAAGTCTCGGTTCAAACCCCAGGTCAGACATCTCCAACAAAACAAAATATGTAAAAATGTTTCTTCGGCCGCTTCCTCTCTGCAGATTTCTGGCAAAATTTCTGAGAGTAAATAAAAAATTGAAACGTTTCTCAAACATCTGTCTTTCGGAGTCGATTTTAAACTGTAGATCCCGCCAGTCATGTATAAAATTAACACACACATAGCATAAGTGGTGTGAGAAGCTAGGTCGTAATCCTAACTGAAAGGTTATAATGTATGTATGTATGTATGTCGTAGAAGAAAAACACACATTTTTATCCGCTATGTAGACGTCCTCAATGATCTAAGTTGGATAACCAGAAGCTTCGTATTCCAGAAGCTTCGTATTCCAGAATTATACAATGGTATACAATGGAGAATATACAGTGAACAGCAAAAGTCTTAGTACGGCAATATATTTTAACGAAAAAACAGTCCCCAAAGGCTTAATACTCTTGCACAAAGGCACGATATGACTTCAAGAGAGTATTTATGAGATCATTTGCTCATGGTGCCACCAGAAAACACTAAACAAAACTTGTACATTCAATTCCAAATGGGTTAAATGGAGTTCTTGACCTTAAGGGATATTCTACTAAATACAAAGGACAACACTGTCATATATTAGGCCTTTGAATTTGAAATTTACTCAGGGTTCTCCTTGGGGGTACCTATGGAGTCATCTGAAACTTTTCCTTATTTTTCTGTTTTTTATGAAAAACATTAAAAAATTGTTTGTTTTATAATAAAACAGAAATAAATTAATAAATTAAATATATAAACTATATAAGTTTTTGACAAACTTTTGGTTAAAATTCATGAAATTGCTAAAATATATTCCAGCCTATTCCAGTCCATTCCAGTGTCAGATGTTTGGAACAACACTGTACAATTGAGCTATTAATGCCAGTCTTTAGGAAATATGAGGACGAGAAATTTCAGTGTGAATTTCAAGTATCATATCCATGAATGCCACTTAAGACCGCATAGCTGTTAAGCCAGACAAACATCCATTTTGGTATAGGATGTCGCATAGGACAAGTCAAGTCAAATTCCCAACAACAAAACGCAATAATATCCATACTGATATACAAATTTTTTAAATATGCTGCGCATTCTTACCACCCAACAAAGACCATAATAAATGCCTTTAAAAAATTTGTCTGCGTTTGTTTTTCTAGGATTAAAAAAAATCGACTTCTTCTCCCTGTTGTGTATCAATTTATTGCTGACAAAAACAAACCAATTTTTTTTGGGGAGAGTTTTTAAATAATTTTCATGAATCTTTAAACAACATTGATGTGCTGTCATGTAAAAGTTATGCAAAAATGTTTATTTTTTTCGTTATTTTGTTATTTTGTTTCTTAATACCGTGATTATTTGTGAAATAATAGAAAATACATGTATTTTATATGTACGCTCACAAAGCCTTTTTGAAACTGTCTGTACATTCGTAATTTCACTAAATCGTGAATAACACAAAATATGTATTTATGCAGTTGAATGAATGGGAGATGATAGACGGACGCACACACACACACACACACACGCACACACAGAGTAATAAATTATTTAACAAAAATATAATCCTGTCCACAAAATAAAAACAAATGAATTGATATGATAGCAACAACAATTATAATCCTCTGTGATGATGGTCAAATCAACAAATTTAATGAAAAACATTATTGTTGCTACAAATATTGTTGCAACAAATATTGTTGCAACAACTTCAATCGTATGATGAGAGAGGGTGAAAAATAATTGATTGTATTCAAAGCCAACTCTATTTAATAGTGGATGATAAATGTAAACAAACAAAAGGAAATAATTTTCAAAATTTCTAAAAAAAAAAATTTTAATTTATACGCACACAGACGTACCACGTACGAGTATGTACATACTAACAACAAACAAAGTAATATTCAACGATTTAAAATGTATTTGACAACCGATACACATAAAACCAGCATAATTTTAAGCCTCGATTTATATTTTTAAAAAGAATTTTAAACCATTCAAATGCCTATTCAAAGCAGGGGATGTAAAAAAATTTGATTTTTTTTGTTGCTTGGGTTTTCAATGTAATTCTTTTCGATATAGAAGGAGATTCGTCACATGTGGCAATGCCAGAAAACGCTCGCACTCTTTATACAATTAACACTCACAACATAAAGTGGTGTGATAAGCTAGGTCGTAATCCTGACTGAAGAGTTGTAATAACCAATGATGTATGTATGTATGTATAAAATTTCTCAAGCGATGACTCTCACTATTGTAGATGAGTGAGTATGCCAACAAACTTCATTACCAACTTAGTGTGAAGAGTAACGAGAAGCAGGTCTTAAGCCATCAATCCTCTATAAAGGTTCGTGTTATCGTTCGTCGACTTTATTGCTTCGGCCCTTCAAGAACGATGAAAATCGCATTACTGCCGTGCAATGATTACAGACTTTTTAGGTGCTCCAAAATAAAAGGATTTCGCTTGGTTGACATATTCATAAATTTAAAGAATCTGTTAGAATCTGTTAGAATCCGTTAGAGGAGAGGTTGCCGCTATTTTCTTTTTTTTTTTTTTTTTTTTTTTTTTGTACGTGAAGTCACCTTTGTCTAGTAGGTAGTTTGTTGGCTTATTAGACATGAGGCACGGTTCAAACCCGAGGTCAGATATCTTCAACAAAACGAAATATTAAAAAATATTTCTTCAGCGACTTCTATCGTTCGACTTTAAATTGTAGGTACCGCCACTCATGTATAAAATTAACACACACAACATAAGTTGTGTGAGAAGCTATGTCATAATTCCGATTGAAGCGTTGTAATGACCAATTATGTATGTATGTATGAATGTATTACGTCTTATTTACTTGGTTCTCGATGTTAAGGTTAAAACTCCTAGTCCTACATCACCAACAAATTCTGAGAGCAAATAAAAATGCCATGAAAAAGTTTCTCAAAAATGTGTCGTTGGCCCCGCCACTCATGTATCAAATTAAAACACACAACATGGGTGGTGTGAGAAGCTAGGTGCATAATCCTGAGGGAAGGGTTGTAACAACGAATTATGTATGTACGTGACAACGACAAGCCAGCCACAATTCCAGACCTGAAAGGCCACACAACACCTATAACAGTGATGAGATACCATCCGCAATGATGCTGAAAGTATTCTATGGAGCTGCAACTCACCGCCTAAAGAAATAAATGCTACTGACTTCATCCACATCAGATCAGAACTCATGTTTGAAGTTAGAAATTAAAAATATCTCCAAAAGTTTTAATACAAAATGCTTTTATTCAAATGCCTGTAAAAATGTTTGCTGGGTTATGCTTTTAATTTTATTGTATTTCTCTGTCTTTCAAATAATTTCCTCTTAAACATTATCAACAAATACAAGTATTTTTTTAATGTATGTAAGTATTCTCTGTTATTTCATTTGTATTGCCTTTACCAACCAGCTATTCAGCCAGCCGGACTGAGCTGAGCTCGTTGCCCGTTCAATGGCTATAAATTTTATTTTTGCATTAAATGGTATAAAATCGAATTAATGTTGACACAGAACATAAGCTTTTCCAATATTTGTTTGGGAGCGATGGGGGATGAGGGCACAAACGCATTTATTTCAAAAATACTTATGCAGATATCGTATGATAGGTGGTGGCGGCATTGAATTAGGGTGGCTCATAGTTTTGAAGGGAATTATAAAAGAAATGAATTTGAAATTTGTCTAAAAGAACAAATCACAAACAATTACTGCGCCTCTGCAGAACCCAAATAGCGGTCGACGTAAGACTGTGAAAAATATGTATGTATGTACCACCCTAATGCTATTTAATAAGAATATTTGTGGAGATATGTTGACAGTATTTACACAAAAAGAAACAAAAATTGTAAATTGTTATTGTTGGTCAAAAATAAAAGTATTTGGGTTCACATTACTTACCAACTATTTAAAATGATACAAAATTGTATTTCTTTCTGTGGCAAAAGAGCTGATACGGAAGCCTTGCACTATGGGAAAGGGGAACGAAAATTCAGTTTTTATATTTTATATTTTTGTACATGCATACATACTCATATTATCATTTTTAGATTAAGAAAAATTTTAATTCAACAAAAATTAAAATCGTTAACTGAGATAAACTGACTTAAGAAGGAAATTATAGAAGACGACTTAAGAAGATTAATTGTCTTTAAGCACGTAATCGAGGTGAAGCCTCCGTAATCTAGTAGGTAGAGTCTTGACTTATTAGACATGAGGCCTAGGTTCAATCCCGATGTCAGACATCTCCATCAAAAAGAAATATGAAAAAAATATTTCTTCGGCGACTTCCTCTCAGCAGATTTCTGACAAAAACTCTGAGAGTAAATAAAATTGCCATGAAAAGTTTTTCAAAAATTTGTGGTTCGGAGTCGAATTTAAATTGTAAGTCCCGCCACTCATGTATAAAATTTACACACACAATATAAGTGGTGAAGTCGCCGTAGTCTAGTAGGTAGTGTGTTGGCTTATTAGACGTAAACCCAGGGTTCGAGCCCCAGGCCAGACATCAAGACAAAATACAAAAAGTATTTCTTGGCTGACTTCCTCTCAGCAGATTTCTGGCAAAAACTCTGAGCGTAAATAAAATTGCCATGAAAAAGTTTCTCAAAAACCTGTCGTTCGGAGTCGACTTTAAACTGTAGGTCCCATCACTCATGTATAAAATTAACACACACAACATAAGTGGTGTGAGAAACTAGGACGTTCTACAATGGGTAAATTCGACCTCCGGGTACTGTACTTGTCTTAATTGACAAGTACACGTTCTCTAACCTAACCTAAGTGGTGTGAGAAGCTAGGTCGTAATCGTGATTGAAGGTTTGTAATGACAAATTATGTTATGTTGTTAAATTGATGCTAACACGCCCGAGTATCTTTGAGTTTGAATTTAAAATTTACATGGATTATGCATACGTTTATCCCTTTTGCGACTTCCATTTTTGGGGGTTTAAACCACGCTGTAGAACAGAAAGGCCATATAACGTCTTCCACAAAAATGTAATAAAGAGCAGGATAATTTTGTATAACAAGGGGCTTTGGGTCTAGGAATTCTTTCATGAAATTGCATATTGCAACGATGAAAGCTGACAATACATTACCGATTCCACTTTCTTTCGATCTTGCTTAAGGTAGCAAGGAAGCATTTTAGCAAGCGAACATGCCCAAAGCAATTTAAGTATCTCTTACTACAAACGAGTCCCGTCGGAAAATTAAATCACTTGTAAGTGATCTCTCTGCAACAACGGCTGTCTGTAATCGGGATCAGTTTAAAAGTTTATCAATCATTAGGACGGGTATAACATCTTCTGCAAAGCTGTGATAGAGGCCATTGCTTCTAATGTTTGAACTTTTCCATGCTAAATGGTGATGGATAATAGCCTTTCTGTATGCATTGAAAACTCTTGGATTCATGTTTTTTAAAGCTCTTGGGTATTAAACCAGTAACCATGTTTTCATTACACTTGATTGCAAGAATTATTCGTTTATTTATTCTTCTAAGGTTCACCCACTTTTGGCATCAATGTGAACAATTTGCTTTCCATTTTCGTTGCTCTTTCGCTAGAATAGTCCACATACATACATATACACACATACATAATTGATCATTACAACCCTTTACTCAGGCTTACGACCTAGTTTCATACAACACTTATGTTGTGTGCGTTAATTTTTATACATGAGTGGCGGGACCTACAGTTTAAAGTCGACTCCGAACGACAGATTTTTTAGAAACTTTTCATGGCAATTTTATTTTCATTCTCACAGTTTTTCCCAGAAATGTGGTGAGAGGAAGTCGCCGAAGAAATATTTTTTTCATATTTCGTTTTGATGCTTGACTATGCCCAGCTATTTGATGGACTTTATGGAGTTTATATTACATTCTAGCAACTAACGCTTATTTTTCGCATCTCCCTATCTCCACTGCTTTCAACCTATAAACATAGGCGTTACCTCTAACATTGCCAGGATCGCGTTACGTTATTCTACAGCTGCGTATCGTTTAGATATCTTGCTTACACCGAAATATTTGTTGTTTACTGTCAAACCAAACACTCCATCATAATAGCTAACGTTTCGAAAAGTAGTCCCAGAATAGAACAAAGAAAAGCTCCTGCTGTAATGATATACGACGTATTACCATCCCTGGCTTTATAACCCACGTACATATAATGCTGACTACGGAAAATGGCTACGGATCCGATCAATAGGATTTAAAATTCGAACTGTTTGAAGAATTTTAAAAATTCAGTGACCTCAGTATCCCTCTAAATAACCCATCCTAGGAATCTATGACACTTTGAGTAACATTAACAGCGGACATCATAGGCTTTAGCTCTTCCCTTTCAGACCTCTACTCTATTCTCTATTGCTACAATCAATTCAATAGCCATGTATCTCAACAGAGCGTTGTTTCTAGAGAACGGCATTTGGCAACCCTATCATTCTAGAAACCGCTACAGTAAAGCAATCACCATCTTAGCTGACAAAACTTGATTTTAAAAAACTGCACGATAGGAAAAATAGGAAATAAATAATAATCATAAAAGGAAAATGGGCGAAGGAACAAAGAGGCTTTAAACATTTTTACATTAAGCGTATGGCTTGGCAGGCATTTCAAACTAAAAATAAAGTGCTAAAGTGAACTAATTAGGATACTAAAGGCTGTAGGGAATGCAAATGAACAACGAACAAGTCCTATAGTTGGTCTCACTATCAGACAGTCTGGTACCAGCCTTAAGCATGTATAGACTAAAAAACTTCAAACACGAAAAATGTATTCAAACCAGTACAAAAAAAACAACAATTTCTGAAATGTTACATATGCATGCAATGGTCTAAAAAGTGTATGGCAAACACTGTTAAATTGAGTAACTCTGGTCAAATTTCCGTAATGACCTCCATATTTGAATTCTTCCTGTTCGAGGGCAAAATAAATATGATGTTAAAAATATTCTGTGAAAAAATATCGTATATTTTAATAGTGCTGGGTGCTTGTGCTGATGCTGCTACTGATGCGGCTGCTACTGCTACTGTTGTTGTAAATTTCCGGTATTTATTTCATGGCATCCCTGTTGTATACGCTTCGGATGCTTTGCCAATATAACCATAAAATATAAAGTGTAACATTGGGAGACCAACGATATAGTACATGTGACGCACAATATCCGGTTCCAGTATTTCGTTTTCCCTTCTGCTTCTCTTTTTTTATGTACAAAAATAGTCTGTCAGTTAAAATTAAAATCAATTTTATCCAACCAAAAACAAACAGAAAAAACAAAAAAAAAGGATAAATTACCCAAGGAAGATAGAAAACGAAAAGGAAATATTTTTTAACACTTTAAATAAATGGTTGAGCAAATGTGTAGGGACAGCATAATAAAAGTATAATAGGCAACTTGTATAAAGGGTGAACCATTGGGGGAACACGGTGTGAGAGATCTTTTAAGAAAAAGAATTTGATCTGATCCTTTCGATGAAATGTAAAATATTGTGAAACATTCAGTTTAACCTTGAATAGACCACGAAAAGAAAGAAAAATTAAAATTTTAACTCCTAAAGCGAAATTTGGATTGAAGGGAAAGAAGCTGCTCTACAGTAAACATAATCACCTACTTAGTAGAAAAATAAAACGCAATGAAAGGAAAGAAATAACGAAAAAAATGGTTTGTGACAGCTGAGTTTCTTAAACGAAAAAAAAAAACAAGGAATAAGGATTCACTAGTCCAGAAGTCGCTGTAGTCTAGTAGGCAGCGTGTTGGTTTATTAGACTTGAGGCCACGGTTCAAACCCAAGGTCAGACATCTTAAACAAAACGAAATATGAAAAAATATTTCTTCGACGACTGGCTCTCAACAGATTTTTGGCAAAAACTCTGAGAAAGTAAATAAAATTGCCATGAAAAGTTACTCAAAAAAATCTGTTATTCGGAATCGACTTTAAACTGTAGAGTACCATTGCTCATGCATAAAATTAACACACACAGTATAAGTGATGTGAGAAGCTAGGTGGTAATCCTAACTGAAGGCTAATAATGTATGCATGTAGTATGTTGTGTGCTAGTCCGATAATGTAAGGATTTTATTCCCACCAAGAACTCTAATCTACCAACGACTGTGGCAGAAGAAAAGTACTTTTAAGCTTTGGCTACAGAGAACAATGTAAACATACATCATATCGACAAACCGCGGTCATCTCAAGCTGAACAACATTCATAGAAGAATAAGAAAATCCATGAAACTTGTAAGATAATCCTAATGTAGCATAGGAAGTTACACTTCAACCTAAACTAGGCTTTCTGTTGAGGCATAGTGGTGTAGAAGTATCATATGAAACTGCTGTAATGTTTAGATACTCAAAATTCGGAGAATACCGTAAGAAAATCGAATCTGAAACCGTTCAAGTACAAACAGCTAAAAACATAGAAGAGACACGTGGTTAACAAAAAGCTCTATAAGAACTAATACAGCTCAGAAGGTAACACAGCCCTTATAGGATAAAGGGACTTATTCCGAAAAATCGTATATTCTTACGCAGCACCCATCTTTCTAGCAGGGCAAATGCGTTTGTAGTCGCACACTGCTTTGTAGCACAGACAGAATTCATTCTTTGGCCGGACCATATCCATATGTGGAAGTTCCTACCTGCAGAGGTCCGTCCTGCCTGCCACTTATAATATAAAAAAATCTAAATGTCCACAAACACTATTCCCTCCGTCCTTTTTCTCATCACCTATTTTCCTAGTTCCAATGCAATGCACTGCATGAGTAGGGGCCATCCCCTGAGTGTTGGTCTTATATAAATCATGTATGAAATTGACAAAGTAACCCTGACTTTTAGGTGTCCTATTTAAGATTTCTACTTCCTATTATACATAAAAGGTAATGAGTCTGTGGTTATATAGCACTCTATTTAGATTATCCCATGGCCAGAGACTTAACACAAAGATTATTAGCGAATAATGGATATCAGATATATAACTCAAGTTTTTAAATCTGATCCTATTTAGTTCCATGAAAGAGTTTTTTTGCCTTGTTCCGGTTCCGTTGAACAAGTTTACTCCAGCTAAACTGAAGATTGATATACTGTGGCAAGCTTTATGATGAAACGTTTGTCATGCGTTTTTGTTATCCAAAAATAAGGCCTTGTGTTTAAGTCGCCGTAGCCTAGTAGGTAGTGTGTTGGCTTATTAGACGAAAAGCCAGGGTTCAAGCCCCAGGCCAGACATCAAAACGAAAATACAAAAAGTATTTCTTTGGCGACAAGCAGATTTCTGGCAAAAAATATGAGTAAATAAAATTGCCATGAAAAGTTTCTCAAAAAAATCTGTCGTTCGGAGTCGACTTTAAAAACTGTAGGTCCCGCCACTCATTTATAAAATTAACACACACAACATAAGTGGTGTGAGAAACTAGGTCGTAATCCTGACTGAAGGGTTGTAATAACCAATTATGTATGTGTGTATGTTTACGCTTGATAGTGAAAAATAATGACAGACAGATAATCGTGGTTAAACACAATTCCAGAACAAATAATTCCAGAGACTTGCTGCTATAGGGACAACATAGGCCTCGTTTTATGCAAGTGTTCGCTATTTCAAAATATAGATCAATACTTCAGAATAAATATATAATTTCAGAATGCATATAAAATTAATGATGGGCTTCACTAGAATATTTAAAAATCTAATCGAACTCCTATTGTCATCTGACATGAACTGGAGCGAGGTTAAAAAGTTCATTATGGCGGTGCAATAGCACTGAGGATAGCAGAAAAAGTCTGTTCATATTGATAACGATGAACAGGTTATACGTTACGGTTACGGTTACGATAAACAGTTAACAGAAGTATATTGTCGACAATGGAGATGGTTTAAGCGAATAAAATTTTCGCTTAACAAATAATATCAGGCACCTTCTAAAAAGCGAAAGAATAAATCTTATCGTATCTCAACAGGCTGGAATTAACTCTGGTGACTTTGGAGAACTACAAAGATTGTGAGAATTAGACATCCAACTCTGTTCAATACACGATTATTAAAAAAAAACAAAAGGAAACCTTTTTATCTGGCCACCCTATAATACATAATGCTTACATAAGTATTTAAATTATTCTGTGAAAAAACCCTTCTAAAAATGAAAGTCATTAAATTAAAATGATTTTCAAACCACTTACCAAATAGAATTGTTAGCCAACAATGCTGGGTTGTGTTTCTGTTGCTCGATCTACACACATAAATGGAGGGTAAATATTTGTAAATATGAAATGTAAACTGAGGAGAAATTTTAATCATGGAGAGGACTTTTGTTTCGCAGAATTATATTCCCAAACAAAAAAAGAAAAGGAAACCAGGAATGATAAGAATTTTAAAAACACCACCACACTGGCTTTTAATACAACTTTAAAAAACAGTTATTGCATCTATTTGTTGGCCCCTTAATTATATTAACAAATTATATACTATATACACACAAGCGCATACATATATATTTGAAATTTTAAGTTCAATGAACTTGAAATGAAGAATAAAAAAATGTGCACAGATTTATGATAAACAAATACTTTTATATGCCTTCGTATATGTGTGTGCGTATTTGTGTATAAAAAACATTTATAAATGCCGGCTTATGTGCCTAAAAGTATGTGTCATTGCCATTAACATTTTAATAATACGATTTGAGTCCTTATTTAAAAAGCCCCATGAAATTGTTTCGTAACGTACATTACGTATGCCTTTTGACTTGACTTAAAGGAAAGGAATTTCAACTCATTTAAAGCACTGGTTAAAGTGGGATTAAAAGGTTAATGTTGTGGTTTTATTCCTTAGCCTTAATGTATTGAAGAACATCCCTTCCGGGGGTGGCTAAGTATGACTGTCACTTTAAATCATGAGTGGTATGTGTGATATTTAGACCACAGTTTCACAAGATAAATAGGGGGAAAATATCGAATTAAATTCTATTCCAAACACAGACACGCACACCCAAAGGCAAGAAATAGTGTGAATTTAAAAATAAATATCACACGTTAATCCGTTTAAAATTTTGGTTGAAAGAGTACAAAATGAATGACTTTGCTTTAAAAAATCTCTAAGTTTAGTTATGCGAACATAGTCGAATTTAAAGGGCATAGGATCCAATATTACCTATTGACTCATAGCCAACACCCGCGTGTGTTTGTTTAAGGGATGAATGAGTGTCCAACAGCTAAAGTCTCTTCATATACTGAACCTGAGAATCATATGCAAGGAACCAGTATATTTTTCCAAGTGGGAATAGAAGAACTTTAGTGACTCCGGTTTTTGTAACAACCTTATTATTTACAACGTCTTTAGCCAATGGTATAAAGTGATATAAAGCTCTTATATACGACCAGTACTTCGAAATCAATTCTGAAGTAAAGTTATTCATAAGATTCTGTCATTAGATTCCTGTAGTAATTTTGTTCGCTTTCTGAGGGCAACATGGTAATTGGTCCTGATCTGCGTATCTGCCTCTTCTATGGCCTCATCACTGGATGGGTCAGGATGGAAGATCAGAGGAGTTAGGGGGATGGATCGAGGAGTATATGGCCTACTATAGACAGTAATAGAACAGATTTGCTGCTGGGCTTAGATAAGGCCAACCTGAGGTTACTTATTGGTTTCATTACAGGACACTGCGAAATTAGTTCGCTGACAAGGAACTGGACGCGGGCTGTTGCAAGATATGTTGCGTTGAGGAGGAGTTCGAAACTACCGAATTTCTCCTCTGTAACTGTCCAGCCCTTAGTGGGTTGAAATTGAGAACCCTGTGCAGGGACTTCTTCAAATGATTGGACTCTCTGTCATGAGGCGACATTGGGGCTCTTCATTGCTTCATAAATAGGTTGAGCTAGTCGAGAAGTACTAGGGCATCAACATTGCAGTCGCGCTATCGTGTGTGTTTGCAGTCCCTCTTTATTCCTCTGTCTCTTATATCCACCTTCGTATCTCTTCTCCTTTCACTATATCCTTCACTATTCTCTATCGCTCTCTCTTCTAGGACAATGGGTCATTTTGATCTCTGGGTGTTGTACTTGTCCCAATGACAAGTACACGTCCTCAAACCTAACCTAACCCAATTAGCAATTAGCCTTATATTTCACCTCTGTAGTCTATTTTAACATCAAGAAACTAAGGGCATTGGTGACCTAAAAACAAATATTTATACACGAATTCAAGGGCGTTTTACTGCTTCTCACATCACTTATGATTTACGTGTTAATTTTACACTTGAGTGGATGTGTGTGAAGATAAATTCAAATTTAACTAGCAAAGACAAAAACCAAAAATTTTAACAGAGCTAATGTTAGAGGTACCAGAGTAATGTTAAGTGGTTAACAGAAAATACGAAAAATAGTCAAGGAAGAAATCACTCAAATATACGATATCAGGGACTTGCTGCAGATATGCGACTATACTCAAATTGTAGCCTAAGGTGTCCCTAATTAAACGCAATAAGTGGTATATCCCAAATAATTTTGGAACTTGAGATATCGGGCTTCAAATATACCCTATGTTAACAGTGTCTGGGTAAACATACATACATAATTGGTCATTATATTCCTTCAGATAGGATTACGGCCTAGCTTCTCATACCACTCAATTTGTGTGTGTTAATTTTACACTTGAGTGGCGGGACCTACAGTTTAAAGTCGTCTCCAAACGACATAATTTTGGAAAACTTGTCGGCATGAGGTAAAAACATTTTAATTTCTTCCACTCCACTGGTTTGAGATAAGTTATGTCTGGTATAGTATCGTAATGATATTGGGATCTTGAACTTACAAAGTCTGGGCAATCACATAAA
Source organism: Sarcophaga carnaria (assembly GCA_958299815.1). Taxonomy (NCBI): domain Eukaryota; kingdom Metazoa; phylum Arthropoda; class Insecta; order Diptera; family Sarcophagidae; genus Sarcophaga; species Sarcophaga carnaria. The sequence goes on from OY283150.1 coordinate 44,750,907, forward strand.
AAGTGTCCATCCTTTCATGTCTTTCCGTATGTTTGGCATTCATAATTTGTTATCGCGCCTATGCAGTTATTTATGTATATAACAGTAACTGTAATGACCATATTCTTCTAAAAATTCTTCTGTAATGCTTGATGAGGTGTGGTTCAGTAAAAAAAAATTCTTCATATTTCACCTTCTTTGAAAAAAAAATTTTTTCAACACCAAAGCTTAAACAACTAAAATTCGTTTAATCGTATAATCACTGCATATAGTTGTTTTTTCTTTTTTTTTTTTGGTCTGATATTTAACGGCACAGATGTTGATTGTATCGATTTTTAGGTTCACATTTGAAGGCCACAATTGTTAGAGAAACTTTAAAAACAAAACAACAAATGCATTCATTTCCAAGGTTTTGTAGTCTTTTTTTTTTTTTTTTTGTTGCAACAAAAACTATTCCTTGAAAATATAATTTACGTTTTACAAGAACTTTATATAACAATAAATACGACGGGAAGAAAGAACCTAATTTGGTTAGAGGGAGAGTTAATTTACTCAGCGAAATGCAATTATAAACTCATTTAAAACGAGATTCTTTAAAACATTATAAAGTTTTTTACAAGTCAATACATACGAAAACAAAAATTGTGTATTTAATTAACAAAGAAGATGCCAAAGTTAATTGGATCCAAAAAAAATTATAGACAAGAATTCTATTATTTTCTTAAAAAATTTATTTTAAAATTATCCACAGCTCACTTGCCATGTTACGTCTAAAAATTTATATTTTTTTGGTACGCTTTCTGCGAATTACCTTAGTTGCGATAAAGCTTTGAAACATGAGCTTCACTACATCAGTCCTCTACTAGAGTATTTGAAAGACAATTTTCTCAATAACATATTACTTTATATGTGACTATATTGCTGCTGGAAACATCCTTTGAATGTAGTATGGTACTAGTGGACCTAGTGTTTATCCTAAAATTAGTTCCTAACCAAGTGAACTTGTTTAGATGAATACTGTTAAACAGATAACAGTGCTCTGTTAAGGGCAAATTTTTGGGCTGCTAAAATTTATGGATTCTGTCTAGGATTTTCAAATTTGAATTTATCTTCACACACATAAAATTGTAACCTTATATACCTTGATAAATATACATACATACATACATACATACATACATACATACATACATACATACATACATACATACATACATACATACATACATACATACATACAAACATACATACAAACATACATACATACATACATACATACATACATACATACATACATACTTAATTAGTCATTACAACCCCTCAGTCAGGATTACGACCTAGTTTCTCACACCACGTACATATGTTGTGTGTGTTTAATTTTCTACATGAATGGTGGGGCCTACAGTTTAAAGTCGACTCCGAACGACAGATGTTTTAGAAACTTTTCATGGCAATTTTATTTACTCTCAGAGTTTTTGCCAGAAATCTGCTGATAAATATAATCACCTGCAAAATAATAAATTCGTTTGAAATTTAAAAACAAGTCTAAGCTGCAGTTGCTCACTGACCCAGCTTGGTCGATACGTTATTAATGGGGCAATTATATTGCTGCTTGGATGAAGTTTAAGGCACTTTAATGGTGCTATTGAAATGGATGTTCGATAACAGATATCGTATAAATCTGATATCATCATTTGCTAAGCGTTCGGAATCCCTTGACCTTCTGTGTCGATATAAAAAACAAGATAGGTTATTCAAAGGATAGCAGGTAGTTTATTCCAAGGATATCAGTTGATTCTCTCGGACACTATACAGGTTACAGGTTAATTTGCAGTCTAAAGTTTTCTGCGAGAGGAAAATGGAATGCAGGCGGTCTGATGTCTTCTAATATATCCATGATACTCCGACGAGCGAAGAATTCAGAGCTCATTTTTGCGAGTACAATTTAGGCATGATCAGACATTTGCGTGTGTATGAAGGGCACTCTGACTACGGCTTTATAGCATCTGTTTTAAGATGAGGTGGTAGGAGAATTTGTACAGAACTTTCTGTGGAAATGTTATGCTTTATAGGAAACTGAATTTATGTGCAGGTCGTCTTCAGGAACGTGCTGATTCAGGATAGAATTTGCCCAAGAGTACTGGTTGGTTTTTAAGGGGATCGTCACACGGAATATATGTACTTGGAATTCGATTTGGAATGTTGCACTAAAACATTATTATTAAACTTTAAAGCACGCATTATTCGATATCTCCATTTTCCTTTTTTATTTTTTGTATTGGGTTTAATTGGTTCTCTGTAGCAAGTCCTAGGATAATAGTTTTTTTCATTAGCCTATAACCAAGAGCTTCTGTGGACATGTTGAGGTGTAACTTTGAGAAACTTTCTAATAACTTAGTATTAATCTTTCTTTACAGGTGGCACTACATAATCTTGCTTTTATGTTTATAGGTTTTGTTACTCTCTTAGGGAGCAGGAGTCAAGACACTTCCTAGATAGATTTAGAAAGGATAGAAAGCTCTTTATTTTATATATTTAAAGAATTGCTGTCTCCAGGATTTGAATCCGTATTGCTCAGGTAAATGAGCACTTCAACCTGACTACACATACATAACATAGCATAATTCGCCATTACAACCCTTCAATCAATATTACAACCTAGCTTCTCACACCACATATGTTGTGTGTGATAATTTTGTACACGAGTGGCAGGACCTACAGTTTAAAGTCGATTCCGAAAGACAGAGTTTTGAGAAACTTTTCATGGCAATTTTATTTAGTCTCAGAGTTTTTGTCACAAATCTGCTGAGAGGAAGTTGCCGAAGAAATATTTTTTCATATATCGTTTTGATGTCCGACTTGGGGTTTGAACTTCGGCCTTACGACGTCTAATAAGCCAACACACTACCTACGAGACTACGGCGACTTCGCACTCATTACACATATGCCATATATTTGTTGTCTCCATAGTTTTGATTGCATTGCTTAAAAGGCAACAAATTGCAATCCATCTAAAGTTGAGATGAATTTATTCTCCTATTCAGCAAATCATGTAATCTGCCTTGATAATACAAAGTTTCATTTGAAGTTTCCAGGAATGATATGATATGTTCTCCATTGAAACTAAACATGTTCTAACGTTGAAAACCACTCAGATCCCTGATTTTGCGTTTAGGAAGGAAATAAAGTTTCACTTGTTTGTTACATTGTTTCGAGGGAAAAATCAGTTTTTTCCGCGATTACAAATACAATAAACCGATAAAAAGATTTAAAAAAAATAATGAACACATAATAAAAGTACAAAAACCTCTAACCATGATGCGATGGAAGAGCAAAAACAAAACAAAAAAAATTTTAAATAAAAATTAAACAAATCCACCATCAATGTGTGGCTGAGTGATTCAATCAACCGCATCTGCAAGCCAAGTTAGAAGAAAATAAAAAAAAAACAAAAACAAACCAAAACCAGAGAGAAAAAATTTCAGGAAAAACAAAAACACAAAAATATTTTCCAACATTATTGGCTGCTGTGTTGGTGTTGTTGTTACTGCCACCGCCACCACCACCACAACCAACACCAGCAAACAAACAACAATAAGAAACAAACAAACAATTAAAATTCAATTCAATCTGTTTTTGCGGCAGAAACAGCAAAAAAAAAACAAACAAAAACTCAAGAAAAAGAGGCAACAACATCAATGTTTAACAACTGCTGCAACATGGAGCATATGTTTTTGTTGTTTGTTGTGCCATAGCGCGTTACAAATTGTAATTGCAACACCTGTAGTAAAAAAAAATGTGCAAAAAATCTTTTTTTTCTTTTCTTCTTGTTGCAGCTTCATCTCCAACACTTGTTGCACAAGTTGTTATTATTGTTTTAATTTTTCTTTATTTTTTTCTTGTTTTTATTCTTTCTTTCTTCTTTTATTTTTGCTCATTATGATGATATTTGCTATTACGAATGACTGAAACTGAAAATTGTATTGCTTGCTGGCTTGTTCCGCTTTGTTTTTCTCAGTGGTTTGAGAAATTTTCTCATTCTGGTTTTAAATAATGGAAAAAAATGTTTTTCTTCTTCTACTTGCTTTGGGTATTATGATGCGTTACTAGTGAAAACTGCCGCTCCATAAGAATCTCGAGTTTAAAAAAAAATAAAACCAAAACAAACATGAAAAATAAAAGTAAGAAAAGTAAGAACGTCTAGAAAGTTGAAAATGAAAAATATTTCAGTATCATGCAGCAGCATTACATACATACAAGATCGGATGATAATAATAATAACGAATATGATGACGATGACGATGCATTTGATGCATTCGCTCACACACTTAATCATTTATGAATACGTATGTACGTACATATAAATTTGAATTTAAATTTATGCATTAGAAAGTCGAGTGAGAGTTTGAAAAGAAAGAAAGAAACTGTTCTAAATACCTGAATAATAAGAAAAAAAATGTTTTCTTCAAAATATTAGGCAATTGGAAAATTAATTTTATTTTAGTCTACAAATTTCACTTTATACAGCAGCTTTCAAATCAGTTTTATTTGGCACATGATCAAAAGTGCAAGTGCAATAAACCAATGCCCTTATTCAAGCAGGTTTCATTTAGTACGCCCAGGGTCTAGGATGAAGCAACCATCACGTGTTATGCCAAGAGAATGCATTTCCACACAAGTGGTTTGAGACATACATACATAAATAAGTAAGTGTATAGAGCAGTTCTTTATTTTATTAGAAAATTGTAGCTGTATCACCTATGTCCTTCCTGTAAAGGACGAGAAAACAAATACCGACCGAAATGTAAATTTGCTCAGATATGCCGAAGAAGGGCCGCCAATCTCTTCCATGAAGTAACATTATATAGAGTGGGCCATCTATAAGTTTAAATTTGAACCGTCGGTTATTTCGAATCTGACAATATTTATCATTCATCTCCACTGAAAGTAATGAATCGATTTATGCTTGAGCAACGTTAGGACTTATTGGCCCAAAGAGAAACTACGCGATGATATCGATTTTGCCATCTTTTCAGATGAAGCTCATTTTCATTTTGGTGGCTGCGTTAAAAAGCAAAATTGCCGTATTTGGGACTCAGAAAACCCACACGTGGTCTTGCAGAAGCCAATGCACCCATTACGAGTAACTGTTTGGAGCAGAGACATCATTGACGCATATTTCTTTGAAAATGATGACGGCGCAATCATTAGGGTTAATAGAGACACCTATCGCACCATGACAACCAATTTTTTGTACCCGTTCTTCATGGTATTGATGTGAACGATGTTTGATTTCAACAGGATGGTGCAACTTGCCACACATCTCAAGCGGCAATCGACTTATTGCGTCAAACGTTTTCCGGAAATGGTGATATCACTTGGCCGCCAAGAAACTGCGATTTGACACCGTTGGACAATTTTCTGTGGGGCGCTGTTAAAGAAAATTGTTATGGCGACAAAACACACACAATTGAGCATTTGAAGGCCAACATTTGCCGGAACCATTGTCATTCGCCATAAAGAAATAAATTTAGTAAACGGTTTCAAACCATTTTTATTTTGTTGCAATTTTTAAATTTATAGTTTTAAATTACCCACCCTATAGTTTAGACCAGAAATATTGAACTAAGCCCCAAAAAATCTTCAATCAAACCTCGCATCATCCATAGAGCCTTTGCGGAGTAATCTGAAGAATTGTGTTCGCGTATCCATTTATTCCTTTTCGTTCTTTTAAGGAACAAAGCAGTCGACTTTAAAACAATTGAAAATAGACCAGAACATTGTGATACTTGTGAGTTTATCTTGGGGAAGTCTGAAGGTATTCCACTACATACCATTAAAAAACTTCATAGCAATTAATGGAAATGCTTGTAAATATCAAAAATGTTATTGATAACATCGCTGTCGTTATTTCGAGAACATTATATCGTTACTGCTGTCGTTGTTAAACAAGTTACATACATGCAGTTGACATGAATTTTCAAGAGTTTTTCATTGTGTTTTACAATGAAAACAAAGCTAAGAAAAAAAAACATCCAATTTGTTATCTTCTGGTCTGTTATCATTTCATTCAATTTTATTCGTATACTTTGTTTTATAATTGCTGTTAGGTTTTCGGTTTTCTACCGTCCATGCAAACCAACAGTTACGCTTACTATTCAAAATAAACAAAAAATATTGTGTGATAATTTTTATTTTTTCTCCAACTACTACTTGAGGTTTATTTAATAAATATTTATTTAAAAAACTTTGTACTTGCTATTGTTATTGTTGCCGTTTTCCTAGAAAACAAACAAGGTGTTGTTGATTATAACAGCAAGCAGCTGTAGATGTAAACGCTTCATTATAAACACAATATGGACGAAAAAAAAGAAACAAAAAATAATGCAAAACGAAATTGTCTTTAAATCAGTGTGGAACAACGTATGTATGTAGGTAATCGCGTTTATTGTTTTTGTTTGTCTTTAACGGTGTGGCGTAATAAAAACTTTATATTTCACGCCAGAATTTATTTTCTTGCAACTGTGTTTTCATTACTTCAGTCATGCTAGCTAGGCAGGTTCTTAAAAGTGTGCAATCTTATGCTCTTAGGTTTAGCTAACAATCGTTAACATAATCTAGTAGATAATACGTTGGCGTATTAGACGTAAGACCACGGTTCAAACCCCAGGTCTGACATCTCCAACAAAAAGAAAAAATATTTCTTCAGGGACTTCCTCTCAGCAGATTTCTGACAAAAACCCTGAGATTAAATAAATTTGCCATAAAAAGTTTCTCAAGAATCTGTCGTTCGGAGTCGACTTGAAAGTACAGATCACCCGCCACTCATGTATGAAATTAACACGCACAATCATAAGTGATGTGATAAGCTAGCCCGTAATCCTGACTGAAGAGTTGTAATGACCGATTATGTATGTTGTGTTATATAAAGTGGTAGTTTGTCTGTATTGTTACGCCACAGCCTAGCACTAAAGCGTATGAGAGTAAGTAAGGGAGAGAAGTGAAGGTCGTACCATAGCCTAAGTGAATCATTCTTTTTCTATCAATTGAGTACTTACGATCATCGATTGGTTTTGCTATAATTTCACAAAAATTTATTAAATTTGGTAACAAAACTATACTTTTCTTCATACTGGGTGGGCCATCTATCGGTTTAAATTTGAACCATCGATTATTTCGAACCAGGCAATACTTAAGTCATTCTATCCTGTTACAAAATTCAGTAATGAATCGATTTACACTTGAGCAACATTGGGCTTCACGATGATCAACAAAAAAAAATCATCTTTCCGAATTAAGCACATTTTCATATTGGCGGGCACCTTAATAAGCAAAATTGGCGTATTTGGGGCTCAGAAAACCCACACGTGCTCTCTTAGAAGCCAATGCACGCACCCATATTTCTTTGAAAATGAGGACGGCGCAACCATTACGGTCAATGGAGACACCATGGTAACCAATTTTTTTGTACCCACTCTTCATGGTATTGATGTAAACGATATTTGGTTTCAACCGGATGGTGCAACTTGCCACGCATCTCATGCCACAAACGTTTGGTGGCCGTTTGATTAGTCGAAATTGTGATGTCAATTGGCCGCCACAAAACTGCGATTTGACACCGTTGGGCTATTTTCTGTGGGGCGCTGTTAAAGAAAATTGTTATGGCGACAAAACATTCGTGATGCCATTGCCGAGATAAGACCCCATACAGTCGAAAAAGTGCACGAAAATTGGTCCGATCGAATGAGACAGTACTGTGAGGCCAGCCGAGGCAGCCGTAAAATGAAATAATATTCCATTCCTAAGCGAAAGAACAAAAATAAGTTAGGCAAACGATTTCAAACCGTTTTCGTTTTATTGCATTATTAAAATTAAACTTTTAAATCACACCCATCCCATATTTTCTTCTTCTGAACTGACGGTCGTATTCTACTGTGTGCCTAATATGACCTCTGGGAGGTCATATTATTTAAGTTTTAATTTTTATTTCATAGTCTTTAGACAAAGAACGATAATTATTTTAATAACCCATTAAAAACATCATATACGAGTATACTGTGGCTATTTGAATTTAACATCTGTCGGTAGTAATTTCTTTTAAATTTTTCTTTACCAATATTTGATTGGTTTATCCATAACGAAAGCCCACCGCATACGGCAGTCAATCTTTCTTTATGCGTTGCAATAGAAATTACATGTAATTATTCGAATTATAAAATGATAATTTTAACGTGTGTAATTAAAATCGGCTTTTAACAGATCATAAATTATATTTTACAGTCGACTTTTACGACAGGCAACTGCTTTAGAGACAGAGAGAGAGGATAGGCGACATTTATGGCCATATCTAAAAGGGCAATTATAGCATAGCGTGGCGCTTATCATCATCATCAATACATACTCGTGCATACAATATTATTATTGTGGTAATTTTTTTGCAAATATGTACACACTTGCATACATATGTATGTATATACACATGTATAGTATATTCAGTAGTAAAAATAGTATCTGTGTGCATGTGTCGTATTCATAATTCTTTATTTGCTCATTTATGGTGTTGGCTGTTGTTATTGTCTTATTTGTATCTGAATTTGATATACGTTTTGCGGTTAAATTCACACTCCGTCCAAAAACCAACAGTAATAATAATAAAAAAAAATTATTTACCTGAAGTATTGTTTTCTTTTGTTTCTATTGAAGTTTATTACTTCCACTGTTGGTGGTTGTTATTGCTACTGGGCGACGATGCTGTGAAAATTTGTGGCCGTTTGTTTGCTGGTTTTATAGACTGTATTTGACCGCATATTATTTTCTCCATGTAATGCGTTTTAGTTTGGGGGATAATGCAGATTAAATTGGATTGAATTGAATTTATGCTTATCAATCATTGTGCCGATGATTGAAATTCCTTTAGGGGTGTAGTAATATTTCTCAATAACAATCATGATTGTAAAACTAATAATTTTTATATTCACTTTGAAAGCAAATTAAAGTTGTTGTTGAAAATTGATACAGAGAATTTTTATAGAAAAGGTTATAAATCAAATGCATTTTACACTCAAATTCCAAACAGAGGGGTTATTTTCTTTTATAATTTTAAAACTACTACTGGAGTTAAGGCAATCTTGCAATCAGTCAAAGTAGCACTTTAGAATGACAGAATTTGTGATCCTAAAAATCGGATTTTGTATCACTACAATCAAATTGCTAATCGAATATAATATTGCTGCCAGCTAAACAAGTTTCCGCAATAGTTTGAGGTAACTTGAACAAATGAACTTGAATTCAGATCATTGATTTGACAAATTTCACCCCATGATTCACAAACGAATTGTAGGAACGCAATAAAAGTGTAGATTGAATTGCTGTGTAAATTTAAAACCTGAAATTTGTCAAATCAATGATATTTCAAGTTCATTCTAAAGTGCTACTTTGACTGATTGAAAGCAAATATCGTTCACATCAATACCATGAAGAGCGAATACAAAAAAACTGATTATAATGGTGGCGATAGGTGTCTCCATTGACCGTAATGGTTGCGCCGTCCTCATTTTCAAAGAAATATGGGTGCGTGCATTGGCTTCTAAGAGACCAACTGTGGGTTTCCTGAGCCCCAATTACGGCAATTTTGCTTATTAAGCTGCCCACCAAGATGAAAATGAGTTTCATCAAAAAAGGTGATTTTTTTTTGGCAAAATAGACATCATCGTGAAGCCCAACGGTGATCAAGCGTAAATCGATTCATTACATTCAACTGGTATAATATACTGAATTTTGTGACCGAATAGAATGACTTATGACTGGTTCGAGATAACCGATGGTTCAAATTTAAACCGATAGATGGCCCACCCAATATGAACAGAAGCATACTTTTGTTACCAAATTTAATCAATTTTTATGAAAGTATAGCAAAACCAATCGATGATCGTAAGTACTCAATTGATAGCAAAAGAATTATTCACTTAGGCTATGGTACGACCTTCACTTCTCTCCCTTACTTACTCTCATACGCTTTAGAGCCAGTGCTAGACAGTGGCGTAACAATAGAGACAAACTATCACATTACATAAAATAATATACATAATCGGACATTACAAGCCTACAGTCACTACAATCAAACTGCTAATCGAATATAATATTGCTGCCAGCTAAACAAGTTTTCGCAATAGTTTGAGGAAACTTGAACAAATGAACTTGAAATCAGATCATTGATTTGACAAATTTCAGGTTTTAAATTTACCCAGCAATTCAACCTGCACTTTTATTGCGTTCCTACAGTTCGTTTATGAATCATGGAATGAATTTTTAAACGTTTGGGTTTAAAGGAACGAAAAAACTCAAAAAATGTTCACAAGTAAATGGAAATTTTGGGCTAAAAACAAATGCCTGAGATTTAATTTTTAAAGATTACATACATACATATGTACATAATTGGTCATTACAACTTTTCAGTCAGGATTCCGACTTAGCTTTTCACAAATAGTGTGTCTTTCGAAGTATATTGGTAGGTCTGCCGCCAAAGATAAGTGTTACGCCGACAAGCCAGAGACAATTGACGCTTTAAAGGACAATATTCGTCAAGCCATTGGTGAAATACAGCTGCACACAATCGATAATGTGCTTAAAAATTGGACCGATCGTGTAGGCTACTGCATGGCCAGCCGAGGCAACCATTTGAATGAAATTATTTTCCATTATTAACCGGAAGGATTGTACTTTCAAATAAAAAAGAAATTTGAGAAAATATTCAGTAGTTTTTTTTTAAAGCATTTTCAAAAAAAAAAGTTATTTGGCGGAGCCTTTATAAGGCATACCAATTCCAACAATTGTGTTTACGATTTCTAATAAACTTGTAACCAACTGATGAAACTATAATATTTTTAAACTGAAGTTTTGGTATCAGATTTACCTCAGATCAACATCCTATACGTCCCGTCAAAAAATATTGTTGGTTCCAGTTTAATTGCCATTCTGTTTTATGAAGTATGTTACATTTTCAATCACTTTCTTTCTAAACAAAATACAGTGCTGCTGCTGAATAAAATAATTTCATTTTAACGCCATTTTTTTTAACTTTAATTACCTGCAAAGAGAGAGAAAAAAAATATTTATTAGTAACTAATGAAAAAGCAGGCTTACATATTAAATAATATTTTAAAATCCAAAGCAGAAAAAAAATTACGTCAAGCCATACTCAAACAGTAACTTCTTAAATCAATTTCTCAAGCAAATGCCTACAAAAAACTTTGTCAAAAACTTTTTCAGCCATTTTATATTCATTGGGCTCTATCAAGAGGACAAAGATGTATTGAAAAATAAGCCTGCGAAACAAATTTTTAAAAAACACAGATCAAATCAGTGACCTACATATATAAGCTGAAGCAAATAATATAATCATTTTGTTTTATCATTGTGCAGTTTTTCCCCATCCTTTCTTTTCTTTTTTTTTTCTTCCGCTCGTAATAATTTAGCAATTTTTCTGTATTGCATTTGCTTGTCATCGTATTCTATAGTTTTGCTTTCATTTTTGTTCTTGTTGCCATCATTGTGTTGGGTTGGGTTTCCTATAATGAGCCATAGCCCATGATCATCGATATCATGGGTATCATCAACATTGTCGTCATCATGATAGTGACGATGAGCACCCACAAATACCGCATTTTGCAGAGGAGGAACGAACATCATGATGACAGACTGATAGTCATTTAAAGTTGAAACTATCAATGGGGTTTCAACAAGCAGTTGGTTGCCCTGACTGCTTGTGGGTTTACAATGCTAGTAAACGAGAAAAAATGAAAAGAAAACAAAAACAAAAGAATGAAACAGAACAGCAATAGAATCCTCTGCTAAGTAGAATAATGCATTCTGTTTTCTTTTTATTTGTATTTTGTATGGCCAAGCCTGTAGTCTAGCTAGTTAAATAAAAGAATTTTAAAGACCCAATTGGGAAATTAAAAAAAAAATTAAATCTTATTAAAAAATATATTTTAAATCATTTGAAGTCTTTGTAAAGAGTTTTTCTTCAAAAAATTCAATTTATTGAAGTTTTGCACTATTTTTTCCAACTGGGTCAATATAAACTTTTTCGGCGATATCTGTATTGTATCTTGTATCTTCATGATGGAGGCGATTTCAAATAGAAAACAGTCAGCGATTTATTTCGCTTTAAAATTATAAAAAAAATATTGTTTTTAAAAACAGTAAAATGGTATTATTTAGGCCAAATTAAACTATTTCCGTCAATAAAATTTTACCATTTGGAAATTAACTTAAAGTCTCAGTAGTCTAGTAGGTATTGTAATGGCCGCGGTTGAAACACCACCGACTTCCTCTCAGCAGATTTCTGGCAAAAACCCAGAAAGTAAATAAAATTGCCTTGAAAAGTTTCTCAAAAATCTGTCGTTTGGAATCGACTTTAAACTATAGGTCCCGCCACTTATGGGTAAAATTAATGCACCACAATATAACTGGTGTGAGAAGCTAGGTCGTAATCCTGATTGAAGGGTTGTAATGACCAGCTTTACATGTATGTATGTATATATTATTTATTCATTTATTAACTACAATACAATTACAAATTATATTCTAATTATATACGAGCGGAGTAACTTGACCATATGCTCGGTGTAGTGTCACAGACCAGATTCTCTCGAACCCACGACCCTCACGCTAATAGTCTATCACACTACCCACTAGACAACCACCCTGTATGTATATATTTGGAAAATAATTTTATTAAGCCTCTATCACAGAAATAATCTTTCCTATTCGCTTAAATTGGGAAATCAGTTTCTGACGATGAGTGTGGCATAACATTGTGGTGATGGTATACAATTCCGTTTTTGCTACTCCTCTATACATCTATTATTTGGGGTCGCAAAGGGAGAAGTTCAACCAACCGCAATACCTTCTCGGCCGCCAAATCCCGCTTGCATAGCATTTGCACCAGCTCAGTACAATTCAATCATGACCGTTTATAGTAGTTTAATCGAACGAATTTTGTATATGACAGTGTTGTGGATTAGTTTCAGTAGTTCAAAGGGGTACTACAAGATTATATTCTATCTCCAACTACACTTTTCTTAACAGTGTAGCCATTAACTTCCAATGTTATCAACATTTTTACAGATAACGGGTATAGAAATATAAACTTCGGTTTGCTCAAACCAACACATTTTTTAAGTGTTGAAAGAAGCATTCAATTCATTCGGTTTCTTAAGCAAAGAAATGCCTTTCCATATGATCTCCTTAATATGATGTATGTGATGTTAGCTTTGAAAGTTATATTCTATTGCTTTACAATGAATGTTAAGTTAACAGAGACTGTTAGGTTAACATAATTAAAAACTTTGAAAAAGTGTAAAAAGAAAATCGTTTAAAAATCCCAAAATATGGGAAAAAGTTGGACAAAAAAAATTAAAAGGAAGACGAAGTAAAATCTTTGAATTTTACATACATCAAAAAGTGTTTATTTATCTTATATCTGATGAGCTGAAAGATCAAGATTTTTTCACCGAAAATACGCTTCATGAAGTGGTATCAGTCAAAATCGTATAAAAAATAAAACGATGTGGGAAACGAACTTAGTGGGCTGGATAACCATGGCATTATGGATCCTAAAAAGTTTTTGTGTATTAATGGGGATCGTTTGAGATTATATCAAATATTTTCCAAATATTGTGTAAAGAATGTATTTAGTTTCGTATTGGAAGTGTTCAAAAATGATATAATTTTTAATTCATGCTGTAACCACATAAAGAAAATGTTGATCACAAACAGCTGTAGGTTTTCTAAACAATCGTTCAGAACACAACCGGATAAGTCATATTTTGTGAATAGTAAAATGCATTAAGCTATTAGGGCCAGCTTCTTATAACATATGTTGTGAAAAATAAAAAAATATTTATTCTCTGTTTAGAATACCAAGCAACACACGGATCTCTTTAGTCAACCATTAAGTGTAAACTCTTTCAACTCTTGTGCCAGTTTTCTGTGTCATTCTCTGGTCACAAGGTGTCCTGTGGAATTACGTGCTGATCAATTTGCTAGAGAATGCACACTTCTATCGAATAACAACCCCTATATGCAAATAGGTACACCTTTTACCTCCATTAGGCTTACAATTAGGATGCTGACAAATCCTGAGCTAAGAAGTAACCTTTTTTCGTAAATATACTGTTTAAACCATATCAAAGGGACATTACTGGCCCTGTAATTATTCCCATGAGTTTCTAAATAATGAGTTGACTTTCCTTAAGTTTCGGAGGAAGAGAGAATTTCCCATTTCATTTGCTGGTTTCGGTCACTGGCTCAATGCAGATTACACGGTGTGAAAGTGTACCTACATAGTCCGACCGAGTAATTACATAGTCTAAGTTGTTCAGTTAGTTGAGTAGAAGTCAAAAATACTTTTTTATTTTTCTCGAACCCTCCAAACTTGGTTTATTTGAATAAAACAGTTTTTTTTTTGATATTTTCACACAAAATTATTGATTACCCAAATATTTTTTAACCTATTTTTAAAATCTAAAGTTCTTTAGAAAGGGAAGAGAATAGCCTTTAAAACGCTATACATAAGCATTTTCTTCAAACTTATATGTTATGAGTTTTGATCGGGTAAACTTGGAAAATATGAATTTTTTTCTCATTTTTTCAAGTTTAGTTATTCGTAATTGTAAAGTCTAATTAAAAAATATGAAGTAAGTGATGACATTCTGAAAGTGCATTATCTTGTGAAGAGATTGACACTTCGTTTGATCAAATCGGACAAAAATTACCGTAGTTATTACTTAAGAGTCCAACAGAGTACACCAATATTGTACGTAAATTTTGATTTTCATTCTTGTGTTGCTTCATCTTAGATTTCTTAAATTTCTAATAAAATGAAATTATTTTCTACTACTTTACTGGCAGAAAATTAACGCATATCATTCATTGCTGCCGCCTTTACATTAGTTTAACTCATTACTTTCAAATATTGGAATGGCTTCGCTGCCATTCAAATTTATTTTAATTTTAATTACTTCTGTTTAGTATACTCTTCACACTCACTGATTTCACTGTATTTTGGGGCAATTTTTTAAAAACCTTTTTTTAACAACAAACGGTTTTTAGTCCTAAAATTTTGCATATAAATTGTGTTTCGGAAAAAATGTTGGCAATTTTTTTTTTTTTTTTGTTGTCCAACTTTTTGCAATTTTCCATTTCTGGGTTACCTTTTTCAAGAGATTTTTATCATTATTTCGCTGATTTTTTATTTTCCTTTACTTTTTTTCTTGATTTCCTTTACACCCAAATCAACTTAAAATAGAACAATAACAAGAACAAATTTAAATAATTACATTTTTTTCCCGAAAAGCTGTTTTCATTAAATTTTGTTTGTTTTTTTTTGGTGGCAAAAGATAAATAAGTCCATGAAATTAAATACGAAAAAATGTATTTTTTACAAGCAAAATACGATATTTACTTGAGAGAAATGGTTGTTTAAATAAGACAAATAGAACACGAAAAAAAATTAAATAAAATTAAAATATTATCCTTAATTGTCCTTTAAGACAAAAAAGGTAATGGATAGGATTTTGCAGAAAGAAAGATGAAGATAATACCCTTTTAAATAATTATTTAAATTTTAAATAGCAAAGACATCCACCTTTTTATTTGTTAACTGATCTCCATTAAATTGCTTTTTTCAATTCACTTGATATCCTCCCCAAAGGATGTTTTATAGAATTGTGTTAGTTGGTTATCTTAAATAATATTAAAACTGGAAAAATTCGTATTTAAAAACATCGTCTGTATGGGAAACAGTGGTACAGTGGTGATACAGTACTAAATTTGCTTGAGTAAAGTCGGCATCCTACGTAAGATCTTCGGTCCAGGGTGAGTTGGCGACGATTTCCGCATCCGATCCAACAGTGAGCTGTATGAGCTCCTCAACGATATAGACGTTGTGCAGCGTATTCATATCCACCGGCTGCGCTGGCTCGGCCATGTCGTTCGAATAGTGGAGGATGCTCCGGCGAGACGGGTATTTGAAGCGGGGATCTGCGAAAGCCGGCGAAGAGGACGACTTTGTATCTGTTGGAAGGACCAAATCGAGGAAGCGCTGTCATCGATTGGTGTGACCAACTGGTGTAGCCGCGCAAGAGGCAGAGGCGCCTGGAAGGATGTGTTGCGGCAGGCCAAAATCCGTTAATCGGCTTGTTAATGGCCAATTAAGTAAGTAAGTAAAGTCGCCGTAGTCTAGTAGGTATTAGACGTAGGACCCCAGGTCAAACATCTCCAACTAAACTAAATATGAAAAAAATTTTCTTCGGCGACTTCCTCACAGCAGGTTTCTGGCAAAAACTCTGAGAGTAAATATAATTGTTGTGAAAGAATTCTCAAAAATCTGTCGCCCGTAATCGATTTTAAACTGTAGGTCCTGCCGCTCATCTATAAAATTAGCACACACACCACAAGTGGTGTGAGAAACTAAGTCGTAATCTTGACTAAAGGGTTGTAATGACCAATTATGTATGGCCATTAGTAAGTTATTCTGCTTATTCCACAACATACGTGGATATCTCAATCGACATGTGGTTCAAATATTCAAGGGAGAATGTCTAAGATCTCCAGCGTAATTTTAGTATGATGTTAAAACCCCAGATACTTCTTATGGCTCAATTGACTAATTTGTATTTATCTCTGAAGCTTTAGTTTACTGCCCATCTATTGATACGGCCTTTATTGAGCAAAGTCTTAATATCATACAGTCAAGAAGACTGTGGACATTTCCATCCAAGACATTA
This sequence comes from Sarcophaga carnaria, assembly GCA_958299815.1. Lineage (NCBI taxonomy): Eukaryota > Metazoa > Arthropoda > Insecta > Diptera > Sarcophagidae > Sarcophaga > Sarcophaga carnaria. The sequence goes on from OY283150.1 coordinate 44,767,679, forward strand.
ATGGGTTTTTAAACTGGTTAGTTCTAAGCCGAATGGGTAAACATACATAAATACATACACACATAATTGCTCATTACAACCCTTCAGTCAGGTTTACGACCTAGCTTCCCACATCACTTATGTTGTGTGTTAATTTTATACATGAGTGGGGGGCCTACAGTTTAAAGTCGACTCCAAACGACAGAAACTTTGAGAAACTTTTCGTGGCAATTTTATTTACTCTCGGGGTTTTTGTCAGAAATCTGCTGAGGGGAAAGTCGCCGAAGAAATATTTTTTCATTGGTTCGAGATAACTGAGCCAGGGATTGAACCGTGAACCGTGGTCTTACGTATAATAAGCCAACACACAACCTACTAGAGTACCGCGACTACAATACCGAATAGGCAAAAATGTAGCTAAATGTGTGGGCGCCACTCCACCATTTTAGCAGACCACAGTTCGCATCCTGTGCTCTCTTTTTATATTAACATTCTATAACTACTGTTTTCCGTAATCATTGATGATGATCTCTCGCCGGTGGACAAAATGGTAATGGTAAAGCTGCTACAGTGTCCTGCAGATCCAAGTTTCTGCCATATATAAGACTAGCCAGTGCATAAGATATTAATCCACTGTATTTACACGGTATCCAACCGGATTAAAACGTCTTGGACATCTCTTAATAAGATACAGAGAAATTCTACAATTATCTTCGCCTAGCTGAATGGTCGCTAGGGCAATAAGGCAATACCTAATCGTTTATTAGCTAGCTAATCAGCCAATAAAGAAATTTACCACAATCTTAGTATACCTTATCTCTCAATTCAAATAGGATATATTGTGAGCTATATCAGTAGGAGCTCGGTGGATAGATGTGACGTGCAGTCGTGGCTGCTCTATTGTCAGAGCAGATCATATTTTTTTTACCAAACTTAACAAGGGCGGCCTGCGTATTATGATTGAAGGAGAATTAGAGAAAAAATATAATGGCAACTACTAGGTATTATAGGAGAACAAGAAGAAATTTCTTCCCAAGGCTCAAAAGTCTCCTGGACACAAAGCTGTGAACTGGCTAAGCTGCAATCAAATCAATTGTGATAATATTAGAATACTTTAGTTGTAGATTAAAGACGACTCTCCAATCTAATTTTTTTACAGTCTCATTCACGTGTCCATTAACTACGAATCTGTTTAAAAATATGCTATGTTAAAGGCCTTCTATAAGGCCTCCTTGTCACTCAACTAAAGGACTGTAATCGTACGAGATTATTATTTACTTTCATACATTGTTTTCTGCTCATTTAGTTATTATTGAAATGCATTATGTTTTGTAATTACTCTGCTTTAAGGTATGATATGAATATGATTAGAAGAACGAATAAAAAAAGAAACACAATGATTGTGCTTGTTCTAGTTTATAATATTGGTTCATATAAAAAGTATTCATGTGTTTCATTACAAAACAGTTTTAATGGCCATACGGGTAACACTAAATCGATTCTATTGAAAGCATGCATGTTTAAAGTGTGAAATTTTGAGTACAACGCCTTCTAAGCGGAAGTCAAGGCAATTTGATATACGCGAATAGCCAATTTGCCACAAAGGCTCTTTTGAACGTTATTCAACTTCAACATTCAAACTTTTATAAAAATGTCACGCATTGCTTTGGGAAGTAATGAAGGCCTCCCTTTTTTAAGTCGCTGGGCATTGGGACATACCCAAAAACTGTACTCATTAACCAAAATGGATACTGGATATGTAATCCATGTGCGACAGAGATCCCCTCCTTGGCTTCTAGGGAGAACAAAACAGCTAATTCTTCTCTCCCGCCTTAATATTTGAAAGGGAAGCTAGGCGCCTTCTCGCAAATCTTTCGCAGAAAAAGAGATCGTGTGTCACTTAATGTGTCTCCGCCCAGCAGACGCATGAAAATAAGCGAGAATACCATTATTGAGGTCTTTAACGGAACCGTCTGTATTTAGAATTAAGAGACATTCTCTTGGGGTTTTGGTTTTGGGGGGTTTTAGGTTACAGGACTCTTACTAATAGCGTACATCGTTGCCTTTTAAAATTAATTAAATGTGATAGCACAGTGGGTCTAATATATTGGTCTAAATGGACACCTCATGTGTTTTTTTTTTTTTTTTTGTTGTAATGAAGCCACCTAACCTAAGGTGCGTTTATTCACATATCTTGGCTGATGCTTTTCATTTTGTTAATTTTAATTCTCTCGGAAATTATTTAGTGTTCAAAAATCTTTCGTCTTTGGCTCTCATGTGCCAAGTAAAGGACAACGCCGATGTTTATTGGCCTCATCTTCCTCCACTTAAATACAGCTGTTGTACAAGTCGACGTAAGCCGGAAGATTATTGATATAAATTGTCAAATATATGGGAATGATTTCATGAAAGTCGCCATAATCTAGTATCTGGTGTGTACCCTAGGACCATATTTGACGATTTATCGTCATTTAGACGACTTTGAGCTCCAAAAATATCATTTTGACGATTTGACGATTTGACGATTTATGCTCTTATTTTGACGATTTCTAGAAATTCAAAATTTACATCATATTCCTAACTTTAGTATGTTAAAAGCCACTTTAAGCTTTGTATTTACTTTGCAATTGTTACTATTGGAAATTTATGCTAGTAATTACAAGGAGTAAAGTATTATATTTTTAAGTTACTTTCGGATACCTGTGATGTGATGATTTTTCTGTTCTTTATCGATTTTTAATCCCTTAAAAGCCAAAAAATTACAACTCCTAAATAACCTCGTAATTGAGAATAGCTTATCACTTGTCGTTTCTAATATTATTATCGGAAGACCAAAGGCAGACGCCATTACTTTTTTTCGTATGACCAACACTCAGGGGATGGATGGCATTGTGTTTGGAACTATGAAAATATGTTATGGGAAGAAGGAAAGAGAGAACAGTGTTTATGGACACTAGGCTTGTATATTTTAATACCATAAGTAACAGGAAAGACATCTTCAGGAATTGAGTTTCACATACGAACAGTCCGACTCAAAAACGTATTTATTCTGTAATGCAGTGTGTGATCCCCTGGCCAATCGACCAGATACGGATGTCCTGGCCGAGAAAGACGAGCGTTACGTAGGAATATATAATTTTCGGGAACAAGTAGTGATAGAACAGTGAAACATAAACAACATTGCAACGATGCACCAATGATTCAATGAAGTTGGATACACTACCGTCATTAAAGAGCTACTACGGCCTCTCCTGTACAAGATCGAGAAACCTCAGAATAGACGTTGAGGCACCGACCTCATAAAATAGTATAACTAAATAGTGTAAATAGTAAGATCATAAGATCTTAAGAAGGAAATGAAGGAAAGCAACATTACACTGAATTTTCATGCTCAGAATGTCAAGAGCTTCTGACTCCTTAATATTTACACCACCCACAGATTAAGATGATGCAATATTATTGCTGCTCTTATGTGTCAATAAACAACACTGGGATAGATTGTTTAAACCTTAAAAAAAAAATTCCTGAAAATGATATAAAATTTCTCCATTTTTGGAAAAAAATTAACAAATGAAAATAGCGTCCCTTTTAATTTCTAACAAATTGTTTTTAAATGTTTTATTTTTGAACTCAGATATGTACATACATTTACTTTATATGTACGTTTTACTACAATTGAAATAATTTTGATTTTTAAAAACTTTTAATTTATGTATTTATTTTTTCTGACGATATTTTGACGATTTCAATAAACGCCTTTGACGATTTTGACGATTTTTTCTCAAATATTTGACGATTTGGTGCCTCATTTATCTGGCAGCTATGCCTAGAACAGGCGTCTCCAACAGAACGAAATATAAAAAAAATATGTCTCGACGACTTCCTCTCAGCAGATTTTTGGCAAAAACTCTGAGAGTAAATAAAATTGCCATAAACTTTAAATTGTAGCTATAGCCAGTCATGTATAAAATTAACACACACAACATAAGTGATACATATATGAAGCTAGGTCGTAATCCTAGATGGATTTATCAAACAACATTAATTTTGCCAAACAACAAATGTCGCAGATACTTTTTATATGACTCAATATATTTATTTTATAATTTCTTTTCTTTTCTATTTTTATCTAATTAAGACATCATAATTATAAACATAATGGGCAAAATATAATGGACTGTTTTGAAAACGTTTACATTTACATTGTATGATTGTCATCATTATCATGATGAAAGAGTGTTTATAATGATGTTTAATGTTGAAACAAACATACTTATGTATATTATTCCAATTCCTATATGTATTTAAATTGTAAGTTTTTTTCATTTTTTTTTGTTTGCATTTCTTTGAAACAATTTGTATGGTATGTACATGTACATATGTATGTATGTTTCATGTACTTTATGTTTTTAGTTCAAAAGTATTATTTTGTTTCTATGGCTTCAGGCTTTTATGATTTTCTTGCAAGAAACAGAAAACAAAAAAAAAAGCCAAGAATAGAAAAATGAAAAATGAAAAACTATAAAAAGCGATAATAATCGCAAAAATAATTCTTCATGTTCATGTTACTGTTCCAAATACCATGTATTATAATTGTAATTACCTTGTCTCCGATTTTCGTATACAGTTTTATATGTATGTATGTCACTTCAAATCGTATCGTATCGTATCGTATGTAAATCATGCCACATAAGTGTGTTATATTATGCTGTTGCTTTTATGCCACATACAAATACGTATAATGTGTGTGGCATATACGAGATGAATATGAAAATGTGAATGTGGCATATGAGAGCAGAAAGTGTTGGTGGTGGCATGCAACAAGTGCCAGCAATTATTATTTGTCAAAAGATAATTACCTGAAAACATAGAAATGATTACAATTACAATGACATTAAAAACAAACAGTTTAAATGAAAGTAAAAATAAAACAATATTGATCAATAAACATAATAACAAAACAATTATTCAATGATTAACCCATTAAACTCATTTGTATGAAAAATACACCACGTGCAAAATACCATACATACGTTTTAAACAACATAAACATTTTAAAATGATAATCATCAATGACTGAAATTATTATCATCATTGATTGAAACTAGGCAAATAGATTACAAGAACAAAAGAGAAAGAGTAATTTATTGTTTATAAATAACTGAATGCAATAGATTTCCCATCACTTATATTCAGAAACAGCTAAGGTTTTAGCTAGAGTACACATACATACATACATACATACATACATTGGCCATTACAACCCTTCAATCAGCATTACGACCTAACTTCTCACACCACTTACATGTTGTGCGTGTTAATCTTATACACGAGTGACAGGACCTACAGTTTAAAGTCGCCTCCAAATGACAGACTTTTGTGAAACTTTTCATTGCCTGTTTTATTTCCTCTCAAAGTTTTTGCCAGAAATCTACGCCTAAGAAATATTTTTTTTCATATTTCGTTTTGTTGGAGATGTCTGATCTGGGGTTTAAAACGTTGCCTAGCCTACAACTACTTTAAAGTAAATTTAGATGGATTCGTTGATCACGAATTCCGGTCTAACAAGAATTCATATAAAAAAATCTCACAGTTTTTATAACAAGCCACAACGGGCATACACGCCAAATATCTGAGAATATCCTGCAGCGAAAGCTGTAGCTACAGAAAAATTGGCACTCTGCTACCTTCTCAGTCAGTACCTAGTACTCGGGACATGCAACAAAATATTGTGAACACTCAGAATTCATTAAAAAAACGTATCTAGCCAGAGATGAATTTTAATAAAATCCATACCGCCAACAGGACTAAGAAATAATGCCAATCAGTAACTATAGACATTAAGCTTTCTTTGATATTACCCTAGTGAGTTATGTTTAAAATGGCGGCTCTCAATCTAATGCTATCTAACTAAGATTCTAAGGGTTCAAAGTGGTTGTAGTAGATATTCATATCATTACTTTGAAACACTAGCTAATCCTCGCAGCAATAATTATAACGTAGTCCATGTAAGAAAGGACACAGCAGTGGTAAAGCAGCCGGGAACCTGATCACTCTGCAAAATAATACCACAGTGCTGTTTTAAAAATGTTCTGTTGACATATTTGTATCCTGTAGTCTATTGTGAAGTTCGTTAACTTACTAGACAGTAACTCTGAATTTAAAATTCAGTTCTGTTCTTGAAAAAATTTTTATGTCAGCAATATTTCGCGAAAACTAAATGCCACGCGATCTGAGGTCTATTTTAGGACATGTAAACTGCGGCTTCATCTTCATAAAAGGCTATAAGTGTGAATACTGTAACTACGAACAGTAGGAGACGAGTAGAAAGAGATTACCAACCATCAACACTTGTATCCAATGTTAATGATTTGACTGGGTTTGTCGTAAGCTACGTTATGACAGAACTAACCAATATTGTGCCAATAACGATGTTCAATTGATTGGAGTAATAATCGATTATTAAGTACAGTTAGCTAGCTAATTTTGGGGGAATTATTATAGGGCATAAAGTGACCTTAGACCTTAGATGGTCCAATTCATGGAAAATAGCTAATTGAACTACAGCAGCAACATAAAAGGCCAATTTTTATGTTTTCCGATAGACAGGGTTTAAATATAATAGAAACAAATTTATAAGGCCTAGACCCGCTTAAACCGATTTGAGGTTATAATGAACTCATAGTAGTTGCCAGGGCAGTAACAGTCTTATGCTTATTACGGCACCTAAAAAAGTCGTGATGCAAAAGATTAAGTTAAGTTGCACGAGTGCCAACGAGGCTATGCAATCAGCAATAACTGCACTTACTCCTTATGCGCAAGCCGCTATAAATGCCTTATTTTCATAGATCGGACACACTTGCACTTGATTTAAATGAGAAAAAGTTTTTCATTGCTTAATGCAATCTTCGTGACTTACTACATACATACATACATACATACAAACCCTTCAACAGGATTACGACATAGTTTCTCACACCACTTATGTTGTGTGTGTTAATTTTATCATGAATGGTGGGACCTACACCTCCGAACAATAGATTTTTGAGAAACTTTTCATTGCAATTTTATTTTCCCTCTCAGAGTTTGTGCCAGAAATCTGCTGAGAGGAAGTCGCCGAAGATATACTTTTTGTGTTTTTGTTTTGATGTTTGGCCTGGGGCTCGAACCCTGGCTTTACGTCTAACAAGCCAATACACTACCTACTAGACTACGGCGACTACAGCTTCACTTATTGACATACTGCTTCACATTAATTCTCTGCCCAGAATGATGAAATATTATTGGTCTTCTGCTGAATTTGGATCTTCTATGATTGAGATTGAGAACTTCATTGGACAAGAAAGCTGTTGTTACAGACGAAGAAGATTTTATGCAATTCAGGGTACTTGTTCTTATCTCCCATATTACAGCGTCACTTATCAGTTAGTCCCTGATACTTTAAGTTCTTCACATTCATTCATCAGTGGCCTATTGATTAAGATTGTTTACTTTGCAGCGATATGTCGATCTGTCGAACAGTTATAAGCGAACTCAATTTATTTATTTTTTTATTCAAATTTCTTTAGAAAAAGTTACGCGTACCTTTTGTTATGCCACTCAATATTACCTCACAGTCATTAATTCTTTTCAACAATATTCTTTGAATATTATTAACAAGCTAACTTCGCCGTCTCACGTTAAATACAACATATATTAGATAATTTTGTTGGTTTTTTTCATTCAATTTATGACAAACCATTATGGCTTTCACAAAATATTCTTTAAAACAGAAGTTTTTAACTCTTCTGTTTTTTCTTTCGCTTCTGTGGCCACTCATTCGAATAAATGTTGCTGGTGAGTGTCTAACAGTCAGGTGTACATATGAATGTCGTCGACGACTCATTGTTTAGAAATTCAAATTTTTTTTTTTAAATTTTGGACCTGCTTTTCGATTTTTATTCTTTTTTTTTATTATTATAATCTTTGGATTTGTTGTGTTTGTTTTATTAATTCTTTTTTCATTTCTTTTTTCATTTTTTTTGTTTTCTTGAGAGTCTATAAATTGTTTAGTGCTTTAATAACATGTAAATTAAGTATCGAACAATAGTACCAATGATGACAACAACAAAAACTTACTGTCAAGAGTTGACGACAACTAGAAGTGACTGGAGGAAAACACCCTATTTAAAATCAGAAATATTATCGATTCTATCAAAGAGTTGATGATAATTGTTTAGGACTTTAAAAAGTAATTAAATAAGTTAGCAAAAAAATTATAAAATATTGTATTTATAGCTGCGTTATTTTCTGTTTGGCAACTTCGAGAATCTCACTGTTGATATGTTATTGTTATTGACTTCTTTATTATCCTACTTGATTTTTTATTTTTATTTATCATCGTTTTTTATCGTCAGCTTTTATTTCGTTTACTTTACTTTATTTATTGCCCTGTTAGTGATGATTTTTCTTCTTCTATCTTCAAGATTCCAAAATAAATTTTCAATGTTTATTTTTCCTTCGCCTATAAATGATTTTGAATCAATTTTTAATACAAAAAATATTGTTTTCTTATAAATTTCACTGTGCGTACCTTGAGGCAGTGGTGTTATCGAGCCGGAACGCTCCGAAACGTCGTTCCGGTGCTTCCTTTTTGGACAGGAACGCGTTCCGGAACTAAAGATGATTTCTGATAACGAGAATTGGCTGACGTTTTGAAAAAAAAAATTAAAAAGAATTGCTGATTTTTTTTTCTAATTTTTGACGAATTTTTATATGTATTTTTATAAACAAGGGTTTGAACCGAACCCAAACAAAAACCGGAACGAACCGGCTTATTTTTCCGAACCGTGAAATGGAGTCCGGAACGCGTTCCGGTAAGAAAAAATTAGCACAACACCACTGCCTTAAGGACTATGCTGGTTATGTTCCTCTGAACATATACTGTTCCTCTGAGACTATACTAAAAGAGACAAATCTGACAACACCTGCTGTGTAGTAGTACAGAACTTTGAACACTGACTGTGTTATATTCTTTCCCTGTAGCCAGCACTATGTGATCTCATACTGAGCTCTGTTGTTGATGTTAATCTCTGGTAGAACAGGTGAATGAGCGTTTTAGGGCTAGGTTATTATTTTAAGAAAATTTTTCGTTTTCTTTAGGGTTTGCCTACTTGAGTTCGACAACAGAACGGTTCGCATTCTTTCAGGAATTCTAACAGAATACAGCGCTTTTATGTGCTTGCCTTGCATTTCAGAATAGACGTCATCGGTTTTTTGGGTGACAGAACGTTTGAAGATCTGGGCATGAAGTGCACATGGAGTTCGGAGGCTTTCCTCACACTGGGTGACACAATGGGGCAAATGGGCCACCGAGTGAACTTGCCATTGAACGGCAAGCTACCCGGTAACCCAAACAAACCTTGTGATTTGAACATGTAATACTCGCATATGCCAGCGACTGTTATTCAATCGAAATGACATGCAAAATAAACTGATTTAATCGAATAGTTATGTTGGCGCCCAAGGCATTTGTGGATTTTTCGAAAGTCGCCATCCTGAAGTCCCTGTGTTCATATGATACCTTAGCGTTTGTAAATTTTATGAGAGTTAAGCGAAATAGAGGTCGTTCGGAGTCAACTTTAAACTGTAGGTCCCACCACTCATGTATAAAAAATTAACACACACAACATAAGTGGTGTAAGAAACTAGGACGTTGTACAATGGGCCAATTCGACTTCCGGGAACTGTACTTTTCTTAATTGACAAGTACACGTCCTCTAACCTAAATTAACCTAAGCGAAATAGAACGTTGGACATCAGGCAAATACGCTTTGTCAGAAACTTGGTTCATTAATACATTCTACCTGATATGGATCACTGGGGAGGTACACAGGCAATTTCATTTATTTTCCGGCGTGGAAAACAAGCCATTCAAGCGGTCCACAAGCCATTTCATTTATCTCACGACGTGACCGCTGCTGGTTCACAGGCAATTTCATTTAACTGGCGGTGGGGAGCACTGGTGGTTCACGAATGTTTATAATTTTATTTCAAGCAAGCACTTTCTAAATAACAAATAATTCGTCTGTCTAGCACTTACAAAATTCCTGTTGACTCCACTCAATAGTTTTATTGACATTTTGACACTGACTGTCTTGTAATGACATGCTCGTAGTAAGCAATGTTTCATATGCACACACTCAGGTAGCATGTTGTTAAATTGAAAATTATAATGAAGTCTTTGAAAAAAAAAAAAAAAATAAGAAAGAAAGAAAAAACTGCCGATTACTTATTTATTTAGAACTTGGAAAAAAAATAAAATAAACTTAACACTGAACACTGATGGGGTAAGGAAAGGGAAGTGCTGACTCTGGCCATATCAGCACTTTGAAAATAATTAAAACAGCTACAAACGCTACCACAGCAAAAACATTATTTTCAAAAAAAAAAAACAAAAAAAAAAGACAATTTCTTTTCTATAAAAACATTTAAAAATAAAAAAAAATAAAGAAAAAAACGTACAAATTCCTGTGTACGTCAGATCATCTTCTTTTTATGCAATATTTTGCCCGCCTGACCAAAAATATTTAAAAAAAAATTTTTTTTATTTCTATAAACATTTCTATAAGAGCTCGCTTATAACAACAGCAACAACAACAACAACAGCTAACAACAAATATGGTCTGTTTTAATGGCTAAGCACAGTGAGTGAGCGAGCAAGCGCGAAGCGGTAAAGCAATGCTTCGCAGTAAAGTTTATTTCTCTGTGTTTTTATTTCAGTTCATTTTCGTTCACACAGTGTGTCGGAGTGTGTTTTGGTCATTGACCCGGGAGGTTTTATTTTATGGTCAGTCAACAGTTTTTTTTTTTTTTCTTATTTTAATCGGCGTATTATACGCGATTATAAATTATTTCGATTTTAGTTGAAATTAGTTGAAAAAAGCAACAACAAAATTATCGATGCATTGGAGAGTCAATAAATGAAATTGTAATACAAATGAAACAAATTATATGAAAATTGCACTTTTTTTCCTGTCTGTCTGTTTGTCTGTCTGTGTGTATAATTTAAAATTAATCTGAAATGGTAACATTTTTTAAAATTATTGTACAGGTTTTTTTTTCTTTGTTAATGAGCAAAACTCAACGTAATGTTTCAAAAGACAAATATTTTAAGGCTGATTAAAAATCAAAACAAAATTTTTTTGAAATGAAAAAAATTTTACAGGCAGTTAATGCCATTTATGGGACACACTACGTAGGAAAATAGTTACTAAAGTATACATGTTTTAAACATATCCTCCTTAAAAATTCGGCATTCTTCATAGATAATCACATAATTCCATACATATACCCATACATAGTTGGTCATTACAACGCTTCAGTCCTACGACCTAGTTTCTTACACCACTTATGTTGTGCATGTAAATTTTATACATGCAAGGCAGGACCTACAGTTTTAAGTCGACTTCGAACGACAGATTCGTGAGAAACGTAACGCTTTCTAAAGAAATTTGTATAAAAAAAAATAAATAATTTGAATTCGCTTATAACTGTTCGACAGATCGACATATCGCTGCAAAGTAAACAATCTTAATCAATAGGCCACTGATGAATAAATGTGAAGGACTTAAAGTATCAGGGACTAAAGGATAAGTGACACTGTAATATGGTAGACAAAAACAAGTACCCTGAATTGTATACAATTTTCTTTGTCTGTAACAACAGCTTTCTTGTCCAATAAAGTTCTTAATCACTATTATAGAAAATCCGAATTCAGCAGAAGACCAATAATATTTCATCATTCTGGGCAGAGAATTAATGTGAAGCAGTAAGTCAATAAGTGAAGTCGCCATAGTCTAGTAGGTAGTGTGTTGGCTTATTAGACGTAAAGCCAGGGTTCGAACCCCAGGCCAGACGTCAAAACAAAATACAAAAAGTATTTCTTCGGCGACTTCCTCTCAGCAGATTTCTGGCAAAAACTCTGAGAGTAAATAAAAATTGCCATGAAAAGTTTCTCAAAAATCTTTCGTTCGGAGTCGACTTTAAACTGTAGGTCCCACCACTCATGTATAAGAAATTAACACACACAACATAAGTGGTGTGAGAAACTAGGACGTTGTAAATGGGTCAATTCGACCTCCGGGTACTGTACATGTCTTAATTGACAAGTACATGTCCTCTAACCTAACCTAACCTTCGTTGGAGATGTTTGACCTGCAGTTTGAACCGTTTCTACATGACTAATAAGCCAACACACTACCTACTAGATTACGGTGACTACATTTATGAGTCAAAGTCATTGCAAATTTGAAATTACGAATGCGCTTCAGCCAGAGAGAAGCCGTGGCAGACATTTCAAGGATGTATGAGTATATTCCTTCAAATGAATAAAAAAATGTCAATGATATCTTTCACACAATTTGTTTTCTTTACATTTAAAGATAGAAAACGCTTAACGAAAGACCGTACATATAATATTCACACCTTCTAAAAGTGACCAATTAGGAACGCATAAATAACAGTATTTTGCAGTGCTAATCAGGTGGATTGTTCATAACTTAAGTTTAAGTACGCATCACTAATAAGGAAACGGGATTAATTAAAATCTCATTTCTGTTTGATTTATGCCCTGGCTCTACTTGCTACTAAATTCATGGTCTTAAAACCGGTAAATGTCGCATAATTTTCCTTAAAGCCTGTTTCGTGTAAAACAACCTTACTTATGTACATAGAAATACAGGAGGTGGAGGGAGATCTCTGTTTTGTGAAAGCAAGTCTTTGATAAGAAAAATGGATTTTCAACAATAACTAAATGATGCATTTTTTTTTTGCTTCAAACATCTTTATCAATCTTATTTGAGGGCCTTTTCAATACAAAAACAAAGCCAGCTCAGTGGTGATTGTAGTGTTAGTAATAGTGTATGTGCTGTGTGGAGTAAGTATAATTGTAGGAAAATTCATTCATTATAATTAATGATGGAAATCATAAAAATCTTTACGATTCAGTTTTTGGCCACAGAAACCATTAACCAACGAACAAGCAAACAACTGTTCCCTCTCGCTCTCTCTCTCTCCGTTCAATGCTCTCTGGTTGCTGTTGTTTCAACATTAAAATAAGTTTTTTTTTTCGTTTTGTTTCTTCTCGGTTTTTGTGTTTAACGTTACTTTCAAATAAACCGTAAAAGTAAAAAAAAAAATAACCAAATTTTTTTTGATATTTAACTGTTCAACGAAATGGAAAGAACCAACAACAACAACAGCAAGAACTACAATAATCTTTTCAAAGATATAGAATAAACAAACAATTCTTAAATAGTTGCAGAGTTCAAAAGAAGCATAAAATAGGCAGGGGAACAACAAAACACAAAATAAAAGTCAAGCCAGAGTTCATCGTTGTCTTTATCATCATCATCAACATCATCAACATCATCATCATCATTACAATCGTAAACGTGCTTATCTTTATGGAGAGAATCATTTAAATGAAAAGGTAGAATAACCCCTTTAATGATATTCACAGTGAAACTTAGTTCCGCTCTACGCAGCAAATGGCAAAAGGTTTTAAAGGCCTTTAGCCATTGCTAAACAGTATTTACTCTGTAAAGTTCTAAGAAAGATGAAAAAGTTTAATGAATGAAAAAAATTTATTTTGTATTTTTATTCTGTTTCTTTGAGCATTAGCATGTGATCCATACGATCTCACAGATACAATTCAATTAATTTTGAATTAAAGCTTAGAACAGCAGAAGATGTAGATTTCTCTGTCCACAACTGTAATGAACATGTCAAACATGTCTTTCTTTTATCAGACTTAAAGTTGCTCAAGCTGAAGTAGAATGTCTTTAATAACAAAGAGAAGAAGAGCTGGGGAAATATATTTCAAGCACTATGATGATATATTAAGATGACATGTGCGTTCAGAAATTTAAACGGATATTATATGGCATAAAAAGCCTTATTTCAATGGTTAGAATAATTCCACTCGCTCTTCTTGGACAATAAATAGGCCAATAGATTCTATTGAAACAAAAGTAATCACTCTTGGTGGCAAGTTCAGAATATAAGAGGAACGCATGATCATTTTTAAACTCATACATATTGTATGTCGCCGTAGTCTAGTAGGTAGTGTGTTGGCTTATTAGACGTAAGGCCAGAGTTCAAACCCCAGGTCAGACATCAAAACGAAAATATGAATAAATATTTCTTTGGCAACTTCCTCTCAGCAGATTTCTGGCAAGAACCCGGAGAGTAAATAAAATTGCCATGAAAAAGTTTCTCAAAAATCTATCGTTCGGAGTCGACTTTTAACTGTAGGTCCCGCCACTCATGTATAAAAATTAACGCACACAACATAAGTGGTGTGAGAAACTAGGTCGTAATCCTGACTGAAGGGTTATAATGACCGATTATGTATGTATGTATGTAAAGCTCTTTACAAATTCCTATCGATGTGCATGCTCGCTTCATAATTGTTCCGAATTCACTGAGACTGAGCAGCAACAGACGAACAGTGCGTTCTCTAGAGCCCATACTTACTTACTTGTTTGTATGGCCATTTGTCACAAAACGATTGAATCATAAGTCAGGCAAGAGATAGGATTTCAATATCAAGCACTATGTACACATAGCCACAGAAGTATACATACGGATAACAAATTTCAGAAATTTTTTTAACTAATCCGTTTTCGTTGAAAATCTTTGTAATTGTCTGACATCTTTCTTCGATTTTAAGACGGTTTTTTGCTTTGGTTCAGAAATTTGTGAAATTTGTAAATCGGATGCATACCTTTATGGGCCTGTGCAGGGCCACAATTCAGTTCAATTTCAGAAATTTTTTAACCAATGCAAAAGACCGTCTTAACATGAAGGAAACTATAAAGATTTTCAACGAAAACGGATTAGTTAAAAAATTTCGGCAATTTTTTAACCGTATGTATAATTTAGTAACTGTGTGTATCTCCTCATTAGAAGGCGCTGCAGTCTAGTAGGTATTTGGTCGGCTTGTTAGACGTTTGAGCTGTAACCTCACGTCTAATAAACACTATGCGTGTCCTCATTAGAAGGCGCCGCAGTCTAGTAGGTAGTTTGTTAGCTTATTAGACGTTTAAACCGTAACCTCACATCTAATAAGCCAACACACTATCTACTAGACTACGGCGGCTACATTTATGAGTCAAAGTCATGAAAATTTCACATTTCGAATTCTCCACCCAGAAGAGCCATGGTGGACTTAATGGCACCAATAAGTGTTTCAAGCGAATAAGATGATATCGATGATATCTCACGCACACTTGGTTTTATTTAAATTTAAAGATAGGAAGCTCTTTATGAAATACACGATATTGCACTATTTAAACAAGAATTTTTATGTTTTATTTTCTCAATAAGCAGTTGATTAATGGGCACCCATATCTGCATGACCACCTTCATGGATGAAAAAACGAAATTATTTCGGATGTAATTTTTTTCCTTAAACGGTGTACATCTTTATTTATTTCTTTAATCTTTTTAAGTTCTTTGTAATAATTTATTAGAAATGAATTATTTCGTTTGATTTGCATGTTCCAAAAAGGTAAAAAAGAGAAATAGATTTTCATCATTTTGATGATTCTTGGAAAGACACAATAAAACAAATGAAAAAAAATGCAAAAAATAAAATAAAATACAGAACAAAAACGCTCAATTGAAACCAGGTTACTTATGTTTTATTTTCTTTCTTCACTTCCTTTATTCCGCCGTTCTTAATGGTAGTATTTCGAAACGAAGTTGGTTTGTAAATTATTTGAGGAGTTTTAATTGTATTTTTGCTTTCGCGTTTAATATGGTCAAAAATACATTAATACGGACGTTTATCTTTTTTTGCTCATACCTTTGTTTCTTTTGTTGCTGTTTTATTAATAAACCATGTTAATGGCTTCATTAAAACAATTAAAAATTCAAAAGAGAAGAAAAATAATGGAAACAATGAATCTAAAAATGATAACCACCGTCATAAAAAACAATTAAAAAAACTCATAAATTCACTTGACTTGACTTGACTTGACTTGACTCATTTAAAAACTTATTAATCTTTTACTCCTCTTTAACACTTTTCGTACTTTTTTTGTTTTGTTTCTTTTTTTATTTAAAAAATTTTATTATTTTTGATTTTTTACTTCCACTTGATCCGTTAAAGCGGAATTCTTTTGCATAAATTTTATCCACAATGCAAATACCAAAAGGAAGGAGGGAAAAATTGAATGAGGTGGATACTTTTTCGCAGTAAAATGTACCAAAATTAAAACGCCATTATTTGATTAATAAAAGTACTTTTTTATAAGGCATTTACGTACATATGTACATATATGTATAGACGATGATTCAGTGAAACAGTTTCTCTACCAAAAAAAAAACGGAATAAAATTGAAAGAAGTGGGTACTTTTTCGCAGTAAAATGTACCAAAATTAAACCTCCATTATTTGATTGATAAAAGTACAGATTCAAGAGGCCATAGTAAGTCGTAAGTGCAACCCCAGACATGGAGCTTCTAGCAACACAAATAATAGGAACAAATTTGATTCAAAGGTTGTCCGTTCAATCATAGAATCCACGAAAGTTCTCCAGCTGGTTCTATTTCGCACTATATGATCATATTTGTGACCAAAATAGGTCTTAGTACCAGTTTTCAGTCGGTACTGATCCGTGTCAACTAGTACTTTAAAAGTTTACAATACGCGTTCTTTGAGAGTTCTACCGCAAGCCCATCTCTAATATTCTTTCGAAGTGTATGACCAAAGTCTCCATAGTCTAGTAGGTAGCTTGTTGGCTTCGTAGACGTGAATCTACGGTTCAAAACCCAGGTCTGCCCTCAAAATGAAATACGAAAAAATATTTCTTCGGCGACTTCCTCTCAGTATATTTCTGACGCAAACTCTGGGAGTAAAAAAAAAGTTTCTCAAAAATTTTTCGTTCCGAGTCCACAACTGAAGGGTTGTAATGACCAATTACGTTATGTATATGTATTTGGTTACCCTTTAAATAAGTTTATTTTGTCTTCGGAAAGCTTATCTTCATCTCAATCTTTCGCTTATTTTCATGCAGGCTAACACGATTATTCTGTATGCTTACGAATGTGTCACAGTAAACAGATGCAAAGAGCTTTGCCCATGTTATGTAATCATTAGGTTAGGTTAGGTCGGAGTGGTAGGTCTGATATCACAAAGCTCAATTGAGCACGCATAGCGGCCCGTTGTGATGCAACGGGTGAACGCAGTCCCTGTACTAACCAAGTTCCACCAAAATCAGGGAAGAGGAAGAAGTTGGTCAGCGCAAGGGCTGCACAACAAAAGCATGAATACCCCACACTGGAAATCCAGCCAGAAAGTTTGATGAACAAAGCTATATCCTTGATGTCAATAGATGATAGCTCCGTTAAGCTAACAAGGAATGGGGAGCCAAATAACCTATATCTACACCTAGCAAGAGACGGGCACTGGCAAAGCAAGTGAACAACAGTCTCCTCTTCCTCAGTGGACCTGCATCCACGGCAGAAGTCGTTGAAAGGGAGCCTCATTCTTTCCGCGTGTCTACCCATGACGCAATGACCTGTAAGCACGGCCACTGTAGTCGAGATGACATCACGACCAAGACCAAGTAATCGGTTGGTACGCCTTCTATCCATCTTGGGCCAGGTGAGTCTAGCGGTGGAGCAGGACTCCTCATTGACCCAGGATAGGTTGGCGTCCCAAAAGAACCTCCGCGCAGTGGTCAACTTGACCGAGGCAAGTGGCATACCCAATTCAACAGAAGAGGATTCCGGAAGGAGCGCACCAGCTCTGTGCCCGGGGACCCACACCAGAGAGACACCGGTGAAGCGCCCCGAGAGAAGGTCGAGACAGCGGCGACATTCCCTAACGATCCTAGAGTTAATCACGCAACCCGATAGAGATCTTATCGCGGCCTGACTATCAGAAAAGATCGAGACGGGAGTGAAAGGAGCATCGTTGACGAGGATCCATTGAGCGGCCCGGTAAATTGCCATCACCTCCGCCTGAAACACACTGTAGTAGTCCGGTAGACGGAGAGAAATATTTAGGTCCAGTTTCCCAGAGTAGACACCGCTTCCAACCCCATTATCGAGTTTAGAGCCGTCGGTATATATATCCAGGACTTCCGGGGAGACGACCGTATTAGGATTCCAGTCATCCCTACTTGGAATCAGAGAGTGGAAACATGAATGTAGTACAGGCAAGTACACGTCTGTTATCTTGCCATTTAAAATGTGCTTCACACAGGGCGCGGGAGTTAGAGCGGTAATATGTTTCTACAATACATATATACATAATTAGGTAGTGCTGACATATGGTGTCAAAGGCCACCTAATAATCTACGATAATTCGGAAAAGTGGCTATCCGTTGACTACTGGTATATTATTAGCATCGTTTCGTTTACGCATGAGTAGTTTCTTCTGAAGTAATTCTAGTATTTAACAAAGTTATGTATCTCCAGTTTCGACATTTCTAAGGTCATCCTATTTATTAAATCTGTTTATCACACCTTTTTTTCAATTCTGTTGCGTATTTATTTTTAGTTTTGCTATGCTCTTCATTATTAAGATCTTTCCCATTTAACACTTGATTTATTACACAGCCCTGCATGGGTTTTGCAAATAAGATAGCTCCAGGTGTTTCCGAAGGCAATTTGCACGCTGAACACGAATTCAAAAACTTTCCCTCACGTCAGGTTTTCGAGAAAAAGGGCGGATCCAATATGGCAGTCGAGGTTTATAAAAATTAATCAGATTTACTTGACCGCCATATTGGATACGCCGTTTTGAATTTGTTAAATCTGAATGAAAATCTGTAATCAGCGACCCCAAAAACCCCTCCGTAATGTGTTTCTTTTTCTGTTGCACCCCTTGACATAAACCCACCCCCTACTTTAAGGGTGCATGCAAACAATTTGGCTTTGGGCTCATTTTAAAGAGCAAAGATCAATTGTCAATTTCTGACAATAGCGATGGTTCTAGCACGTCAGTGTTTAGCTCTACAATTTTTCAAAAATGGCCAAAATCGTAAACTTTTAGGGGTTTCAACCACCTTTTTCTCGAAAATCTGACGTGATGGAAACATCTGGAGTTATCTTATTTGCACAAAAAAATCCAAATTTGCAGGACCATGTTTTTATAGTAGGTTTTAGGATAATAGGGTTTTATTCAATTCTCACTGAGAGCGTTACGGCAACGGCAACGGCAGTCGACAGATGGCAACCCTATGCTCAAAGGATCTGCTAATGAAATTGTAAACAAAACAAAGAAATAATAAGGTGGGGAAAGTGTTTTGTGATAGCCGTTTAAATTCTGTATGAAAAAAGAATAGACTTTCGTAGCTAGCTAACTTCACCCGAATTACTAATTGTTGGAAAATTTTGTCTCACTTACCCAATATCTATTCTATTATGACTTGTTTCGATCGATAACGAATGCTCTCTGTGAACTTATTTCACTTCAGATCAGTATATCTAAATCGATTGATTTGTTCTTTTTGAAAATCCATACGCTAGAAGGATATTGGCAAAATGGTCACAGTTGATCACATAGACAATGTGTTGAATAAATTTCAGTTGGACAATTTGTAACAAAAAGTTCTAAAATTTCCGCATTCTCAATTTCATTTTCAACCAGTAACTTTTCAATAAATTTGAAATTTCATTCTTTAAAAAAAAAAAAAAAAAAAAAAAAAAAAAAAAAAAACCATTGCCGTTTAATATATGAACGTGTCAGTCAGATTCAAATATCTTTAACACCAAGAGAGTGTAAAACTAAATTTTAATTGCCATTTAATCATTGCATGCCAATTGAACAATAAAAATTACGAGTAATTAGCAATTAAGTGTGCCATTCAAAGGCCAAGTAATTTAGATAAAACTGCAATAAATAAAAACCTGATTCAGATCTTAATATCCACCACTATTAATTGCATTAAAAATTGAAACGAATTAAAATAATTGCAGTTAATACATGACATGATATTAACAAAATAATAGAAATAAACTCGGCAGTAATTCTGCAATCACAAATCACATTACAACAGGTGGTTGCCCGGCTATAAAAGCTTTTCTTTGTACCATTTTTTATTTTTTGTTCTGCCTGTTCGCAAAGCTTTTGCCTTTAAAGCTTTTTTGTGTTTCGTAGAAGTATTGTATGCATTCTATAAAATTTTTTTATTTTTTTTTATTTCTCATTTTACTTATGCACTAAGGAGGGTGGTTCAGGCCTTATGAGCGCTGCTGACCATTTTTATTGCTTTTCCCTTTAAATTTATTTTTTTCCTTGTGTTTGTAAAACTTTCCACGACTGTTTAGTAGCGACATCTTGAGGAAATATAAGGCATATTGCATTTGACAGGATAAAAAGTGAAGAAAGCTCTTTTGCCGCCAAAAGTAAAGAAACAAAAAAAAAACGCTGCAAATTTAGACGACTTGGAAATGACCTACAAAATGTCCTTTTGTGATGAATTCAATGAAATTGAAAATAATTTCAAATCTTTCGAATTCATTTACAAAAAAAATGGAATGAAATGACACATGATTTCCAAGCAAGTCATTGGGCATGTTTGAACATGCTTTCTAGGTTTAGAAAATTAAGTTGTTACAGCTCGAAAAAAACAATCTATTTTCATTTCATTTCAAAACCGATGCGTATTCTAGGTAAAGTCTTTTAGTCTTTACACTAAGTTATCCCGTGGTTAAGGTCTTACGTGTGTATTTCCGCCACTTTTTTAAAGTCATCATGGTAAGCATTATTGCAATTAAACCTCAGTCTTGTAATGCTAATCGTACTTAATTGGTCATAAGTCAGGATTCTTTAGTCAGGATTACAATCTAGCTTCTCACATCACCCATATTAGGTGTGCTAATTTTATTTATGAGTGGCGGGATCTACTGTTTAAAGTCAACTCCGGACGACAGATTTTTGAAAAGATTTTCATGGCAATTTATTTCGTCTCAGAGTTTTTGCCAGAAGACTGCTGAGAGGAAGACGCCGAAGAAAATTTTTCTCATATTTCGATTTGTTCGAGATGCCTGGGCCACAGTTTAAACCACGGGCTCTTGCCTAATAAGCTAAAACCCCAACAAAATTGATTTGGCTTTTAAAAACAACCTATTTTCTTCAGGTCTGTTCTGTAATTAAGCCTTTTGCAGGCAATTAAACAAATGGTAGTCAGTTAGAAGTCGCCGTCGTCTAGTAGGTAGTGTGTTGGCTTATTAGACGTAAAGCCAGGATTCGAGCCCCAGGCCAGACATCAAGACAAAATACAAAAAGGATTTTCTTCGGCGAGTTTCTCTCAGCAGATTTCTGGCAAAAACTCTGAGAGTAAATAAAATTGCCATGAAAAAGTTTCTCAAAAATCTGTCTTTCGGAGTCGACTTTAAACTATAGGTCCCACCACTCATATATAAAAAATAAACACACACAACATTAGTGGTGTGAGAAACTAGGACGTTGTACAATGCGTCAATTTGACCTCCGGGTACTGTACTTGCCTTAATTGACAAGTACACGTCCTCTGACCTAACCTAAGCTAGAATTCTGCAAGGCAATTAAAACAAAACTTCTTATCCCTACTGCAATAGGTAGCCTAGAGCTGCCATATTAAAATATTACGGTGTCATATTCAATTGTGTGTGTGAAGATAAATTCAATTTTAAAAATCCAAGACACAATCCAAAAATTTTAGCGTCGCCACATTCGGCGATAATACGGAGCTAAATGTTCTCTTAACAGAACAAAATTTGTCCTTAACATAGCATTTTTAGCTGTTTAACAGTATCCTTTTGAATAAGCCCACTTGTTTGGAACCTGATTTGTGGTGATATACTAGGTCTGTGAATACCATATCATATTCAAAAGAAGGTTCCAAGGCCTATTAATATAACATTAGCGATATAGTAGTCATACATATATCAAGTGACATGGTATTGAAAGAATTGGCTTTGAAAATATTAATTTTTTGCTTGAAAATTCTCTAGAAGGTCTGTCGCTATTTCGGAACATATGGAACATAATATAACTAGCCCGCTATATACAAACTGTAGTCCAGAGGTTTCTCTTTCAAACCGTGATAGTGGGATAACTGGAATAATTTTGGGATTTGCGAAAATGAATTTAAAAAAATCAATTTTTGGTCAGAAACATGAAAATTCTCTACAAGACCTGGGGCCATTTTGGAACAAATAAGACATAGCACACCTATCCATTGCCACGTTATCCAACAACATTTCTTGCATTTCGGATTGTAGTTCCACTCAATCCACTAAAATGGTTCGTTAATTCGGCAAGTGAATCCATTTTTCTTTTTATAGAATTTATAATAACGAACCCTTAAAAGGAACACCCTTTCATATATTACAACACGCATTATATTTTTTTAATACTGATGACCTGACCTTGATAATATGAATTTATTTTAAAATATTTTATTTTATTTACTCTTTTCATACGATACAGTGTAAAAGCCGTGTTTTTAAGTACTTTTTAATGGAAATAAAAATTAAAAATAAAAATTCTACAGCACACACACACACACACAAATATTTTTCCGCCAAATTAAAATACGATTATATTGCTGCCTCGAAAAGTAAAATTTATGTCTGGAAATTGTTCATGAAACAATGAAAATTTCTATTTGGCGTAGGTCAGTGCTGTCATCAGTGTTAATAATTCGTGTCTATTAGTGTGTATGAAAAAAATATTAGGGTTGTATACATTATCAAGTTTGAAAAAATTTATTTTCAATATTCTTTAAAATATTTTCAAATAAACTCACAAAAAATGTTTTTAAACATAAAATTACAAACGGATAATTAAGAGCCACCCTAATACTCAAACGTTTAGAACAACACTTTATATTTATTATCATGTACGAGTACATACTGCATAAACTGTAACATGATATATTAATTAAGTTGTACTAAAACTATTTTAAAAATTCACTGTAGTTCAGTTCAGTCGAGTTTAATTAGGTTTCTGAACACAAATTAAAATTAAAACAGTTCAACTAAAAACCATAAAATTATTTATTAAACAATGATGATGATGATGATGAAATTAAATAATGAATACAACAACAGCAAAAACAGAAACAATAAAAACTTTATTATTCTTTTCATTAATTCTTAAATAATTAAGTATGTGTGAACAACATTTATTATGCATTGTGGATGAAAAATCATACTTTTTTTTGGAATTTAAAGCGCAAAAACACAAGTATTCACACACGATTTATACGATATTCATCGAAAAGGGCTTCTCATATGGTTAAAGTGGATTTACAAAATGACATTTTAATCCAATATTTTCTATAATCTTTGCTTTTCCTTAAAAAATTTACCAAATATTCAACAAAATGTATTTACATGGGGCGTCTAACTTAAAAATGTGAAATTTTGAAATATAACGACCGTTTTTAGTATTAAAAATAATGGCATTCACTCCTTTCCGCTCCATAAATTGTGTCAAATTAAATTTACAGCCGCTTTAAGCATAACTCAAGAGGGGGTCCTATCAACCCTATCCATTAAAAGCATCATTTCTGCAGTTTACAAATCATCTCTCGCTCGTTGAAAACAGAAATAACATACATAATGGTCATTACAACCCTTCAGTCAGGATTACGCACCACTTATGTTGTGTGTGTTAATTTTATACATCAGTGGCGGTAGCTACAGTTTAAAATCGAATCCGAACGTCAGATTTTTGAGAAACTTTTCATTGCAATTTTATTTTCTCTCTCAGAGTTTTCGCCAGAAATCTGCTGAGAGGAAGTCACCAAAGAAATATTTGTTCATATTTCCTTTTGATGTCTGACCTGGGGTTTTGAACCGTGGCCCTACGTCTAATATGCCAACACACTACCTGCTAGACTCTGCTACTACACATATAGATAAGAAGAAGACTGACTCACTATTTTGCCCTTAAATTGCAGGGACATCCATCGTATACTAGCTATTCTTACGAGCCACTTGCCAGTTCATTGGTAAACACTGAATGCAAATGAATCCTGCAGGAGCTGGGGGTCTAAGAAGGAAAAGAGACTGTCTTTCACCTCTTCTATCAGTGTTCTGCTCCTGCCATAAACAGACGGACCAAAGTCTCTACAAAGATTGCTGCAAAAGTAAGATTTATTTCAAACTCGGGTTAGGTTTCTCCAGGGAATTCTGATACCCGGTAGTATATATTGTAGTATCACATTGGGCCTAAATGCTGGCCTAAGTATAATCACTTTCTTTAAGAAGGGTCCCCCACCTTACCCAAACTAACCAAATCGAAAATGAGCAAAAATATACCACAAAATACAACACTCAGCGGAAAACCAACAAGTAAATGCAAAATTGAGATCAACTCACAAAAAAGTTTGTGTAAAAAAATTATAAAAAAAAATAAAAAATTTAACAAAAAAATATGTTTAAGCTCTCTCATGAAACATAAAATTACCGCTAATAGTGGTACTATTTTAATATCATTAAACAAAATGAATTGAAATTGAATGTTTTTTTTTTGCTTCATTTTTTTATGTCGAAATAAAAAAACCTCAAAAAATCACGATCCATTAAATTGGCTCTTTATGTGAGCTTTTTTAACAACATAAACCAGACATAAGCACGCACACACTTTTTGGGGGGCGTAAAATATAAAAAAAAACTCAAAGCAAAAACAAGAACATAATTTTAACCCCAAAAAAAACACGTATAAGTAAATATTATGAAATGATGTTTTTTGTTTTTCTACTAATAGTCAGGCGTTTGATTTAAATTCAATTACCCAGTAGGCAAAATTGTGGAGGAACAGAAATGATGGATACTTTTCTATGACCATGCCATATTTTGTGGTCATAACGAATTTATTCCACTCGATGCGGCTGAGTAATGTTATTTTTACTTCTCTCCAACTTAGATAGCTTTGGGTAACATCAAGGATTAATTGGCAGCGCCACACTTTGCGAGTTCAATTGGCTATCTTTGCAGCGACTATCTTAGCCAACGCCCTTTATAATTTTAAGAATTTTATTCTGGATTGGAAGCTGGCCAAAAGATTTCTAGGAATCTTATTAGACATGTTCGACAAACGCTTATAGAGAGCTTAACTCGTGTTTTATTGCATTTGACACAAGAATTAAATACGCTAACATTGGTATTGCTGAAGATTGCAGAAGATTTTCATACAGAACAAAGTGTACAAACTGCTTGGTTGTCTTAAAGCACGCGTGTTCATCGAGATGCTACCGAAATAGCGGAATGCCGCGAAAAATTACAATTGAGCGTTCCCTGCCAGGAATTTTCTCTACACATACATACATGCATAATTGGTCATTATAACCCTTCAGTCAGGATTACGACCAAGTTTCTCACACCACTAATGTTGTGTGTGTTAATTTTTATACATGAGTGGTGGAAACCTACAGTTTAA
Source organism: Sarcophaga carnaria (assembly GCA_958299815.1). Lineage (NCBI taxonomy): Eukaryota > Metazoa > Arthropoda > Insecta > Diptera > Sarcophagidae > Sarcophaga > Sarcophaga carnaria. The sequence goes on from OY283150.1 coordinate 44,793,086, forward strand.
AGTCGACTCCGAACGACAGATTTTTTAGAAACTTCTCATGGCAATTTTATTTACTCTCAGAGTTTTTGACACAAATCTGCTGAGAGGCAGTGGCCAAAGAAATACTTTTTGGGTTTTGTTTTGATGTCTTGCCTTGGGCTCGAACCCTGGCTTTACGTCTAATAAGACAACACACTACCTACTAGACTACGGCGACTTCAATAATTCCTTCCTTCTATTTTGAAAAATTATCGTTTCGTCTCATGTTGTTAACTGAGACCGCAATTGTTACTATCCATGGCTCTAGAGACGTTACAAATTACAACATCTAGAACTGTACTAAATAGTAAATAAAACAAAACTCCTTTATTTTTAGACGTTAGACCACGGGGATCAAATTCCAGGGCAGACATTTCGAACAAAACCAAATATCAAAAAAATATTTCTTCGGCGACTTCTTCTCAGCAGATTTGTGGAAAAAACTCTCGAGAGAGAAAATAAAATTGCAATGAAAAGTTTCTGCAAAATCTGTCGTTCGGAGTCGAATGTGAACTGTAGGTCCCCCGTCAACATAAGTGATATGAGAAGAATCATGACTGAAGGCTTGTAATGTCCAGTTGTGTTAGGTCAGTCTACTCAAGGTTTCAAATTCACCATAAGATTTCAAAATTTCTTCTTATCTTTCCTAATATGCTACTCAGGACATGGAAGGTATTCATCAGCGAAGTGTAGTCAATTTTTAGTGAATCATCAAAGATCTGCGTATCGAGTCTCTATTTTTAGGCTTTTATTTTATTAATTACAATAAAATTACGCATTATATCTAATTGTTACGAGCTGAGTAACCTATACAGATCAGAGTCTCTAGTGGGAATCACTCTCACGACCCTCACGCACCAGGGCACCTTTCTCTATTTTTTATTTTTTTAGTATATTCAATGGCAGCGTTTTGAATAATATAGGACAGCATTGATAATTTCACAATTATATAGGACCTCATATTACTAATGGGCTTTGAAATCGTTTGTGGAAAGAGCCATCAGCTCTTTCTATAACTTTTTTTTTGTTTTTTTACCATTTTACTTCAAAAATATTTCGTATTCATAGCATTTCTCAAGTAACTGTTTAGTATCCGATTTCAAATATTACCAGCTTACTCTTGAGGTACTAAGGGGATAGTTATATCCCCTTGTATTTGAGTATTCGGTTACCAATTTGATTATTTACTTATATTTGAAAGGATTTATGTTATATCAAACACATACATATACTATGAGTCCTTTTGGACATTACTTTGCCCATTTTGGTGTACAACTTTTGGATTTGCTGATCAAACAACTGCTCCATCTGCATTTTGCAGGCCTCCATTGAATCAATATGTACGACATTAAGAGAGTGCTAGTTTCGAGCTGCATGGTGAATGCTTTAAAATTATCGGGTAATCAAAAACGTGTGTATGGTCTGGCGTTGTTATGATGGAGCACAACAACTTTTCTGTTAATCAATTCTGGCAGTTTTAATTGAATTCGTCACACACGTTATGTGTTAACCGTTCTAACGGTAGAGATTGAAATCTATGATTGAACTAGATTTTAAGTTTTAATTCTCATTAAATAATGCAGTTTTAATAACATCGTCCAACAAGTTGAAGTTTAGAACGTAACGCCTCCTCCCTTGCAAGCAAACTATAACGTTACCAGATTTATGTCATCAGTCATTAATTCTATAAACGAACATTATTGAATACCCATTACATTGTATATGATTATTTTATAATTTAAATGTCAATTCATTTCCTTTCATGTTCCTGTTCCAAGCTCAATTGATTTCTGCTGTCTAAATTATACATGCGAGTATAGAAAATGAGTAGCGGGCAATAAACAATAACTAACGACAATAAATGATAATTTTAATGGAAGTCAGGCATAAACAAATTTTAAAAAAATAAAATTGAATAAAAATTATCAGTTTTAAATTGTATGTCTGGCAAATAAACAAATTGTGCGCGGTCCCTTCTCTGACATCCCTAAAATAAATCCCCTGTGGAAATACATATGTACGTAATTGGCTGTCATGCCGACCGTATTGTTATTTTCAAAATATTGAAAATGTTTTCTTTTTTATCAGAAAACAAAAAAAAAACGTCATTCACTATTTATTTAATTTTTTTCCCCAAAATATTCTGAGAGAATAGAGAATTTCGTTTTCCGTTTTATATTTCCTTTTTTATTTTTTGATGATTTCTAGACGAATTTAAATTTTTAAAATATTCAAAAATTGAATGCCATTCCGGCAATTGCCTCAATTCATAAAATGGAATTTGTTTCATAATATAATAGACGGCGTATGTATGTATGTTATACTAGAAATCATAATCGAAATAAAAATGAAAACTATTCACGTCTAAAATAAATTAAACATTTAAATTCAAACGCAATATAAAAAAAAAACAAAAACAATAACGACAATATTAAATAGGCCTCGAATACCTATAATTCAGCGACAAAAGCCTCACCAAAGACAAAAATTTTATTTCTTGAATAATTTTAAAACAATGTATTTACATACATATAGGGTTGGGCTTTACCCTACACAAGGAGGTGTAGGTTGTGTACAACAACTTAAAGTTAAATAGGCAAAAGTTATGAAATCAAATTAATTGCTTGTAATACAAATAACTATACGGACCTCAAAACTGCTCGGATCGCTTAACAACAGATGAGCACGTTAAAATAGTTCAAACGTGATTCATACGTGGACACTTGTCGAGTCATTACATGGTAATGATGGTTGAAATCAGCCAAAACTATAAAGAACTTTGAAGAGGGCAGAGGAGATCAGATCAGATACGTGAATTATTAGCAAAATCCGCGTGTGTGGTGATTAATTCGATTTTACGAGTAAATCACTTTTGTTAACATCAAGACGTAATTGGCAGCACCACATCCAGTGAATTTCTTTGTGAATTACAAATTCACCTGGCGATCTTCGCAACGAACTTTTGCAAATTTAAGAATTTTATTCTGGATTTGAAGTTGGCTTATCGGCGCTTGACTAAAAGATTTTTAGGCATCTTGTTGGACATGTTTGACGAACTCTCTTTGAGAGCTTAACTCTTGCTTTATTGTAGAAGAATTAAATGTGCCAACGTAGGTATTGCCGAATATTGCAGCAGACTTTCATACCGAAGTTGAAGTAGTCCAGTAGGTAGTGTGTTGGCTTATTAAGCGTAAAGCCAGGCTTCAAACCCCAGGCCAGATATCAAAACAAAATACAAAAAGTATTTGTTCGGCGACTTCCTCTCAGCAGATTTCTGGCAAAAACTCTGAGAGTAAAAAAAATTGCCATGAAAGGTTTCTCAAAAATCTGTCGTTCGGATTCGACTTTAAACTGTAGGTCCCGCCACTCATGTATAAAATTAACACACACAACATAAGTGGTGTGAGAAACTATGTCGTAATCCTGACTGAAGGCTTGTAATGACCAATTATGTATGTACATATGTGTGTCCCTCACACCACATTTTCGTACTTGTTGTCCCTCACACTACATTTTTGTTTGTGTTGTGTTGTGTCACACCACACACACACGAAAAAGTGGTGTGAGGTACACGAAAAAGAGGTGTGAGGAACACGGAACAGTGGTGTAAGGGACATGTAAAAGTGGTGTGAGGGACAACACACACAAAACAGTGTTGTTCCTCACACCACTTTTTTCTGTGTTTTGTTCCTCTGGTTCTGGCGATTGATTAAGTTAAAGGGACGTACAATGCTTTAAAAACAATTTACATTGTCCGCCCATGTTATCCTGTTTTCCCATAAAAGGACACTTACTGGATTTTAAAATCTGAAATCTCAGAAAATTTCAAAATCTATCTCGCTCTGTTAAGGGTTCTGGCGATTGATTTAGTTAAAGGAACGTACAATGCTTTAAAAACAATTTATTTTGTCTTTTATCTTCACACAGATCAATACTTTTACAAATTAAAAAAAGCTGCATAGAGGTCAACAAACCGTGGGTGGTCCGACATGCCTGGTTGACGAATTTCGAAACTGTTGTGTCCAGCAGTGAACAGCGGAAAAACCAAGGAATTAGTTGAGTTCGACAAGCAAACAGTTCGCATTCTAACGAAATTCTAATGGAACATTCTAGTGAGAAATCTTATGAGAAGCTCAGTCTGTCACATCAGGATTACTGCAAAAGTTGCCATGATGAGGAGGAAACGGAATCGGTACAACACCTTTTATGCTAGTGCCTTGTACTTCACAGACGTCACCGGTTTTTGGATAATACGCCATTTGAAGATCTGGGCATGGTGGCATAAATGTCTAGGGGTGCTTCAAATCACCTCTATCGGATCATGATAAGGAGGCTTACCTCACACAGTTGCGTGTGAACTGCAAACTACGCGCTAACCTAATCTAACCTAGTAAACTAACTAGGTTGCTTCACAAGTAAAGTATCGGGTCTGCCAACAGGGACTTCCGATCTCAGACAATTGATAACGGTCATCTTGTCGAAAGGCATCAATAAGTCTTTTAAACGACGAATAAAAACTTTCGATCATATCTCATACACAATTTGTTTTATTTAAGTTCAAACAAGACCTTGTAGAACAAAGAGGCCTACAAGAAGGGTAGTGAAAAAAAGGATGCAAAAAAAAATTTATGAAACCCCCCTCTGTACACTACAATTCTAGGCAAAGATAAAAGTCTTCTTCTACCATTTCCCTGACACATACATACATAAATAGGTCAATATATCTAAAAATAATCACCAAACAAACAAACAAAAACATTAATACGTAGTACATTTAATAATCGTTACGTTGAAAAAGAAATAAAAAAAATCAAAATATTTTTGTATACTCTTCTTTGCGATTTTCTTTCACCTAAAAGTTCAAATGTCACTGTACAAATTAATGTTTAAAGTTGAATGTCAATTTGTGTTATTAAAAGGATGAATTACAAAAACAAAACAAAAGCAAAATATGCAGATGGTCGAAAGGACGAAAAAGCTTTTTTTTTATAAAAAAGCTTTACAATACCAAAACAAAACATTTGCAAATAAATATGAAAATAAAAACAAAATAAACAAGAAGGAATAAAGAGTGAAAAACAGATAGAGAGGCATAGAGGAGAAATCAAAACAAAACAAAGAACAAAAAAGTCCTTGTAATAGCAAACATATACATATGTGCGCATATTCAGCAAATTGAGAAAATTGAGAATATTTCTCAAATATAAAGAGAGAGAAAGTAAGCAAATAGAGGACGAAAAAGATTTTCTCATTACTTTCTTCTTTCTCTACTGTATGTGTCTCATAATTCCTGGTGGGGAAGTAAACTATATTTTTTTTTGTTGTTGTTTTTGTAAAGAGAAAACAAAGTAAACCAGGAACTAAATGTACTAAAATTCAAATTTTCTTACGCTCCTTTATAAACAAGCCCCCACCTTCCAACGTTTTTTTTTTTATTACAAAAAAAGACAAGAGAATTAGCATACAAGCAATAAAACATAACTATAAACACAAAAACAATTAAAATATTAAGACAACCAGGGTAACCAGCTTAGATTTTCCAGTTCTTTCTATAGGATTTTTATTTTATCCGAAGCTTCAAAATTAAGATTAGAAAGCAGTTGAGGAGTATTTAGGAAAAAATGAAAAAACTTTCAATAATTAAGAAAACGTTGATCGAAATAATCACAATTTTCCTCTGTAACTAGTAATTGTAAAAATTGGTACCATTCTATAGCCTGTTTTATGATATGCATATTTGGAATTTAATTTACTTTGGATAAAACTGATGATCTTGTATTATTCTTGGCCAGTAAGCGAGAACATACAACTGGACACGCCAAAAGGATTTGAATATGAAGTCGAATAAGACAGAAACGTGCTTATTTACAAGGAAAAAGGCTCACTGTCTTGACAAATATTAGCAGGATATCCAAACATATAAAATACTTCATAGTTACCCTAGACAGTAAACTTAAATTTAGACAACATCTGAAAGATAGGGATAAGAAAGCTTACAGATGCCGATCCACATGTAGGACAGCCTTGGGTTGTAAACGAGGTCTCACTCCGAGACTGATACACTGGCTCTACACAAGCATAATTATACACATACAAACTTATGCTTCAGTAGTGTGGAGGATAACGATAGATAAGAAATGCTACATTAAAATAGTTCACAGGGATCAAAGAATGTCAAACGTCAATGGAAACAATAGTCTTCGTTCAACCGATTGAGGCGGAAATGTTATACAAATTTGCGGAAGACTGACGCAGTAGGAAAACTTACAAAGCCACACTGGGGCAATTCTAGTAGAAAAAAATATGAGTTTATTAAGAGCGAATAAAAGCAACTTATGTACAGTAATGAGCATTCCTGCGGGGCACTTCACCTTACGCGTACACTTTTGTAAGTTTAAGATCCTAATCTTTTTTGGAAGTTACTATACGAGACATAACTCATATCAAAGAAGGGAACTTGAAAGAGTTAAGAAAGTTTACACAAAATACAGACTTACTATAGAAAGCATGATGATTGTTGATCGCCCAACAAGTCTACTTGCAAGCTTAAGTACGTGCCGATATGTATAAGACCATGATGGACCCTTAGATTGTTTTACTCTCCTTTAACCTACCCACCTATCCACCTCAATCGAAAGGATCTTTCTAAAACAAATGTTGAAAAATACCTGTTTGGTTTGCAATTTGCATGAAGAAATGTTCTAAGTCTCACCTGCATACAATAAAGTGGATTCCATATTTTAGCTCCGTACACCATATTTTGTGGCTAGAGATACCACTCTTGGTGCAGCCTCTAACCAGATAACCGAAAAAGTCCACTTAATCACAGCACTTGACCTCGAATGAAAAATGCTTGTCAATCATTTGCATTTAACAGCACTGTTTTCATTTTGCCGATATTTATTTTCAAGTCGGCTAATAATGTTGTTTTGTGGACCAACCTTGTCTGTATGTAAGAAGCTGTTGGTGAAGAACAAGATATCGACAGCAAAGTAGAGGTTTTCCATTCTGCCTTATGATTGATCGTGCGTGGCACATTGCTTTCATTGGTATTACGTCGAGTAAACACATAAAAAGCAAAGGAGATACCAGAGCAAACTTTAATTTTGTTGCTCAGTTGTAAATGGTGGCAACGTTAATATGTATATAGGTCCCTGAAGTGTCTTATAATTTGGGGAAATACATCCTTCTGTTTTGAAGGAGTAACTTAGGGTGTCTAAAGTTCTTTGGAAGTCTATGAATGTCTTGTAAGAAGACTCCTCTAGAGGCTCTTAGGATACTCTATAGACTCTTAAAATATTAACATATTCGAAGCAAGATTCATGGGCTCGGGAAACGATTTATTTCCTTATGACTTTAACCTGGACTGGAGTGAACATTTCTTAAGTTAGAAAAGAAAATATTTTTGTTTTATTTTTTAGCCCTATTTCACCACTCTTTAGCTTATTTTAAATATGGTTTAGCTCTACATTACTGCAATATCTGGTCACTGTAATCGTAATAATAACAAAAACGAAACAAAGTAAAATCTCGACAACACTCAGAGAGGGTAGTACGTACTGCACACTTAAATGATTTACAAATTATTTACAACAAATTGCATTAAAAGAACAACAACAAACAGAACGATAGCAATAATTGGAAAGAGTACTGCAGAGACTAACACATACGAACATTGTATTCAAAACAAAATTAATTTTATTGTATTTTCTATGAAAAAAAGAGAAAAAACCAAATAATAACAGTTATAAATGAGTAACAATAAAAACACGAAAATAGTAAAAAAATGAAAACAAAACAAAAATCGCTAAACAATATTAAATAGAGCTGTTGGATAAGCTTAACAAACACTTACAACGCATACATACATACAACATACAAAAGTATTTTCCTTTAGTTGATTAAAAAATGTGACATCTCTTCCGCTGTCTCTTGCCCTGGCTCTCGGTCTATCACAGCGAATAATTTATTTGTCACATACCCAGTGGGAGGTGATTGAGTAAGTGGCTAAGTGTTGTGCCATCTATAGTTTAGTGTTGTAGAGTGCAATTACTGTATATTTTTAAAGTGTGTTATTTATACCTTTTCCTGTGTAAAAAATATGTAAATGGTTGTAACAATAGCAACAACGTTGCTGTCATTGTTATTTGTTCAAACTAATGGCATAACTGTGATAATCCGATGAGAGACAAAAGAATCCCGTTGGAAATTTAACACAGATAAAGGGTAGAGTGAATATTATTCTAAACTCTTATAAGTAGAGTTGCCAATTGCAGGAAATATTGCCGCGCAAAAAAATTCGGTTTGATTTCTCAAATTCTCTAAAAATTTTTGGGATATTCAACTAATTGGGTTTTATTAGGGACTCCTTAGGCTACAATTTGTATATAATGAGATACTTGCAACAAGTCGTATCTCTCCACAATATCGATCATTTAACCAATTTTTCAATTTCCTAAACTGTTCAATTTACGTGTGGGACATAATTTTTGAGGGATTGAATCCACGTTTTGATTTTGGGCGATTACTTCCGTGTCCCTTTTTTACAACTTCTGTTAAACTCTTAACATTGTTCTGTAAACTTTAACATTGGCTCTATTAAAATGTTTGGTTTTTGTCTTTGCTAGTTAATTTTCACACGCACACATTATCCCACTTGCCAAAATTCAGCAATTTTATCGTTTTCTTGCGATCCTAACTTGTTTACAAATTATAGAAACTGAAACATAATCAAGACTTCCTTCCACCAGGGGTTACATAAAACGGAACAAACGGCACACATCTTCTTGCCAATTTATACAGGATTTGATTTACAATTGCATTATGTAACCACCCATAAGATTTCAATTTTACTTGTCGTTTGCACGTCAATATTATAGGTTAGGTTAGGTTAGGTTAGAGGACGTGTACTTGTCAATTAAGACAAGTACAGTACCCGGAGATCGAATTGACCCATTCTACAACGTCCTAGTTTCTCACACCACTTATGTTGTGTGTGTTAATTTTATACATGAGTGGTGGGACCTACAGTTTAAAGTCGACTCCGAAAGACAGATTTTTGAGAAACTTTTTCATGGCAATTTTATTTTGTGTTTTATTTTTGTATTTTTGTCTTGATGTCTGACCTGGGGCTCGAACCCTTACTTTACGCCTAATAAGCCAACACACTACCTACGAGACTACGGCGACTTCTACGTCAATATTATTACTTATGGTTCTTTTACGCTGAGCTTTCCAAGTCCAGTCTATGGTCAGTGCATTTATTTCCTTTCATTTTAATTTTTAAATCACATTCTTGTTCATAATGGTTGTATTAGACAGCTTGTATTAGACAGTTCCATTCAATAAAATGCTTATCAGGTTATCCTTTCTCGACAATAGAGACAGAGCGATAGAAATAATTAGTACCGATCTTAATAATACATACGATCTCAATAATGAAAACTTAGACAAACATTGTGTGTTAAGATAGATTTTAAAAAATATTAGCCTAGACGCGAACCCCTAGTTAACAGAAATCTGTAGCTTTCTATTATGTTATTAACAATATTATGTTACGTTTTTAAAAAGAACTTCTATTAAACAATGAATTTCAGACTCGAAAGCTTAAATATAAAAAAATCGGAATATTGCTTCATATACTCATTCAGCGAAACCAATACCAAGAGTAGACAAGACATTAGATTGGTAATATAATTAAACTAATAGAGTATCAGAAATCTAAGCAGTAAATAAATTTAATTCATTTGCAGTAAATTCTAGCATTTAAATCATAGACAAGGAGCTTGCTAAAAACGCCGGGTAAAAGTTAGTTTTCTTTAAACTTTAAATAGATAAACAGAACATGCTGCTTTCGAAATAGAAAACGTTTCTAAAACGCGTCGATATAATTAAAGATAATTTATTTTATGCTTTAACCATCAACAATTGCATGCATCGCTAGGCCAAAATTGATTTTAAATCGATAAGACTACGATTAATATACCGCCAGTATATTAGAAAGACTGGATGTTTATTTAATTCCATATTCTCCACTATTATCCAACTGTAATAGACAAAAATCTTTTATGAGCCACTGACGACACATTTCTTCTCTTTTTGTCCTTTATGACCCTTTTTATTTCTTATTTTTCCCTTTTTTTATTAAAATTCTTCATTTGCTGTCAAAATCCTTCACCTACTTTTATCGTGAATGTTTTATTTTCCTATAGGGACTGCATTTTAATGGCAGAAATGCGTCAAACCATACATGCACATGACAATCAAAAGAGTGAAATAGAGTGAAAGACGACGAGAGTGAGAGAGAGAGAGTGACGGAAAGGAGAAAGTATACTAAATGAACTGACCAAGTATATGTAAGTGTATGGGACTAGCTACATACTATAAACAATTATAAAATGATGATTGTATCCTTGTTGCAGATAATTTATGTTAGTAACTAGTCACTGTACTAGCTACCATGTTTCCTCTAAAGACAAAATTGCTTTCCTTGATAAAGGAACTACCGTAGTCTAGTAGGTAGTGTGCCAGCTTATTAGACCTAAGGCCAGGGTTCAAATCCCAGATCAGTCATCAAAATGAAAATATGAAAAACAAGTCTTCGGTGATTTCCATTCAGAAGATTTCTGGCAAAAACTCTGAGAAAAAATAAAATTGCCATGAAAAATTTTTCAAAAATCTGTCGTTCGGAGTCGACTTTAAACTGTAGGTCCCGCCACTCATGTATAAAATTAACGCACACAACATAAGGGGTGTGAGAAACTAGGTCGTAATTATGACTGAAGGGTTGTAAAGGAGTGGCAATATTGGTCCGGACTAAAACAATGCACGTATCTCGTCTGTGACTAATATGAATCTCTCCGTATTAATGTCACACCATCCGTATTTATGTCATATCCACAAACGGAAAATGGGCTTAGGATATGAATAATCAACTACCGACCGCCCGCAGAGACGTTTCGTCCTTGCTATCTTCAAGAAACTTGCACTCTATACTGCAAAATTTACAATATAGGTTAGGTTAGGTTAGGTTAGAGGACGTGTACTTGTCAATTAAGACAAGTACAGTACCCGGTGGTCGAATTGACCCATTGTACAACGTCCTAGTTTCTCTGTTTTTTTTTTTATACAAGAGTTGTGGGACCTACAGTTTTAAAGTCGACTCCGAACGACAGATTTTTGAGAAACTTTTTTTTATGGCAATTTTATTTACTCTCAGAGTTTTTGCCAGAAATCTGCTGAGAGGAAGTAGCCGAAGAAATACTTCTTGTATTTTGTCTTGATGTCTGGCCTGGAACTCGAACCCTGGCTTTACGTCTAATAAGCCAACACACTACCTACTAGACTAGGACTACGGTGGAATATATGCAAGTCTTCTAAACATAGTTGTCATACAAGTAAGTTGGAGAATATACTAGTAGGGTAACAGTCCCATGAACTGCAAGGTTTTTTTTACGTTCTTTACACACAAAGGCATTTAACAGTTATTGTTGTTGTAGACGCAATACAAATACGTACTCGTTATGCCGTTATGCATTCAATTTAGCAAATGACCAAAGAAGAACAAATGGACAACAACGACGACGTCTAATAGCCTGTCTAAACTAACGAGTTAATGTTGTTTGTTTTTCTTTTTGTGTTTCTTTCCGTTTTACTGTATTTTCTTTGCTATTTATATTTTGTTTTTATTTGAGTTTTCTTTAAATAATAACAACAGCAACAACAAGAGCAGAATATTTTGAAGGCCAACGTATGTATGCCATTCATTTGTTGTAAACACAATATTTGTTATTAAAGGTTATGGCTGGCACAGAGGGTGTTTTATAGAGAAAATTTAATGCTTTTAATATTAAAAAAAATGAAGAATTTTAAATAAATACTGTAAATATTTAAAGTTATTATGTTAATTTAATTTATTTTTTTTTTTACTTGTTTTTATATTTTCAGTGGAGAATTAACCTTGACTTCCTATGGACAATAAAAAGTTTTTGGAGCAACAACTAATAACGAAAGCCTCGAGAGAAATTAAATTAGCAAAATATGTATGAACTCAAATGTCAAGTGGCAACAAGAGATGAGTAACGGTTGAGGCGCACCAACGCACTTAAAATGTCATTTAAAATTTAAAAAAAAATTGTTTTCAGACGGGTGTCAATATAAAGACAACCTGTTTAATTTACTTTATGAATACTTAATACATTATAAAGTAATTGACCTTTAAATTGTTTATAAAAAAAAACGAAAAGACGAAAACCGAGAAAGAAGAAGAAAAACAAAGTTTCAGGTTTCACAACCAATTTAATTTCATTCATTATTGTTCTTGTGCTTTAATTCACTATTTCAATGGCTTAGTTACAAAGGGCGTGTTTCGTTGCCAAAAAATTAGGTTAAGTAAGATCAAAAAAATATACTTTTAACGCTGTACATAAGTTCTTATTTTTTTTAATTAATAAATCAATAAAAATTAAAGAAAATGATATTATTGAACAGTTGAAAGTTAGTTTCTTATGTATTCGCTCAAAGCCATGCCACAGTGCAAGCTAGGCTATATAAACAAGTCGGGAACCAATCAATACTTTACGGGGTTTCGAGCAGCATAATAGTTTACCATGTGATCTATTCAATATTTTATTAGAAAAAGTCTTGTGTGATGTAGCAGCCAATACTTAATTAATTAGACATTACAACCCCTTTAGTCAGGACGGCAACCTAGCTTTTAATGCAACCCATGTAGTGTGTGTTAATTGTATCCCAGAGAGGTTGGACCAACAGTTTATGATCGACTTTGAATCACTAATTGAAGAAACTTTTCATTACAATTTTATTTACTCCCAGAAATCGTGGAAAGAAATACTTTTTGGAGACGTCTAAGGTGGGTTTGGAACTACGGACTGTGCACTACTTACGTCAATGATGTCCTGGGTCAATGAGGAGTCCTGCTCCACCGCTAGACTCACCTGGCCTAAGATGGATAGAAGGCGTACCAACCGATTACTTGGTCTTGGTCGTGATGTCATCTCGACTACAGTGGCCGTGCTAACAGGTCATTGCGTCATGGGTAGACACGCGGAAAGAATGAGGCTCCCTTTCAACGACTTCTGCCGTGGATGCAGGTCCACTGAGGAAGAGGAGACTGTTGTTCACTTGTTTTGTCAGTGCCCGTCTCTTGCTAGGTGTAGATATAAGTTATTTGGCTCCCCATTCCTTGTTAGCTTAACGGAGCTATCATCTATTGACATCAAGGATATAGCTTCGTTCATCAAACTTTCTGGCTGGTTGTCCAGTGCGGGGTAGTCGTGCTTTTGTTGTGCAGCCCTTGCGGTGACCAACTTCTTCCTTTTCCCTGATTGAGTTCACCCGTGGAATCACAACGGGCCGCTATGCGTGCTCAAGTGAGCTTTGTGATAACAGAGCTACCACTCCGACCTCACCTAACTACTTACGCCGATTATCCAGCAGTTGATACAATGGCCACCATTTTCATATGATATAGATATTATATGTCGGTCGAACGTTGTAAGATGTTACGGTAGATTTTGAAGCAGATGAAAAGAATATTGACACTACGAGATGGAATTGCAACATTTGTACGTATTGAAATCGATTCAATGGAAGTAGGTTGGCTGGTAAACGGGGATAAAATTAAGACGTTAGTGTGAACGAATTGGAGCATCATGTAAACGACTAACCTATCTGTCTTAGTAACCGAGAAGAAACAGAAAATATGATGTTATTTAGATGCAAATTTCTCTAGAAGAATATGAAATTCACAGTCCACAATACGCTAATCTTTCTCGAACTGTTATATGACGTCAAAAACATAGTGTGGACTTAGATCTTCTTGGTATTCTTTTTGAAAGAAAGATATTTTGTAGGGAATGAATCATGAGACATACAAGCTTTGCGAGGACATAAAAGCCTTAAAGTACTGCCATTAAAGTGACTTGGCTATGGCGTGTGCATATATGTGTACCAATAATCCGGTGAAAAAGATCAGTTTAAAGATTATCTTCCAAAACCTGACGTGATATGCTGCAGAAGAAGCGCCCGCGAATTAGAATTCAAAAGACAGACTAACAACATCCATTTAAGCAGTTAAGTGTTGTCCTGCGAACAAACAACAAAGCGCGATACGCCCTTTAAGCCAGTAATATGTTTTCCTTCACTTTTATTTTTCTTTTTTTCTTTTCTTCAAAAGCAACCCACAATAATTGTTAAATTTTGGAATTTGAAAGCGTAACACAACACCATTTAATTACCCTGTGGCCCTTCTGCCAAAAACATTTGTCGTTTAAATGTTAAATGATAAGAAAAACAAACAAAAATTCATGGCAAATGGTAAATTAACTTTAATTACAGTGCGTAACAATAACAATTTGAAATAAATGTGAAACATTTTTGATATACACAGTAATGTATGAACAAATAGTTTTCTATGTGACACGCCCACTTTTGACCCATTTTGACAAAAAGTATCGTTTATTTGACTAATAGTTTGACAGAGCAGTTGAATACAAAATTAATTCTTTAAAACAAGTCAATTAAATTCAAGTTTTTAATGTCACGCCTAGTTCTGATAAAATAATTACAATGATAATGATAATTTACGTAAAGTGTACAATCTCTCAAGAGATAAGGGGAGGAACAAAACATTAACCACATGACAGGCGCGAATTGTTCAAGAAGAACGAAATTTGAGTGCCACATGAATTAAAGTAAACAAATTTGAGTGATTGAATTGTCAAACAGAAGTGTCAAGGCATATCATTATTTTTATTTATTTCAGCCATCTTTTATTAGGAGCTTAGGCTACCGTATTTACATAGAAACTCTGGCTTTATCTATTTGAAGCTAAATTTCAAAGTTCGCAGACTTCATTTTAGATGGTTATTCGTCGTTGTTTCCATGGAGACATGTTAAATCTTGCCATAGAGCCTTCCGAGAGTGTGATGTAGACAGTTGTGTTTGTGTCTCCCTATTTTGGTGCTGATATTCTCTTCTCTGGCAAGTCGCAATAAGTTATCATATGAAATTAAGCGCGCCTATCAAACCACGCAAACTTCTATTGCAAAATACTTTTTGCTTTCGTTCAATTTCAGCGTTGACGACCTTCGATACAGAGTGGAAGACCAGCACAGACTTATTATGGTCGATAACTTATTTGATCATTAGATGTGATATGAAGATATTTCTGTTCGTACATCTGTATCCCCCATTAGCTAAATTCGATTAGCAGCTGGAAGATATGATACTGCAGGCAGCGGGACGCCTTATGGGAACTGTATATATGCTGAGGAAAGTATATCATCACCAAAGGTAGAAGTATGAATACATACAAAACATACATAATTGGTCATTACAAACCTTCAGTCAGGATTACGCCCTAACTTCTCATACCACATATGTTGTTTGTCTTAATTTTATACAATACTAGCGGAACCTACAACTTAAAATCCATTCCGAACGACAGATTTTTGAGAAACTTTCCGTGGCTCAGAGTTTTTGCCAGAAATCTGCTGTATATGTTAAAGTGTCGGCACATGTTCTCGACATGTTGATTGATTGATTGTATCATTAAGGGTGATGAAGAGGGTGTTGAACAAAATAAAATCTTAGCATAAATCAGAGAACCTGCGCAAAAGACTTCAAAGCCTCATATCGAAATGTCTAACTATCAATTGCTGCAATCGGACGAAACAATCCATTCTCTGTTCCTAACAACTCGGCGTTTTAAATAAAGAAACAAAGTAGGGACAAACATAAATGGAATCGTAACGGTGATTATTTGTTTCAGAACAAATTGCGATAAGTATTGACTCATCATTGAGTGACCACATTTGATTAGGAAGTTTTTGACGAACCTTTTGATTATAAAAATAAATTTGACTATCGTTGATCAACTGAAAACACGTGAGACAGGTATAAAGCCTCTAAACAGCGATGTAATTATAAAACTACACGGAAATTCTCAAAGGTTATCGATAAAAATGGCAAATATTTACTGGATTTAAACTGATTTTCAATAAAGAATATTTGAATCTAAAAACACACAGTCACAGAAACTTTGCATATGAACCAATAGATTTATTGGTTGGCTATTTAAAGAAAAGGAAATATTGAGCCCTTTGGGAATATATTGACAATTTAGAATCTATTTGTGGAATAATTGAGTACTGGAATGAAAAACAAAATTTTTTATTGAAACAAAAACAAACGAAATAAGATTGAAAAATACTGGCTATTTGGCCTAACATTGTAAAATTATTTCGGATGAAGAAAAACTTGGATTTTGAAAATAATTTTCTCTAAAATCTTGTTATTTTCAATATCTATTGTTGAAAATAAATTTTAATTAAAAAGTATTATTAACAAAAGTGCTCTAAATTATCCTACTGCTTACCCAGTTGCCATGATAAACATGTTCATAAATAGAATCTTACGAGGGCGGTGCCCAAAGTAAGCCAACGATTAAAAAACACAACAAATTTGGAAAAATAACTTATTTTTGATTAATCTTACATACATACATACATATATAATTGGTTATTACAAAACTTCAATCAGTATTACGACCTAGCTTCTCACACCACTTATGTTGTGTATGTATGTTAATTTTATAAATGAAAGGCGGGACCTACAGTTTAAAGTCGACATGGAACCACATATTTGTGACAAACTTTTTCCATGGCCAGAAATCTGCGGAGAGGAAGTCGTTGAAGAAATATTTTTCATATTTCATATTAGGAGATGTCTGCCCTGAGGTTTGAACCGTGGCTTCACGTCTAATAAGCCAACACACTACCTACTACACTACGGCGGCTTTAATCTTATTTTTAATACTTTTTCCAGCAGTGTACAATAGCTTCGAGATGTATAATGCGATCTAAAAAGCATTTCTCTAAAAGCCTATCATATCAGCTAACTCACACACCTTCAGCCTATGATAAGCCAGTTCTATTACGGGTAGTTTTTAAAAGGTTCTGGCTTAGTCATCTCATTTAGCCAACTACTGTGGTATTCATGTTAATAACTTGTAAGGCTTCGTTACACAACATTTCTGATACTTGTAAATGAAGTTTGAAAGTCTAACCCTTCCGAGATTAAAATCCAGTTCGCTTTGCATTCCATGTTCAAAAATTCATTGAGATTGTAATCCAGGATAAAAAGAAAAGTGCAGCCTTAGTATTTATACTATTTACTGTAAAGAGTTGCCACCCTGGTATATCTGGTATATGGAAATCAAAATTCATGACAATTGTAAGGAAGAGGAAGAGAGTGAGGAAAATTAAAGAAAAACTTTTGCAATAAAAATTTTCAAAGCAATTCATATGCTAACATAGAATGCCAGAAACTCCAAACAAGGTTCTATTTTATAGCCAACCACATTAAATATACAAATATACACATACATACTACACACATACATATGTACATATCTAAATACAGTTAAATTGACTCACTAACTAACAAAACCCATATTCATATTTTATATATCTGTTGTATGTTGTATGTTGGTTTGTGTCTGGGTATTTGGAAATTATAAATTACACGGTAATAATTTATGCCGCATTTAAGACTGTCACTTTACAGCACAATAATCATAGAGCTACAGTAGAATGTGACTCACTAGATTACAGCTGAAGCGAATTGTAAATTCGGTACACTGCAACCCAAATGTATGTGGGTTGTCAGGTATTCGCAAATATTTTCTGATGTATTGTCTATACCTTTACCTAAAATGTAGGGTGATTGAAACTTTTACAATCAACCAATTGTCTTAATTGCCACATTTATGGATAATGATAAGGAAAACATAGCAAAAGTCATAAATTTAAACCTAAAGTTGCAATAAATATTGTCTCAAATGGAAACAAAATGAAAAAATATTTTTTTTTAATTTTTTTTCTTATTTTAAAAACAATTTAAAGAAAATGTTTTAAAAACTAAATATATTGCAAGATGTTAGAGGAATTTTTATCCTCAAATAAATATTAAAAAAATTTAAAATGAGTGTGTAAACAAATGCAGTGAAATATGTAAGTACGTGAGTCAAATAAGTACATGTGCAGAGTTTTAAAAGACTCAAAACGTTTAAAAGAAAAAAACTTTATGCTTTAAGAGAGTCAATGATTTTTTATTTATAACCTAAAAACAACATGCACTTTGGATTGGAATATTCGTAAAGCCCCTTTTAGCCAAACATACACGGAAAGTACACTCGTTTTTAGTATATGAAGAGCATTATAAATGCTTACCGAAATTATAGGTTTGGTAACCTCTCCCTCAAGGTGCGGCGCACCTTGCGGGGGATACCGCACAAATCTACATCGATGGCTATAAATTGGAAGGAGCCGTTGGAATTGGTATCTATACGAAATCAATCGGAATATCCAAGTCTGTAAGGCAGATCACTGCAGCATCTTTCAGGCGGAAGTGTCGGCAATTCAGGCTGCGGTGAAAATTATTGCGGACAAAAATGTTCACAGGCGAAAAATATCCATACTTTCCGATAGCCAAGCGGCCATCAAAGCATTGGATTCTAGAGTAATAAACTCCAAGACGGTGTACGACTATCGTAGATGTCTCAATGAGATGGCGAACCGATGTGATCTTTGTATCGCATGGGTACCGGGACATAGAGATATTCCCTGCAACTGCAGAGCGGATGATTTGGCCAGAAGGGGCACGACGATCGAACTCTCTGATGAATTCTCTACATTGGGGATCCCTTTGGATACCTGCAGGCTTATAATTGACAATGCAATCGTGGACCTTGTCAACAATAGGTGGGCGGCTTCGGATAAGGGCAGAACGGCGCAAAAAATCTGGACAAGGCTGGATAGGAGGCGCACGGCGACTCTGCTTAAACTCCAAAGAAGCAGGCTCAGCGCTGTTATCGGGGTTATTACGGGGCATTGTATTATAGGAACGCATGCGTGGCGTATTGGTCTTGGACTCCTCGCGAATGATTTCTGCAGAAGCTGTGGAGATGAGGAAGAGGATGAAACTATTCTTCATCTACTGCGCACATGCCCGGTACTTGGTCGGAAGAGAAGGGGACACCTGGGTGCCTACTACATGGAAGACCTAGATGAACTGTCATGCATGGATATTGGCAGTCTGATTCGCTTCTTTGGAAGCTCCGAGTGGTTCCTGGAAAAGGGGAAAATGTGAAACTGTGGTATAACAATGGGCCCTGTTTGGATGATGTTTTTTGCTAAAACGATAGGAAATCAAATCATTTTTGAATGGAATAACTATGGATGGTGGAAAGTGAACCACGTACAACAATAGTTAAAGAAGAAGGTCAGGGTTAAGCTTCGCAAATGGTCTCAAAAGCTATTCTTGTGTTTCTTATGGGATCAGAAGGGAATTTTTTATTATCAGTCTCTACACTTTGATCAAAGCAGAGATCAATTCAATTCAAATGGCCAGAATCTTCATCGAAAAACGGATAAAAACTGTGAGACGTTGACAGTAGAAGACTATTAAGTAAGCTAGGAAGTATGTGCAGCCCTTGCGCTGACCAACTTCTTCGATGAGTTCGTTGGAATTCGATCAGTACAGGGACTGCACTTATCTGTGGCATTACAACGGGCCGCTATACGTGCTCAAGTGAATTTTAGTATCAAAGCTACCACTCTATCCTAACCTAAGATATGCAGTAGGAGATTTGATAATATTTTCAAGTATCTTTACAAGCACTTTGCAAGTGCAAGCAAATAGTCAAACAGTTGCTGTTTTTGTTGTTTTTTCTTTCCGTACTTGTAACACGTTGACTGCCAAGCGCGTTTACAGTAAAATCTCCTTTTGGGCCACACGTGCCGCTGTACGAAGCGTATTCTGTTGGGTATTCTCACTGATATTTTAAAAATGAATACGAATATCCTTCGCAAGTAGTCAAATAAGCGTCACACCAATACGAGTGATGCGGCCCGATCAGAGTCTTTACTGTCACCCGAATATGGGTGACGTGGCAGTCAACGTGTTAAGAGGCCTTTAATTAGGTTAGGTTAGCTTAGGTTAGAGGACGTGTACTTGTCAATTGAGACAATTACAGGACCCGGAGGTCGAATTGACCCACTGTTCAACGTCTTAGCTTCTCCCACCACTTATGTTGTGTGTGTTAATTTTAAACATGAGTGGTTGGGCCTACAGTTTAAAGTCGGCTCCGAACGACAGATTTTTGAGAAGAAAATTGCCAGAAATCTGCTGAGAGGAAGTCGCCGAAGAAATATTTTTTCATATTTTGTTTCGATGTCTGGCCTGGGGCTCGAACCCTGGCTTTTCGTCTAATACCCCAACACACTACCTACTAGACTACGGCGGCTTCTGCTGGGTATTCCCACTGATATTTAAAAAATGAATACGAATAAGCGTCACCCCAATACGAGTGAAGCGACCCGATCAGAATCTTTACTGTCACCCGAATATGCGTGACGTGGCAGTCAACGTGTTAAGAGGCCTTTAATCAGTTTATCCGAATTTTTGCCTAGTTCTAAAATGATAAGGTTGCCATCCATCATAGCTAAAGAAACAATATGTGAAAATGTATTAGGTTGTTATGTTATGTTACTGAGTAGTATTCTGTAGTACTGAGCAATGGGTTTTTAAATCAATTGAATTAATTAATAATAATTAATAATAATTAGTTTTAAAAAGTAACTTACATTTAATGTGTTCCGTAGCACACAATTTAATTCATAAAAAATGGCTTACCTAAGAGAGGGAAAGAAAAAGAAAAAGAAAAATATTGATTAATGATTTAATTCCTTAAGAGTTCTGTCAATAACTTTAACAATAGCCCTGTATAAATTAGATAAAATTTAAATTCAATTTTAAATGCAATTCCCTTAACAACCATCATGATTTTAAATTTAATTACGAAATAAATTTCCCCAAGCCTCACACGTTTGTACAGCAAAAAAAAAACAGACAAAAACATACAAACTGTATGAAACAAATATGACTGGAAATTGAAATTCATATGCATGTGCAAATGTTATCTAAAGATTATTATAATAATTGTTATTACTACCGCTACCACTACTACTACTACTACTACTACTGTTGCCTCTATTTTATTATTAATTTTATTATAAAATAACTGTTAATGTGTTATTGTCAAGGGACTGACTGAGGATTGAAATGAGAGAAAATTTAGGGTTGACCAATTGTGTCATATAAGTACTCTTTTAATCCAGTAGAGGAGAAACAACTTCTTGTTCAACTCTTTAAAAGTAATTCTGGCTTCAAAACTGAATCAATAATTTTAATATTCTTTTAACAAAATTTCACTGACTTGGCAACTCTGCTTATTTATATTTCGCACATAAATTTCAGTTGATTTCGAAACGAAATTGGAAAACCAACAGTTTCAACAACAAAAAAAAAACAGAGAAGCTACACATTTATTTGCTTACACTCATACAAATAAGTGAATAAATTAAATGTAATTCAAATAAAATAAAACGAAATAAAACAAACTACGTTAGTTTTTATTATTGCGTAAATAATAATAAAAAAAATTGCACTTCTATGGAGAAATAAATGACAACAGCATTCATTATTACGTAGCAATTTAAATTTAAAGAACGAATGAATTTATTGTAGGAGGGAGAAATGTTTTCTAATGTTGAGTTAACGCCAGTATTCATGTTTTAAAAACTTCACCCAAAACGAATTTCTAATCCAATCTGCATGATAACTCATTCACTCGTTTAGTGATCTTTTGCAGGGATTATATGCCCCTGCACCGCCTCTCATGGCAAGATATTAAGGAGCAGGAATGGATATGACATCTCAAAAAAACGAAATATGAAAAAATATTTTTTCGCCGATTTTCTCTCAGCAGAATTCTGGCAAAAAAAAGTTTCTCAAATTATCTGTTGTTCGGAGTCGACTTTAAACTGTAGATCTCGTCCCTCATGTATGAAATTAAAACACACAACATGGGTGTTGGGAAAAACTAGGTTGCAATCCTGACTAAAGGCTTGTAATGATCAAATACTTATGTATGTAAAGGTATGACCACCTCACGCTTGATGACATTGAAAAGGTTTTATTTTCCATTAAAAAGATCTTCTTGCTAGTCTCCTTGTAATTACTAGACTCAGGACCATACATACATACATAATTGGTCATTACAACCCTTCAGTCAGGATTACGACCTAGTTTCTCACACCAGACTCAAGACCAGATACCAAAAATTATCGATAGCTGCCTTCCAAAATGTTAGTTGCTTTGTATATGAACAAAGTATCACGTTTCATAATGCCACTGTACAAAATATATACAATGTATTACATTTCAAAATGTCGTCAATGTGTATTTTTAACGCAGTCAAAAAGCAATCAGGCATCGGATTTATAGTTGATGCATTGTTTGGTTAATTTGCATATCTACATAGTTTATATACAGCAGTAGAACTGCATACAAACTTTGTATTGATACATTTTGGAAGGCAGCCTACGTGCCTAGTCAGAGGTGATTTGACTCATAAATTAACCTGCAGACAACAGAATAATGAACATGTGCTCCATGATAGTCACTGTGGTATATCAATGAACATTTTGAATCCAATGAATCCAAGAGATATGATAATGTTTATAATGTGCAGGAAGTTAAATTCGAGTTTAGCTAGCAAAGACAAAACCCAACAATTTTAACAGACGCAATGTTAAAGTTAAAAGAACAATGTTAAGTGCTTAACAGAAGATATAAAAAATGGTTCCATTCTCCAAAAATTATACCCCACACGGTTCTGAATGGAACAGCTTCTCTGGTAATTCGCAAATTGTTTTGAAAATTGAAAATGTTGGACAAAAAAAAATTTCTTTGTTTCACCAATGTCTGTGGAGGATGATCGACATGAGATGGGACTTGCTGCAGATATCCCGCTATATACAAATTATAGCCTCAGGTGTCCCTAATAAAACCCAATTAGTGGTACTCCCCAAATAATTGTGAAATTTAAGAAATCGGATACGAAACATTCACTATGTTAACATGGTCTGGGGAGAATGGTCGTTAGTGTGAAAAACACAAGGCTAACAGCCTTGCCAGATTTATGAGTGTAATTACAGCTGTGTTCAAAATAATAGGAGTGCTACCATGTAATATTTTCAAAGTTAAAATTGTTTATTGTACCAATTTGCAAAATATGATATATTTTAATGGCAGTTACAACGATGTGTAAGAAATAAAATACAAAAAAGAATCTGGTAATAACTTTAATATTTACGATGAAATTGATTCATTTCTGTGTTTGCCCTTGAATTCAGTTGATCAAAAAAATAGGAGTGTGAGTGTTCTTTTAAAAATAAAAATATAACAGCACATAATTTAAAGAATAAAGTGAAAAATAAGTACCGAAAAATGTAGTTAAAACTTTTTCTACAGTAATTCACATAAATTTTTGTAATAGTGGGACGAGGGAAGCACTGTACTGAAGAAAAGAGAGAACTAATTAAAAATCTTCGAAAAAAATGCAAAACTTACAAAGAAACCAAGGAAATCTTAAGTTACTCCGATCAAATGATCACAAATGCATTAAAATATAAAAAAAACCCGAAACGCGTGGGCGCGAGGCCAAAACATCTACTGTCGATGACCGCCGAATTGTGCGATACAGCAAAATAAATCCTTCAGCGTCTTCAAATAAAATTCAGAAGGATCGGAATCTTGCCGTAAGTGTCCCTACTATTCGTAGGCGTCTGATGGACAACAATTTATTCGCAAGAAGTTCACAAAAGGTGCCATTGTTGACATACAAAACAGGCAGCAGCACGCTTAAAGTTTGCCCAAGAACAGATCAAATATCCGAAAGAAAAATGGAGAAATTTATTGTGGACCGACGAAAGCAAAATAGTTTTATTTGGTGTCACTGGGTCTAGACGGCATGTTAGACGTCCGCCCAACACCAAATATAAAGCTCAGTATACACAAAAGACAGTTAAACATGGTGGTGCAAAACTAATGATATGGGGAAGCTTTTCATATAATGGTTTAGGCCCAATACATCCAATTAGAGACATAATGGATAGGAAAGTCTATGTCAGCATTTTGAGAGAAGTGATGTTACCATATTCCACGCCTCTAAAATGGATATTCCAACAAGACAATGACCCGAAACACACCAGTAAATTGGCAAATGAGTGGTTTCGGGTTAATGGGGTAAAGGTTATGGCGTGGCCAGCTCAGTCTCCTGACCTTAATCCCATAGAACATCTATGAGGGATGTTAAAAAATATGTTGCTGAGCGAAAACCGTCAAATGCAGCTGAGTTGTGGTCTGTAGTGCAAGATGGGTAGAATAAAATTCCACTAAAACGATGCCAGGATTTAGTTTACTCCATGCCTCGTAGATGTGCTGCTGTAATAAAAAGTAAAGACTATTCTACCAAATACTAATCGTATTTAAAGTTTCTGATTAAAGTCATAAGCATTTTTAACTTTTTTAATAGTAAAACTTTATGAAAACTGAAATACTCCTATTATTTTGAACAGTACTTTTTAAGATATTTTTTTTAAACTTCCTGTTACTTACTTGTTGAAAGCTTTATTTAATTAATGAATAACTTAAATAATTTAGTATTGAATCAACATTACATTACACCAAAAAATTGAATTAAACCACGTTTTTTTGTTGTTAAAAATTAAGCTTTTGTTTTTCAATGGGTTCACTCCTATTTTTATGAACGCAACTGTAAATGTATGTATGTATGTATGTCACATAAAATATTTGCTTTATTTTAAATTTTTGTAAATTTCGTAAATTAAATTAAACTTTAAATTTCTAGAAAGAAATTCAAATTTTTGCTTTTTTTGTTCTAAAAGTCAAATAGACTACGAGATGACGACAAAGTTTTATAAATAAAATTTTAATATTCAGTGCTATGTACGTACATACATATGTATATGGTAGGAGTGTTTTTAAATATATGTATGTGTGTTTGTACACACTGCGTATGGTAATCTCTCATTAGCTTCTGCATTTCTCCATGGAATTTGTAATGAGGAAGAATCACATTTACATTCCCATTCACTTACGCTTGTTATTCATTATTTTCTATTTCACTGACAAACTACAAATGTGACAAGAAGAAACAAAACAAAACTTATCAAATTAAAAACAATTTTTAAAATTAACAATTTACAATTGGTCTTGGACCATGCATGCAGCATTCATTTTATATTTCCTACGTAATAAATGCTGTTTGTGGAAAGCTGTTTATTTGACTTCTACTCTTTGAAAAACTATTTTGTTTTTCACAATTTGTTAATTAAATAATATGTGTGACTTAATTTACAAAAAAACATTTGCGGAATTCATGCTAAAAACGAAATTTAAAAAAAAAATTAAAATACGATCTGATAACAATGAATGTGGTGCGAGGTAGACATCGGTTGATTGATTATTTGCATCAGAAATTATTATTTGCACGCTAATAAACTATTTTATCATCATTTGCTCAAGTACAAGTTATGAATAAGTTTTGCGTTTGAAAATAGAATTCAAATTGAAAAATTCAAAGTCTAATGAAATGTATTTGCGAATTTTGTTAAGGGGACATCTCCCCCTTGCGGACAACACTAATTCGATTTTATCCAACGATCACGTGTTTAAAAGTTGCCATTTCAGTGTAAAATTTTGTTGAAGAGTATTTTAATTTACTTGCCATTTGAAAAAGAGTGAAATATACCTGAAGAAATACATCTATTTGATGATATATTTCTGCTACAGTAAAGGCGATGATGCAAAAACAGCCCTCAAATATTTAAACTGCTGAGTGTGTACATCAGAGAGAGGGAGCTTCCTGCTCTCGTTGGTCAACGGAATTTTTGCAACTGAAGCAGCAAGAGCAACACTTAAAATAGTGTAGTCAATAAAGATCATATGACACACACAACCTTTCCGTCAGTAGTACTCACACCACTTACATATGTATGTTAAGGGCCATTATTACAACTTGCCGTTAAACTTTGGTTTAGTTAAAGATACCTTTAGCTAAAGGTAACTGTAAAGTTACCTTTAACTTATTTTCGTTATTATAACTTACAGATAAAATTTTTCAAAAATATGGCAGTGCCGCAGCAATGTTGATAAAACTGCTCAATTATACAAGTTTTTTAACGCAGTGGCAACCGCGGGCTTTGTTTTTTTTTTTTTTTTTGTTGTATATGCTCATTTTGTTTAAATTTGAAGTTGCCATAATGAAAATAATATAAATAATATGGCAAGTTCAAATATAAAGTGACCTTTAAATGTTAAAGGTAGGATGATCCTCCCTTTAGCTTAACGCTCACTTCTATCTTAGTGGGTACTCATAATAACGAAAAACAATTTATCTGCCCGTTAAAATCCTCCCTTAAGTTAACGGCAAGTTGTAATAATGGCTCTAAGTGTGTTAAGTTTTTACATGAGTGACAGCACCTACAGCTAAAGTCTATTCCGAACATCAGATTTTTTGTGAAACTTTTTCATGGCAATTTTTATTTACTCTCAGAGTTTATGCCAGAAATGTGCTGAGAGGAAGTTGACGAAGAAATATTTTTTTCATATTTCGTTTTGTTGGAGATGTTGTCTAACTTGAGGTTTGAACCGTAGCCTCATGTCTATTGAGTCAACGCACTACCTACTAGACTACGCTGACTTCTATAAATCATAGGAAAAGTTGAGATAAATTAAAAAGCGTGACTAGCAAGTAATGAAATTTGGTTGCCAACAGTGAGGCACAATTGAAAGTCAATTGTATCAATACACCTTATAAGCTATTCGCTCTTTAAAGGCTCCATGTGTCAGTTTTTTGGTGTTCCAAACTTCTCATCATAGAATTAATATAGGGCTTGAAGCGTCGTTCCCTGTCCCTTACAAATGTTCCTTCTAGTCCTTAAAACAATGCCCGGTGCAAGCCGTCTGGATAGGCAGATGCAAGTCGCATCTCTCTTCCCAGTAAATTACGTTTAAATTTTCTCAACTCCAATATAGAAAAGTTTACCCTTGTATCGAACTTTCCTTTCCGTATATAGTCGGGAACGAACACATGTCCTGGTATGCGGTTGTGGGTAACACTATTGACCTCGCCTATCTAATGAAGCTTGCTCAGGCCGTCTCCTTTTAATTTCGGATCAATCTCAAAGCAGCTATGTGCTTGAATGTTATGCTTCGCCCTTGGATACTTCTTTCCAAGTTGAATTGATCACATATTTCGATGACAAAAATTGCACTTAGAAAATGCCCGAATTATTCTGAATATTTCTTTCTTGGCCAGAACATCAACGCTCCCAGTCTTTAACCCATATGTTTGCCACAGAATCGTTTCTGCCTTAAGAGAGTATGTGGCTCCTACAATACTCCAATCACTCTTATTACGCAATATAAATAAAATGTATTCTTACTGAAGTCGCCATAGTCTAGTAGGTAGTGTGTTGGCTTATTAGACGTGATTTCACGGTTCAAACCCCAGGTCAGACATCTCGATCAAATCGAAATATTTCTTCGGCGACTTTCTTTCATTTCTGGCAAGAACTCTGAGAGCAAATAAAAATTGCCATGAAAAAATCTGTCATTCGGAGACGACTCTAAACTCTGGGTCCCGCTACTTATGGATAAAATTAACACACATAACATAAGTGGTGTGGCCCAGTAGGGGAAGTGAATCTCATACTCGAGCTTTCTGGCATAACCAGAGTTTCCATGGTTCTGGACTTCTCTGCCAGTTGCAACGAACTGAGAACCAACAAGGCCTCTAGCGCCGCCGTAGGACAGTTTTACACTGCCGTGGCTATGTCTTTGTATTTTAAGCAACTTCATTTGACTACATCGATTAATTTTTAAAGGTCAGTTGAACTACTTGCTAGTTATTGTTTTTGTGTTGTAAGTATCGACTATAATATGACAATCGAAATACATATTTTCTCCGAAATCTGTTATATAATATGTAACCTTAATAACAACAATTCGCTCAATTTCATGTTTGTTTCCAATTTTCTTGTCTTCTATTTCAATTGACATCAAAATCTGTATCAATTTGTCATGAGAAAATATAATTTACACTTAAAAAATAATAAACATTGGCAATGATGATGCCAATTCTTGAATGAAATCAAAACACATCCGCTGCGCATGGGCATACGCCTCTGACTAAGTAATAATTAAACGAATGACCGTATAAGTATGTGTGTGAGAATTAACTCTCTTATAACGGAAATAGAAATCCTTGTTTTGTTTTTTTTTTATACTATTTGAGTACATCTTGCATCTGCGTATAGTTTACCGCTTAGTTGTTGATACCGTTATAAAGCCATTAAAAACCCACTTTGTTTTGTAATTTCGTATTTAAATATTGGCTACGACATCTTCCAGTGTAAATGCTCATAAAACCAGTCTAGAAGTTCGTTTACTACATTTACCAGCTTTGCTAAGAAAATGCTTCGACTTAATATGTTTACTAAGAAATAATAAAACGATTTTTAATTGCTGCTGCTAAATACAAAGAGAGGTACAAAGAACAACTAAAGGTCAGTAATAAAAATGTGTAATAAAAACTACAAGTGATAAGAAAAATTAACCGAAAAAAAAGCAGAAAAACATTTCATTTTTAGTTTTTATAGTCTCTTTTCTTGTTGCTCTATTTGCACAACAAAAACAAAAAAAAGAAAAAAACTAAAAACATAAGAATAAACACATACCACAAACACTTTCCATATACAAACAGACAAATTGACACTCAAAAAAGAATCGTAAATAAAGCCAGTTCAGGGAGGGGTATTACTTACTATAATCTGTGATAACAATCAACATACCAAGAGTGAATACAACAGACAACATAAAGAAAGAGAGATAAAGAGACAGAGAGAGAGAGAATGATAAGCCAGCGAAAAAAGCGGGAGAGACATTAAAGTGCTATAATATCATTGTACTCGTAATGTGTTATCAAAATCATATGAGAAAAACACACCCCAACACTTAAGTAAAAAAATTTAAAGGCAAAGAGAAGTCATACTAAAGTATCAGGTTCTCCATTTAGTGAGTTCGGTTAACTGTCAAACATCGCTAATCAAAAATGCCATGTATTTAGTAAAATGTCACACGTAAAAATAGTTAAAATTACCATAAAAGTAGTAAATCAAACAGAGTCACTTTTCCAGCATTACGAAGTAAGAATGGTCATCATACGATCGATCTACTGTGGGTGGAATTCGTAAATTATAAACCTTTTAGACTAGAAACATTACTGATTTGGTCTGCGCCGAAGAAGTTCGTTTCATGCTCTCTGCTTACGGCCATAAGCGAAATTATAGCAATGCTGGTCGGATAACCCGGAATTGATTGTCGGAAAAACTTTTGGTGCGGAGGTGTCAATGATCGAATTACTTCAGATCAACAAGCCCATTTCTCACTCGGTGATTAAGTCAAGAAGCACATGCGGTGCTCGTAAAAACCAAAAGTAATCGTGGAAAAGCCATTGCATCAGGAAGCAGTGACTCTTTGAAAATGAACCTGAAGAAACCGTTACTGTCAATGACAACCGACATTTTTGACGTGCAATTTTTTGTACTTAACTGTATGTGGTTTTAATAACGCGGTGCCACGAGCCGCACAACATCACGGATTTTGTCTGTACTGCGTTAGAAGTTTACATAAAGATGACGCCAATTGGCTACCATGATCATTTGATCAAGATCAAACTCTTCTCTAACGAATGTACAACATTCATCAGGCGATCGTCTAGATGCCGCGCATTTAACTTGCTTCCTTATCAGAGATCAGCAATGAATCGCTTTTTCGCTTCTCATAAGTACTGATGAAATTTTGAGTATGAGTGAGGCAACAGTATTGAAATCCAACTACTCTGATTCATTCGTACTCAGTACAACATTGATTTTTAAGTACAAGTTGCAATGAGTATGAGTACAACGTTGACATCAAACTCATAACATTCGAAATATGTTTGATTCATACGCCTACTCATTCAGATTCACAAATTTAGAAAAATACTTATAATACTTATAAATGATTCGAGTGATTCGAATCATTCGTCAAAATTTACAGTCCTAGTTGTTGTTGCATTTACAAAGAAAGAAGAAAGACACATAAACAAAAAAGACATAGACCGCAAGGAGAGCAAAAACACAACCTTCATGTGAGTATTGTAGTGTTCGTACGTGAATCATACTTATTTTGTGATTCGTGTCTACGATGAGTCGTGGAGAGTCGAAATCATTAACATTATGCGTATTGTTAAGTACGAGTACCATGAGTATTTCAAACTTTGAGTATGAGTAGTATGAGTATGACATTAAAATAAGTATGAATGCGTATAAGTATCAGAAATTATAAGTATGATTCGAATCTACTCATCGTTTTGAATACTCATTGCTGACCTCTGTTCCTTATGTGGAGATGAGGAGGAATTAAGAACGATAGTTCAGGTCGATGACCAGAATATGGGTTACGTCTCGGCTAGATTCTTGCAGGTTATATGGAGATGAGGAGGAATTAAAAACGATAGATCATCCCATCTGTGACTATACAGCTCTTTATAAAAGAAGAGCTGGAAGATTGTCTCTTTGAGGGTTTAGATTCGCTGTGGGGAGCCGATATTCAGGTGTTATTGACGTTAATAACGGGACTGAGCTGGCTGTGGGAGGTGAATTCATTCTTACTTAACAAATCCCTCTACTTAGTTGCATTTTTTTATACTTCTTTGTAGAGTAAAGACTATAAGCCTCAGGAACTCCCGGCGTTTTTATAATTACTATACGAGTACATACATAATATAATTGGTCATTACAACCCTTCAGTCAGGATTACGACCTAGTTTCTCACACCACTTATGTTGTGTGTGTTAATTTTATACATGAGTGGCGGGACCTACAGTTTAAAGTCGACACCGAACGACAGATTTCTGAGAAACTTTTCATGGCAATTTTTATTTATTCTCAGAGTTTTTGCCAGAAATCTGCTGAGAGGAAGTCGCCGAAGAAATACTTTTTGTATTTTGTTTGGATGTCTGGCCTGGGGTAATTACTATGCTGGCTATAAAGGTGCTCAAACTTACCCACCTAGCACTCTAAATGTGTAAAATTGTAGTCGAAAATTAACTCAAAAGTATCACAGGCGGTCTGAAATAAATGACTTCGTATTTTGTCCATAACGACAAGGACCAAGTTTCATTGAAATGACAGCTTCGGTTTCTACTTTTTAAATCGTAGAATGGATAACCCTTTAAATCAGAAAATAAAGAAAATTGTATTACAGTGAGAGTGTGCGACGTGAATTTATATTTTTTTGTCTTACGGTTTTGACAAGAAAAATCCAATTTTTTATCATTTTTTTTATTGTCGTTGAATATAAAATATAAATACAACGCCATATAAATAAACACAAACAATTGATAAGAAATAAACAGAAAATTAAAAGAGAGACAACAAAAGATGATTTAAATTGAAATCTGGTCTGCAGAGGCTTAAGGAATCAACATTATTTTACGAGCATGAATGCATAAGAGTTTCCAATTTAATTTTCATTTTTAGAAATACAGTGGATAACTTTAAGAAATAATGTTAAATAAATCCCATGTATAAGGTTCGTAACTTTCAGTTGAGGCAGCTACTTTGAACATTGCTGTTCTTGTTGTTTCACTTTAAATAAGTGTTAAGCAATAATGCTGCACGCAAAGTGCAAGTCTAGAACAATAACAAAAACAAACAAACAAAAAAGTAGAAAAATTAAGTGGTCAAGGCCAATGTGTCTTTGTAGACTATGATAAGGAAATTATTGTTTCGATTTAATGGCCAGCGTAAACGCTATTCATACTTCGAGTTTAAATTTTTCTTTGTTTTGTTTTGTTTTTCTAATACTTAAGGGATGGTGCCTGGAAAACGATGGAGAGAGAGAGATAATATTGTCTATGAACATTAGATTAGAACTAGTTTACATTGTAAAAGACAAAAAAAGACGTCAGCAAAAAAATGCGGTCTACCATACATAGAAAAATATTCCAACTACAGGATAAATTCTCTCGATAATGAATTGTCTGATCCACTGTCAAATCGAATACTTTCCACAATAAAGATGTGTACTACATTAGATATTTTCAAACTAGACTCTTTTAAACATTAGAGCACTTTCTAGTATAACAAGTAATTTTTATGCTTTTCGATTTTTAGGCCTAAAATTTTTCAGTATAAATTAAAATATTCGTGACATGTGATAACGCCAAAAATGCTTAGTAAGGTTTTTCATTGAAAACAAACGAACAACACTCAAAAATCATTGAATTTAATTAGCAAGACTCGCGCTGTATAAAAAAAAGTTTCGTACAGAAACATAATCTTCAGCGGAGAATCTCCTTGCACCTCTTATGTTGTGTGCGTTAATTTTATACATGAGTGGCGAGATCTACAGTTTAAAGTCGACTCCGAATGATAGAGTATTGAGAAGATTTTTAATGCAATTTTTTAATTTTTCTAAGAGTTTTTGCCAGAAGACTGCTGAGAGGAAGTCGCCGAAGAAAATATTTGTTCATATTTTGTTTTGTTCGAGATGTTTGATCTGGGGTTTGAACCGTGTCCTCACATTTAATAAGCCAACACACCATCTACTAAACTATGGCGACTTCTACGGCGATTTATTAGTCGGCATCTTCATTGGACATCATAAGGACCGTAAGGACACCTGTTTTGAAATTCTTGATACCATGGCTACCCCTCCCTCTATTGTTGGCAATAGAAATCAGAATCAATTGTTTGACGAGGTTATTGCTGCTCATAATGCACAATTTCTTAGTGTTAACCGCTGTCTGCATCGTCCATTGTTTTTACGCACATTGACTCACACCTGATCAACTTTTCATTGCCCATAATCACTCGTTTCACAAACGAATTGCAAATACAAATACAGTTCATGGTTAGATTATGTTAGGTTAGAGGGCGTGTACTTGTCAATTAACACAAGTACAGTACCCGGAGGTCGAATTGACCCATTGTACAACGTCCTAGTTTCTCACACCACTTATGTTGTGTTCGTTAATTTTATACATGAGTGGCGGGACCTACACAGTTTAAAGTCGACGACAGATTTTTGAGAAACTTTTTCATGGCAATTTTATTTACTCTCAGAGTTTTTGCCAGAAATCTGCTGAGAGGAAGTCGCCGAAGAAATACTTTTTGTATTTTGTCTTGATGTCTGCCTTGGGGCTCGAACCCTGGCTTTACGTCTAATAAGCCAACACACTACCTACTAGACTACGGCGACTTCAATACACTTCATACACTTTATCGAATTTCTTTGTTGATCTAGAGTCGTTCAAATAGTTACATATATCTGTAAAGAGGTGCATGCCTAGCTTCCTAACAACGTTCTCGCGTATTTCGGAAATATTTTCGACTTTTTTAGCGATCGGACGACGAAAGTAAAGTGCATCTTTAACATTAAACTTTTCAAATCGAAAACAAGTAAACGTTTTGCATAAGGATCGTCTCCGTGAACTTTAAACTGTTTCAGTAGCCTGCGATTCATTTTTAGTTTTACTATAATAGAAAAGCAAAATGCTCGGTAATGCTACGAATTCTCTCTCCCTGCATTTTGGAAAGCAAATAACTTTTCGCAGAATAATGTAATTTTAAAAATGTATGCTAGAAAATTGAAGCTTAAAAATTCGCCAATTTTGAATAAGCTATAGAGTTGCCGTGTTGCAATTAACTTTTACCACAGACATTACAAAAATATGTTTGATTTCATAAAATTTCATTTCAATTTAAACTTTTTTTTTTGAAAATTCTAAATATTTCCCTTAAGCCTTACTAATATCTTTCCTTTGGTGTAACAGACTAGGCTATAGAATTTTATCAACATTTTTCTTTGAGTCCAACAGGAAGAACAATTATATTGACTTGCCAAATTACCTTGTAAATATTCTGCTTTCCTTAAAGTGATGATTTATTAAACGTTTTGTAAAATATGTTAAAATTAAAATTTTTCTTCTTTTTCTAATATTATTTGATTAAATTTAATACAATTTAAAAGATTTTTCTTGTTTTGTTTAAGACAGCACTTTTAGAACATTTTTAGCACAAGAATTAAAAACACAAACGAAAACACGATTTTTTTTTTTCAAATAATTCAATTTTTTCTTTTTTTAAATGAAAATTTCTTAAAATATAGGATATTTTCTTGGCTTTTATTTAAAATTTTTAAATATTTTATTTTAAATATATTTTTTTTCTTTTTTTAAAACATTCTTTTATATTTTAATGTGTAACTTTTTTGCTATTTTTTAAAAAAAATTTTTGAGTGTCTTTTCTAAATAGAAAGTTTGTTTTTGTTTTTGTTGTTGGTTTCTCACACGTTCTTTTTTTTTGTAATTCTCTTGTATTATGATTTTTTACTCTCTTTGCTTTTTTTATTTACCTTTAGATTTTTGTTATTTTTTCTATTTCTGGGGAGATTTTTTTTATAGAAACACAATTTTGTTTTCAATTTGAACTCATTTAGCCAGTGTTTTTCGAATTTTTTGTTGTTGTTCGTTCTTCACTTTTATTATTTTTTGCCAATAATCGGGAAAACTTTTTTGGTTTAGTTTTCTATCAACGATATTATGGTTTTTGTGGTCGTTTTTGTTGTAAAACGCGAAACTAAAAATAAGAAAAAATACGCGCATTCGAACTAAATGTCTGTGTCTATGGGTTATTTTCGTATAGATGTCAAAACCGAAAAACAACAACAACAAATATATAAACAAATAAGAAAATTCTCTTAAACAGACAGAACGTTAAAAAATTGATTTTCAAAAAAATTTAAAACCGAAAACGAAAACGTTATAAAAAATCGAAAACAACGAAACCCTTTAAACAAAAAATCAATGTTAACGAAACGAAACATACACACAAGAAAAACTCTCTTGTTTTCTTTTTGAATTTTACCAAGAAAATTTTTTAACACTTTTCACATTTAAAATAAAAAAATGTAAATACTATTCTCTAGTATTTACTATTGTTGTTGCTTGTGTTTGTAAAAAAAACAAAAGAAATAACGAGGAAAACACAACACAATTTTTTTTGTTGATTAACCGCTGTGACAGCCGTAGTCGTATACTTCTGTCTGCAAAGTTTCGTTATGAACTGTTTGTGTCTCTAACATTTGCTTGGTCAATGAGCAAGCACAAGTACATACGCTAAAACGTGAGCGAAAAGCGAAACAAACAAAATTGTAATAACAAACACAAAAACCAAAATTACAAAATCAAAATCGAAAAAAAAACAGTAGTTTTGTTTAGTTGTTGTTTAGTTTGTGTTTGTTAGTTTGTAATGGTTTTATGTTTTTTTTTACTGTTTTATATACACGTTGTTGTGATTTTTATTTTCTATGAATGCTTCTTCATTCCTAGAGAGTATATCTCTCTATCTCTCTGTACGGCTCTCTTGTTTTTAAAACGTTATTTTTCTAGGTAAACAAAACATAAACACAGTAACTAATGTGGAGTTTTCTTATTAGAAACAAACTAAACTGTTGTATTTATATGCAGAAACTTAGAAATAAAAGTGAATTTTTAATAAAATTAAAAACTTCTTAATAATTATATGGAAATTATAATTATTAAAATCTTCTCATCACTATAATACCACATATTATTTATCTCTATTAAAGTAAGAAGAATTTTACTCTCACACTCTCTCTTTCTCTGACTCTCTTATTCTTATCATCAATACGAAACTTGACAAAAACAACAACAAAAATTATCATATGTAATCATTACTTATTTTGTTATTGAAACAAAACATTGAGTTGAGAGTACATAAACTTTTACCTACACCAACCTACCGTTAAATCATATTATTGTTGTTGTTATTGTGGTTTTGATTTATCAAATGTTTAATAATCTCTTACTTTTGACAAGTGGTTTTTAAATAAAAATTATTTTTGGCTATTTATTGTTGTTATTGTCTTTCTTTTTTTTTTTTCTTTCTTTCTCTCATATCTGTATGTAAACTGCATATGACACACTCCCATTACTGCATCACAAAAAGAAATTTATTCTATATGTATGTATGTACCTGTGTAAGTGTTTGTTTTTATATTACAAGTTTTGTGTGTTAATGGGTAATCTCTTCTTCTTGAAATTTGTTTTTTCTTTTTGGGTATTCGCTTTTAATAAACCTGTACTAAAAATATCAACCGAATTTAATGGGATTTTTTTTCTTTTTTTTTTTTATTGCAAATACATTATTTTCTCTTCTTTATTTGTACAACACAACAATTAAAGAAATTAATATGAGTGAATATTAATGATATCGCATATCGATTTTTATAAGTTTAATTTACAAAAATAATTTTTAGCTGAATATGTTAAACAATGTTTTTTTTTAAGTAAATAAATAATTAAAAATATAAAATATAATAATGCTGAATAGGTTTTAATATGTGTATTTAAAACGAACTAAAATAACTCAATATAATTTTTGACCAGTAATATTTAATAAGTTCTACAATAAAAATTTTGTCTTTGAAAACCGTCTTCTAAATAAATTCAAAAATTTGATTTGAATATCATCCAACTATTTTTCTAACAAAAATATCACCAGAGTTATCTGTAACAAGACAGAGTTCTTAAAAAATTTCTGTAAAACCAAGATAAGGAATTATCTATATCAGTTACAACAAAGTTAAGTTAAAAAAAAAACAAAGAATAGTTATTTTACTATAATGCCTTGGCCTTGTGTAAGAAATATATTCCTGGATCCCATTTTCGCACATTTCAGGCGATAAAATCGCGAAGGTTGGTTTTCAGGTGCTTCATTTTTTGCAGACTATCCCATAAAAAACTATCGACGGCGTCAAATCGACTGTTTCTAGAAAATTATCATACTATAAAGCTAAAGTCGGTCGTGATGTGTGGTTCGTGGCACTGTCTTGTTGGAGCCACATACTTTCCAATTAACAGTTTTAAATTGCAGGCTTCCACTTCCAGACCATATTACGAACCGAACAATCATTTTTCTGGAAGCAATAGCTTTTTTACAATTTTGGTTTTTGACATAAACACCGCGTTAGAAATAAGCTTGAAGATCTAAGAAAACTGTTGTAATTCGCAATTAGTATACTATCTACAGCGTTGTGAATGGTTAGGCGTGTTATGTAAGTTGGACATGGATGGAAGTGCAAATTCGAATCTAAAATAAACCATTCTAGCTAAGAATGCCGTGGAACTACATATGTAACAGTTTTAGTTAACCGCCGCATTTTCTATAACAGAAAAGATATTTTCAGCAACGCTTATATTGCGGAAGTGTTCCAGCTTGATCATGTCTGTAATGCGTACAATTTCATCAAATTTTCTTATAATTTCCTCTTTAAAGTCCTTGCACATTGCGTCGTTTATAACCCCGTAATGCTCGAAAAACTGTCACGTTTGTATCATAACTTTTTTGGGAAATTTTAACTACTTTTACACTTTCTTGGGTTGTAATACAAACCATATTTGAGCATGGCAAACCTTTCAAACATGAATTTAATTCAAGCATTATTTTTTTTTTTGTTTAATTTATTGTTTTCTCTAAATTTTAACAGTGTATTAAGAATTTTGTATTCATGTAAAAACAGTTAAATTGTAATTGTTCTCTCCATTTCAATTTATTTAATTTCCTCTCATTTGACAACAATTTTCTTACGCTCTTTCTTTCTTTCGTTCTCTCGCTCTGAAACTTATTGAATGAGTAAAGTCAAAACAAAAACAAAACTCATGAAAATGCATCTTCTTAATCAGCTGTTTTCCCAAATAGAAATTTTTACGTATACATATATATGTATTGTAGTTGCTGTTGTTGTTGTTGTTGTGATAACCTCAAAACAATCAAACACACACACACAAGTAAACGAACGTAAAATAAGAAAAATAACAAAACAAAATAAGCGATACAATTTCGTAGAGATACAAAAGTCAAAATAACGAGATTAACTAATACACGTTTAATCTCATTCCAAAGAAAAATTAAAACAAAAAACAAACAATTGAGTAAAGAGAAGGAAATATTCAAAACAAAACAAAACCAACAAAAACCGTATTAGTGAAAGCGCTATAGTGGGTAATGTTAGTTGAAATCAGGTTTATAGGCAGTTAAAAAATATTTTTCAATTAAAATATATTTGAATCAGGATTAGCATGCCTGATTAACATTACGCGTGTGTGTAATAAAGAAAAACTAATAAATAAATATGATGTATTTGCTCTGCCCAGAAAATCTTGTTTGTACCTAACCGTATAAGAAAGCCTTCTATTGAAGAATAAAATATTATTACTTACTGATGTAATTGGTTTTTGCAACCCCTTAGTTAGGATAACGACCTAAATTTTCACACCACATGTATGTTTTAATTTTATCCGTGAGCGGCTGGACCTACAATTTTATAGACGACTCCGAACGTCAGATTTTTGAGAAACTTTTGATTCAGAGCCTCACGCCTAATAAACTTCACTCGCCACCACTACAGTCAATACAATAATCCAACATACTTTCTTAGAGAAGGATTTCAGGCAGAGAGAAATGGCAGCCCTAATACACTATAATCTGCTACAGTACTTCCATCATATTATTACACAGTGTACATCACAAATTTAATGACAAGTCCCTCTATACCTTATACTATATGTAGAGTGCAAAACCAATGGGAAATCATAGTGAGAGAGTAAACAATATTGCGAACCCATAAATACAAACAACCTGTTTCTTGCTACATGTTGCTTTCGATTTAGTAAACGAGATGTATATAAACATTTGTTTCTAAGCTTTTATTGTTCAACATGTATAAATTTAATGTATGCTGAAACGAATGTAATGTAATCTGTGAACATGCATTGAATGAAAGTAAGAATTTTACCAGCTTGCTTTCTCCTTCTCTGCCTATCTTTATACAATGAGAGAATCTTTGTTTACAATGTTAACTGACTTGTGCTCACATATTTTTTTACAAACTGACTTCTGTTTTTAATAGTAATTTATCATCATTTTCTTTCATTGTTTTCTTAGTTTACTTAAGTTTTTTTGTTTTTAATTCCACAGTTTTCATCATCTTTATGATCCAATATTTTTCACTTAATTTTTTTCTATTCGTTTTCATTTTACGTTATCAACTACAGTGAAACAGTTCATGTGATAAGAGTAGTTGACTGAGTGATGATGATTTGACTCATTGTTTGTCTGTCTGTTTGTTAACACTAGATTTACCACGCCAGTCAAAATGACTGGTTTTGCCTTATTAGCCTTAAATATTGACTTCGTATGAATATTTTTTTCCATAACTATTATATGACTTTTATAACGACAACTAAATACAATTAATTTGATAACTAATTTTGATCTTGTGTCCAAAATAAAAAAAATAATTTTTGTTTTTGGTACTTATACCGGTAGCAGTCATTTTGACTGGTATGTTTTTCTATGGCAGAAGACAGTGTTCCTTTGCATAATACACAAAAACGAATGCGTATGCGGTTTCCTTTTAGTTCTGAAGAGGATAATGAAAACGGGGAAGATACGTATATGGAAAAATATAAAAGAAGGAGGTGTTGCTGGAAGGTTACCAACTCATTGCAAATTCAAAGGTTTATCTAGGCCTACAGCATATGCTAGAAGAAATATTATGGAAGAGAAGCCAAGCAGTGCCTTTTTACTATTGATTGGCCACCATATATTAGAGCATATCAAAACTTGCACCGAATTAGAAGCCTCTAAAGTTTTAGGGAAGAAATGGACACTTTTACAGGATAAATTGAAAGCTTTCATTGGAATACTGTTTGCACGAGGTACATACAGTATTCAAAGGGTTGCAGCTTTCGTATTTATGGAACAAAAAATGGGTCCTGAATTTTTGCTAAAACTATGAGTATACTATGAATTTACAGAAATTGTACGTTCCATTCGTTTCGATAAAAGAAATGAAAGGAGTCAACGCTTGCAAACTGATAAATTTGTGTAAGTGTCGACTGTTTGGAACAAATTTATTGTCAACGGCTTAAACTGTTTCAAACCAGGAGCAAATATTACATTAGATGAACAGTTGTTTCCAATGAAAGCCAGATGTAGGTTTACACAGTATATGCCAAACAAATCAGACAAGTTTGGAATAATATTCTGGCTGGCTTCTGACGTTGAAACGAAGTGTTGGTATAAAAGGGTATGAAAATTTCTTGGTAAATCTAGTGTTAAATGTGCGACAACATTGTTTATGATGTTGAAATTGTGTCTCATTTTTAATTTAAATGGAAACAATTTTATTTGAGGTCGTAAATAAGCAGACTGTTAAAAAATATTTATCACTGTTATCAGTGATTATTACAATGGAATTTCATTGTTTAAGAATTTTAATACCCTTCTAATGGAATAACCGTGTCGTATGGAGCCAAATTTATCAATTTACTAAGAATAAAAAAAAGAATTTTTGCTCCACAGAAGTTAATTTAGTAAATAGGCCCCTAATCTAGAAAACAACATAAAAATTTAATTCTTTCTCTAAACCAAACCAATTTTTATTCAATTTCCATTTAATGACCGTTAAAACGTAACAGTCTATGGATTTTCACACGTTTTTTTGCTCTTTTAGTTTAATTTTCTGTTTTGTTTAATTCTCACTCTCGTATGACGTGTTGCATTTCGTTGCATGACTTGTTTTATTGCAAAAATCTAAATAAAACTGTATATAATGAGGAACAACAACAACCATTCAAACCATTACTTGTGCCCTTTAACATTTGAAGACATTCACGAAACCAGTTGAATGAGATTCAATTTTTCTGTGGCATTGTTGTAATAAAATTGAATTGAAATTGACTCCAAAACTCTGCAAGTTAAACTCTTCGTAACGCTGGTTATTGCGCACAAATAGTGTGTGTGTGAGATAAGCAAAATAATTGAAAATTATCGACATTCAAACGGTGTAAACCAAAATGCCTTTGGCTAAATGATATCATCAAGTATTTTGTT
Organism: Sarcophaga carnaria; assembly: GCA_958299815.1. Classification (NCBI taxonomy): domain Eukaryota; kingdom Metazoa; phylum Arthropoda; class Insecta; order Diptera; family Sarcophagidae; genus Sarcophaga; species Sarcophaga carnaria. The sequence goes on from OY283150.1 coordinate 44,834,086, forward strand.
TTAACATACGAACCCCGTTAAGGGGGAGGACTGGTAATAATATAAAACACCAGGTTGGAAATTTTAGTTTTACCAGGACACAAGGAAAGTAAGAAAAAGTTAAGACCTCTGCAGGAAGAGCATTCAACTGACGAATAGCGCTGCTAAAGAATGAATTGTCCTTACAATGTCTGTACCACTCACTGTACAATCGCTCAGAAATGGGGAAATATTGTAATGAGTCGTGAACCAAACAACCCGCTTTGTCAAAATGGAATAGGAATTCGAAAATTTTTGCTTCCCTTTTCTTGGTTATGACACACATGAGACTTCCACTCTTTTATTACAATACCATCAGCGGCGTCATATAAGTTTCTCTTTCGGACATTTCATTATCTGCACTTTGTTCCTCGTAAGCCCATTGCTTGCAGTGTCTGACGTGTTTCAGCTTAAAGCGGTGAGGGGAGCTACTGAAACTTCCATTAACCGTCATGTACATACATACATACATACATGTTAAAACAACCATCCACCAGCTTTCTACGTTTGCTCCCAACCTTATAATGCTTTAAAATCTTGTTGCGATAGGTATTGTTTCGCGTTCTTAAATTATTAGGTTAATAGGCTCTAGGTCTGCTCGCTTTCGAGGTGCACTTGTGAACAGACCCTGTAAGATGTGCTGAGATCATACGTGGGGCATGTATTCGCTATACTAATCTATAACTTTATATACTTTTTATACTTTATAACTTTTTCTCTGCTTTTTCCTCTATGGTATGTCTAGGATATTAAGGTATAGCTGACTAGAAAGAATACCCTCTGTGAACATGACACACTTTCTAAAGCGGTATCGTTGTCAGACCTTCCCATAATATACGTAGTTGATGCTATCACCTCTCGCGAGATCAGGGCTTCTTGACTACATTATTTGGAAGTATTGAAGCTTCTTAATTTTTAAAATTCGAAAACCATGATCGAATAGGCACATGACTACTCTCTGAGTATCGATCCATATGTAAGAGTATGAATGAATGTTTATTCCAAGCAACATACGAGTAAAAAACGCATAGGTTTCTTATGCATTTTGTCCATTAAATAACAGTTGAGACATGGACAAATAACATGAAGTCATTCACATTCATGACACAATTTTCTAAAAACCATTTGAAAATTGTCTGCAGGTTAGATAGGAGTGAGTCTGTTATATAAAAAGCTTTAGATTGTTGTCATATGCTCTTATCAATGGCAAGTATTGATGTCACTTATAGAGGAATAGATAGGATTAGAAGTTAAAGAGAGAAGATCATAAAGATAAATACAAAATTAAATAGGAATAGAGCCAGAATCTTGTAATAAACTCAAGTAATAAGACAAGTATAGTCGTATACCTCGAAAATTCATTGTAAATTTAAAGTAATGAAAGAACCCAGACTGATACCAGCTTTCATAGAATAATGCCAATATATTGCATGTAATTAAGATGACTCTTTGAATTCCACAAATTACACCAGATTGTGATTAGGAACTTTTGCCATTGAGTGGAGGTTTGTGAAGTTATTAGCTCTACCATGTTTAAGTATTAAACAAAGAAACCCCTCACCTAGATCCGTTAGCTCATAGACAGAGTTTTAGCCTACTGAACGCTTGCTATAGGACGGAATACATTACATTCTGAACTTAAACATTTCTCTTAATGTTGCAGGTATCTCCTGTTAAGGCGTAGTCGCCAGAATTTCTATAAATATCGTACTTGGTTAAGGATGGTAGGTTGCGATTTTCAGCAACCGTCGCCGTAGTCTAGTAGGAAGTGTGTTGGCTTATTAGACGTGAGCTCAGGGTTCAAATCCCAGGTCTTACATCTCCAGCGAAACATATACGAAAAAATATTTCTTCTACGACTTTCTCTCAGAAAATTTCTGGTAAAAACCCCAAATATTTGTCGTTTGGAGTCAACTTTAAACTGTAGATCCCGTCATTAATGTCCAAAACTAGCTAGGTCGTAATCCTGACTGAAAGTTTGTAATGACCAATTATGTACGTATGTATGTATGTATATTTAGGTTGCAATTTTCCAATGAAATACAAAGTAATTAGACGATTGCGATTAATTTAAATGCTACGTAAAATGGAAAGTTTTATAACATCTTCAATGGAGCAATGGAGATTTCAGATTTTAAAAGCCACTGTAAGTCCTTTTGTGGGAAAACAGGACTGAGTGGGCGGACAAAGTAAATTGTTTTTGAAGCATTGTACGTCCCTTTAACTAACCCAATCGCCAGAATCCTTAACAGAGCGTGTTTTCATATCAGATTTTGAAATTTTCTGAGATTTCAGATTTTAAAATCCACTCTATGTCCTTTTGTGGGAAAACAGGACTGAGTGGGCGGACAAAGTAAATTGTTTTTAAAGCATTGCACGTCCCTTTAACTAACCCAATCGCCAGAACTCTTAACAGAGCGTGTTTTCATATCAGATTTTGAAATTTTCTGAGATTTCAGATTTTAAAATCCACTGTAAGTCCTTTTGTGGGAAAACAGGACTGAGTGGGCGGACAAAGTAAATTGTTTTTAAAGCATTGTATGTCCCTTTAACTAACCCAATCGCCAGAATCCTTAACAGAGCGTGTTTTCATATCAGATTTTGAAATTTTCTGAGATTTCAGATTTTAAAATCCACTGTAAGTCCTTTTGTGGGAAAACAGGACTGAGTGGGCGGACAAAGTAAATTGTTTTTAAAGCATTGCACGTCCCTTTAACTAACCCAATCGCCAGAATCCTTAACAGAGCGTGTTTTCATATCAGATTTTGAAATTTTCTGAGATTTCAGATTTTAAAATCCACTGTAAGTCCTTTTGTGGGAAAACAGGACTGAGTGGGCGGACAAAGTAAATTGTTTTTGAAGCATTGTACGTCCCTTTAACTAACCCAATCGCCAGAATCCTTAACAGAGCGTGTTTTCATATCAGATTTTGAAATTTTCTGAGATTTCAGATTTTAAAATCCACTCTAAGTCCTTTTGTGGGAAAACAGGACTGAGTGGGCGGACAAAGTAAATTGTTTTTAAAGCATTGTACGTCCCTTTAACTAATCCAATCGCCAGAACTCTTAACAGAGCGTGTTTTCATATCAGATTTTGAAATTTTCTGAGATTTCAGATTTTAAAATCCACTGTAAGTCCTTTTGTGGGAAAACAGGACTGAGTGGGCGGACAAAGTAAATTGTTTTTAAAGCATTGTACGTCCCTTTAACTAACCCAGTCACCAGAATCCTTAACAGAGCGTGTTTTCATATCAGATTTTGAAATTTTCTGAGATTTCAGATTTTAAAATCCACTCTATGTCCTTTTGTGGGAAAACAGGACTGAGTGGGCGGACAAAGTAAATTGTTTTTAAAGCATTGCACGTCCCTTTAACTAATCCAATCGCCAGAACTCTTAACAGAGCGTGTTTTCATATCAGATTTTGAAATTTTCTGAGATTTCAGATTTTAAAATCCACTGTAAGTCCTTTTGTGGGAAAAAAGGACAACATTGTGAATGGTAAATGTAATAATTATCAAAGACGCCAACAAAATTAATCAAAATTGGTTTGATAGTGGGGAATAGGGAGAAATAAATACTTCTTAAAAAGACAAACGTAAACTATATGTGTTCTACGGTACCCATATCTACCTAGTTTAAAATTTAATCGAAGTCGGTACGTTATTTAGGTGAGGCATACAAAGAATAACAATAAGAGGTCCGAATCATGGGTAGCGCTGACGGAGTTGTAGTTGTTGTACTCACTCCAAAACAAAAACTAACAGACATACATGTTATATATGTCCATACTTAGTTATAAACCATCGAATTAGCCGATTTATAGGTATCTCTTAAAGGGGGAGGGTGGCCCTCACACCACGTGTCCCTCACACCACGTCCCTCACAACACTTTCTTGGTGTCACTTACACCACGTGTCCCTCACACCATGTGTCCCTCACACTACGTCCCTTACTCCACGTCCCTCACACCACGTCCCTCACACCACGTCCCTCACACCACGTGTCCCTCACATCACGAACCTCACACCATGTCCCTCACACCACGTCACTCACGCCACGTGTCCCTCACACCACGTCCCTCCCACCGTCCCTCACACCGTCCCTCGCACCGTCCCGCACACTGTCCCTCACACCGTCCCTCACACCGTCCCTCACACCGTCCCTCACACCGTCCCTCACACCGTCCCTCACACCGTCCCTCACACCGTCCCTCACACCGTCCCTCACACCGTGTCACCGCGACGGGACGGTGTGAGGGACAGTGTGAGGGACGGTGTTAAGTACAGTGTGAGGGACGGTGTGAGGGACGGTGTGAGGGACGGTGTGAGGGACGGTGTGAGGGACGGTGTGAGGGACGGTGTGAGGGACGGTGTGAGGGACGGTGTGAGGGACGGTGTGAGGGACGGTGTGAGGGACGGTGTGTGGGACGGTGTGTGGGACGGTGTGTGGGACGGTGTGAGGGACGGTGTGAGGGACGGTGTGAGGGACGGTGTGAGGGACGGTGTGAGGGACGGTGTGAGGGACGGTGTGAGGGACAGTGTGAGGGACGGTGTTAAGTACAGTGTGAGGGACGGTGTGAGGGACGGTGTGAGGGACGGTGTGAGGGACGGTGTGAGGGACGGTGTGAGGGACGGTGTGAGGGACGGTGTGAGGGACGGTGTGAGGGACGGTGTGAGGGACGGTGTGAGGGACGGTGTGAGGGACGATGCGAGGGACGGTGTGAGGGATGGTGTGAGGGATGGTGTGAGGGATGGTGTGAGGGATGGTGTGAGGGACGGTGTGAGGGACGGTGTGAGGGACGGTGTGAGGGACGGTGTGAGGGACGGTGTGAGGGACGGTGTGAGGGACGGTGTGAGGGACGGTGTGAGGGACGGTGTGAGGGACGGTGTGAGGGACGGTGTGAGGGACGGTGTGAGGGACGGTGTGAGGGACGGTGTGAGGGACGGTGTGAGGGACGGTGTGAGGGACGGTGCGAGGGACGGTGTGAGGGACGGTGCGAGGGACGGTGCGAGGGACGGTGTGAGGGACGGTGTGAGGGACGGTGTGAGGGACAGTGTGAGGGACGGTGTTAAGTACAGTGTGAGGGACGGTGTGAGGGACGGTGTGAGGGACGGTATGAGGGACGGTGTGAGGGACGGTGTGAGGGACGGTGTGAGGGACGGTGTGAGGGACGGTGTGAGGGACAGTGTGAGGGACAGTGTGAGGGACAGTGTGAGGGACGGTGTGAGGGACGGTGTGAGGGACAGTGTGAGGGACGGTGTTAAGTACAGTGTGAGGGACGATGTGAGGGACGGTGTGAGGGACGGTGTGAGGGACGGTGTGAGGGACGGTGTGAGGGACGGTGTGTGGGACGGTGTGAGGGACGGTGTGTGGGACGGTGTGAGGGACGGTGTGAGGGACGGTGTGAGGGACGGTGTGAGGGACGGTGTGAGGGACGGTGTGAGGGACGGTGTGAGGGACGGTGTGAGGGACGGTGTGAGGGACGGTGTGAGGGACGGTGTGAGGGACGGTGTGAGGGACGGTGTGAGGGACGGTGTGAGGGACGGTGTGAGGGACGGTGTGAGGGACGGTGTGAGGGATGGTGTGAGGGACGGTGTGAGGGACGGTGTGAGGGACGGTGTGAGGGACGGTGTGAGGGACGGTGTGAGGGACGGTGTGAGGGACGGTGTGAGGGACGGTGTGAGGGACGGTGTGAGGGACGGTGTGAGGGACGGTGCGAGGGACGGTGCGAGGGACGGTGCGAGGGACGGTGTGAGGGACGGTGTGAGGGACGGTGTGAGGGACGGTGTGAGGGACGGTGTGAGGGACACGTGGCGTGAGTGACGTGGTGTGAGGGACATGGTGTGAGGTTCGTGATGTGAGGGACACGTGGTGTGAGGGACGTGGAGTAAGGGACGTAGTGTGAGGGACACATGGTGTGAGGGACACGTGGTGTAAGTGACACCAAGAAAGTGTTGTGAGGGACGTGGTGTGAGGGACACGTGGTGTGAGGGCCACCCTCCCCCTTTAAGAGATACCTATAAATCGGCTAATTCGATGGTTTATAACTAAGTATGGACATATATAACATGTATGTCTGTTAGTTTTTGTTTTGGAGTGAGTACAACAACTACAACTCCGTCAGCGCTACCCATGATTCGGACCTCTTATTGTTATTCTTTGTATGCCTCACCTAAATAACGTACCGACTTCGATTAGATTTTAAACTAGGTAGATATGGGTACCGTAGAACACATATAGTTTACGTTTGTCTTTTTAAGAAGTATTTATTTCTCCCTATTCCCCACTATCAAACCAATTTTGATTAATTTTGTTGGCGTCTTTGATTATTATTACATTTACCATTCACAATGTTGTCCTTTTTTCCCACAAAAGGACTAACAGTGGATTTTAAAATCTGAAATCTCAGAAAATTTCAAAATCTAGTATGAAAAGTCGCTCTGTTAGGATTCTGGCGATTGGGTTAGTTAAAGGGACGTACAATGCTTTAAAAACAATTTACCTTGTCCGCCCACTCAGTCCTGTTTACCCACAAAAGGACTTACAGTGGATTTTAAAATCTGAAATCTCAGAAAATTTCAAAATCTGATATGAAAACACGCTCTGTAAAGGATTCTGGCGATTGGATTAGTTAAAGGGACGTACAATGCTTCAAAAACAATTTACTTTGTCCGCCCACTCAGTCCTGTTTTCCCGCAACAGGACATAGAGTGGATTTTAAAATCTGAAATCTCAGAAAATTTCAAAATATGATATGAAAACACGCTCTGTTAAGGATTCTGGCGATTGGGTTAGTTAAAGGGACGTACAATGCTTCAAAAAAAATTTACTTTGTCCGCCCACTCAGTCCTGTTTTCCCACAAAAGGACTTACAGTGGATTTTAAAATCTGAAATCTCAGAAAATTTCAAAATCTGATATGAAAACACGCTCTGTTAAGGATTCTGGTGATTGGGGTAGTTAAAGGGACGTACAATGCTTTAAAAACAACTTTCATTGTCCGCCCATGTTGTCCTGTTTTCCCACAAAAGGACTTACAGTGGATTTTAAAATCTGAAATCTCAGAAAATTTCAAAATCTAGTGTGAAAATGCCCGCTGTTAAGGATTCTGGCGATTGATTTAGTTAAAGGGACGTACAATGCTTTAAAAACAACTTTCATTGTCCGCCCATGTTGTCCTGTTTTCCCACAAAAGGACTTACAGTGGATTTTAAAATCTGAAATCTCAGAAAATTTCAAAATCTAGTGTGAAAATGCCCGCTGTTAAGGATTCTGGCGATTGATTTAGTTAAAGGGACGTACAATGCTTTAAAAACAACTTTCATTGTCCGCCCATGTTGTCCTGTTTTCCCACAAAAGGACTTACAGTGGATTTTAAAATCTGAAATCTCAGAAAATTTCAAAATCTAGTGTGAAAATGCCCGCTGTTAAGGATTCTGGCGATTGATTTAGTTAAAGGGACGTACAATGCTTTAAAAACAACGTTCACTGTCCCATGTTGTCCTGTTTTCCCGCAATATTGATTTATTTATTGGATTACAATAGCTTTCCGAAATGTGTGATTATCTGTTAATTGTAGTTCTTATTATGCAATATTTTGTAACAGTGATTAACTATAGGACTTATTTTTATCAATTTTTGCTTTTTTTTCTTACTTTACCCGGGAATTTAATTAATTTTTCCTGTTTTTCTCTCCCAGTCTTAAATTAATTATTTAAGAGAGTTCCTGTTAATAACATAACAGAGCTCTGTTAGTTCTGTTAATAACATAACAGAGTTCTGTTAGCTAACATGAGAGATAGATTTTAAAATCTATCTTCACACACATGTCACATTGTACGATAAAAAGTAAATTAGTATTCTTTATAACATTTTGAAAAAAAAAATGTTTTTTTTTTAATTTTTTTTCTTCTTTTCTACTTTTATAACTCAATTACTTTCCCACTTTTTATTTATTGTATTTGTACCCTTATTTATCGTGTTTCTACGTAATTCTGTGAAGTGAACCATATGAAAAAGCTTAAATTATCACAAATTTTATGGCTAATTTATGATATAAACGACGTTAACAATGACAGTTTCTGTTGGCACACAAAAAGTCACAACAAAAAACAAAAAAAAAACAACAACAGATTAATAAAAGTCAACAAACAGTCACATCCTCTTTGGGTTATTTTTCCACTGGCCATATATTATTTTGGTAATCAATTTACAGGAAAAGACAAATAAAAAAAACAATTTGTAGCATTTTTATGTCACTAGTAGTTGTGGTGGGCGGCCTAAAGGTACAAATATTGGCAAATGAGTAAAAAGTTAAACAAGTTAGTGACATATCTATCCACTTATAACATTACAATACATAAAACTATCGGGTCATTCATTAAGTGCTTTCTATTATTATTTATTTATTAGAATGCAATTACAAAATATATTATAATTATGCTCGGTGTAGTGTAATTGACCAAAATCTCTGGTGATAATCGCATCCATGACACTCACTGCCCACTAGACCACCAGCGCTCTCGTTTCCTATTTTTACATTTAAACAAAACAAACTGTGTGTGAGACATTACCGACATTTTTTATGTGCTTGAAGGACCTATTGATGTCGTTATGTGTGGAACACAACATCATTCAATTGTCAGTCACGACTTCTATATATGGAACGCATACGAAATGCCCAATTTTACTTGACTTTGAAGCGTAAATCGAGCTAAATTTGACAGATAGGAACGGATTATGTTGGCTTTGATGAGCACTATGATTTGTACCCTATTCCCATACACTTTCGACTTAGCAAAACCTCACGAGAAAAAGTCTAACGATGTCAAAACGCAGGGTATTGGTGGCCAGTTTATATCACCTTCTCGTGAGATGTCTACGTCCTCAATTCGTTCGTGTGGCATGATCTGTGTGTGTGGCAAGTAGTGTTGTTCTCTTGAAACTGATCATCCAATTCAGAGTAAAGGAATTGGTAATCATCGAACTATTTCGCTCGCTGTTAAAATAAATAGGGACATGATATCGCCGCCATTGGACGCATTGGACGCTCAGGAATCTCATGTAGATTGATAGTGCCTCAAATTCGACAATTTCTATATCCCTTACGAACATATATGTGTTCGCTCTTAGTTTCCATAGTAATAGTGTGGCAGCTAAACTTCGTAAGGTATACTCTTTGCACACAATACAGGTTTAAGCATTGATATCATAAAGACCACGGCCCTACCACAATGTTTACGATAGATGGTGTAGAACTTACTATGCACAACTAAAAACGAGAAACGCTAGTATCTTAACCCATTCGCTGCCAAGCCTAAATTATATGAAGTCATTCCCATTGCCATTTATATTTTGAGTGTTATTGTTTACCAAAACTCTATTATTTCTTGGTAGGAGCACATATATTATCATACATAATCATTTACAAGCAGAAAACCAAAGACGAGTTGCTATAAAATTTTGTTATAAATACACGATAAAGTTGATTTTTGCGTGAAGAATAAAGTATTATTTTTGTTAAAAATTTTATTTGTAGTATTTTTCAAGTTTTTTACATATTTATATTATGTTTGTGGCAAAAAAAATTGCTAATTCAAAAGCCTGCATGTTATAATATATTTAAAGTGGGACGAGTATACTCGTTTTGGCAGTGCGGGGTACCTTGTCAAAGACGAGTATACTCGTCCTTGGCAGCGAATGGGTTAAATAGCAATGTCAATAGCTGCGGTATAAAATATAGTCAATATTACTCCTTAATCTATAAATTGAATTGAAATTAATTTTTTTTGTTATTTATCCCCTATTTTTATTACGCACTGTAGTAGTATTTCATTAAAACACACTACCAAAAGAGACATTTGTTTGCGATTGAAAAAAAAGGTATCAAAAAAAATCATCAAAACGTATGGCATAATAATAACACTATGCGACAAAATACATCGAACCCGAGTAACTACCTAGTCTAAGTTGTTCAGTTAGTTGAGAAGAACTCAAAAATACTTTTTTATTTTTCTCGAACCCTCCAAGCTTGTTTTATTTGGCAAAACTGTTTTTTTTTTTTTGGACTTTACGCACAAATTTATTGATTACACAAATAATTCCCAACCCATGTCCAAAATTTAAACCTAATTAAAAAGAAGAGGGATGGGCCTTTAAAACGATATACATATGTATATTATTTGACTTAATATGCTATGGGGTTTGATGAGGTAAACTTGACAAATGTGAATTTTTTTTTTCAAGTTTGTAAATAAGTGATAACATTCTGAAAGTGCTTGTGAAGAGATTGACACTTCGTTTGATCAAATCGGACAAAAATTACCGTAGTTATTATTTAAAGAGTCTTAAGAATATCTTTAAGAATATCTAAACTTGAAAAAATAAGAAAAAAATAATATTTTCCATGTTTACCCCATCAAAACTCAAAACATATAAGTTTGAACAAAACGTTTGTGTATACCGTTTTAAAGAGTAATCTATCCCCTTTCTAAAAAAATTTTGATTTTTAAAATAGGTTCAAACATATTTGGGTAATCAATAATTTTGTGTGAAAAGATCAAAAAACCCATTTTTGTCAAATAAAACAAACTTGTTCGAGAAAAATAAAAAAAGTAGTGAATAACCTAGTGAATAACTATTATTAGACCGTATTTTCACTGTCGCACCGTGTAATGTATAGCATAAAAAGATAAAAATTATTAATACGAATGACTCATGAAATTGTTTATATCAAATCGTCTCTTTTTAAGATAATTTATCACAGTGAAAAAATTTGAAATAAAAACATAATTTTTGTGACTATTTTTTGATGAATGTTTCTCGCATTCTCGCCTCATATCTGATCATAAAATAAATATCATACACATTTTAATTAAAGCATATTGTAATCAATTATAAAATAAAATAATTATTGTTAATAGAATTAAAAGAGACAAAAATAAAGCCTAAAATAAGCTGCACACAATAGAGCTTTTCGCCTAGAAATTTTGTCAAATCAATTGTTAACTTTTTCTCAAGTTTTTCTTGAAATTGTTGACAAATTAATTTCTTTTTTAATATCTTTTTATCGGTGACGTACAAGTTGAATGACAGAATTTAGTTTCTATTGTATAAGTATTCAAAGATGTAATTCATGCCGCAGAGATTATAAAGTCAAACAAGGTTGTTATTTAATTTAAGAGTATAAGAAGACTAACGAACTTTGCTTTTGAACCGTACCATACCATACCATACCATACCATACCATAATCGGTTTAGGAAATAAATTCAATTCAATTCATGGACAAGTCAAACATTTACTGATTTTTAAAGATTTATAGAAAATAGTACTCTTCCCCTCAGATAAGTCTGGATGTCTTAAGGGAAAATGAAGAAAATTCTTAGCAAGTCGCTACAAAGGCTAAAAGTACTCTATACTGTGCTCCAGTTTCGAACTGAATATGATTTAGCCCTGGATACGGGTTGAAAAAGCCCAGTTTAGCTTCGCTCATATTAAGCACGAAGGAGATAGGAGGCGTGCGTGCAGGCAATCAGGCATATAGCACACAAGTTTTCTTTTTTTTAAATATGGAAGAAAATTTTCCATACATCTCTGTCTCCATTGGTAACAATCATTCACACGTTACCCTACGGAACTGACATAGTGCCAAATCAGGTAGGCATACTAAAACGAGAAGCTAACTTTGATTATCTCACTTTCTCACACTCGCTTCTTAGTGGCGCTGTCCTAAGCTCCAGTCGCAGCTGTATTTCTTTTTCTAGTACTTCGTTTACGTATATTATGAACCATTTTGTATGCTTCCTCTACAATATTTTCAGCTGAGACAGGATTACGACCCAGCTCCTCATGCCGATTGTGTTGTCTGTATTAATTTTATACGTGAGTGGCGGGACCTATAATTTAAAGTCGACTGCGAACGACAGATTTTTGAGAGGATTTTCATGGCAATTTTATTTACTGTCAGAGTAATCTGCTGAGAGAAAGTCCCCGAAGAAATATTATTTTATATTTGTTGGAGATGTCTCGGCATAAAGCCAACTCATATAATCTCCAAATTCCGTTAGCAATTAAGTCAGTTGATAGGTGACCTGTCCATGTTTGCAGTTCATTCACTGCCAATATTAGGAATTAATTTGTATGTCCTTCGTCAATCTATAGATCGATAACAATGGATCTGTACTGCGACTCCAGGTTTTTCTGCTTCTCATGGTATGTATTCGATATCCTTGAAATGCTATGCCCGCCACTATGCTTGATATGGTGCGAAGTCCATTACAAACTCGCAGACGACTACTTGACAATAGACTCCATGAATTTCCTTAACACTCACAAGAGGATAGAGCTACTCGTGAGAGCAGTATTATTCGACTTTGAAGTGGAAGGCCTGGAAGTGAAAGAATGGATGTGTACTGCGAATCTATGGTTTTCTGCTTCTCATGGTATATATTAAAATATCCTCGAAATGCTATGTTCGCCACTATGCTTGATATAGTCCGAAGTCCTTTACAAGCTTACTAACAGCTTCTTATAAACAGAGTCTATGAATTTTCTTAACCCTCAAAGGAAAATAGAGTTACTCATGAGAGCAGTATTTTTCGACTTTATAGTGGAAGACTTTTGCGCGCTTTATGAAGACAACTAAAAAAGGTGATTAAATTGAATAGAGCTAGCTTTGTTGTAGTAAAGCTTGTGACTGGTAACAGTAGTATTTTTAAGTTCCTTATGGGAACAACACTGAGCAATAAATATTTATTGTAGCAGCATAAACACGACCGTAAATATAGCCTGTGATGATATTGGGTAAAAAACTATATTCGATTGACCTTGAGAATATAAAAATAAATCAAAAGTTTTATTTATCTTATATTACAATATATGTATACAATATATGTATGCATATAATGAATGAATTCCCTTAATATTGTATTTGAAGACACCCACTATTTGCTATTAAAAAATTTTAAAATACTTTTAAAAACAAATTGAAACAAATTTTGAAAATTTATTCATCAAATGTCTGCAAATCTATCATGTCAGTCTATACTATAAAGCACTTCTACGATCTGTATGTAAGATGCCTCGACAAAAGCAAAAATATTTCAATTAAAATGAATAAAATTCATGACTTTTTGAAAAATTGTCCACTTCAGAAATTAATGATTTTCATTAATATTACCATGTTTTAGAAAGTAGTAAGACGTTCATTAAAAACCAAACAACAAATTTAAATCATAAATTGTCTAAATTTGTCTATGAAAAACTAATTTTCTAAGCAAACACATACATAGTATTAATGGGAAATTGTTTTGAGTAAAAATAGCAAAATTTTGATAAGCATTTATGCCATTAAGGCCACTATCCACCCGGCCATAAATGTACGTATAAACACACAGATGTAATGCCTAATCATACGGCAGCAGCAGTCATCATTCAACAAAAATTTTATTCGTTTACATTGTGGGCTTATATCGGTTGATAGAGAATGTAATGTGCGGCCAAAAATCAAATCACACATGTAGAACCAGTGAACGAACATTTGGCGTTCGAAAGTAACCAACCCATAGAATTTATTTAGAACACACCTTCCTTTACATCTTCCTGCCTTTGCTGTCACTCATGTCTGTCATATAGCCACTACAGTCAGCTACACCCAACAAACTGTCAGCAGAATCTAAAAACATTAAATGTGTCACAAGCAAATTTCTTGTGATTTTGAGTTCATTTTTCATTTTAAAAAATTTTTTGTGTAACGAATTACATTGAATTGATGTTTCTCTGATTTATGTAGAGTAGCAGTAGACCGTGGAGTTTTAGTTTCTTTCTATCAATAGGTTAATCGGTTATGCGCTTCATTAGACATTAAAAATGTTTCTTTTTAGCATGTGTTATGAAAACAAGGGCTTAAAATGCTTGATATTTTTCTGTACTTAAATAGGCCCCAACTATGAAAATGTTGAAACTGTCATAAATTCTTTTGTTAATGCTGGCAATAAGAATTCTAAACTAATAATTCAAGAAAAAAAAATGTTTTTTAAATTTTTCTTCATGCCCAAACCTCTAACTCCCCAGGAAGGAGAACATTATCAAATTTCATACAAAGGGTAGGCAGCACAACTTCTTGATAAAGAATACTTGCACAACAACAGACAAACACATTTTCACAGGTGGTCTCTCGACAACGGAAGATGGTTAAGCTACAGTAGTCCTGCTTAGCATAAAAAATTATTCACCGGAAAACAAATAATGATCGCCTTGACTTGGTATAAGGGCTTATACTGCAAAGTCTACAGTGGCAACAGTGAGCATCAACTGATATTAGTCTCACAAATTGGACTAAAATGTTAGTCGAACAGTGAAACTAGGACCCTGGACCCTAACCTATAATATAACGAAGCCTCTAAAAGCCTTACCTTAGCGTACATGGCACGCAAGGTCTGCCATATTCGCAGACCATGAATAAATTAAAAGAAATATATAAACTAAGCCCGCGCTCTCAGCCCGCAGCAAAACTCACTGACTGTGGCAAAGCATTTGATAGCAGAAGCGATACAATGACAATATCTAGAAAGAACGCTGGCTAACCTACAAAGATAAGCGTAAAACCATCAATAGGGTTCGCTTTATTCAGAAAACCACACTGAAATATGGGCTCCATCAACATCAACAATCATAACTGAAAATTTGGAAGGATGTGCAACACTGAGTGACAAGTTATCTACACCTAGTTATGCACCATAGCATCGGAGATTGAACATTAGACAATAGCAACGAAGATGCAATCAATGAAAGGATACAACAACATGTATTGAAAATATTACCTCATTGGTAATCTGAAGTAATTGACTATGCACTGAGTAAAGGATTCAAGAAGGCCAAGGCCAGCACTGCAAAACTATAAAGCCGCCCCAAATAACCAAAATTTAAAGGCAAAGACAACTGGACAGTTCTTCTAAAGGCCCCACGAAATAGACTAAGACAAGTGTGAAGACGTGTTCAAAGCAGAATGTTTGATAGTCTTGCGAAAGAACCTAAAAATCAAATCGACACCTGGTTGACGAAGGGTAGCACAATACTAAAACACTAAAATTCATGAGTACTTCATCTTAAGTTACTTTTTAAAGGACTGTAATGGTAATAGTGATATATGGTAGGTATTGAATTTATTGCATTGTTTCGAAAGGTATGGCACGTAAGAGATCGGAGATGTCTGAGGAGAAGGCGATAGAGGGGATATATTATATATGCCTCTACAGGAATTCTTTTCAAAATTGTAAAAAGCAGCAAGGAATTCAGCAAACCGTGGTCTCCGAATTTCTAAATTGCTGAGTCCAGCAGTGGTTGAAGCCGCCGTAATCTAGTAGGTAGTGTGTTGGCTTATTAGACGAAAAGCCAGGGTTCGAGCCCCAAGCCAGACATCAAAACCAAATACAGAAAGTATTTCTTCGGCAACTTCCTCTCAGCAGATTTCTGGCAAAAACTCTGAGAGTAAATAAAATTGCCATGAAAAAGTTTCTCAAAAATCTGTCGTTCGGAGTCGACTTTAAACTGTAGGTCCCACCACTCATGTATAAAATTAACACACACAACATAAGTGGTGTGAGAAACTAGGTCGTAATCTTGACTGAAAGGTTGTAATGACCAATTATGTATGTATGTATGTGAGTCCAGCAGTGGACAGCATGAAGACCAAGAAACCACTTGAGTTCGACAAAAGAACGGTTCACACTCTAACAGCAATTCTAATGAAACACAGCGCTATTGGCAATTTCGCTGACAAGCTCGGCCTGCCCCACCAGAATAACTGCAGATGATGTAGAGGAAATGAAATCGGTGAAACAAATTTTAAGGGAGTAGCCCGCACTTAAGAGCAGACGTAATCGGTTTTTGGATGACAGAACGTTTGAAGATCTGGGCTTGGTAGCGAACGTGTCACTTAGAAACTGGTCAGTATTATCCGAAGCTTTGGGTGGTTCAAACCCATCGCTAACGTATCATAACAAAGGGGCTTACCTCACACTGGGTAACGTAGTTGGCCATATGGGCCACCAAGTGAACTTGCCTGTGAACAGCCTGTGTGAAAGTTAGACAGATGATTTAGTGGCCTATATGAAACAATTTTGTTGGGTTCTTTATCAGGTTTTAAGAACATAATTATGTAGGGTATATAATTTAGTACAAAGAATATATTTTTCAATGCTGATAATGCTGATAATGACAATGTTGCTAAAAACATATGGCAATCTTAAATGCTTTTAATAATTTTTTAATAAAATTTTTATTATAATTGTTCGTTCCGTTTTCCTTATTACACAGTCCCCTGCCACGTGCCATATGCTACATTTAAAACAATAAAACTATTTTAAATTTCATTTAAAGCGTACTTTGTTGTTTTTGGAATAAAATTTGTAATAAATTTTTGTTCTGTTTTTATGGATTTAACTGTGTCATAGTGGCAGACGTCTGCCAAAAAAGTAGCAGCAAAGAAAAATAAATAAAAAACAAAACAAGGCTAAGAAAATAATGTTTGTTTTTTTAAATAAATTTAATGTGTTGGTTTAATTTTTTTCTAACACTCCCTATGTACATATATATGTATGAATGACTAAAAGTTTTTGATGTTTTTGGGCTTCTTGTTTTGTTGTACACTTTACGGTGGGTGAACATTGCGTCCAACGCCCAATATAAAAAAAATTGCAGTCACTCTCGTTCATTCATACGGTGGTTCTTCACTAAATGCAATATAAATCTTCAAATGCAAATATTAAGGTGGTTCATGAACTTATGTATATGAAATAAACAATTATTTTGCACACATTTTTATAAAAAACTGTTATTGAATGACTCCTCTACTTCATACGAGTGGGGTAAAATACTCAACAGTACGTAGGTCCGATAAAGGGTGATGCCCTTTAATGGGGTGTGGTGAAAATTCGAATTTTTATTTACAGTAGAATTATGTCTACGTAATCGTCGTGGTCTAGTAGGTAGTGTGTTCGCTTATTAGACGTAAAGCTCATATTCGAGCCCAGGTCAGACATCAGAAAAAAAATATTTCTTTGGCGGCTTCCTCTCAGCAGATTTCTGGCACAAACTCTGAGAGTAAATAAACCTGCCATGAAAAAGTTTCTCAAAAATCTGTCGTTCGGAGTTGATGTTAAACTGTAGGTCCAGCCACACAAGCATAAAATTAAGGCACACAACTTGAGAGGTGTGAGAAGCTAGGTCGTAATCCTGACTAAAGGGTTGTAATGGCCAATTATGTATGTATGTAGAATTATGTCTGGTTTGTTTTCAGCAGTCGATTCTTTTTCGCCCATTTCGGGCTCTATCTCGGCGATAACTAAAAAATGTTGGTTTTCAAATGCTTTATCATCCCATTCTCCCATTCCTAATTCCTCCGCTTTTTCTTATCCCCTCTATTATCCTCTCATCTTAAGGACGTTTCAGGTACTGTACTTGTCTCATTTGACAAGTACGCGTCGACTAACCTAAACCTAAACCTAATGCTTAATCATCTACTAATCATGCGCATAAGAATGGCCTTTGAAGTCTAAAGAAGTGAATTCGAATGATCTCGCAAAAAAGTGAACTTTCTTTCTCTGAAAATGTCTCCTGCAATAACACCAAAATCGGTCTTGTTGCAACTATATACCACCAGTTCATAATCTTCAATTGCAGACCCAAAAAAGCGGTTATCATATGGTCATAGCGCTCTGAATTAGAGGTAATTCTAGGTTCCAATGCGATTCTAGATACCAAACAGTCCACAATTACATCTTAATACCTCTTTCGCTGGAGTAACCAACGAGAGTCACACGAGCTTCATTGCTAATGAAACTGAACAGCATATTCACCATAGTTTGTGAATGGTCAGTCGGCTTTTATTGTTGTATGAGTTAGACATTATACGGATACAAATATTAATGCCAAATACGCTATAATAAGCCCATTTGCTGAGAACGCCTAAATTGATTATTTGGAGGGAATTGAATCCTATTCATCTACAACCCATGTTAGGGTTTAAAGCTGAATTACTTGAATTTATAGTCCAGCAATGCAAGCACTACATTACGTCATCCTTAAAGCCATATAACACCACGTAACGTACATTCTTAGAATTTGTATTATTTCGTTAGGTTCAACCCTATTATTATACAGTTCAAACCAACACAAGTCGTAGCCGACAATTATTGTTAAGATTTTGTAGGCAAAAAAAAGCGAACAACTCAAGAAGATAAATGTTCTCGTTGTTGTTGTTGTTATTGTTGTTGTTGCAAGCATTACATATTTTATATTGTATTCGAATAATTCGCCCATAGCATATGGTATGGATGAGTACTGGTATTTGAACGTCCTAAACAATTTTAAATGTTGTTGCCCTGCAGCAACAGCAATTGTTTATCGGCATTGCTTCTTCGTCTATTTTGCTGTCAATGTGCGGCATCGACCTAGACCCACTTGTACGGATGTGTAAATCTGATTTGTTTGTACCTCTGTCCATCTATCCATCCAATTGTTATGTTTATGTGTGTAATACATTTGTACATATGTACATATGTATTCATAGTATTGCACTTGTTGCGTTTCTTTGGTTTTCTTTTAAAATTCTTTAAGAAATCGTCTCTGACAACTTACGAATGCAATGTTTTAGTGTAACTGAGTAATATTAGTGGTGGAGGTGGGTCAATAGATTAGAAATTTACGCTACTGAAACTGAAAACTTCTGTTGAAATTTTCACAAACTGCGCCATTTACTTCAACATTTGACAGTCATTGGTAGGCAATTCTCATCTATCTATTTATTTATCACTCTGAGTAGGGGTTTATAACCAGGAAAAATTTTGTTGGGACTTGCAATAGAGGTCATATATTGTCTCGTGATTTTTCTAGAGCCACAAACCATTAAAGTTTATTAGTTTCCATATTCTGAAGTTAATTTTTATGGAATTATAATCAAGCGGGCCACAATTTTTAGTTATTTGAAATTCTGCTAAAGCCCCTTGAGGACATAGACGCCACAAAATTACAATATAATATACACACATGTTGTGTAGGTAGTCTCGTTAATATTCTGTGCATCAAAAGCTACACCAGTTTTAAGTGAAAAACACCCGATTTCACATGACCGGTATGTATTGTGTCATTATTACCTTGAATGAATTGCTTTCGACGAATTGGTGTTACACCATTATGATGCTAGGGAGGTAAAGCAACCTGAGTGGCTGATTTGAGTAGTCAGAATCTATGCTTCGCTTTCTGGGGGCGATTTAATAGTTGGTCCTAACCCTCCAGTCTGCAGAAGCGTTGGGGGAACCGATCGGATCGGATGTTTCTAGATGTCTATGGCCTGATACGGACAGTGTGAGAACAGGTTGGTTGCTGGGCTTGGATAAGGCCAGTTTAAGGTTAGTTATCGAATTTATCACGGGGCACTGCGAGATTAGGTCGCTGACGGGGATCTAGAACAGATCTCAGCCCGACTATTGCAGGGAATGTTGCGATGAGGAGGAGTTGGAGACTGTCGAGCACCTCCTCTGTAACTGCCCAGCTCTTGGTAGGTTGAGGTTGAGGACACTTGGCAGGGGCTTCTTTGAGGGTTTGAATTCTATGTCTAGAGCCGACATCAAGGCTCCCCACAGATTCATTAGTAGCTTGAGCTGGTTGAGAGGATATGGTGGTTCTAGAAATTACCAATATCGACGCTTCACCAATATGTCCCCAATGAAGGCGAAGTCCCTGAAGTCCAGTAGGTATTGTGTTGGCTTATTAGGCACTAGCCCGTGGTTCAAACCTCAGCACTGACATCTCGAACGAATTAAAAAAATAAAAAAGATTTCTTTTAGCGACTTTCTCTCAGAAGTATTTTAGCAAAACCTCTGACAGTGAAATGAAATTGCCATGTAACGTTTCTCAAATCCATCGTTTGGAGTCTACATTAAAGACTAGGGTATTGCCATTCATGGATAAAATTAACACACATAATGTGAGTGGTGTGAGAAGCTAGGTTGTAAGCTCAACTAAAGGGTTGTAATGAAAAATTATGTATGGAAGAAATTGAAACTGTGCGTCTGTCAAACATCGAAAAGGATCCCTGGCGGGAGGTAATGTAATGAAGGTAATGTTCAAGAATAATTGGGACATTATGAAAAAATTCATTTACATTCAAAACTTAAAGAAACACATCACAGAGAAGAGGAAACCAGCATGGCCATTAAGAAGAAAAAAAGGAAACCAATGATAGACCAACCAGAAGACTGACTATACTATGCAACAATAACGCATGGCTCTATCGAGGAATGAGTACTGATACATACAGAGAAGTCCACTTCTTGTACAAGCAAGGCTACCTCGGCAAACAATCTACTACCAAATACGCATTTAATATTTAAAAAAAAAAATTTTTTAAATTTTAAAGTTAGCAAAATAAATTTTCAAACATGTCAACAATTTTGTCCTTTACTGTGTCCCTAGATATACATACATACATAATTGGTCATTACAACCCTTCAGCCAGGATTACGACCTAGTTTCTCACACCACTTATGTTGTGTGTTTTAATTTTATAAATGAGCGGTAGGACCTACAGTTTAACCCATTAGTGCCCAGTGGCAACTTAAGTTGCCAGCAGAGGTTGCCTTAATTTTTATGCTCTGAGAAGAAATTGAGTTTAAAAAACAAAACGGTAACTGTTAGAAAAAAAAAGTAATTCGGGCATTAATGGGTTAAAGTCGACTCCGAACGACAGATTTTTGAAAAACTTTTCATGGCAATTTTATTTACTCTCAGAGTTTTTGCCAGAAATCTGCTGAGAGGAAGTCGTCGAAGAAACAATTTGTGTGTTTTATTTTGATGTCTGGCCTGGGGCTCGAACCCAGGCTTTACGTCTAATAAGCCAACACACTACCTACTAGACTACGACGACTTTCCTAGATATAAACGGATGTGAATTCAATTTACTAAATTGTATAGCAAGGAATATGTTGTTAAACTGAAATAACATCAAAAACAAATTGAATAAATCGACCATAGAAATAATTTTTTCCCAGGCCCCCTATACCTTAATTGTATCTCCCCGGCACTGATTTAAAACAATGTTACCGGTGCCATATAATAAACAAAGATTTCGGCATTAAAAGAAATGAACAGAAGCATGCATTATTTTTTCCTTCTATTGTATTTTGCATTTGAAATGTTTTTGAAATGTTTTTTATAAAAAAATTATTCAGCTTTTTCTTAATTATTTAGATGTTTCTCAAGATTATTTTTGCTTCCTTTTATTCGAAAAAAATTTTAAGCAGCTTAATACAACAACAAAACAAACAAAAACATTTAAATAAGAAGATTATGTTGGCGTCACTACGACAGTTGAAATGTGTCACCCACTTCCCCAGAGACTTCCTCGACAATTGTAAAGTGGTAGAAGGAGAAGAGAAGACGAACACGAAGAAAAAATCAATTACTCAATTATCTAAAAGACAATAGTTATAGTGATAGTAGTTCGACAGAGGGAGATAGAGAAATTCGAAAACAGAAACAATGCTTACTTATAGAGACTTCGCAATCTGTGTGAAAAGATGCACAAAGCTGAATACGGTAAGTGCAGAATGATTTCATAGAGTGTGATAAAGAGTTTGTGAAGATAAAAGCAAAAGACGTGATAAGAAATAAATGTTGAGAAATTATATAAAAAACGAAATTATTCACACAACCATTAATCAATTGTCTACAACGGAGCTTGTTGTATTGTTAGATGCTAATCAATTATTGACAGCAATTATTGCTTAAAAAGGGAACACTTTAATTATCTTTCAAATGGGAAACAAGACAACAGTAATTACTTTAATGGTACTACAGCTACGACACAAATCATCATTGTTGGTCTGAGACCCTAGGTGTAAATGGAGAACAGTGAGGAATAGAATAAAGCGAAGAAAATATTCGCTGGTCTTAACTCGTCATAAACTCATCTTAACATGACGCAAGGGTTGAAGTGCAAGCTGAGAGCAGTTAATCGATAACATGTCAGATGAGTCTAAGGTTAGCATAACGAAGAGCTACCACTCAGAACCTGTTTTTTATAGACAGTGAGCTCCATCTCTTATAGTCTTCTTAGTCTAGTAGGCAGTGAGTTGGCTTACTAGACGTGAGGCCTCGGTTCAAATCTCAGATCAGACATCTCCAACTTAACGAAATATAAAAAAATATTTCTACGGCAATTTCCTCTCAGCAGATTTCTGGCAAAAACTCTGAGAGTAAAAAAATTGTCATGAAAAGTATCTCAAAAATCTGTCATTCTGTGTCGACTTTAAACTGTAGCTTCCGCCAGTGAGAAACTGGGTCATAGTCCTGATTAAAGGATGTAATGACCTATTATGTATGTAACCTCCATCTCCACATAAGGTGGAGAGAGGGTCACTCTAAAAGCCATCAACGTCTGCACTCATAGTAAGCGGTTGATGGTTAATGACTGTGCATTTTTAGTAACAAAGTTATTCAGTAAGTACATATACAATTTAAACCATCCACGTAACGGCCATATAACCTCCAAAGACCCAATAAAAAAACATTTTCTTACGAATTCTAGTCGTGCTACTGAATCTGCTGTGGCTCCCCTTTCTATATTTGACGTTTGCTTGGATGTACCTAAACGATCCTCGTACAGTAGACGTTTGCCAGTTTAACGGTTTTACGAGCCCTTTCAACTAGATTGTAGCCCAGCTTAGCATACAGTCAAGATTCAGACTTAGATCTTTAAACCTTTGACCGAAATTAATTTTGATCCTGATTTTTAAAGTAAATTGAAGCAGCACTTTAAAAACATTGTAATCGTAAACATTGTAATTGTATTTCGTAAAAACATTTTATCGACTCTGCAAGATGGCACCAATCAGATACCATTTTCAGGGAAAAATTTAGTTTGACAAGTAGAACTTGCGGATACATGTGCTTGGCATGAAAAAGGATTATATTTGCCCAAAGAGTAAGGCCTAATAAGTACCATGTTGCAGAGAAGTGAAGCGAAGAACTCTAAGCGACGGCTTAACTGAAACACATTTCGCCGACGCAACTGCCCATCAAGGAATTTTTAGCAAAACAAGTCTTTGTTGCCTCTATTCGCATACTAAGTTCTTTCTCAGAAAATTTCTTTATTTCATTATAAATCAACTCTGCCACTGCCGTTGTAAACCGTTAAGCGATTGTCATATCTATATGGAATCAGCCAATAAGTAATTGTTGTATTTATATGCGAAGAGGGTGAGCCAGAGTGTAAACTTTACAAAAAGGATTTTTCCATCTGTAAAATGAGTGTGTGGTGCTGTCCCAACTGACCCGCCTATAGTGTAGACGTGTTGATAAACAGACAAGAACGAATGTTTATCGAATTCCTAACATGAAGATCTAGAACACTTTTCAGTATTTCCAATAGAAAGTAAGAAAGAAAGTAAATCTAAAGTCCTTCTATTTCAGAGAAATGTAAAAGATTCCAAGAATTAAAATTTAGAATTATTTTCATCAAATTAAAGGAAAATATATTCTGATATTTTCCTAAGCTTAGGTTAAAATGTTTGAAAAAAACAAATTTTTTAAATCCAAATTTAATTCAACTGTTGGCGTTGTCCTACAAGCATAAATCACTAGTTAGAGAACATAAAACCATAAATTAATACTCATTCATCAAATACATACAAACAAGAAAAATTAAAAGAGAAAAATTAAATCTAAAACGGATACAACAAAAGGAAAACATTAAAAGGCCATACAATACGTCATAAAACACAACAATTGTTGAGCTAAATGCCACATTAAAAAAGCAATT
The DNA here is from genome assembly GCA_958299815.1 of Sarcophaga carnaria. Lineage (NCBI taxonomy): Eukaryota > Metazoa > Arthropoda > Insecta > Diptera > Sarcophagidae > Sarcophaga > Sarcophaga carnaria. The sequence goes on from OY283150.1 coordinate 44,857,922, forward strand.
CAAACGCACACCAATACATATACAAATTGTTGAATCATTCATACTCAAATACAAAAATTCTAATGAAGGCAATCGTACACACACACACACACACACTCTATTTTCATAAGCATTCGCATACAAGTAAAGAAACAGCATTCGTTCTGTTTTCAATGACATTGAAGCGGAAGTACTTAATTTTCAACCGTTGGTTTGCGCATGTTGTAGGCCCTCTGTAAGTGTATGGGTGCAAATTACAGAAGCTCAACAGGGAGTTAAAGTTAAGTTAAGTTGTTTTACAGCGTAAAGCGAAAGATAACATGCAAACAATGAAACAAAAAACAATAACTAGCCAAGCCATGAGAATTATGATGACAAGAAGAAATATAAAGTGAATATCAATTGTATCCTCCACTCAACGGTATTGCGTAATCTACGAATTAAAATTGTGCCCTACTGCGAAACGATTTCGTAGTTATTTGTAGCATAGTTAAGCAATAAAGCAGAATAAGAAGATGGTAATTCCCTAGGTTTACAGAATTTAAAAAATTGGAACAAACTTCCTGAGAGTTGTGTTAGTTTTTGAGAACTCCCCTGGAATAATCGACAAGATTTAAGTCCGTCGTTGTAAAAGACGACAAATGTTTCTGAAATCCTTGACTTTACAATTCTAGCGAAATGTTTAGGACTGTTGTCTTCCATAAGTTGCTATCTTAATGTACAATATCTAGATAATCAGCAACGGAAACCGTCTCCTAAGTTCATATAATTGAGCCAAACCTTGCTATTTTATTCTCTGCAGTTTTCGTTAAATGATTCGTATTAAACTCTCAATACGCATATCGGCATTCATATTCAGAACACATTCATGTTTGGGGGTTATTGCAGAGCAATATATGAAATGTTTTCAAAGTTACATGGTCCACACCGGATAGTAAAGGTGTTCCTAAGATATTACTAACCTTCATCCAACCCTATGTAGAAAACCAAATTGCCGCATCTTTCATGAAAATAGACTTAGCCCGTAGCGTCTCTATTAGGCAGGGTAGCATGGAAATAACCATAAGGGAGACGCTTGTACCAGTAACAGGAATGATGTGATGGCTCGTCAAAAGGTTATAAAATCTGGACTAGACTATGTGAACGGTGTTGTTAAAGCCACAACCAAAGAGAGGTAAGGAAAATGAAAGTAATTAGACTGGTCACTTATATACATGAGCCTTTCGAAATCGTGGAAAATACCATAGACGATGTGAACAACTTCATTACTTTGGGTAGATTTATAACGAAAGCAGGTGAATTAACAATGGATATAAGACAACGCATGCAATGCAAGCAATTGAAAGCATAAAAAATGTTTCGAAATGAATTAACTCAGACATCAGGTCTAATGTTTTGTACGGAGAATTCTGTGAGTTTACAAGTGTCACACAATTCCGATTGGTCACAAAGGAATAAGATTTAGCGGCATGTGCTCAGAGTGTGAGAAGGCTAGAAGTTATCGCCAACATACTCAGATCCTCTAGCCAGGGATTAAGTCACCAGTTAATAATGTAACAGCAGTAACCAACATAAAATTATAAAACCTCCTTACGTAGTGCAATATAATGAAAATATTAAATTATTTAAAAGCAGAAAAGCTTTGGAGTCAAACTGGACAAGTGTTACAGACACTGAAATCCGAAAGCGAAAATACGGTTAAATAAGCTAGATACTATATAAGTAACATGATGATATTCCCCGTGGAACACCAAAAAAACTCGATAAAGGTACAGGTGGTAGTTAATGTAGATGAAAGTTATCTGAATGAAGGAAAAAGAACGTAAAGTTGGCGTATTCCTACATTTACTCTTAAATTCCTACCCAGTAAGCTATCATGCATTTTGGATCTCGAAGTAATACATTTACCTGATGGTGTCTGGTGTCAAAAGACTTTTGTAAACTCAATGAATATGAAAATAAGCTCGTAATAATTATAAGGCTTGTCGCATTTTGTACAATAACTATTACATTACCTAGTGTAGAGTGGAAAATTAAAATGAATGACTTTGAATTAGAATTATGAATGAATGAAGTTACAAAAATCTAAGAATGGACAAACAAAAAAATGAATGAATGAATGCACAATTTATGCACAGCACAACCGTGGCATAAAACTACAATTACGATTAGAACAAAACAACAATAACAAAAAAGGAAACAAATCACATTGAAAACATTAAAGATGATTTTCATGCTGATTTTGAAAAGTAAATACAAGGCAAGAGAACAGCGAAATGATTTTAATCGCAACATTATTATGCAAGACATGTACATCCACTTTATTATCAGCGTATGTGTTAATAAAATTCACACTCTTTGGCTTAGAAATGAATGCAAAACAGTTCAAAATTCATTCTCAGCTTGCAATTCTACGTCTGGGCTTATATGCTAACGATGATTATCTTTTCAATTAATTGGTGTCGGTCGGTCGGTAGTAGAATTTAAAGGCGTCAAACATTAATGAAGATGTGAGTTCAAACGGGTGTTACGACTTTTAACATTTCCATTTAAAACTATGTTAGAAGCTAATCTTAAATATAAACTATTGCGTTTTGAATGCAAGTTTTTAACTTTCTCATTTGTATTGCAAAATGCAGTCATTCATCATTATGCCATGGGAGGCAATTTAAAAAGAAAGAGTGATATACAGTGAGCTTCATAAGTGGGTCAACGCCCACTATAATTTTAAATTTTCTATTATATTCTTAAGTATAAAAAAAGTTCCCTTATCATGAATTGTTTTTTGTTTTAACATTTTAAACGTTTTAATTTTTGGAAATTTATTCGACTATTTACTTTTATTTACTATATTTAATTTTCTCGCTATCCTAAGAAAATGAATTATTTCAATGGTGTTTACTTAATTTTGTCGCTCACTGTAACTGAGTCTTCATATAAACTTTTAATTCGGATCTTAAAAATCAGTATTCTTGCCTCAAACGAGAAACAGAAAAAGATTTAAGAAAGCAAAATTAACTGCTTTGGGTTAGACGGATAATCTTCTGCAACACAGCCCCCCCCCCTTCAGTAACGTATGTATATGATTCATTATACTTATTATTATATATAAAAGATTATAATGGGGATGATGATGATTTCAATTTGCTGCTGTTCATCTAGCCTTGGCCAATGAACTAATAATTCATTGCATAAATTATAACGACTACAAGTACATAAATTGATACTCACCATTATACATCCGGATGCATCAAAGACACGCGCTAAGACAATATTAAAATCACCATTTTTACAAACAAAAGAACTATTTGCTGAAAATAAAAAGAACAACTTTATTAAATAGAAGAAGACATCCTCACATACAATAATACCTACCACTAAACTTTCGATTGCTGAAAAAGACCGTATAAACAAGACGAATTTTACGACGAAAAAAAAAACACTATTTGCTGAAAATAAAAACAACAATTACATATATTAAAGACAAGGAGACAGCCGCATATCCAATAACACTCACCACTATGCATTCGATTGCTGAAAAAACCCGTGTAAAAAAACATGCACAAACAAACCAATTTCGCGACGAAAAAAAACAACTTCATTAAAGAGACGCCGATATCCATTTACATATACATTTATACTCACCACCCGCACTAAAATAAATTGATTTTATCGTATTAAATAACCGCAAATATTAATTAAAACCACTTTTAAAACACCGCACAATACATTTATTTATTTGAAACACACAAACAATATGCTTTTTTACTTTAATTTGATTAAAAAACCTACAAACATTAATTAAAATATACGTACAATTTCACTGAGCAAGCGTACACAACCGAACCCGAATTCTTACTAATTTTCATATTCACCCCTACGCACTTAATTGCTTTAAAATCTTTTATACTCACTCATTCTCTTTAAAATGCTTAGAAAACTGTAAGCAACAGGTAATAACCATAGCAAATATAATGCATGCATAAAAAAATACTCATGCATAGGTCATCGTATATTGGTTACCACCTCCCATAAGACCTTTTTATGCATAACCTTCTCTTTCAATACTTCTCTTTCATTGAAATAAAAAACAACACAAAAATCTCTATTTGTGTTGGTGACAATGCACTTTGTAACCATCAATTAATCTCACCTCACGCTTTAACACTCACGCTCTCACAAAATTTTCTTTAAAAACCACACCATATAAAAGAAATGCGGAGTGTTTCTTCAGAAAACCAATAACAACATTCAATGGCATAAACCCTTTTTTATAAAGAAAACAAAAACAACACCCTGCCGCACCACGACACCATAATTACTCTCAGAGTAAGAATAAAATTTGCTGACTTCTTACTCCCAATGCACGCGTAAGATTAAGCAAATCAATGCAATTGTAACAACAAATCATAAGAACATCATCTAACAGGTTACACCAGCATTGAAAATAAACACACGCACATGAATAAACAGATCAAAGAACAATGGTGAGAATGGTTAACGTTAGATCATGTTCTTATGATTTGTTGTTACAATTGCATTGATTTGCATAATCTTATGCTTGCATGGGGAGGTAGAGGTGAATAAATATTATTTTTACTCAGAGAGTAATTATGGTATTGTGGTATGGCAGGGTGTTATTGTTTTTGTTTTCTTTGTTATAAAGGGTCTATGCAATTGAATGGGATTGCTTGGTTTCCGCGAGAAAAACGCTAGTATATTTTTATGTGGTGTGTTTTTTAAAGAAAATGTATGGGAGAGAAAATATGAAATTTATGCGAAAGAGAAGTAAGTTTATGTATGGAAAAAGTCTTGTGGGTGGTGGTACTCAATATGCGTTGACCTATGTTTTTTATGCATGCATGTATATTTGCTAACCTGTTGATGGAAGTTTTCTAAGCATGTTAAAGAGAAGGGGTGAGTATAACAGGTGTGGGGTGAGTATTAAAATTAGTGTGAATTTGTGTTCTGTTGTGTACGCTTGTGTAGTGAATTTGTGCGTGTACTTTAATTAATGTTTGTAAGTTTTTTAATTAAATTAAAACATAAAAGCATATTGTTTGTGTGATTAAAATAAATAAATGTATTGTGCGGTGTTTTTAAATTAGTTTTAATTCATATGTATTTGCGGTTATTTAATAAGATAAAATCAATTCTTTTAGTGCGGGTGGTGAGTATAAATGTATATGTAAATGGATATCGGCTTCTCTTTAATGAAGTTGTTGTTTTATTTACAGAAAAAAGTATTTTTCTTTTTGTCGTAAACGCGTTTTCTCCGTTGCACGGGTTTTTAAAGCAATCGAGGGGGTTTCTTGATATATCCGGATGCAAAGTGGTGAGTATCAATGTATGTATTTGTAGTTATATTCATCTATGTATGTAAAGAAATTTTTGTTATATTTTTAGCAATAAGTGTCGTGTCTTTAATTAAGAGGCCTGTTTAATCGTGTTCATTAGTGGTGAGTATAAGCATTAGTGTGGAGCTGTTTTCTCGTTTTTAACAAAGTTTTTGTTTTATTTTAGAAAATATTCGTTTGTTGTGTTAGTACGGGACATTAAAACAAGCAAGTGTGCGTATTCGTTAGTATTCAAGTATTGTGTGATTGACTACATATCTCCAATGATTGTTGTTGTTTACAGACATTTTTTGTGGGTTTTACAAATTTTCAGAATAGGGGATAGCGAAGGTGTTTGAGGATTATGCGGATTATGTTTAGTGGTGAGTATTAAAGTTTTTTATATCCATTATGTTTACACTGTAAAGACTGCTTTATTGCAACGATTATTTGCATGTTTACAAAGTAAAGCATAGCCAATGCTTTGCTTAATCATGTTTTTTTTTTGTTCTAAACCGGGGTTGGAATCAGGTTTTTTAAGATTTTGATAGTATCAAATACAGCAAAGGATAGATACCAAATCCTTAGGTTAAGAGTTAGCAATGTTCAGCATATGGTAATTGCTTACCAAAGATTTTCTTTTACCGAAATTCCTTTACAGGAATCTAGGCCAGAAAGATCTTCGCTTTCACAGAAAATATCCTTTCTATTAGCTTCCATTACCTCCAAACTCTTTCCATGACGTTCCAATGCAAAACTAAGTTAAATAACTAAAATAAATTATAAGCGTGCATATTAGTTTCACAATTCCACTCACTTTCAATCTCCGGTCACCACAATGTTGTGAATTTATGAATTGTTTCGGGTGTAGAGACTTCAACGATATCTCTTGTAAGAACACAACAGAATTTAAGAAATTACTCTCCTACATTTCTCGTCCTAAACGAAAAAAAAATCTTGATGAATTAAAAAAATCCTATGAAATGCTTCATATTATTGTTCATAATAAAAATAATAACAATACTGTGCTTATTATTTATGACTACTTTATGCATGCATGTATGTATTCAACCCATATTTAACACATACACACTGTGATGTGTGCAACATGATGCATAATAAAATTTAAAGACTTTCAAAAATTACTTCAAAAATAAATCACAAAAATAAAGAAAACAAAACAGAAGAAAAAAATGTAACGTTTTAAAAATGTTAAAAACTGGTCTTGATACCGTGACCCACTAAACTTAAAACCACATACTCTGATGTGCATTTCTACAGTTTAAATGCATACAAATGATGTCTGCATACATAGATATGTACATATGTATAAACAACAACAGACTGTAAGTATATATCAAAGTACCAAATAGATTACCAGTTGCATACGGATGTTTGCAATAATTATACACCGAAAGAAATGCTGTAAATGTAAGTTAGTGCCAAACTCAGGTGGTTATATGCATATCGGATTAACCATTTTAATGGTTGCACAACCGTTAAACTGTTGAACATTTTTCATTGGAAATTTAATTTATTTGATGAAAGGTTTGCCATTCACAAAGTCGGGAGGAGTCACCAAACCCGGTTTGAGCGTATTATACATACGGCATCTGAATTTAATGAGAGAACGTGTCTACCCAAAGATTATTTGAATAGTATTCAAGCTTTAATGAAAGGGTTTGGAATGACTAAGAGTTGCTAACCCGGAGTTATAATTGTATGACCGAACGTTGGCTTATAGAACCCATGTCAGCAATACTTTTTGAAACGACTGCCAATTTAACACAATCTAAGTTTGTCATTTATAAATATAGATCATATAACAAACCAAGAAACGCGTAAAAATAGTTGGAAAATTGTAGTCCAAAAGGTGTGAACCAAACGCATTAGTGAACATTACGCGGTGATTACATTACGATCATCATAATCAACATACTGTACAAGAAATTGACACGATTATAAAGAAATTTTAAGAGAATGGATGCGTTACAGCTGTGATGGGGTCTGTATATCATCGCTATGAATGGATTGCAAGAGAAAGTGTCAAGTGTAATCCCAATATGTCGATTCCACGGTGTTTGTGGCGAATCTGATGCTCACTACGATATATTTTTAATATTGATCCATCAATATAACTCTAGACTCATGCAACTATTAAAGCCGGCTAACCATTCATAATATCATCGGTATGCTAATTGGGTCCCAAGGCAACAGGTTCTCAATGCTAATTCGAACAAAATTTTCTTTAAAAATTTTACTCATTGTTCGCATACTGTGTGAAAGCCTTTGCTCCCGGAAAAAGGAACTGTTTGATGTGTAATATAGTCCAGAGGGGTCATTGGATCTAAGTTTTAAGAAAATTACTGTGGAAGAACTGTTAGCTTTAATTCAAAACTATACGATGTATGATATTCGACTTTTATTGCACGCATACTGAAGAGTACTAACTACACGGTATTTGGTTTCTAAATAACGGTGCCATACAACACAATAGATTTTGGCTTCATTATATAAGAAGTTTCCCAGAAAAGTAGTACCAGGACCATGGCTTCAAGGATAATTTGCTTCATGATATTGCCTTAAGTGAATTAAGAAATTCGACCACTTTTACTGTCCCAAAAGGATCGGCTACTGCAAACAATCTAGAGGCGGTCATTTAAATGCTTCAAGTACGGTAATAAAATAGAAATTTCATTCGAACACTTGCTTCATGCGTACTTTATTAACTTTTGAAAATTCAAAAGAAAAAAGTGATTGATAAAGCAAAGTGAACGTATTCAGTATGTTCATAAGTTTTGTTGAGTGTATGTTGTTAAGCTTTACATACATATAGAAACCAATAATTCCCAAACTTGTTAACAGCATGATTTAGTCGTTTAAAATATTTAAGCTTGCAATACTTTTGTACGACTTGAATTTTAAATGGATTCGCCAATAAACGAAAACCAAAAAAAATCTAAAGGAATGAATAAATGCAACAGAATTCAACAGCCACAGAAAAAAATCATGACCGAATGGGGATTGAATTAAAAATAAAAACAACAATGCTAACAAATACTAGCAACAAAATAAACTCTAAAATGTGGCAAATAAAACTAATTGACAAGTTAGAGATAAAACTGTAAAAACATATCAACTACGAATGCGAAAGCAACGTTTAAACGAAGAGACGAAGTGGTTAACAGCAGAACGTGGCTTATATGCCCGCCACACAAGAGTGAGAGGAGGATAGTGATATCAGTTTGTATTGCAATACATCCAAATGAATTATCCATCCGGCCAGCCAGCCAGCCAACCAGCCAGTTGGTCTTCTTCCTAAGTCGCTTGGAGTGGGTTTATCGGTTAAGCATTTCGTGTTCATTTTAAACCGTTTATGTACAAATAAAATAACAACAACAAAAAATACCCAAAATTTAGCCGAAAGAAAAACGAAGCGAAATAAAACCATTCACAACTCAATTTCATGTTTTCGAATTTGTTTGCATGACAAGGCGAATATCATAAAACCCATCGGCATTAGTTCCGCTTAAGTAATCCAGGGCAGAGTGTCTATACACTGTCTAAAATTTTATTTAAAAAAAAGTTTTTTCTTAATTTTTTGTTATTAAATGATGGATGTGCTTACATTTCTGTTCATATGAATCCGATCAGATCATAGATCACGAAAATTATTTGTTTCCGAAAGGTCATATTCAGTTAGCTAGCTTATCCGCTTAGCTCTGCTTATCCACTGAGTTGTCAAGATCGAAACTCGTAATAGATTACTTCCTGCCAATTTTACTTGCGAATGTGATCAGAGAAAAATAATACAAAGCTTTAACTCCTTAGCGCTACCTAGTCATCTATTAGAAATATAGAGTTCGAATATGGGAAATTAAACGATTACAGGTGACCAGATTCTGTCATCTCGTTTTATTTTATTACAAATTTTCCTTTTAAAGGTTGAATTGTTGGGAACATTTCAGCTGCGTATTACGTAGGAAAACTTATTTTGGCGGCGTTAGAAAACCGCATTAATTTCTGTACAAATATTAAGAAACATAGGTCGCCCGCAAACATTCTTAATGTTCGAAATAATACATCGTTTAAATGTCCACCAAAAAGCACATTCGATATTTTAAATTTTCTATAACTCAAGCGCATAAACCAGTCTGAATTCAACCAATGAAATGGATAATGTTGGCTATGAGGGCCGCTGTAGTTTGTGGCTTATTCGCATACACCTGCGGCTTAAGAAAACCGCACAAGAAAAAGCCTGAAAGGGCACAATCTCGGTAGCTAGTTTATATCACGTGAAACGTAGAATGACCATGCCCTCAAATCGCTCATGCAGAATATCCATTGCGGCATGAGGTAGGTGGCACGTAGCACCGTCCTATTGAAACCACATATCTTTGATACCCAGAATATCCAATTCAGGCCAAAAAGAGTTGGTAATCAGCGCTCTATAGTATTCGCTGTTGTCAGTCATGGTCAAGGAAGTTCTCAAAAGAATATGGACCGCCAGCACAAAATTCACACAAACAGTGATTATTTCGGGATTCAGTGGATGCTCTTTCATCTCATATTGATTGGTATCGTCACAATTTTATTTAATCATGTACCCTTTCAGAAATGGGCCTTATGACTGAAATGAAAATTATGGCCAGTTGTCAGCACCCATGTTGATAAAACATACATACATACCTACATAATTAGTCCTTCAGTCAGGATTACGACCTAGCCTCTCACACCACTTATGTTGTGTGTGTTAATTTTTATACATGAGTGGCGGGACCTACAGTTTCAAGTTGACTCCGAACGATAGATTTTTGAGAAACATTTCAAGGCAATTTTATTTACTCTCGGAGTTTTTGCCAGAAATCTGCTGAGAGGAAGTCGCCGAAAAACTAATTCTTCATAGTATATCGTTTTGTTCGAATTGTTTGATCTGGAGATTGAACCACAGCCTCACGTCTACTAAGCCAACACTTTACCTACTAGACTACCTACTACAAGGCATATTTTTTCATAGCAAACGGATAATCTTAACTGAACTTTATTAAATCTTTTTAAAAGGAGCTTATAATACAAATAGAACATAACGAATGCAATTTCATTTTACTTTAAAGTGTGTATGTGCCACCTCCCCAACCCAAAAAAAAACATCACTTGGCTTATAAAAAAAAAATAAAAACACAACACGTAAAACAACAAATTTCGGTTATTTGATTAAAAACACAAAACAGGCCAAATCGGTTTATCAGAGCGGCCAAAAAGCCAAAAAAAGAGTTTTACATTTAACATGTGGTCAATCGATTTAACATTGAGTTCTTTTTTATTTTTTTACCTCGTTTTTTCGAGTCAACATTATTTGACGTGATTCTCTTTTTTTTTGTATGGTATTTAATCCGCTTTAAGCCATTATATCGTATGCGAGTATATTTGTATGTGAACATCAGGTATTTAAAAATGAATGAGTGAATGCCTGTCGATGCATAAGTATTTCTTGTTGGATGTTTTGCATTATTGTTTGACCAGAGGATAACTGGTCATTACATTTGTTTCGAGGAACGTCAAATATGTGCAAAAATGCAATGTTTGTTAAGAAAGAAAAAACATACATAAAAAATACGGTAAACCAGTCGCATTAAAGCAGTATTGAACAACGTGAACTGCATAATAATTTTATGAAAGAAATTTTAACGATTTAAGCATGGGCCACTGATAAGTGGGAGTCTAAAAACGAATGAAACGAAAGGTGGCTGCTCAAACGATTTGTTTTTTCCATAAACTGCAAATCAAATCCTTAAATCCTTGACTTCAACAGAACATATGAAATAAATTTTGCCACCAAAACGTCAGGTTATTTTTCGTACTGTAGTGGAATAGAGACAAAACCAATTTCCAAGCCAGCGTACAAAAATAAGCATTTTTTCATACTAAGAGTTAAACATATTAGAATATGTACAGTTTCTTAATGCGAAGTTGTGATTCATTTAGCAAATAATCTTTATTTATTATATAGAACAGCTTTATTTACAGGGCAGCTTAGGATATGGAAAAATCTAGCCAAGTGTAGATAAAAGTGTGCTCAAAACCCCAATGAACAACGCTTAAAGTAGTTGTCAGAGTTATTATTGGACAACAGAGTCCTGTGTACTTCTCGAATGCTGACTGACTTCTTCACGAGCTGTAGAGATAAGACATAGGAGGAAACTATTCTTCACCCAATAGGAACACGCCAAGCGTTGTTGTAAAATATGGAAACACCTGGGTTTCTAATATGCAGATGATCTCTGTAATTTATGGATGATGGCTATTATGGATGATGGCATTAGAAGCTCCGGACTAAGCAAAATATTAGACTGTGATATCACAGTGGACAATATAATTCCACGTGGCCTTACGAATTGACAACCGTTTGGTCGACCCCGAACAACAGAGTTTTTTTGAGAAACTTTTCATGGCAATTTAATTTACTTTCAGAGTTTTTGCCAGAAATCTGCTGAGAGGAAGTCGCCGAAGAAATACTTTTTGTATTTTGTTTTGATGTCTGGCTTGGGGGTCGAACCCTGGCTTTACGTCTAATAAGCCCAAGACACTACCTACTAGACTACGGTGACTTGAGTCCTTAACTTACTTACTTAATGTGGTCAGGATTACGACAGGATATGTTGTGTGCATTAATTTTATCCATAAATAGAGGGAACTACAGATTAAATCCGACTCCGAACGACAGATTTTTAAGAGTCTTATCATTGTAATTTCATTTACTCTCAAAGTATTTGCTAAAAACCTGCTGGGAGGAAGCCGTCAATGAAATATTTTCTCATATTACGTTTTTGTTGCAGATGTCGGACCAGGGGTTTGAACCGCGGCCTTACGTCTAATAAGCCAACTCTCTACCTACTAGACTACGGCGACTTCAATACATACAATTTTAGTATTTGTACAAATAATTAAAAAAATTATTATTTTCATTAACTGTATTTTATTTCGACAGATTTTCAGTCTAATTCAAATTGACGTAATTTGACATGAATTAAATAATACCGTTCGTTTGTTGATTATGATTTTATTTCTTGTTGTTGGCAACTTGAAAATTTCAAGTTGCAAGTTTCAAATTCCAGTGATTGATTAAAGTGTTGCCACATATTCACAGTATTGGGAGCATGATTGAAAGCAAAAAATTTACTTAAAAAATTCAACGCTAAGTTCTCGTTATAATCCGCATTATATCTGATTCATCAAGATTGAGTTTTTTTTTTGGTGAGTGTCAAATGGAATGGAAAGTGGTACAGGTACTATCAAGTTTGTGCTTTATTCTTTCCTTCTTATTCGTAATATTCTACACAAAATTGAAAGCTGACGATTGGATTACGCCAGTGGTCATCAGAATGTACGTGCTGCTAAAAATATCACTCCTATTAGAGAGTGTGGCGAATAATCTGCATATGCCTCTTTTACGGTTTTCTCAGCAACTGAGCCTTTTACAACTCATTATAGCGTTTTCTGCATTTAGATTTTCAAAGTCCAACTCAGGGAACAATCAAATCCGTTTAGACTGCATGCTAGAGTAACAGGTTTTCAATCCTGATTTATCGACCAAAATTTTCTTCAGCGATAAATTTTGTTTCTCACTCGTAAGCGCGGCAAAATTGTAGAATATGGGCCTCGAAAACCCCAAAAGAAGTTGTAAACAGGCCATTGCATCCAGAACTGTGATTATTTGTTGCTATATGCTATGCATAAGCGAAAGAGATCACAGTATACTTATTAGATATGACCCTGTTTACCCTGTTTTCACGGTTAATTCGAAAATGGATAATGGAACAGAATATGTTTCCTACAGGATTTTAGATATACTGGCCGACCAGGCTTCAATTTCTGTTACAACCTTTTAGTCAGGACTTAACTTTATATGCAACCCATGTTGATTGTATTAATTTCAACTTCAGACACCAGATTTAAGCAACCTGGCCATCACAATTAATACATACAATTAAAGTATAAGTCCAGAAAGAAAAGAAACATTTGTAGTTGACCATAACCAGATACAGAATTTTCACACATTTAGGTTCAAAACAAGGTCACTAGTTTTAGTATACAAGTGATAGCAATACTTACTAGAATTATTACTGGTCACCGCGTAACCATATATACTAGTACATACATATGTCCGAATTTTAAATTTAATAAACATATTGTATTACGAATGAAAAAATCTGGCAATATTTCGCCTTAAAGGCAAAAACATCGTTCGCTATCATTTGTAATCACCTTGACAGTGAAAATTAGATTAAATTTTGTTCAAAACCATAGAAATTAACCAATTGGAAAAAAGCTATGCTTAAAGTAGTTTGCGCTTTTTTTCTATATAAATATAAATATATATGTACATACTAATGCGGCTTTTCTTATAACAGTAATTTTCAAATACCGGTAACCGGTTAAAACATCACGTTTTGAATTTTGTTTTTTTTTTTTACATGAATGTTTCCTTAACACACACATAAACAACCAAATCATGTGGTTAAATAGAGACAAGTCAAGCTGTTGAATGAAAAACTGGTCAATGTCGCACGCAACATAAGGAAAATTAAAGCAAAACAAATAAATAAACGAACAGAAAAAAAGAAAAATAAACACGACCACTACCCAACGCTTGTCATTGAAAATTTTGTTCATGCCTTGCGGCTGTATGCGATTGACAAAAGCCTGTGCCGTTTGTTAATTTGTGTGCGAGTGTAAAAATGTTAGTAAGTAGTTGTAAAACTCTATTAAACAGGTTGATATTCATAAAATGGTTTTTGTTGTTGTCGTTGGTCATGTTGAAAAGAATAACTTGCAACATTCATTCCAAAAAAAAAGTGGAATTTTAAGTTGAACCAGTTAACAGAAATCAAATAAGCAGGTTATTTCTTGTTGTTTTTAGTAATGGCTAACGGCCGCTAAATTGAAGGTGTGTGTGTTATACAATTCACTTTTTACCGTTTTTTTTCCTTCTTTTTTCTGTTTACTTTTAAGGAATTCGTATGCCTGAAAGTATTTTAACATGTGTGGTAATGTATGAGCGTAACTGGAAAATATGATGAATATTGTTATTGTTGTTTTACAACTGTCAATTATAACATGTTTCATAATAAAATATTTAATTATTACTTTATAACTCCACCACATACACAATCACTGTGTCTGTATTTGTTTAACAAGCTTTAAAGTTAAAGCATTAAAAAATCATTGAAAATTAAAGTTTATTTTTTTCTTTGCCACATGATTAAGTTGTCAATGTCGCCAAAAAGTGCACTGAACTTGATTTACTATACAGGAGTTATTGTTAAAATACTATTTAATAAATTCTTTTGGTATATGATTATAACTTATCAGTGTTGTCCACTAACGTATCAACCAACTCCTTAATGAAAAGATTGAATGCTAATCATTCTCGCTAAGATTTAAATAATAATTCGTATTTATTAACATAAAATAACAGAAAATCCCTGGACATCATATGATCGCTAAGGGCGTACATATGGCTTTCATCATTTGTTTATGTAATTCAGTTTACCATATGATATATGCATCAGAGATCAGCAATGAATCGTTTTTTCGCTACTCATAAGTACTCATGAAATTTTGAGAATGAGTGAGTCAACAGTATTGAAATTCAACTACTCTGATTCATTCGTACTCTCTACAACATTGATTTATAAGTACAGGTTGCAATGAGTATGAGTACAACGTTAACATCAAACTCATGACATTCGAAAAATGTTTGATTCATACGCCTACTCATTCAGATTCATAAATTTAGAAAAATACTTATAATACTGATAAACGATTCGAGTGATTCGAATCTTTCAACAAAATTTACAGTAAAAAAAGAAGAAAGAAAAATACAAAGACAGCAAGCAAAGCAATTACACAACCTTCTAGTGAGTATTGTAGTTTTCGTACGCGAATCATACATATTATGTGATTCTTGTAAATGTTGAGTAAACGAGAGTCGAAATTACAAATAAGAAATAAGTATGAGTACGATAAATACTTCAAACTTTCAATATGAGTAGTATGAGTATGACATTAAAATAAGTATGAATGCGTATAAGTATCAGAAATTATGAGTATGATTCGAATCTGCTCATCTTTTTGAATACTCATTGCTGATCTCTGATATGCATTTTGTTGTTGTCTGTTATTCTTGTTTGCTTATTTTCGTTTAGTGTTGTATCGAAACACATTCACTCTTCATTCTGGAGCTATGAATGAAATTATGAGAATAAGGACATACAAAGCTCGAATTATGATATCACAAATACATAGAAAGACGGCGACAGATATACGTCTAAAATTTGAATGCGCAAAACTCTCCAAAGAGATGAAAATAATTACAATAACAGATTAACAATAAGTTCTGGATGTTAACTGACGAATACGAACGCCAATGAAGTTATAATATAAAAGCATGGCGTACAGACACTATTGTATTCTACATTGAGAAACTTAAATTTGTAAAAATTTTAAATTATCTTTTGCTTCGACGTCTGGAAAACTATTTTAATAGAGAAAATTTAAAAACTGCTTTTCCTTTCATTTTCTTATTTGTTATCCAGGGTGCGATGACACTCATTTCTCAATCGGAAGGGAAGCTTTATAATGAAATAAAAGTTTCACCCAAATCGACTTTATTCTAAAAACCGAATGATGGGTAACCCTTTACAATACATTTTGCTTGTTGTAAATGTTTATACACTAGATAATATTATGACGTAACTACATTACTAATATTGTTAATCAGTTTTCGATAAGTGTTTCCCAAATTTTTATTGCAATATTATCATATCTAAAGATAGGAGAAAACTGTGTGCGTGAAAGTACTTCGAAACACATTCTTATATTCCACGTATAACATTAGGTATATTCGAGGTACGTTTGTGTCGGTTCCCACAGTCTGCCAGAGTGGTAGAGAGTTTCTTTTGTTAAAAATTTAAACGTGTGAATTATCATGACAGTTGGGAATTGTAATATTGTAAAGAAAAGTAAAAAAGAGTGTTATTTCTTTATGCCTCCAGAATAAACATTCATGGATAGTAGGCACTTGTGGCAAAAGTTATAAGGGAGGCCCTTGCCGAAGAACGGAAATAGTATTAGGACAGGACAAGCGATTAAAAGATCAAAACTATGTAAATAAAATTTTTCTATTGTCAAATAATTTAATGGTACTGTTCAAGCCACAATCATACGGGAATGCAAAATAAAGGTGATGAGAGCGAACACTTATACTCCCAAGACTTTTAAAATCGGAAAAAATACTATAGAAGACGTGGCGAAATTCTGGTATTTGGGTAGTATTTTAAAGAAATCAAGTGACTTTCCGATGGTCCGTAGAGGAAGCATTTAAACAAATGAAGAATGTCTGGAAATCAACGTCATTATGTCACAATCAGGTAGGATTGTGAACCCTGTAATGCCACGGCGGACGACCTATTAATAAATGTGGAGCATTTCTAACCTAACACGTTTTCGAATAGTGTACTAACGACACAAACAATTCTAATGAAAGTCGAACAGGAAATCAGGAAAGATGCAAATACTTATGCATACGCAATGGAAACCTCACGACGATATAAGTCCGCTGAAGAAGAAGGTCCTATCTTATGAAAAAGAAACATTTCTTGATAAAGAAGTTGCCAGGACGAAGAAAAGTTGAAGTGAAATTAATGACTGTGGTAAGGTGACTAAGCTGAAGGTTCCAATGCCCATACAGGAGCAAGGGGAGGTAACATATATATGTATGTATATATTATTGGTTGGTATCCAACGAAACTATTAAAAAAATTAATTTAGAAAATATGTTGTTGCCTCTCTGTGTTTTAATTTCAACTGCTGTTTCTAAGTATATATCTTTATGACGTTTACTTTGTGACTTGGAATGTGGTTCTTTACTTTACAGAATTTTTTGATAAAAATCAGTTTGTGTGAACATGTTTTGCTTGCATTTATTTTTACCAAATTTGCTGCGAATAAACCTACTATTATAAATTGTTCTTTGATAAGGAATACATTTTAAACGTCATTATTTAAATCCATACGTAATACATATGAATGTACTATAAGTATGTATATACACTAACAATTTAATTATTGTCAACTGTAAAAGAATTTAAATTTATGTATACATGCTATGAAGAATACATATGTATGTATTATGTATATATATATATATACGTATTTTCAATGTGCATGAGAGTATCAATAATAGAAATTTATCAATTTTGTTTCATAAATTTCTATATTGAGAGCAATACTAAAAAAGTTAAACAGAGCAACAACAACATTAAAAAATATATCACTGCTAATCAGAGATTAATGTGGGTAAACGAATAAAATTCTTTTCACACAATACTTCTGGGTTTTAGTTTCAGCTTAAGTCTCGTTGTGACGAGACGTTTATTCTTTTTTATATAAATATATACAATATATACTAAAAGCATTTTTTAATTAATATACACACATTCGCATTTGGATTAAACTCAAGATCATTTGTTTAATTGTTTTTTTTTTGGAATTTTGCTACCACAATGAAATTCATTGTTTTAAAATGTTTCGTTTACTGTGCAGCGGTGATAACTTTCATTAATTGTGTCAATGTGAGTTGTTAAGAAATAAATTTTAAATAGAAAACAATTTTTACACACAATTAAAGGCTACAGATATCAACAGAGGTTAAACATTTCAATAAAATATTAAGAACTCGTATAGATTGAAAGAACTGTAATCGCATCCTAAGCCAAGTGAAATATATTCCAAAATATTAAATAAAAATATAACAATGTTAATAGACTTGGTATTATTGAAGTTCGTGGTAATGGTATGATTTGATTTTAATTTAATTTTTAAGCAAAGGCGACGACGAAAGTAAATGGCTCCCTGGAAATAAATGCAAAATTGACATCTACTACTAACTTATCCACTCTATTTTTTTTTAATTTTTTTTCTTGTTCTTTTTGGATGGTCATCTCTGCTCTCTAGGGTTAGATGTATCGCTTCACTCATGCCTTCTTAACTTAAAAAGGCGAAGAATCTGAGAGTTAACACAACCCAATGCTTAAATTAAATTCCTACTCATCTTGTGGTCGATCGATCAATTTAAAAATCTATTAAAAATCTATCAAGAATCTATACATACACACTACAGAACTACAACCAAACTTCTCACACCACCTATTCTGTGTGCACTAATATTATACATAAATGGCGTAAACTACAGTTTAAAGTCGATTCTGAACGACATAATTTTGAGAAACTTTTCATGGCATTTTTACTTACTCTCGAGAATTTTTGCCAGAAATCTGCTGAGAATTTATATTTCTGTTAATTGTTTATAAACTAATTTCCTTATCTTTTAGGCCTCCGACTCTGCTGAGTCTAAAAAGCTACAAGTTGAAATATTTTACGAAACTTTATGTCCTGATAGTATGCGCTTCGTACGCAATCAATTGTATGCCTCTATGAAGTCCAATGAACTGCTACCATATACAGATTTAAAATTTATACCCTACGGAAAAGTTGGTGTAAGTACCACCTATCAAAAGTTTATTATGACAGATAATTAATTAGAAATTTAAACCCTTTGTCAAGGTCTGGACCGATCCCTCTACCAACATAACAAATCTCTATTGTCAACATGGTCTAACGGAATGCGAACTGAATGCCCTGCACGCATGCATTGTAGAGCATAATACAATAGAAGAACAATTGGAAATGTTTAATTGTTTATTAAATGGCTATAACACAGATGTTGATGTGGTTGGTATCCGTTGTAGTCAACAAATATTATTTTAAACAAATAAATGTTATACAAATCTTTTTTTACGGATCATAGTGTGCCAAAAACTTGAATATTGATGTTGCCCCGGCTAAAAATTGTAAAAATACACGCACCACTGTTGATATTTTGAAAAAGTATGGTGATGAAACAGATGCCATTGAAATTTCATTTGTACCTTCAATTGCTATGGGCGGTGTAAGTCCGGAATACTCTTAATTATGATTATGTTATTTTCTTCTTTTTAATTTGATTACCTTACTTAGCAATTTGACCCCTGGAAGCAGCGTTCAATTTTATATAATTTTTCCCGCGTATTTTGTCGCAAATACAAGGAAAAATTTGGTGTAACTTTGGAAAAATGTTAATCAGAATAATAAAGTTAAGCAACAATTATTATGTTTCTTAACTATGATTTGGTTTTTTAAAATAAGTGTGTACATATATTCAATAAAATTATTCGATAAAACTGCTTTGAAATTCTATTGTTTTTGTAGTACATTTTTATAGGCCTAAAAACTCACCATTTTTTAACACACCCATCAACTAACAATTTTTATTGCTGCTGCTACTCGTTGTAAAAAACTTTGTTTACATGTTCACATTTTCGCCACTGATAATGACGTTCAAAATAGTAAACAGGAAGGTCGGTAGCGCCGTGCATTTTTCTAATAACGCTAGTGTGGTAAATTTCTGTTTTATTCTCGCCTTTAGAAACTCCACAGACCACTGCCTTCTACAGAAACTCGCCAAAATTTTAGAAACTCTGTCCATTCTTGCTTTTATTTACCTCACACAGTTAATGTTAATTTTTTATTTCTATTACCCAAATAACAAAAATACGGTAACTAAAGGTATTATAAGTTTTACGGAGTCAGTTAAACTAACTTCTCAGCAGTTTTTGGGCTACCATATTAATTTTATATTTTTGACGTTTTTCTGCTGCTAGGGTCCAGCCACTTGTTTCCCCACTTTCTATATCCAAAAAATATGGTAACTTTCTAACTCTATGTACAAAAATCAAACAATAAATAGTAGCGCTATTATGTTTTTGGTGTAAAAAACAACGTTACAGCAACAAATCCAAAACATTTAAAAAACAAAAACTTAACGTGGTATATACCAATTACAACTTTTTTACGAGTTTCTTCTTCTATACAGACTAAAATTTTGCATCATTCCATGGCATATTTATAAATATGCCATGCATCATTCATTTATTTGCCACTATTAATTACATTAAAAAATTTCCCTTTTATTATATTCATCTGGCATCACTACGCATTTGTCATGTTCCTTTTCTTTCATAAATCGTATTCACGATTGTCACGTCAATTTTTGTCCGGTGGTAAAGAAAAATTTAATTTTCCATAGAAAATTGTGAATTTATCAAGAAAATATTTTAAAAATGACGGAACCATTAAATACTTCTGGAACAACAATCCATTTTGAAAAGCCAACCGTGCAGTTCAATGAAAATGGCTGGGGACCATGCGAGTTGTCTGATACTTTTAAAGATGTGCCGTATCAACCTTTTAGTAAAAGTGATCGTTTAGGCAAAATATGTGATTGGACCAATACATCCAATAATGATAAAAAATATCAAAGTGAGTGGTGTTTAAAAGCAAAGAATATGAAATTATTTAAGATTTTATTCTTCGCATATCGGAAAAAAATGAGGTTATGTATGCTCACAACAAAATATGTGGCAGCCATTTTTGTGTGTGTGTGCAGAAACAAGAAAAATTTCCCTTGTGCAAATCTTGTTTTTCTTTGACGTTTAATGCCGAAGGGAAATTTACCATAGAGGCGTTTTTTAATAAGAATAATAACAACAAAGAATAATTAGAACATAAACAAACATCAGCTGTTTAAATAATTTGTTTAAATTGAATAGAATTTTACAGAAAACTTATTCATATTTGACTTAACTTTTTTAGACAAGTATGCCTCTACCTTTGGCACTGGCAATCAATATGCCTATTACCATGAAGAAGATGAAACTACTTTCCATTTGGTGGACACTGCACGCATACAAAAACCACCTCATCAACGTGGTCGCTTCCGTAACAATATGCGTGGCTCAAGGTAGCTATTTTTTATTCTTACCTAATTTATATCCCTTGTAACTGAATTAAATTATTGTTTTAGAAATTCTCGTGGTCGCAATACTCGCGGTGGTCTTTCTAATGCCATGACCACTTTAGGCGGCAAGAACAACAAGGCTCGTGATTCCCGCCGTGGTGTCAACAAGAAATTCGGCTCTCGTAACGCTCCTCCCAAGATGCGCGAATCTTCGGTTGCTGTACGTGCTGACTGGTCCTCTATCGAAGAAATGGACTTCCCACGTTTAATGAAATTGTCTTTGCCTAATATTAAGGAAGGCGAAGATATTGTTACCTGTGGTACTTTAGAATACTACGATAAAACTTACGATCGTATTAACGTAAAGAATGAAAAGCCATTGCAAAAAATTGATCGTATTGTTCATACTGTAACAACCATTGATGATCCAGTTATTCGTCGTTTGTCCAAGACTGTTGGTAATGTTTTCGCAACTGATGCCATTTTGGCTACTATTATGTGTTCTACTCGTTCAAACTATTCGTGGGATATTGTAATTGAAAAGTTCGGTAAGTAAAGGCTCTTATATTACTGCTGCTAATTATTCGTTTCGTTTTTATTATAAACATGTTTTGTTATTACCTGTCTAGCTAAACGTAGTCTGTTCTCAAAATTCCTCCAGTAAGCCTTATTTCTAAAAATAAAACGTAGTTCGCTTAGATTTATTGCTGTGGAGGAGAGTAACATGTTAACGTTACTATTTCTAGTCCAGTCATCTTTTTGGATCTTTATGTCACCCTCAATCCGTAGGTGACGATTACGGATAATAGTTAAGGGCCACCAGTTATCCTTGTTTCTCCAAATAAAATGTCGTTCGCTTATTGATTTATTGTTGTGGCTGAGTGTAAATGTTAACCGCATAATTTCGCTACGTGTGCTTAGTCCAGTCATCTTTTTGCTTCTTTATGTTACCCTCAATCGGTAGGTGACGATTATGGGTGATAGTTAGGGGCCACCAGTTATCCTTGTTTCTCCAAATAAAATGTTGTTCGCTTATAGATTTATTGTTGTGGCTCGGTGTAAATGTTAACCGCATCATTTCGCTACGTGTGCAGTGTGTGTCCAGTCATATTTTCTCTTCTTTATGTCAAACTCAGTTGGTATGTAACAATCACATAAGTTTACAAATATTTGCAAATTATTTGTTTCAATATTGATGAAAAGAAACGAATATTCTTTTAAAAATTCATCATACTTATCACTTTTGGAATAGCTGCAGTATATGATAGAAATATAGTCATGTGTTTTCCAATTGGACTTCAAGGATTTAATCGAACGTAACAATTTCAAATCATATAAGCTAGGAAACAATTGGTTCATTCAGCTGTAATTTCAATTCCATACTAAGACTTAAAAAGCGATCCCAAAGCCTAAAATTGTAAAAGCATATGCATCCAATAATCATTAAAAGTTTTCTCTTTACATTATAACCTGCTGTACAATAAATCCTCTTTTATAATCTTCTTTCCATAGGCGATAAAGTCTTTATGGACAAACGTGACAATACTGAATTTGATTTATTGACTGTCAACGAGACATCCGTCGAACCACCAACCGACGACGATAGTTCACCCAATTCACCCCGTAACTTGGCCATTGAAGCTACTTTTATTAATCACAACTTCAGTCAACAAGTTTTGAAGACTGGACCCAATGAATCAAAGTACAAATTTGAAGAAGCCAATCCCTTCATTACCGAAGACGAAGACATTGAAGTGGCTAGTGTGGGATATCGGTACAAGAAATGGAATTTGGGCAGCGATATTGTTTTGGTAGCTCGTTGCGAACATGATGGCGTCCTGCAAACACCCAACAATGAACCACAATTCTTATCGATTAAAGCTCTCAATGAATGGGATTCGAAATTGGCGAATGGTGTTGAATGGCGTCAAAAATTGGACACCCAACGTGGTGCCGTTTTGGCTAATGAATTACGTAACAACGCTTGCAAATTGGCCAAATGGACAGTACAAGCTGTTCTGGCTGGTTCCGATCAACTTAAGTTAGGTTATGTCTCTCGTATCAATCCCCGCGATCCCTCACGCCACGTTATTTTGGGCACCCAACAATTTAAACCTCATGAATTTGCCACTCAAATCAATTTGAGCATGGATAATGCTTGGGGTATTTTGCGTTGCATTATTGATATTGTCATGAAACAGAAGGATGGTAAATATTTGATCATGAAGGATCCCAACAAGCCAATGATCCGTTTGTACGATATTCCCGATAATACCTTCGACAGTGATGACTCCGAAGATGGTGATGGTGATGATGGAGAAGGTTTCCAACCTGTTTATGCCTACGGCGGTGGTAACAAATAATTTCATAAATAATTTACTGTAAGAATTTGATTATAAGAAAAAGTCGTAGAGAAAAATAGAGAGAACAACACACAAAAAAAGGACAGATACATAAAGGAAAACCTATTTATAAATTATAAACTAATTATATTTAAACTAAAGAAAAACATCAGCTAACGAACTGAGATTTGTAAGCATTTTTTATAAATTTTAATTTCTATTTTAGTTTATATTTTATGAATTATTTGTTAATATCAATCACAATATCTATAATATTTTAATAGTACATTCAACTATTTTGTAATGCTATAAAATATGACAACAATAACAACAATATTTCCATTTATTAAAAGTAAATACATGAAATGTTGCTTTATAGCCAAATTAATCATAACAAAATTGAAGTATCGGTGTAATAAAGCAACTATAAAAACAAAAGATATCAGTAGACTAATTACTTTAAATGCAAAAAAGAAGCAAAAACAAGCTACAGCGCTTCTTTTAATACATAAATGAAGATGTAATGAACAGCACTGACTTTTAAGGAAAGAAAAATCTCAGCAGCAACACATCAAATTTCCATAAAAATAAGAGAAAGTTAGCAGATTTAATTGTTTGGTAAGTTGTAAATTATTTACATTGTTATTGTAAACTGAAATATGTAAATGTAATATGTATGTAAATGCGACTCGTATAGATAAAAATATTGAAGTGATCAAAAGCGCTAAATATCCAAAAAAAAATTCTAAAAACAAAAAGATGATTTTTATCAAAATATGTTTTTGTTAGCTCAACATTATTGCCGCTCGAATGGGCATTGCAAGTCCATATCATTAATTACAAATATTGCGCCGTATTTGTTCTAGGCGCACAGTCTCTAATATAAAGTTTATTCAAATAGATTAAAAGAAATAAAAGCCTTAAAAGACGATATTTATTGTAAAATATCCGAGAATGGACCACAATTAAGTCGAACTAATATAAAAAAAATTTCCAAACGTATTGACATGTATGTAGATTTCTTTTATCGCTTCAAACAATTGTTCAATTTACACTTCAACTTGAAAGATCATGTATGTACATATATACATAGTATATGTTTATATAAATTTTCTATACATTTTCGCACATCACTATCGATGATTTAAAGAATAATTAAATTAAACTTTAACATCTGCTATTGTTCGTATCTTTGTAAAGTGCTTGAGTATGTCTGATGAAACAATACAAAGCAAAAGTAAACACACAAACACAAATTAAGCTTCTGATTTTCAATCAATTGAAGAGATTAAATGTATTCTTGTTTAAAGATTTTGCTATTTAGTTAGTGTTCAATCCGCAACAAGTTAAGACGCCCTTTCACGCAGCAGTTAATATTTTTAAATACATTATAATACCAAAAAAAATAATTAGAGAATATGCATGATATTCTCTTAAGAAATGTTTATCTATTGATTACGCTAAGTGTTGTCGCTAATGCGGGTAATTAATTAAATAAATAAACAAACAAAAAATAATAATAATACTGGACAAAAAAGCTTAAGTGTTTGCCATACGAATTAAAACATAAAATATTTGTTTGAATAGTAAAATAAACAATTATTTCAAGATTTATTAATTTCTATTATGTAATTAAATTAAAAAATTAATTAATTATGCTTCAAAATTTACCGAAATACTGAAAAATATATTTTACAAATTATCAATATTTGATTTTTCTCAAATAATCGGTAAATTTAAATGTACTTTGCTGATAAGAATTGCTCAGACATTCAGTTATTTCACACAATGTCTGGCTGTTAAAATATAAGCTTTTCTTTAAATAAATGCAATAAGGTTGTGTGCAACCTAGCTTGTATTGTTTTACCAGTCGCCGAAAGATTGTACAAATCACTACATGAAAAGGATTTTATTTAAAAAAATTTGTATGAGCAACGTAGAAGCCCGGTATACAAATCCTGTTTTTTTTAAAGAAAACTTCGAAATATAACTTCAAAAAGTTTTACAAATCAAAATCGCAAAAGTTTGCAACCTGTAATCTAATAAAACTAGTAGTCGCCGCAGTCTAGTAGACGTGAGGCCACGGTCAGACATCTCCAACAAAATGGAAAATGTAAAACTGCTTCTTCGGCGACAGCCTCTCAATAGATTTCAGGCAAAAACTCTAAGAGTAAATAAAATTGCCATAAAAAAGTTTCTCAAGAAATTTGTCGTTCGAAGTCGACTTTAAACTGTAGGTTCTGCTACTCATGTATCAAATTAACACCACACAACATAAGTCGTGTGAGAAGCTAGGTCGTAATCCTGACTAATGGGTTGTAATGATCAATTATGTATGTGTGTATGTATGTAATCTAATAAAAGATGTTATACTTTTTAATTTTTTCAAACAAAACACATTTTAAAAGGTCTGACAAAGAGATCTGAAATTTTTATGTTTATTTTAAGGAGCGTTTTTAACATTTGTTTTTAAATGTTTTAAGAAAGTTATTATAAACTACTGAAAGTACATTATCAGGCCTGTTTTATATATCATTTTTTGTAGAAATGAAAAAGGGGTTAACACATTTACACATTTATATTCGAATTTCCCTTCGAAAAACATTTGAAATTACAATTTTTATAAATACACTTTTGAAATTGTTTTGAAAACAACTTCCTGATTTCATATTTTTCTTTAATCATCAGCTGTTCAAGAACTTTGAAAGTGCATAAGCACCTGGTCAGTTGAATTGGTTATTATTTCAGTATGCCCAAAGGCCTGTCACAACGTTTTTTTCTTTTTTCATAGGATATTAGATAACGTATTTTTTAAAGTAATAAATGCTAAAAATGTTACTCTTGGTTAATAAATTTTTCAATTTGGATAAAATTTTATTTTGAACAGCAATTAGAAAACAACTGCTCGTGATTTCTTGAAATAAAAATCGCCATGATTTCAGAACAGGCTTGGAAATTGAATAATTAATACCTGGTTAATGTTTATTAAAGTGTTTAATAGTATCTGTCTTAAGCCAAACTTCAGTTGAGTTGCCATTTAAAAAAAATATATTACAGATAGTAACTGACTACTAAGATTTGAAAATTTTTATTGACTCCAAACTCATTTACATTCAAGTATGCTTTCATTGTGGCTTCATATTATACTCGGAATTAAAAAAGTAGTGTTTTGTACTAAAAACTTACTAATAAACAATATTTTTACATTTAATATTATAAAAAAAAAATTTGTTTACAAGTCACGATTCTTCCATAAACCTTTGATTAAAAACAAAAATGATTTAATTTTAGAAATTTATAAACTCTCTATCCTCATGGAAAACAAACCGCATATTTGAAAGAACATGTTGTACTGTGTGTATTGAGGATCATTTTTAATACAAATGTTTTTTTTATGGTTTTCATCGTACTGTGCTTAAGAATAAATTATAATTCGTTATAGAAAATAGCAATAAAAAATGATAAAAATACACCAAGTCAATCAATCAATGATACTCTTCAAAAGGTTGCCAAGGCCATTAACTAAATATCTTTTAAATATATTTTTTTTTTGTAACTTTTTTTTTCAACAAATATCTTCATTTCAGCCGTAATTGCTTATGGAGTATGTGTGAATCCACGCAAAGAGAAGGGCATTTGTATACAGATTAGGCACTGTAATTATTTATTGGGTATATTAAATAAAACAACTGCCACGGAACTTGATCCAGCAGATCAAAAATTTCTAAAAGATAGTCAATGTGGTCAGGACAGTTCACAAGAATCATTAGCACAGCAAGTATTGGTAAGAATATATCATACAATATGGGCATAAGTATATCTAAGTAAATATGTGTTAAAACCTACATACATACATATGTATTTTGTGCATACAAGATGTTAAAAGAACTTTTTTCAATTTATGAAGGTGTGCTGTCCCAACAGTTATCGTTCCGATCCAAATGAATCAGAAAAAACAGAGCCTGGCAATGTATTACCTGAACCGGGAGTATGTGGTGATTCTTTAACAAATCGTATTTACGGCGGCAGTGTAACAAAACTTGATGAATTTCCCTGGATGGCTTTGTTGCAATATAAAACAGGTTGGTTCCATCTCTTAAGCGGTTTGCAGTTAAATTTCTTTTAAAATATATATTCATTCCGTTAGGACCTGACAGTTATAGTTTTTATTGTGGTGGTAGTTTGATAAACTCGCGTTATGTTTTAACCGCTGGTCATTGCCTAAAGCATCCCGCAATGCCGACTACCTGGGAATTATATAGTGTCCGTCTAGGTGAGTGGGATATCGACTCAAATCCGGATTGTGTTTTGGATATTCGAAACCGTAAAGAATGTGCCGATCCGCCCAAAGACATTCTTGTTGAATACGCCATAGCTCATCCCGCATATGAGCCAGCATCCAAAGAACAATTCAACGATATTGCTCTTGTTCGTTTGAGCAAAGGTGTAAAGACAACGGAATACATAATCCCAATTTGCCTGCCATTGGCAGCCAGTTTTCGTACCAATCAATTTATATCAACTGCAGTGGATGTTGCCGGCTGGGGAGCAACCGAAAACAATACAGCCAGTTCGAAGAAATTAAAAGCTATGGTTAATATATGGAATGTAACAAGATGTCAGAATACCTATAATACATTCCATATGTCCATCAGCAATGATTATCAGTTATGTGCTGGTGGTGAAAGTGGCGTTGATACCTGTCGCGGCGATTCTGGCGGCCCGCTGATGTTATACCAACGCATCAAAGACAAAACTGTTTATTTTGTCATTGGTGTTGTATCCTATGGGCCCCGACCATGTGGTCTTCAGGGATGGCCTGGAGTATATGTTAAAGTAAGCCATTATACTGATTGGATTATTAATAATTTGTTGCCTTAAGGAGGAGGAAAAAAACTAAAGCAAATAAATATCATAAGAATAAATTCAAATTTAAAATTAAAATAGAAAAAAAATCTTTCCAATAATTAAAATTAAATAACCCTTTGCTGGTATTTGCATATTAGTTTGGGTATCAAATCCAAAACAAAAATTTGTTTCTTCAAGAGCAACTTTATATGGATGTGAAACTTGGCTCTTTGTCAGCGGATCTCCGTGTTATATTCTTCACATATGGACTACAGCGTTCGTACTCTTTCGTTTGATATCAGATTCCCCATCCATATCCATAATGATGCCTTGATGGAATAATTTTACAATAACATTAAATAAAGAAGAGTAGGTGTTGTAGAACCTGATTAGGCTGATTGTGACGATAACCTTTTACTCTTTGCGATTGAACCGTGATCAGCATAATAAATTTGTAGAAGCTGAAATGACAAACAGTAGGATGAAACTATTTCTTGCATCATCTGCATTGTCTAGTCACGTTTTGTTCAAGACTGTGTTGTTGGTGATTTGTTATTAGGCATTATTTTTCACCGAAAACTGCTTGAAACCAAATGGAAAAGTTAGTTTATATACAATTTTAATAGACGTGGGCAGCGAATGTGCAAATGTACTCCACATTAAGGTTTTTTTACTCAATTTTCCTTTTCAATTAATGCTCTAAAAATAAAATAATGAAAAAAAAATAACACACATACATATCTACAAAATTATACAGGAGAATAAAAAATAAACAAAGAAATCGAATGATGAATACAATTGAGATTGATTTAACATAACATATTATTTATTTATACAAAACAATTATGAAAACTAAAAAACTAATCAATCATAACAAACGGAATTAAATTAAAAATATTTCAAAAATATACGAAAATACCTGTAGCTTTCGAGATTTGGTTTTGATTAATACTGCAGCATGTCACATACAAACATAATTACACAAAAAAAAAATATAAACAACAGAAAAATACTTATTTTTTAAGATTTAAAATCTTAATATTAATTTTAAATATAAAAATATTTATGCATGTGAATTTTGTTACTTTTTATTTATTTTCTGGACGCAAAATGATGATTCTAATAAAATTTAATTACGCTAAATTTTACAATTTCACAAAATAACAAATGAAACATACAAAAACAAAATGAATTTTTTTAATGAATAAGGAGTACATATTTTGAAAAATATTTAAAATTCGTTTGTGATTTTAATAAAGCTTTTAGATTATTATAAGCAGCAAAAAAAAGTTTAAATTTATTTTTGCTTTTATCATTTCGTTTTTTTTTTTTTTTTGGTGAAGTACGTAATAAATTATAAATATATGTATGCATGTATATAGTATATATTTTTAGTATTGTTATAAATTTACTAAAATATATTTATTTTAAATGTGAAAATTTTACTTTGATTATAGAAAAAATACACAACATTTTTATTTTTACTTTTTGAATAATATTTTAATAATACTTTTATAATAAGTGCTCTTGAATTGCTACTGAGGCTTTAGCACCATTATTCATTGGTTTCTTTCCGTTATTATTACTTTTAAAGGCCTATATTTGAAATTGAATTTGACTAATAATAAAATAGATTCTTTGTATATAAATTAAGGCTATTCAATCGTAGTTGATTCGGTAACATCTAGATTTTGTGTTGTGTTAGCGGCAACAACAGTATCATTCAGAGATAGAATCTTTTGTTTTAAACTTTCTAAAAGACCTGCCAACGTTAAACAAAATCCACGACTTGCTGGTATTAAAGGAAAATCGGGCAAACTGTACTGGTCACAGTTGGGCAACACATGTTTGACATTTTTGTTGGCATCTGGAATTTTAAAATATAAAAGGAAATATGTTCACATTTCGTAATGTTATTTTGCTTGGTTTTTTATCTACCAACCTTGGCAATTTTTTCCACTTTCTATTGATGCTTTCGATAACTCCATCCACCCCTTAATGCGTTCGTACATTTTAAGGCCATTTTCTTTAAAGTGATTTGAAATTTCCTTATGAAATACCTCAGGAGTGTTTTGCATTAATTTTGTTGTAGCCTGTACCATTTTAATAATCACCATTTCATTATACATGCGAGAGTTTTCCTTACCCTGTTGAGTACCTTTATAAACAAAAATATCAATCCGTTTTAAAATATCAATGGAATTTCATATTAATAATACCTTTTTGCTTTTCATAGCCTGCCTCATTAAAATATGGTTCGGCTACTAATATGAGACCTTGTATGGAAACTATAACTTGTAATAAAGTACTATTGGGGCCCCACATTTCAGTATCTTTTCCCATCCAAGTACCTAAAAGCGATACACACACTTTACCATCTTCATAAAGATTTGGATTAAGGCGATCCGAACAATAACTAATGTAATGACACAAGGGCGGACTTTTGGGGTAATCGCGACCGAGCTGAATATCAAAGAAAAACATGCCATCTTCGTAGGGCGTATGTTTGGGACCTTCAATCATTACACTAAGCAAATCCATGCGATCTTCGTAAACTCTAAAAAGATTTATAAATTTTTACTACCATTATAAATATAATTATCAAGCTCACGACCCACGCTAATAGACTAGCACATTATCCACCACTAGACTACCAGAGTATCCATTTTAAAATATAAATTAAATACTCACTTTACATAAACACCAGGAGGTAAAGAATATTTCAACATACGATGTTCTCGTTGCACAGCCTTGTAGTATTGTTGAGTGTTATTTGGATGGAATATTGTTAAGTGAAACTTGTGATTTTTGGGAGCATTTGCAAGAACTTGGAAGCATTCTTGATTCGCATCCAACAAGTCAAAACTAGCTTCTGAGATTCTTTTGACTTCTTCATCAGTTGTAATGGATTTATTTTCATCCTCCCTTGTGCTAGTTGTTGCTTGTAATACTGTTACAGTATTTTGCGTTGTCACTGATGGCGGAACAACATCTTTAGTATCTTCACTATCTTTCATTTTAATACAATTCATAGAATTTTTATGAGTTTCCACTGCAACTGTCGTGTCTTCAATTTCAATTACAGTTTGAATAGTCTCATCGTCATTGTTAATAACATCCAATTCGACAACATCACTTAGATTTAACTGATCATCTTTATAATATTTCTCTCGTATTTCATTTAGACATTTGACTAATTGTTCCTTGAGCAACGAACACAAGCGTTCACACATCAATTCGGGCACAGCATCTTCGGTTAATTCTATACTGCTATTAGATTGGTTAATCGATTTTTGATTATCGTTAACTTTATTCAAATAAT
The DNA here is from genome assembly GCA_958299815.1 of Sarcophaga carnaria. Taxonomy (NCBI): domain Eukaryota; kingdom Metazoa; phylum Arthropoda; class Insecta; order Diptera; family Sarcophagidae; genus Sarcophaga; species Sarcophaga carnaria. The sequence continues at coordinate 44,889,647 of OY283150.1, forward strand.
TAGTTGTGTCTACATTAGTTAAATCCGAGGAACTGGTGTAACTAGTGGAACTGCCATCACAGTTTTCATTGCGAGAATAATTGCCTGAATCATCTTGTGAAACACCAGTCAAGTGACTAGTCTTCTCGAAGGCCTTTTCGATATTCATCATTGCGGAATTCAAGAGTTGATTCTTTTCAGCGTTGTATTGTTTATTTTTATTAGGCGATATTTCTAAGCGTGACGAAACGTTATTTGCTACTGAAGTTTCTAGGTTTTCCTCTGTAATGCTTTCCTTTAACGATGGCAATATTTTATCATTGTCTTTAATTGTTGGCACTTCTTCTGTCTTTTTAGTCTGAGAGTCTTTAGTCACTGATACTGGAGAAGAGCGCCTCTTTGGTATTGCATTCTGAATGCTCGTATTGCTAGAATGATTGTGGCTGTTGGGACATTTGAAAGGTGTTGAGGATATAGTGAAAAGCACTCTTGGAGCAAATTCTTTGGGGGCAGTCACTCCTGATGATGTTGTTTCCAATTGCTGATTTAACGACTGCAGAGATTTGTTTTCACTTATTTTGCTAACACCGTTAATATTATTGGCCCCAGGAGCACTATTACCCGTACCAGATATTCTTAAAACTATGGCATGCTTATATGGACTTTGTAAAGTGGTTTGCAAAGTATCATTAAATAAGCGATTTTTTTGATCTTGTACACGTTCATGCATTGATTGTGTACCACCTTTACGCACTCGTTCAATTAGGCCCTAAAATCAAATAATTGTCAGAAATAGTAGCAATTGTTGTTTTCTTTCCTTTTATTTTTTGTAATACTCACCATAAAATTATCCTCATGAAAGAAGTTGGTATTTAATAGACGATCTAAATAACGACAACCTTTGTAGACTGCCAAAAGTTTCCGCATTACCTGCAACAAAACAATTTAAATGCACACGGAAATTAAAACAGTACCAAAAAATAATCGCCTTTCAGTATTCACCTCAGGATTTTGTAAATTAGGACTTATATTAAAGATTTCCTCTAAGCGAGCGATTGCCACACGAGCTCTTTCGATATTCGATAATATATGCGACTCGGCAATTGACAGTTTTATGCTGCTACCACCACCACAGCCTACTTCACTATTTTCTGATTCAGTCTCCCATGAGTCATCAGAGGCGTTACTTAAATCGCCCTGATCCAACTGACCCACTTCGAAAAGATCCTGAGGCCAACACATGCTAATGTGACCATCTACCCACCAAACTTTAACACGACCATCGATATAGTTATCGATTACCTGACCAGCCGTACAATTGACATCTTCGCCTACAAAATTTGCAACACGTATAACCATTGTACCAGGACGATATTGAAAATCCGGCTGGTCTTTGAGATCATAAACACTACATTCAGATTCACCCTTATATGTCGGTCTGAATAAAAAAAAAGATAGAAAATATTCTTAAAAAAGATTGTAATAATAAAATGCGCTAAGGACGAATACCTAGGTTCATCAGCGGAAGTATAAGTGGTAAACCATTTAACATGAGCCGTTCTGCCTTGATGATCAACCGTTTGTATAACACCATAATCACGATGACTAAAATCTACATCATCTTTGCCTGATATAACAAAATCCCCTGGGAAAAATTCCTTTGATTTTGAATTATATTTATTATTACCCAAGAGTTATTACGTTTTAACTTTCATATACATACGTGATTATCCAAATGATGTATAGGGTATAATTGCGTTGAAGGTATGTCAGTTTCAATTGAGCCATCTTGCCATACCACTGTAGCAGTACTATAAACCAACAAAGCCTCAGTGACGAGTTCATCACCCTCTTTTGGATTAAAGTCCACACAAGGTTCTTGCAGAAATGGTTTTTTAAAGCTCTTGCGAGCCTTTTTCTTTAGTTGACGCTTAGTTAAATGTTTAGGACTCGTGTGGGGCGATGGGCTTGAACACGTTGACAATGTTGTTGTAGTACTTATACAATCTTCTGTAAACTGCTTAAGATTTTCTACAAAATTATCAATATCCGCAGCATTTATATCACAATTATCATCATCACCCTCAGCCTCATCTTCCGTGGAAAGCCATCCATTATCTTCATTCGTTTTTACTGTATCTCGAGTCTCGTGAGAGGCAGCATCTTGTTTCTCTGTTTCTCTCTTGGCCACTTTTTCGCCTTTGAAAAGGCTTCTCTTTAATTTATTACTGGCTTTATCATCTAAACTTAAGCTAAGTTTCTTTTTAAATTTCTCATAGTGATGATGAGAACCTGTTGTTGCTGTTGAACCAGAAACAGAAGTACGCACAAATATTTTCTTATTTTCCTCTTTTTGCTGTTGAAAAATCTGTTTAAATTTAAGAGACTGTTCTTTATCCCAATCGCTCTTTTTTATGAGCGTATCACAGGCTGAAAAGGTTAAATAATTACGATCGACGATCTGCAACATACAAGACTCAAAGAGGTTTAAACGCTTTAAACGTTTCAAGTTTTCACCAGTAACGCAAGGATTCGGTTGCAATGTAATGTCCTCTAAATTTGTATCGTCCGATAAAGCTTTACACTGCCAATTAACCCAAACACAATCGGTATATAAACTCTCTATGGTAAACTTTGAAAAAAAATATATCGTATATATTTATTTAAATATTGTTGTCGACAATTTTTTTTAATTTTTACTCACCTTTCTAGTTAGAGGTTTACCTTTCTTATTTGTATGCAATGGTATATCGGGTGTTAATATTTTTATATTTTCCATTGGCGGTAGACTACCTATAATAGTATTACCGGGATAAAACACTTTTGGATTGAAAATATCACGTTGTCGACGTGAATACAGATCTTGAAAATTGTAGAAATCATTTGAAGATATTTCTATACGGCATCCAGATGCGGTTCTACATTTTAAAAGAAAATAAAAATAATAATAAATAAAAACATTTAATTTATTTAACAAAGTATTTAATTAACGTTTACCTTAAAATAGCTTTCTCTTCCACATCTTTAGTGCTACCCACCCAAGAATCAAGGCATACTGCGCCATCACGTTGCCAATTTGATATAACTCTTAAGCGTTCCGCATTTACATTCTTTATAACATATTTAGTTCCTAAAACTTTCACATCAGCTTTCATATTAATATCGCGACAATATCCCCTTTGAGTTTCTTTTCCCGGCACAAGACGTCTGACTACATCGCCAGGCATTAAAGTACGATCAGCCAGACCAATCTAAAATAATTTAGATTAAGACACGTTACTAATATTTATAGGATAATGGTTATTTTAAGATAAGCGTAAAACTATGTACAAGGAAATAAACCTGATGTGTGTGAACCTGAGGCCTATTCTTGTCCTCTTTCTTATTCATAATATTCTATTCAAGTTGAAAATTATAGAAACAAAAGTTTTGCGCGTAAACTCAACGAAAGTTCAAAATAGAACTGAACTATAATTAAGTCGACTTGATACAACAAATTATATTAAAGTACTGGGAACTCATAATTTAGCAAAAAAAGAAAACATTTGAATTACTATATTCAATCTGTAATGCCATAAACACAATAAACGCAATGCAGCCAAGACAGCAATCTCGCAAAAATCTGCTGCGTTGCGTTTATTGTGTTTATAGCATAAGGTTACGGTATGCAATTTTAAAAAAATAATATTACTCTTTAGGGTATGTCCATAAAACATTTTATTTAATTCGAAAATGATTGCGATACTTATTGTTTTCAAATTTTATAATATATGTAAGTAATGAAGCAGCTTATAAGTAGTTTTGAAGTTTTGGACGTACTAGTACCGCTTGAGGATTACATTTTCGCTTATGACTATGTATTTGAAACTTTATTGCTAATTAGTTTAGGTGTGGTTAAATTATTTTCTTATGGTGAATAAATTTTACCGCTTCTACCGTAATGGCAGCACTTTTTCATAAAATTAATAATTTTTAACCCATTGTATATGCATGCGTGTGTAAATAAATAAATTTAAAGGTATTACAATAATAAAAAACGCGTGTATTTACAGTTATCCTTGTACAATAACACCACTACAATTGCATAACTGTATGAGTGAAGTTTTTATGAAATTATACAAACACACAAACGTAGCATAAAAATTATAGGAATTTTTATAAAAATATAAACTTTATTTAACCTACCGAATTTTCCGATTGGACAGTTTCCTCAAATTCTGGATACCAAACCACTCGTATTTCATCTTTTTCTAAAATCTCATCAAATTCATCATCTTCATCGCCAGAATAAGTGCCAGGTGTTTCAAGGACTAAGCCAAATTTAACGCGACCTTTTTTATCAATGCGAAAAATTTCATCTTCAAAAAAGTATTGGCAGTCAACAGCTGCCGAGGAATCATCTAAAGGGATTCCACCATTTCTATAAACTATTTTTGGGGAAGAATTTGTGGTTTTTTCTTCTTCTAACAATAATTTGGGTGAGGCTCCTGATGGTTTGTTGTTGGTTGTTATTTTTATTTCGTTTGTAGGAGTTTCTGACAATGATTCATTATGATTGTGTTGCAGTTCATTAGTTTCTATCTTTGTAAATTCCTTATTGATTGATTCAACAATGTTTTGGGGATTGTTTTTCAAATTATTTGACTCTTCATTTCTTGTGGAGGTCACTTCCGTTTCCATTATATTGATATTTTGTAAATATTATATATTTTTTAAATTTATCTCGTTTGTGAATTAGTTTCTTTTATAAGTTTTAATATATCTCGATGAACACTAATAATTTTAACAACTACCACAAATTTAAATTTTTTATAATTTTTTTTGTTTTTGTAACTAAATTTTTCCTTGCCCAAAAATTAACGGAATTAAATTTTTCGGCAACAGAATACAAATCGAGAAAACAATTTAATAAAAATTAAAGAGAATAAAGAGCAGATGAAGAGAAACGTCCAAGTGACAATCAGAGTTACCAAGGTCGCTGTATATTTTACAATCCATGCAGCAATTTCACTTTCAAGTCTCTCACACCTACTACCTGTTAAAATTCCATGAAACTAATATCTGTGACGTTAGGCGGCATGTAACATGTAATTTTGTATTACTTTACGTTTTAGAGACGTGTTCGTCAAGAAAACAATAAGTTACAGCGGCAGACATTTTCAGAAGCCTTGTTTTCATACATCAGCTGTTTTGTTGAACCAAAATTGTCCAATTAGTCCCAACTTGTGGCACCATTACGTGAACTTAATCATTACTTGTTCCAATTTATTATTAAGTATTGGTAACCCTTCATTTGTGCTATCATTGCCTGGTGACTGTTAGCAAAACAAATTCTTTCCATATACTATTCGCGCACATTAAGCGACAATTATCATTAAATTTTTTGGAATTGTTAAATAAAATAATTTAAAATGACTGCCGTTCCACCGCCTACAAACGTTTCTACCTTGTTACCACTGGGTGAGTTGAGGGCAGTAATATATAATATCATCGTAGTATAAAATAATGAATTTCTTGTAGAACTGGTCGACAAATGTATTGGCTCTCGCATACACATTATTATGAAGAACGATAAAGAAATGGTGGGAACTTTATTAGGTTTTGACGATTTTGTTAATATGCTTTTGGACGATGTGACTGAATACGAAAACACTCCTGAAGGTCGACGTATAACTAAATTGGATCAAATTCTGCTAAATGGAAATAATATAACAATGGTTAGTATATTTAACATTCTTTAATAACAGTAATTAATTAAATATTTACAGCTCGTACCTGGCGGGGACATACCAGAGTAGTGTTAATGCTTTCAAACATTTTAAAAAACAAAAATTTTATATTTTAATGTATAATTTAACTAAAATACAAGTAAAAAATGTAAATGAATTTTAACCCTAAATATCTTAATAAAAATAGTTTGTTTACATTACTTTTTAAAAATATTAAATATACTACTCTAAATTGCAACACTGAGTTTTTTGTGGTAAGCTTGATGTCAAAACTTTTTTGCAGCTGTCAAAAAGAAAAACTTGTGTAAAGTTGTAGTGATTTTTGCTAAAAATAATTAAAACTATCACTTTTTGAAAAATTATTTAATATTTATTTAATAACGTAAAAAATATTAAATATGTCAAGTGATGAAAACTGGTCAGTATTTTATGTGATTTTTCACATTGAGGTTATGTTAATTTGTTGCCTATATTTTGAACAAACGTATACATAATTTAATTTTGTGTTATCCTTTTTATAGTTTCGATTCCCTTAATGATGATGGTCTGGAAGAGAAACGTGCCAAACATTCTTCAAGTTCACACCATAAGAAATCGAAGAAACATAAAAAGCATAAAAAATCAAATAAATCGGATAAAAGTAACAAGAAACATAAAAAGTCAAAGAAGCGACATCGGCATCATTCCCATTCCTCTTCAGAAACGGGTTCTGGAGATGAGGATAAAAGGAAATGTGGTGCTATTAATGAGAAATTTACAGAAATTATGAAAAAGGCCAATAAAGACAAGAATTGTGCGTTACGCGTAGACCACGATGTCAAGACAAATACATTTTTGATAACGAAACCGAATATACAGACAGATCCCTGTAGTTTGGTGGAGGAAATAACAAAAACAATACAAACAAAAGTATTGCCAGTTATGGAGGTAGTTTCCTCTGGAAGTGAAAGTGAAGTGTAAGTGTGAAAAATGTCTATGATTTCATTAAATGTGGGTCGATGGTATTAAATTCCTATGTTCCCAAATCTTTAAATAGTTTTGAAAGTAATTTTTTGCTACAGAGACAAATGTGAGAGATTGTTAGTTTATAATGACGGTGAGCAAAGTCTCCCTCCTGCTCATTTTTATTAAAAGCATCTGTTAATGTACCATAAAGCACGATCCCATTTTATCAATTTTGTTAAAAACTTTAAATCTAAAGGAAGAAATAAATAAAAATATTCTTAATAATTACAGACCTGTTGACGTGGCCAGTCCGGATTTGGCCATTATAGAAGATGATCTCAATTTGGACGAATTAATGAAACAAAAAGCGTTATTACAAGCCCGTTTAGGAGCCTATATGTCTGATACAGAAGGTGATGACAGTCGTTCTGGTTCATTGGCAAAACGCCCAACAAAAGAGGTCGAATCGAACTCGAAGAAAATCTATCCTACGACAACAGGAAGTGAAAATATTATAACGATAGAACAAGCAAATTCAGCATCAACTACAACTAGTAAAAATAATTTAAATAGCATTTCTAAAGATAAACTTTCAAACCAAAACGATATTATATTATTGGATGATTCTAGCGGTAATAATACACCGGTGGACAAGCGTTCAACCAGCAAGCAGCGCTTACGTAAGGTAAGACATTCAAGTGAACGAGATCGTAGATCTGGTCGGGGGCATAGATCTATAACACCGCCAGCTGCTCTTACGATTAAGGAAAAATTAAACGATCATCGTTTGTCAAGGGATAATCGAGATCATCAACGGAGACATTCATTACCTGAACGCCATCAGCGTGGTATTCGGAGTCGTAGTCGCTCTACCAGTCGTAGAGTAGATTCCCATGATAGACGACATCATGGGGATGTTGAAGAAGATCGTAGTCGTCAACGCCATAGAGAACATTATGATCAAAATCGTCAAAAAGAAGATCTTCGCCAAGAAATTAACAGAGATAAGTTACGTGAACGAGACAATAGTCGTGATGGTGAAAATAAAAGTAGGGATGACCGCACGCGAATAACAGACCGAAGTGGCGGTCGAGGACAAGATAGAGGCCGTGATCGGCATAGAGAACGTGAAAGATGGATGCGCGAGAGATCGCACAGTCGCAGTAAAGCCGAATCAGACCGTAAACGTGAGCGTGAACGAGAGCGTCAACGTTTTGGTCATGACCGTAATGATCGAGATCGTCATGAAACTAAAGATCGTTATCGTGGATCCCTTAGTGAAGGACAAAAAGCTCAACAAAAAGAATCCAGTAGTGATGAAGAGGTTAACATAAATATTAATATAGACGAAGAAGATGATGACGAAGAAAAAATTATTGAAATGAGACGTAAACAGCGAGAAGAGCTTTTAAAGGTAAAATTGTTATAATATTAAAATATGTGTTTATAATAAATATATTTTTTAATGTATAGAAATTGGCTGGCTCAAAACATACTGATGCTCCACCCTCTGCGCGTTCAAATTCATCATCGTGTTCAGAAGATGCAAAGCAGAACAACGAGAAACATAATAGTTCGAATAACAAAGACAGAAGGGACCGCTCACTAACACCTCCACCCGCAAAAAAGCGTAGATCTCCTACGCGTTCACCTTTGACTTCAGAATCGTCATCCCGCCATCCCATAGAACAGGCCGATAATACACCAGATACAAAAGCGGAACAAGAAAATAATAAATCTTTGAATAACATTAATAAGGACAAAGAAAAAAAACAAGAATGGGATATGTTTGCCGATCAAGATGTTGATTCAAATTTCGATGTGAGTCGTTGGCTTGTAAATTTCGTACAAATATTAAGTATAATATTTTAAAATATAAAACATTTTATAAGAATAGAACGTTTTCTTAAAAAATTTAGTGTAATATTTTACTCATTTAACTTTCAGTCACCTAGCACAATAGTTCAAAATAAAAATATGGCTGAAAATCCAGCTCTTACTGATAATTGGGACGACGCAGAAGGCTACTATCGTGTCCGAATTGGCGAAGTATTAGATACTCGTTACGTTGTTAGCGGCTATACGGGCCAAGGTGTTTTCAGTAATGTTGTACGAGCCAGAGATCAGGCTAGAGGAAATGCAAATGTGGCTGTTAAAATTATTCGCAATAATGAAATAATGTTAGTATTTTACAACATAGTAGTATTATTACTATATTTAAATCTTATTGTTAATTATACTTTTCAGGCACAAGACCGGTTTGCGTGAATTGGAAATATTAAAAAAACTAAATGATGCTGATCCAGATGATCGCTTTCATTGTTTGCGATTGTACAGGCACTTTTTCCATAAGCAGGTGAGTTTATTCAAGAAATATTATGATGTCTTTGTTTTAATTTGAACAAATTTTAATTAATGTATTCTTATATATATGTTTTCGATTTATTTTTCAGCATCTTTGTATGGTTTTCGAACCATTAGCTATGAATTTACGTGAAGTTTTAAAAAAATATGGCAAAAATGTTGGGCTTCACATTAAAGCTGTACGCAGCTATACTCAACAATTATTTTTGGCTTTAAAACTTTTAAAGAAAACTGGTATATTGCATGCTGATATTAAGCCCGACAATATTTTAGTAAATGAGAACCATTTAATATTAAAACTATGTGATTTTGGTTCAGCTTCTACAATTAATGACAATGAAATTACGCCCTATTTAATATCACGATTTTATCGTGCACCCGAAATTATTTTGGGTATACCATACGATTATGGTATGGATATGTGGTCAGCTGGCTGTACTATTTACGAATTATATACGGGTAAAATACTTTTTAGTGGCAAAAGTAATAATCAAATGCTTAAATATTTTATGGACCTAAAAGGTAAATTTTAAAAATAAATTTCTTTTAAAAGTATCTATTATTTATTTTTAATAACACTATTCCTTTCATTAAAAGGCAAAATTCCTAATCGCATTATACGTAAAGGTCAATTTAAAGATCAACATTTTGATCAAAGCTGTAATTTTCTGTATCATGAGATTGATAAGGTCACAGAAAGGGTAAGTTTTTATACAACTTTTGTAAAAAATTTAATTTATTTTTTTGGTTTTTATAAAACATAAAAAGTCATTATGTTTCTCTAACATGTTAAATTTTGGTGATGACTATTATTATTCCCAAGAAACAAAAATCGAATCTGCCAAAATGTAGATAATTTTGCTGTCTTTTGAGTGGAACTATTAAATTGTGTGTGTCAACATGCAAATATTGAAAAGCGAACATAAGATAATAAAAAACACGATAATGTGTTTTATTTTCTTGTTTTAAGTTTTCATAATATAGGTAACCCTTCTATAACTATATATTTCTAAAAAATGATACATCCTAGGAAACCTTAACTCAAAGTCGCAAGAATATAGTTTTTGTTATATATTGAATCATAACAATATGATTTGCTAACACTTCATCTATTCCAACAAAATGAAATAATATAAAAATAAAGTTTCAAAATTACTAAAAAAAATTCTAGTTAAAGATTAATAAATAAAAAAAAACAGTAAAACGACACCTATCTACAAATAATACTCGTTCCCAGGACAATCGGATGTATTACTCGAATTTATTTCTGTCAACCCAACAGAAGCTGTATCTATCAGACAAATATTATTTTTCTTCGCCGTCGTTTATTAAGATTTGTCTCAAACGTGTTATTTGTGGTTCTCCGAAGTCATAAACAGAGCTCTATTTATTAACTATCGGATTCGTTTATACTTTCGGCGATTACTGATTTTAAAAAATCTTTTATTGAAGTCTTTGTGCTCTTGTAACGGGAAGATATCGTCCTTTTTTTATGATAATAATAATATACGACTTTTGAAATTTTATTTCCGGGAAAAAATAAATATTTGACGAAAATTGATATATGTATGTATAATACATATATGTATATGGACCAACTATTTAAGACGATAAATTAGATATTGTAAGAAAAGTATTAACCAGTATTTACAAAACTTTTCCTTTTCTATGTAAATTTTCAATGTTATAAAATCGCTAAATTTACTAAAACAGGAATCAGAATTGCTAGACTAAGTAGTTGTCATCTTTAAAGTTAAAAATTATTATTTTAAAACATCTGTTTTTTTATTTAAGATTCATTTTATTAACGCTTTGCCTTTCTGTCTAATTTTACTTTAAACAGGAAAAAGTTGTTGTAATGCCGGTCATTAAAGCTTCACGAAATTTACAACAGGAATTAATAGCCGATCAAAATTTACCCGATGATCAGCACCGTAAAGTAACGCAATTAAAAGATTTACTGGATAATATGTTTGCTTTGGATCCATCGAAACGTATATCATTGAATCAGGCTCTAACACATCCGTTTATACAGGAGAAGATGTAAACACGCTGAGATCGCCTAAGCAGTTGCTCCAACCAGATGAACATTGTCTTAAATTATACATACATACAGATACAGACAAGAACTTGGTTTAACAAAGTTAAATGTAATTTTTTTCTTTATAAAGAAACACATTTAAAAAGTTTAGTATAATATAAAAACATATTTTTTATTAAGTACTTATAAAACAATTTGTTTTAAAAGACAGAAGCATTGAAAATTCGCAGTTCAAACTAACTGATTCACAAGTTTTAGAAAGATACCACTTCAAAGTTATAAAATTAACGTACAGAAGTATAAGAAATGATGTGGATGTGTCGTTGTCTAAGAGATTTTATTCATGCTTTAATTTTATTAATTATATAAAAAAAATAATGTTAATGCACTTTGTAGAGTAACACGGTAAAATGGGAAAAATATTTAACAAAAAAAAATTGCACTTTTTATCTATTCTAAAAAAAATATGCTGTTCATTCAGCTATCTTTTCAAGTTGGTTGACATACACATATACATACCTACATACTTATATATTCGTATTAAAATTGTAGAATTTTTGTTTTAATTTAACCTAATTAAGCATATTAAGATATTTGTTTAGTAAAGATTTTATGACCAAGAAATGAAACCAAAAGAACAAACGAAAAAAAAGCATGTATTTGAATTTTATTCTTTATGATCATGTTAATTTATTATTTAAAAATTGTGGGCTCTTTTACTAATTATTCTACCTTTTCAGAATGATGTGCCATTAGTAAAGCAAAAGCAAAATAAAAGATGCTGCCTTTAATCAGTTACCAATGAGCAGAGGATAAAACTCTCTTCAATTGAAAAAGTTTATAAACAAAAGTTAACAATAACATATTGAGAAAGAGTATAACTCTGGTAATAATATGGGCAATATCTCTCTATATACCTAATTTCGTTTATTTAAATAAGATTCATTTAATTCTTTTAAAATATATCGCAAAAGATTAAATGATTCTTAATAAAAAAATATTTTGTTGCATCTTAAAATTGTTACACTTTCACTAAAGTGTTTGTTGTTTTTTCTCTTTTTTCGAATTTACAGAAATTTGATTGCCGTATTATATATATGAGACTTGAGAGAGTTTTGAAAAAAGTGTTTTAAAGTATTTGGGTATAAAATGTCGTAAGTCGCTAAAGTTTTATTATAACACGAACAATTTATTAATATTGTTTCAATTTTCTCATTTCAATAGGTGAGATGCGAATATTAAGATGACACATAATCGTCAATGCGTAAAACTCGTCAAATAACAGGTTTGCAAAAAACTAAATGTTTTAATTGTTACAAATCTATTAAATGGAAAATTCAAAATAAAACTTAAAAAAAAATACTTCCAAGAAACTTCTATGATATATGTACAATATGTATGAAATCTTGTGCATATTCTACAAACATAAAGTGATTCTCAATGATCTCTAAACGAATTAATATATGAAGCAAAATATGTAGTATTTTTGCTTATAAAACTAATTTATTCTTGAGTTGAAATACCAAAATTTAATCCATTACTTGGCCTTTGGAATTACTATAGTAATTCCTACCTAGAATATGGGAGATTAGTTCCGCATTGTAGGGAACGCGTGAATACTCATATAACGCGTTACGTCGAAAAAACTCAAGTTTAACTTCTCTCTTTAAAGGAGATTTAAACCGAATATTATGAAAAAAAACTGTATTCGTGGTTGATCTTCACCACCTGTAAAATTTCCACATTCATAAACTATGTAAAAATTATCTTCAAACGTCGATATTGATCAAGTGCATTAACAACTATAATTTTAAACACATAATTTAAATTTAGCATTCTAATGCGGCTATCTGCGTTTAGTTCTGTTAGCCTTATGGTGTGAATGCATAATTTTTTGTTTGTTTTGATTTGATAGGTAGTAGTAGACCAGTTAGCAGTGTGCTAGGTTATAGTCTGTTACACTACAGCAAGTATTAGCTTTTATTCACTGTGCTAGGTCGGCCAGTTCACTCTTAAATATCGTGAGCAGTATTCTCAACACCAAGTCTTGTTTCATGATCAACTAAATCCTTACCCCGACCAATGATATCTTTTTCTACCGTGACGTGCATATACAATGATTTTCTTTAAAATTGAGTCAAAATTTTTAAACTAAAAATAATACACAAATATTTTATACAAACATTTCAATTTCTTTTTATTTAGCTTCAATGCCAACTAAATAATTAAATCTTAAAATAATGGCTGCACTTTCGTTCTTAAAACCCTATGAATTTAAAATCTAGGGACTATTTTTTAAAATATTTTCTTTTATGAAGATTGTTAACTACTTGAGTTCGACAAGAGAACGGTTCGTATTCTAACAGGAATTCTAACGGAACACTGTGCTCGTTATTGGCAGTTAACTTGCCTGTAAACGACAAGCCACCTTCTAATCTAGCCTATCCTGTGAAGATCGTTAATTCATCTAAATTTCTCAATTTTTTAAAAATTGATGAAAAACAAATTGTGTATCCAGTACAGAGTATTTTAAAGCAATTCTAAATTATTTTACAAGTTCAATATTGTAACTCCAAAATTATATCAAAGTAGCTAAAGGGGCTTCCTATTTAAAGTCATAATTTGATTTGAGATTTATGGAATAAGCTCGCTATTTCTTGCATCTTCATGTCGCAACCTGCTATTTTAATTTAAGGAAAACACATCACTTTCTGAGTTTCATCTTATCACAGTATTTGTAATTTTGTATTATATTTTGTTCTTAATTATTTAGTCTATGAATTGGTTAAGAAAAATTAACACACTAAAAAAACAGGCAGGTCAGATGTCTATATTTTGCGAGTTCTTGCCTTTAGTTTGGATATTAATTCCGGTAGAATTAAATTGCTTCGTTTTAAGACATAGAACTCATACTTTATCACAGGGTACAATCATAGGCGGTGCCTTTTTGGAGTGACGAACACCAAAAGAGTAGGCTGGAGCTGTTTTGCCTGGTTTATAGTTTGTGCAATCGTAAGCGTTAGATCCAGGCGTAAATCGTTTATCAATCACTTTTATGCGTGGGGACAATGAATATTCTGGCGCCTTTGACATAGTTACTTTTAAGTTACCCGCTGGATAATTAGCTGGGCCCGGCGAGCCTCCCTTTACTTTCATACCTGTTTTAACGCCTCTGCAAATTTATTTAATTTAATAATAATTGTAATTAAATAAAAATTTAGGCGTTTCTTACATGCTGTATGCCGGTGCAGATTTTCTCGACGTACCATCTTTAATACCATATGCATTAGGTCCGGGACATGTGTTTTTGAAATTAAAAAATTGACGCCGGCCCAATGAATATGACGGTGGCGCCTTTGCGCTCACATAAGGTCTTTGCGATATGTCATAATGAGCCGGGCCGGGACCAATATTTTTTGGATCTTTCGTTATAAAATGAAATCATAAATATTAGAACATATAAAAAAAACTATTTCATCTACCTTTCAAGAATGTCCTAGGTGCTAAGCTATAAGCAAGAGTTGTAGGTCGTCCATATCGAGTTAAACCCTGAGTAGCAATGTAAGGACCCGGTGTTATACTACCATCTTTGACTTTTAATCGTCCAGCCATTGTATATTGGGGACTACGTGTCTTTCGTTGATCATGTTTTTCATAACCAATCGTCGGTGGTAGAGAATAAGTTGGTCCCGGACCTAGTAATTTGTTTGTACAAAAATTTACGTATTAAAATACCAAATCCTCAATTTTAGCAATGCATCATACCTATTGAATCCATATTGTATTAGTTTTTTAGTGTGTAGGTTGGACTATTAAATTTAGAATTTTGGTTTGAAAAATGTAAACGGATCTAATTTATTAAAACTATTAAAATATATACATGCAATTCATATTGACAAAAAATCAAAATTATATTTGATTTCTAGATTATTATTTTTTTTCAAGTTTAACATCAAAAAATAACATAACACTGTATACAGGGATACATATACCTATGTATATATACATATATATTAATGTATACAGTTATTGGTACTCGCTAGCATAAATTATTTAATTTAATTAGTAATTAGTAATTTTTTAAATGCGAAATATCATTAAAATTATTCTAGTTTTAGAGAATTACTAATGGATTACAATTACAAGCAATCAAAATAATAATTACGATTTTAAATTATTATTATAATATATTAATATAATAAATTAATAATTAATATATTATAAAATTTAATAAGATTATTTTCAGTTATTATATCTGATTCTACTTGATTATTGATGGGTTTTCCTATGTGCTACAATCATTTCGAAACAGTTCATAACCTCCTTCAGATTTTCACAATCTTTTAGCAAATCATGTATTTGCTAAATCTCGTCAACGCTTGAATTACCATTTAAGACATAAATCGTTAAAAATCAAACGAAATAATTACTAAAATGAAAAACATCGGGAATAGTCGATAAATTCATTTTTAATTCAGTAATTAATTGTACTGTGATTTTTATCGTAAAAAATGTAGTGTTTCAAACTTTTGTATTGTGTTTTGTGCTAAAAACGTTCTGTTTCTGTTGAAACAACTAAATTCGACGAATATCGTCCTGTGGCTCTAAATTCTTGTTCACAATCACTTTCAACATAGTTTTGATTGATTATAATAATAAAATTATAATAATACATACCCGATCTATAACATTAGTAAATATGAAAGAGTCCCTTTTTTTGAGACATAAGTCCGAACCAGTTAGAAAATCGAACAAATCCATAGAATTTTCTACGATCATATGCACTATATATCTATAAGCTAAACCGGCGAATTCATCCATAATCATTTTCGTAGACTGAATGGAATGTAATACATTGTCGCATAAGCCTCTAATAGACAATAGAAAGCAATCACGGTAGAGCACTTCTTTGGATCACATTGCTTGCGCTAACGACTTAGTGCGAAATACCTAAATAGTTGACAGTTAGGCCCACCATATATTCGTCAACTATTTCCCTACAGGGTTACCGTTGACAAAAAAGTGTCATAAAAAGGGTATTTAAAGAAAAAAAGGCTCAAAAAAGAGTATTTTAAAGTAAAATAGGGTCAAGTTTTTTGTGAACAAAAAATAAAATTTATTTCAGTAAAAAAAAAACAAAACGAATTATAACAGTTCATTAGATACATTAAACTAAAATAAAAGTAATTCTACATAAAAACAATTCACAGGTACATTCAAATATTATTCCCATTATCAAAAACGTTTGACAATATTTATCACTTTTTAAAAATACTTATTCCATTCTTCCAGCTTCGATTTGAGCAAATTGAGAGAGGAAAGCATGGATTCACAAGTTTCTATTTTAAGTTTGTTAGTAAGTTTATTTTTAATTAGTGATAGTGGTTTTGAAAAATATCTTTCAGCGGAAGCACTACTATGAGGCAAAGTAAATATATACATATGTAACGAATTCATATACATTTGAATATATATTTTCTTCAAATCTATTTTTGAAATTTCCAATCTCGACCCAAAACTTTTCTGCGTTAGTTATTTTAAGTATATCTTCATACTTTTTGCTGTTTATATTACTTTCTAGCAATTTAAACTCATTGACAAAAGTTTCTGGTTCGACAATTATGTCTTTAAACTCAGATACAATTTCAAAATAATTTATATCTTGTTTGGTATTTATAAAAACTGGTTAAAATATCTTAAAATATTAAGTCTTTTATTTGTCATATCTATTCTTGATATCATATCGTGACACAATTTTTTATAAAAATTCAAAATGTTAGTTTTTATTTCTATAACATCACATCTTGGATACAAATTAATACATATTTCGGTCTCTGCATCATGACCTATATAATCGGGCATGTTCTGAAAAACGCAAATCGCCTAAATTTTGCGTTTTCGTTTTAAAAACGCCAAGAGGGTGTTCTGGCGAACGCAAGACGCTAAAAAAAATTTTATACGACTCGAAATCGCCAAATAGGTGTTCTGGAAAACGCTTAACGCTAAAAATTTGCGATTTCAAATCACAAAAGTATATTCCAGTGAACTGATGAAATTATGGCCAAACAGAACTTCTTAACAAAAAATGCGATTTCAAATCACAAGAGGATATTGTAGTGAACTGATGAAATATGTTCAAGCAAAACTTCTTAACAAAAAATTATAACAATTTTACACTTTTCTAATAAAATTCATTGGCGTTACTTAAATTCCACACAAAAGCATCGTGACATGACCCAGGCCTAGATGCGGCAACATGTAATCACTTTGATTGTTTAAAATTCAAAAAAAAACCTTCATATAGGAGTACTTACAATTAACACATTTAAATTATAAAACCCCCTTCTGCAAAAATAAAATTCCTCACATGGGTGCCGTCTACCGATCCAATTACTCCTGGAATTTTAAATTTTTGATAGAAATGTATTTTTGATGCTTTCGCCTGCTCCGGAACGTCTAATGGGTTAGAATAATCCCTCAGGACACGTCCTTTTAATTTTTCTTATCTGGTTTGCAGCTTTTTTAAACAAATTATGCTAAATAAAAAACCTGTAGGCATTTTTCTATTTATTTGTTTAGTTTTGATGTTTTCATTTTTTATGTTTTATTTTTTTCATAAACGACTTCGAAAAATCGAAGATCGCAAGTAAAACGCGTGAGTTTCAAAACACCCTGAAATAAATTTTGCGTTTTTAAAATCACATGCGATTTCAAATCGTGCGATTGTCAGAACATGCCTGAATATGTATATCAATAGGGTCTTTTGCATATAAAATATTTTCAAAATCAATATCCTTTACTCCTTTTTCAAGTGCACTGAGAACTTTCGAATGGGGAATTTTGGAACTTTTATTCATTTTTAAAAAGGGTCAAGGGTTCCCTGGTAGTCTAGTGGGTAGTGTGCTAGACTATTAGTGTGAGGGTCGTGGGTTCGATTCCCATCAGAGACTCTACACCGAGCATATGGTCACGTTACTCCGTTCGTATATAATTGGAATATAATTTGTAATTGTATTGTAATCAATAAATAAATAAAAAGCGTCAAAAAGTGCCATATATTTCGTTAAAATGATACAATGGGATAAATTAAAAAAGGGTCATAAAAAGTGTCATTGGCATGAAAAAGGGTCAAAAGGTATACTTCAGTGTCACAACGGCAACGCTGTTTCCCTAGTATCGAGACAAAACAGATTTGAGTGTCGTTACTAGGCGTGCATAATAGCAAAAAAAGCATTAAGTAGACGGTCGGAAGGTAATAATTTACATATCAAAGAAAATATAGACGAGCACCATATGTTCTTCTTGTCCACGCTCTTGCTATGTAATATAAAATAGAGAGAACAAGTTTGTTATAATCACATTTCGCACACTGTACTTACAACTTTTCTGAAGGCGTTGATAGCACGGAGTTCCTAAATATAAGGCTTTATCTAATAATTACAACTCCATTGCATTAAGATTTCCTAGTAAAGAATAATCTAAGATCACTGTAGTTTATTAGACGTAAGGCCATGGTTCAAACCCCAGGTCAGACAACTATAATAAAACGAAATATAAAAAAATATTTCTTCGGTGACCGCCTTTCAGCAGATTTCCGGCAAAAGCTCTGAGGGTAAATTTGCTATGAAAAGTTTCTCAAAAATCAGTCGTTCGTTGTAGGTCCCTCATGTACAAAATTAACACACACAACATGGGCGGTGTGAGAAGCTAGTTATGTCGCAATCCTGACTCAATGGTTTTAATGATCAATTATGTATGTAACAGCAAGATCACTGCGTTTACGCAGCTTTTGTCCAATTACAACACTGTTATTAAATTGTTTATAAATAGTAAAATTCTGGATGGTGCAGTAGTACCATGTAGAGTTTCACTTTAGGGTTCGACAATCCTCGTACTTGTGTGCATTTGAATTTTTTTGGTTCAATTAGATGTATACGATTGTATTTTTAATTTCAAGTTCCGAGTAAAAGGGATTTTTTCTAATTTAATTGTTCTTATGGCTCTTTTTTAAAGCATTTTAATATATGATTTGGATAATATGTATTTACTTACTAAAACATCGTTTGCTGTTTCTATATTAATCTGTATTACAACAATTTATCGAGATTAAACTATCATCACTTTTAAAATAATGAGCCCATATTATTGTGGTGTTTTCAAAAATGAGTTTATTTAGAAGTTTAATTTGTGTTGGCAATTTCAATTAATTTTAATTTCTGTCTTTATAGCTTTACATAGTCCGAAATAGTAATTGGCAATGAACGATTTGTATACCTTCTACCAAATGAATATGAAGGCGCTGATTTACCCGGTTTATAATTACTGCGATCATATGCATTTGCGGCTGGTACTTGGTTTTTTGGTCTACGAGAATTTATACGTGGATAGATAGAAAACTGTGGGCTGGCTGACTTGACTAATGAGATATTACTTGGTCCATAAATAGCAGGTCCTGGTGACCGAGACTTTTCACATGATGGTATAATAAATGAATAGCGACTTTCACTAATTTTTGATAAAAATGAACCCGAATCTGAAAAGATATTTCATAAAACATAATTTATAGGTAAGTTGTAGCAATTTTCCTCCATTACAGCATACCCTTGGAGTCATCCATGATTTTTGGAAAGTTTGGAAAAAAAATTATACTTAAAATTTGTTTTTTTTTTTTTTGACTTTTAATAAATAAAATATAAAATTTGTGTGCAATAGAATTTTTTTTATTGACAAGTTAATGTAGGTTTGCTTTATTTTAGGACAGGGCGAACTTACACAAATTTTAGAACAGTATATCAAAATGATGAATAATTAAAATGGTAGATAAAAATCAACAAATATTAGTTAAGAAATCAATATTTAAATAAAATTTTAATACTTGATACGACTCTCACATCAATATTCATATGGAAATAAGGTCAGTTACTAACTGCACGGTTGTAAGGTCTTCCTCATAGAAAGTTGCTCCGTCAGATTCAAAGTTAAAGTGAACAAAAGAGTTTAATCATCATCAAATTTTCGTTTCCAACACCGAATTCTGACCGCCATACATTTGTGTTATTTTAAACACATAGTTTCATATTTCAAATAACAAAATTCTATTCCATTGGAAATAAAGAAAAAAAAAACTTGATCTTTCAGTTACTACGAGATCTACAGCTCCAGTATTAAATTCTACATAGCCTTTTAAATAGAAAACTGCAGTCTAACCCATGATTAACTAAGATGCATTCTGAGGACATCTTGGATTTTCCCAAACCCAATTTAGATGTTCCAGACTGCTACAGTTATTATTGGCATGATCTGAACCAATCAAGTGTTGTACGATTCAAGGAATGTTTCAGTGTCAAAAGCGTTATTTATGGTGTGTGGAACACTATGTTATAGAATGAAATCAATAATGTTTTTGGCACCTCTAGAACATATCCTCATAAAAAAAATTTACAAAAATTCGGAATATTACTATATATTTCAAGAAGATAACGGAGCTGTACATAATATGTAGGGGATAGGCAGTTTTAGACCAAAATAATCTAGAACTTTTGGTTGGGTAATAAGTTAATGTAAATTATTAGGATTTTTAAATGTTTTTCACTCAAATGACCTTTAATTATTCCTTTTTTATAAATTATGTAATATCAGCACAAAATACATGTGAGTTTTGTAGGTTAGGTTAGAGTACGTGTACTTGTCAATAAAGACAAGTACAGTACCCGGAGGTCGAATTGACCCATTGTACAACGTCCTTACAGAGGGAAGGATAGCAGAGGGATAAAAAGGAGAGGATGTAGGAAAGGGGAGAATGGGAAGTGGAGGAATTACACAGATAAGACACAAAAAGGGGATGGCGCGACTACACTGATGAAGCCTTAGTGCCTCTCAACTGTCGGCTCTCGACACAGAATACAAACTCTCAAAGAAGGCCCCACCAAGGGTCCTCAACCTCAATCTACCAAGGGCTGGGCAGTTACAGAGGAGGTGTTCGAGGAGGAGTTTTGTATATTTAAATTTAAAAAAATACTGCGGTCAAATAAACGTCTAAGAATGCACTCATAGAAAATGCTCCGTAGGATTAAATTCTCTAAGTTCAATCAAGAGCAATTTTTTCGGAAATATAATTCAAACATGGTCAGATTGGAATTGCGTTTTAGTTATTTTTATGCAGTTATCAATTGAAATTTAACAATTATTAAATAGTAATTCAAAATTTTCTAACTTATGCCTGCTAATAAAAACAAAATCTTATAGAAGATGTAACTCAAAGAAGAAAGATCCTCTTAACAATGCATTTTCATAAAATAATAGCCCCATACACTCATAGGCAAAAATCAAATTCAAATTCGTTATGTTGGAAATAGTCCTGTTTGAAATCATCAGTTGAAAAATATATATTTTTTAACGGATTTTTATGTATCAAAAATATCAACACTGTATTTTTCAAGAGAAATTAGAAATAATATGGCAACATCTTTTAGGAGTACAACTATGATAAGCAAATAAAGTGTATAACAAAAAGTAATAATATTAATATTTGTTTTCGTTAAAAACAAATAAACAAAAATAAAATTATTATGTCTAGTCACACAACTCCCATTAAAGATAACAAATCATTTGACGAAGAGTATCCTTATCCAGCCTGTTGGCAAGATGATGCACGGGTGCAGGTGCTGTTGGCACCATTTCGTGAACGCAGTGTCAATCCGGAGAATTACGACTCGAAAATGAGATTTTGGCAAGATACTATAAGAGATTATTGTCTGTTTAAAGGTAAGGCGAATTTCTGCAAACAAGAATTGCAACACAACTTTACTAAAGGTCTGAGGGTACCTTGTTGCCTGGACTTAGTTTTGGATGAAATGCAAAAACAAAAATTAATACGTTTGCGTAAGGACTACGAATACGATCCAGAAAACAGTTGGTCTGGCTGGGCAGTTAATAGTTTTGTTAAAAAACCACTCAGTTGGGGTTTCGATAAAATCAAAGAGAAATTGGGTTCAATAGATACAAATCAACAGAGTCTAACACAGTTTATACACTTAGAGGTTATAAAGGTGAGTTTGGAATAGAATATCTATTGCGTTTCAAAAATTTATAAAACGTCGATTGTTCTTTTTTCAGAAATATTGTAACGACGCTCAAGACAAGCTATTTCAGCCCAAATACAGTGGAAGTCTTCATCATTATGATACATTACAAAAGGAATTGTGCCCTCAGCTTAATATTACAAAAGAATGTTTCAAGTTATGTTTGCACACTTTATACTGTCAGCGTAAAATCGGTTTGGAATACAAATCAAATATAAACGTATTGGAAATTCACTTGATTAAAATACCTGGTAAGTAAAAATACAAAATAATACCCCTTTAAATTCAGAATAATCCATTACGTCGACGTCCAATGTTTTTCAATGAATCTAGTATAATTTTTCTATTTTCGATTATGAAAGCACACTGTTCCTTAGCAACTAAGATTCTAATGTCCTGAATCGCCATTATTTCACAATGTGTAGTGTCTCGGATACTTTTCTCTACTCTTTTTTTCATTTTTTTACTTGAAACCCTATTTCAGCAAAAGACGATAATAACATCACTATTACCGAATCAGATCACGCTCTTCATAATTTACAAGTTACGAAAGATAATTTATTGAAGCAAATCCAAGACATTGAAGCTGATGTTAAATATAATGAAAATAAAGCTCGTGAGTATCTGAAAGAGAACAAAAGATTGTTGGCGAAAACTTATCTGCGCAAGAAACATTTACTAGAACAAAATCATGGTAATTTCAATTTTGTTTACCATGTTGTATTATCTTATTAACCGTAAGTTTGTAATTATTTCAGAAAAACGCAGTTTAGCTCTGCACAACATCGAAACGTTATTATCCAACGTTCACGAAGCCAAATTAAATGGTGTTATCTTAGATGCCTATAAATTTGGTTCGAAAGCATTACAAAATGCTCTGGAAGTTTCAAATCTTAAATATGATAATGTCGATGAAATTGTAACCGATGTACGCGAGAGTATGGACTCATTTAGAGAGATACAAGATAGTTTAGCTAATGCTAATTTGGATAACTCATTATTGAATGATTCTTTAGCCGATGAAGATGAATTAGAGAAAGAACTTAGAGAAATTATGGGTGAAACTGTAAACACGACAAAAAGTGCAAAAGAAAATAACAACATTACTACTGGTACGGCCAAAAAAATCGAAATTACCGATGCTGAATTGTTAAATATGCTTAATGATTTGGAAATCGAACAAGTCTCACCGGAAAAAAAAAGTGCCGAATTAAAATCATGAAATAGATTAGTGACATTTTATCTATACTATTAAAGTTTGCGTTTACAATGTCTCGTTTTTATATTATATTACAATATGTTTATAAATATTCAGTTTGTTAGTATAAAATTTCTGTTTATCTCTCATTCTTAAGGGTAGATTTTAAGATGAAATAAGCTGTGTCGATTTAATAAATCGTTGGTTCATTTATTTTTACGTGAAATTTTCCCTTTCGGATACCTCCAATAAGCGAACACTCCCCGATAAGGCACAAATTTCCTCATCACATACCTTTGATGACAATTTTGAAACCAAATAACCTCCGTTACTCTTTCTATTTTGGTCGGACGCGGACAGTACTTTTTTTAAAACGGTTTACAATTTTTTTCTTAAACACCTCCCGTTGCCGGAAAAGAAACTTAAAAAAATTAAAATATGAACCAATAGAATATGAAGGGATTAATAGCAAATGTTGGATTGAGATAACACGACACTCGTTATCTGTGTGTGTGAGATTTCATTGTAATTAAAAATTATACTTATTTCACACACAGCTTCTTGGTTTTTTTGTCGGAATTTCTATTTCTACATTTTATTGAAAGCTTTCCGCCAAATAGTTTTAATTGTATACTTTAATGAAAAAATACCCCGGCTGATATTCAGTTCAATCATTGATGTTATATCCCTTAAATTCTGTAATCATCGTAAGTTCACTTTAAATTCGTTCTATTGAGATCTATACGATAATGTCTTCTAGATCTTGTTGTTTGTAATCTCCTCTCTCTGTGTTTTCCAAGTGTAGGCTAGTCAACCTTGTCTTCTACTTCTCTGGCAGTTCTTTTCCATGACCGAATCAGTGATGTAACCATTGGGACATCTCCTTTTCATTCTGAGAATCTCGGTTTTTATTGGAGTTTGGTTTGTTCCGTACCAAGGACTGTGGTTATAAACCGTGGACCGTCCATATATTCTTAAAATTGACAACAAGCATCTTAAATTGGTGTTATGTTCTTGATTACAGGTTGGATGTCACAAAATAATTAAATTTTGAGGATTGACATACAGAATTATGTCCGCCAAGTAATTGACTGCCGACATTTATTCGTTCCAAATTTTGGGGAATAGAACGTCTAGTTTTCTAAGAGAAGGCTGATCTAATTAAGAAAGTTCGTGAGAGATCTTAACAAATGATTGTCTGGTCTATCAGAGCGGTGTGTATCCTTAGCATCCAAATTATTATAGTGAAAATAAGCAAATCATTTTCATTTCTTTTTTTTTTTTGTTATAATAACGTCTTGCTAAGCTCTACAATTTCAAGAGCTTGCAGCGATTTAGAATTTTTAAACGTCAGAGATTAATATCATTATAATGCCTGCTAACAAGAACAAATATTACTATATTCGTTTGTATCTTAATAATTATATAAAAATTAATACTAATATATAACAAAAAGCTATACAAATTGTATTTGTACATAATTTGAAATATTGTTATTGGATTTTTAATTGCTGTCACTTTAGATTAATTTGATGTTTGCATTGCCAATTCTTTTGTCTTTTTTTTGTCGATCTGGTAGAGCTCGATTTTATACATCTGTATTTGAGTTAAAAGCGTGTTTTGGCGCAAAAACCTTGTGAAAATTGCGGACGACAAACAATAAGTTTACTCATATTAATATTTTTGCAAATCTATTATCTATCAGTAAACGGGTAAAATGAAACCTATTAAATTATTTGTATTGAAAAGAGATGGACGAAAAGAAGAAGTACATTTTGATAAAATCACGTCACGTATAAAGAAGCTGTGCTATGGCTTGAATATGGATTTTGTTGATCCGGCTGCCATTACGCTCAAAGTAATAAATGGCTTGTTTTGTGGTGTAACAACACAGGAACTGGACAATTTGGCAGCCGAAGCGGCAGCTACTTTAACAACAAATCATGGTGATTATGCCATATTGGCGGCTCGTATTGTCGTTTCCAATTTGCACAAAGAAACTAAAAAAGTGTTCTCGGAGGTTGTAAGTGATATGTATCATTATGTGAGCAAAGAAACCGGTAAGCACGCCCCAATGATTTCAGAGTATCACTTCAATGTGATCCAAAAGAATGCAGAACGTTTAAATTCTTCCATTGTTTATGATCGTGACTTTGGATATAATTATTTCGGCTTTAAGACTTTGGAAAAATCGTATTTGCTGAAAATTAATGGTAAGATTATTGAAAGACCACAGCATATGTTAATGAGGGTAGCCATAGGTATTCATGGCGAAGATATAGATGCGGCCATAGAAACTTATAATTTACTGTCTGAACGTTATTTCACCCATGCTTCGCCCACTTTGTTTGCGGCAGCCACTAATAGACCTCAATTATCCTCGTGTTTCTTGTTGACCATGGTTGCCGATTCTATAGAGGGTATTTTCAAGACCATAAAGCAGTGTGCTGTGATTTCTAAGTCTGCTGGAGGTATAGGTCTCAACGTCCATTGCATAAGAGCTAAAGGCACTGCCATTGACGGAACGAATGGCACTTCGAATGGTTTGGTACCTATGCTTAGAGTTTTCAATAATGTGGCCCGATATGTTGGCAAGCGACCTGGAGCTGTTACTATCTATTTGGAACCATGGCATTCAGATATTTTTGAATTCCTTGATTTAAAGAAGAATACTGGGAAAGAAGAGCACCGAGCTAGAGATCTTTTTTATGCCTTATGGATTCCTGATCTATATATGAAGAGGGTGGAAGAAAATGGTGATTGGTCTCTTATGTGTCCACACAAGTGTCCCGGTCTTCAAGATGTCTGGGGAGAAGAATTTGAGGCATTATATGTTAAATATGAGAAAGAAGGAAAGGCTAATCGTGTAGTCAAAGCGCAAGCTTTGTGGTTTGCCATCATCGAATCGCAAGTGGAAACTGGTACTCCTTATATGCTCTATAAAGACACCTGTAATCGTAAAAGTAATCAGCAAAATGTTGGCACTATTAAGTGTAGCAGTTTATGCGCAGAAAGTGTGCAATACTCAGATCCAGATGAAATTGCCGTGTGTAATTTAGCGTCCATAGCATTGAATATGTTCGTAACGCCAGAGAAGAAATTTGATTTCAATAAATTGAAAGATGTCACTAAAGTGGTAACTCGTAATTTGAACAAAATCATAGACATTAATTATTATCCCTTACCCGAGGCTAAAAAGTCAAATCTTCGCCATCGTCCTATAGGCATAGGTGTTCAAGGATTCGCAGATACTCTTATTATGATGCGTTTCCCTTATGAGAGCGAAGAGGCGATGTTACTAAATCAACAAATATTTGAAACTATATATTATGGAGCATTAGAAGCCAGTTGTGAGCTGGCAGAAAGAGATGGTACATATGAAACATATCCCGGTTGTCCGGTTAGCCAAGGAATACTCCAGTATGATATGTGGGATAAAACACCTACGGATTTATGGGATTGGGCTGGCTTGAAAGAGAAAATTAAGCAACATGGCGTACGTAATTCTTTGCTTTTGGCAACTATGCCTACAGCCTCAACAGCACAGATTTTGGGCAATAATGAATCATTTGAACCCATTAACTCCAATATCTATACCAGAAGTATTTTGTCAGGCGAATTCAATGTTGTCAACCATCATTTGTTGAAAGATTTAACAGAACTTGATTTGTGGGATGAAGATATGAAAAATAAAATAATTTCTCACCGTGGTTCTGTACAAGCTATAGAAGAAATTCCAAAAGATATACGTGATCTCTATAAAACGATTTGGGAAATTTCCATCAAGTCTACTATAAAAATGGCAATTGTTCGTGGTGCTTTTATTGATCAAAGTCAGTCGTTCAACATTCATGTAGCTGAACCTAATTATGGAAAATTGACTTCGATGCATTTCTATGCATGGAAATCTGGTTTAAAGACTGGAGTGTACCATTTGAAAACAAAACCTACAGCCAATGCTATACATTTTCCAGTAGATAAAACGCGTTTAGCTAATCTGAATGAAAATCGTGTTCAGCGAAGCGGGGAGCAAAATGAAAGTCTGCATAATGCCTCATCCTCAGTTACCTATGGTTCCGAAAGGGAAAAACGTTTGTCTGAAATGGTATGTTCGCTCGAAAATAAAGAGGCCTGCATGTCTTGCGGTTCATAAGTCGCAAAGAAACTAATATATGTAAGTTAGTAAAGCGGCTTATTTTAATTATGTATTATTACAATTTCCTGATTGAATCTTTTAGTAATTAAAAATATTCTAATTAATTTATATGTAATGCACACATTTCTTTTTAATAAATTTTATATAAAATACGTCAATTATAAAAAAATAGTTTGGTAGTCGGCCTAAAGTATAGTTTACTTTGGTTTTATCCAAAATCATTTCTTTGCTGGTCGCATTATGTAAATAAATTCCGAGTGCATAAAATTCATCTTGTTCTGCCTATACGTGTAACGATGCAGATTGGTCATTGTACCATTGGTTCCTCTTTACGTTCTTTCCTTCCTAAATGAAGGGTAAAGAACGTGGGAATGAATGTAAATTGGTATGAATTATTTCTACTCAATAGAGATCTAATAAGGCAAAGCTGTGCAGATAAGTACAATTTTTAGAATAATTTACAATGATTGAATAAGTAAAATATAAGAAATTTCTTAACGGGAACACAAACTGTTTTATAAGATTCAGGTGAAAATGCTGAATGTTGATTGCGATGTCGTTAATTTTTAGAGGTTACTTATATGTTGAAAAAAAAAATAACTAAATTCTTTATTTCTTTGGAAAAAAAAACAAATGTTTTCGGCAGCCTGTAGTGCATTTCTGCCCCTTTATAATATGTATGTCGGTAATGTTCCAAATTTTCCCTCATTTTTAGATGTAGACAACTTTTCAAAGATACTATCATTTTAATGTCTTTTAACAATGTTAATAAATATTACCGAACTTTTCCGAATATTATTTGTTAGCATTTGTTTAAAAATTAAAAATAATCTAAAAATTTTGTTTATTCATTTCTTTAAGAATTTTTACCGTATTTTCAATTGCAATAACAGTTATGAACAAAAGTACATATCCCGAAGGCATTTCTTCTACATTTAGAGTTTCGAAAATTTGTCAAAAAAAAACAAAAAATAGTGATACAGGTTTTTCATTTAAATCAGTAAAATAAAAAATTCTTACAAAAGGAAAAACTAAAAGAGAAATAGACAAAAACGTAATAATTTATTTATTTATTTATTTCAATATACCTTATAAATAAATTTATAAAATACATGCAAGTTTAAGGCGCGGTTAACCAGGCCATAAGCGCTTTAATATTAACTTGTTATATGTAATAGGCCATTTACACTACAGCGAAATCTAGTACTTATGAGATTTCGAGCCAAATCTAGTTGATTTTAACTAGATTTCCCATACAAAACAAAATCTACTTATTTAGTAGATTTCGGCAAAATCTACTCAAAATCAAGTAAAAATAGAAATGCAACTATGTGTTTTGCCAAATAGTACTTAAAAATACAACGCTGAGCAGGAAAAAATGACATTTCAATTTAAAAACAAAACTTTAACCTCTTCACGCCCTTGGCCACATATGTGTACGTTTAATTTTTTATAATCATAGTTATAATAATAATAAAAAAACAAAAATTTTATAGTATGTTATCCTCAGACCGTTTGTCTGCAGTGATGATATTATTTCCGACGCATAGTTAGATAAATAAAAAAAAATGTGAAATAATTCTTCGGCAATCTGTTTTAGT
The DNA here is from genome assembly GCA_958299815.1 of Sarcophaga carnaria. NCBI lineage: Eukaryota > Metazoa > Arthropoda > Insecta > Diptera > Sarcophagidae > Sarcophaga > Sarcophaga carnaria. The sequence goes on from OY283150.1 coordinate 44,918,741, forward strand.
GGATTATATCAAGAATAATATTTGAAAAAAAATAATATCAGTTATATTTAATATAATAAGTTTTACCATCACCACCTAAAAAATCTAAAAGCTGGACTAAAGTGAATCCTGGTATTAGACTGGACGGTATGGATCATTATCCTAAATACAAGGAACTGAAAAATCTCCCCAGATGTCACGCCAAAAATTGTGTAAGACGAACTCTCTACATTTGTGAGAAATGTTAAGAATATATACGCCTGATATGCCCGGAATGTATGAAATCATATCACACATAAATTACCATTAACGCTCAGTGGCCACAAATGTGGACGTTATTCCTTTTTGTGAATTTTCATTGTTTTTTGTTTTCAGAATTCCTATTTAAATAAAATTAAATAATTTAAAAAGAAAACAAAATTTAATCATTTTTTTTGTCACCATAAAAAAATCGTCCCTGAAGAGGTTAAGCGTAACAAATGAAAAGTTTGGCCGCTTTTCGATGAACATATCATATGAAATATTAGGAATATCTTGCTCCCAGAATGACCCATGACGAACCTGTATTAAAGTGCGGTTTAATATTTATATATTATTACCTATATATATGTTTACGACACTAAATGTCCTATATTTTTCATTTTTGTTTGGTATTAAACTAAATTTGGAAATATTATTATTTTCTTTTAAATTTCAGTCAGCTGTTTTTGTTATTAAAATGAAATCTTGCTACTGTCAAATAAATCCAGTGTAAACGATCTAGATTTTGAGCAAGATTTGAAATCTAATCTACTAGATTTCGCTGTAGTGTAAATGGCCTATAACAAGAGTTGGCTACAATTGTATATACATAAACATATTTGCATAGATCTAGTTAGAAAAACATTTACTGGGATATTCAGCGAAGTAAACATTAGTGTTATCTACAGAAATAAATTTAATGTTATTAGGATAGTAATAAATTTAAAAATTTAATGGTTAGAAACTAAAATAAATTTGAAATATGGGATTTTAAGTAAGAAACTATAATATGAAATCTAAACATCCTCGATATTGTGTTTCTACAGACATTTTAATATTCTTTTAATGTAGTCAGTTCTTCTACAGTCAAGTATTTCCTCCAGTGATCCATCCATCTTCGAAATAGGGCAGCTAATAAGAATATGAGGTACAGTGAGTATTCCATCGCAGTTAGCGCATTAGGAGGATCAGTCTTCTAAAAGTAATGTTTCGTGTTAAAGATACACTTTCCTACTACTAGTTTTTCATATTCCTGCCTTCTCATTTTAAAAATGTTTCTTTCCCAATGTGAGAGGTATCCATAGTAACAATATACGTCCTGTAAATGCAACATGTCTAAATCCCATTGTGATTTCTAATTAAAGCTCTAATTGCACTTAGGCTATCTGAGCAGATTAATGTATTTCCTCCCTCTTCTACAGATAGGGAGATTGCTGCTTTTATTGCGGTTAATTCTGCAGTAAAAATGCCCGAGTAATCTGGAAGTCTAGCATCCTTTACAATCTCAAATTGTGTATCTTGAATTTGCTTGACTATAGAATAAGACGTGAATCCAAATTGGTATGATCCATCGGTGTAATGAATGTTATCCGGGGAGAAAGTGGTCACTTTTTGGCGGAACATTTTTCTGAAGCAAATTTGATCCGTATTATTTTTAGCAAGACAGCGTAAACTGAAGACATTGCAAATAAATTGTCCGCGTAGATGCCAAGGGAGTTCTCAAGATCCTTTGCCAGAGAGTTGGTTTATACGGTAAATAAGGCTATAGAAAGAGGAGAGTCTTGGGGATTTCCATTGTATTTTATATTTATAATTATTATTTTTAAGGTGCGCCTTACATTTTCAACGGAAAATCTTAGATAAGGTTCAGCGGATTGCCTCCTTGAGTATCACTGGAGTGAGGAAGAATTGCCCTCAGACTGCTGTTGACACTATGCTCTGCCCGACTCCGCTCTAATAGTATGTCAAGCGGCGCGCGGCGCGAAGTGCCATACGTCTGAGGGAATCGGGCTGCTGAAAACAGCGCTCGATATGTCACTCCAGAGTTCTGAATGTCGTCTTTTCTAATGGGAGGTATAGACTTTCGAAAAAAAACCACCAATTATATTGTGCCTGAGGCTATGTTTCTGCCTGGTTTAAGAATACTTATACCGGCAAGGGTACAATAGAATGGTGGGGTACTCCAGGGGCAGCGAGGTATACCCATCTTCACAGATGGGTCTAAATTTGGTGGAAGTTCAGGTGCTGGGGTTTTCTGTAGGGAACTCAGTCTTGAACTTCACTTCAGGTTAAATGATGACTGCAGCGTGTTTTAGGCGGAGATTTTCGAAATCTTGAGGGCTGTTGGGGCCATAGCTTGTGCCTCCGCTTTGGATTCGGAATCCTACGTGATCTTCGTTGACAGTCAGGCTGCCCTAAGGGCCATTGCGTCGGTCTGGTGCAAATCACGACTCGTTCGCGAATGCAAGGAGTCGTTAAGGACGTTTGAACCAGACCGTAACCGTCTATGCTGGGTTCCGGGTCATAGCGGAATACTGGGCAATGAGACGGCGGATGCTCTCGCTAGGTTAGGTTTACTTTCTGAGGGCGATTTGATAGTTGGTCCTGACCCTCCAATCTGCCACCTCTACGGACTCATCGATGGATGGGTCAGGGGGAAGAGCAGAGGCGTTGGAGGAGTGGATCGGGTTATGTTTCTCGATGTCTATGGCCTGCTATAGACAGTGTAAGAACAGGCCGGCTACTGGGCTTGGATAAGGCCAGTTTAAGGTTAATTATAGGGTTTATCACGGCACTGCGAGATTAGGTCGCTGACGGGGATCTGGAACAGATCCCAGACGGACTACTACAGGCTATGTTGCGATGAGGAGTTGGAGAATGTCGAGCACCTCTGTAACTGCCCAGCCCTTGGTAGGCTGAGGACCCTTGGTAGGGGTTTCTTTGATGGTTTGAATTCTGTGTCGAGAGCCGACATCAAGGCTCTCCAGAGATTCATTTGTAACTTGAGCTGGTTGAGAAGTACTATGGCTTCATTGATGTTGTCGCGTTTTCCACTCCTTTTTTTAATAATCTTAAATACTCAGACAATAGTTCAAATGATTTATTGGCTCGGTCTTATTTAGTATTTTTAAAACATGAAATTAGTTTGTAAAGAACGATCATTGTTTTCCTAATACAAGTAAAATTTTCCAGCAATGCCAAACTATCAGTTTAGTTCAATTTGATTTTTGCATTGCCAATTCTCTTGTCTTTTTTTGTACGATCTGGTAGAGCTCAATTTTGTATATCTGAATTTGAGTTAAAAGCGTGTTTTGGCGCAAACTTGTTGTGGAATTAGCGGACGGCAAACAATAAGCACAAGATTTATTTAGTTAACATTTTCTAATAACTTTAGTAATATTTTCACAAATCTATTGTTTATCAGCAAACGGTGAAATGAAACCTAATAAGCTATTTGTATTGAAAAGAGATGGACGAAAGGAAGAAGTACATTTTGATAAAATTACGTCGCGTATAAAGAAGCTGTGCTATGGGTTGAATATGGATTTTGTTGATCCTGTGGCCATTACATATAAAGTTATAAATGGCTTGTATTGTGGTGTGACAACACAGGAATTGGACAATTTGGCTGCCGAAACAGCAGCTACGTTAACAACAAATCATGGTGATTACGCCATATTGGCGGCACGTATTGCAGTTTCCAATTTATACAAAGAAACTAAAAAAGTGTTCTCGGAGGTTATACATGACATGTACCGCTATGTGAATAAAGAGACTGGCAAGCACGCCCCAATGATTTCAGAGTATCACTACAATGTGGTGCAAAAGAATGCAGAACGTTTGAATTCCTCCATTATTTATGATCGTGACTTTGGATATAACTATTTCGGTTTCAAGACTTTGGAAAGATCTTATTTGCTGAAAATGAATGGTAAGATCATTGAAAGACCACAACATTTGTTAATGAGAGTAGCTATTGGTATTCATGGGGAAGATATAGATGCGGCCATAGAAACTTATAATTTATTGTCTGAACGTTATTTCACTCATGCTTCGCCCACTTTGTTTGCTGCAGCCACTAACAGACCTCAACTATCTTCGTGCTTCTTGTTAACCATAGCTGGTGATTCTATTGAGGGCATTTTCGATTCTGTAGATCAGTGTGCTATGATTTCGAAGTCAGCTGGTGGTATTGGTATAAATGTTCATTGCATAAGAGCTAAAGGCACAGCTATTGACGGTACAAATGACATTTCGAGTGGTTTAGTACCTATGCTTAGGGTTTTTAATAATGTGGCCCGTTATGTCGATCAAGGTGGTGGCAAACGTCCCGGAGCTTTCGCAATCTATTTGGAACCCTGGCATTCCGATATTTTTGAATTCCTTGATTTAAAGAAGAATACTGGTAAAGAAGAGGACCGTGCCAGAGATCTTTTTTATGCTTTGTGGATTCCCGATCTATTTATGAAAAGGGTGGAAGAGAATGGTGATTGGTCTCTTATGTGTCCACACAAATGTCCCGGTCTTCAAGATGTCTGGGGAGAAGAATTCGAGGCATTATATGTTAAATATGAGAAAGAAGGAAAGGCTAATCGTGTAGTCAAAGCGCAAGCTTTGTGGTTTGCCATCATCGAATCGCAAGTGGAAACTGGTACTCCTTATATGCTCTATAAAGACGCCTGCAATCGCAAAAGTAATCAGCAAAATATTGGCACCATTAAATGCAGTAATTTATGTACAGAAATTGTTGAATATTCTGCTCCAGATGAAATTGCCGTGTGTAATTTAGCCTCCATAGCCCTTAATATGTTCGTAACGCCAGAGAAGAAGTTTGATTTCAATAAATTGAAAGATGTCACTAAAGTGGTAACTCGTAATTTGAACAAAATCATAGACATTAATTATTATCCCTTACCCGAGGCTAAAAAGTCAAATCTTCGCCATCGTCCTATAGGCATAGGTGTTCAAGGATTGGCTGATGCTCTTATTATGATGCGTTTCCCTTATGAGAGCGAACAGGCGATGTTACTAAACCAACAAATATTTGAAACTATATATTATGGAGCATTAGAAGCCAGTTGTGAGTTGGCAGAAAGAGATGGTACATATGAAACATATCCCGGTTGTCCGGTTAGCAAAGGAATACTCCAGTACGATATGTGGAATAAAACACCTACAGATTTATGGGATTGGGCCATTTTGAAAGAGAAAATTAAGCAACATGGCGTTCGTAATTCATTACTTTTGGCGCCTATGCCTACAGCCTCAACCGCTCAAATCTTGGGCAATAATGAATCATTTGAACCCTATACCTCCAACATCTACACTAGACGTGTTTTGTCAGGCGAATTCAATGTTGTCAACCATCATTTGTTGAAAGATTTAACAGAACTTGATTTGTGGGATGAAGATATGAAAAATAAAATAATTTCTAACCGTGGTTCTATACAAGCTATAGAAGAAATTCCAAAAGATATACGTGATCTCTATAAAACGGTTTGGGAAATTTCCATCAAGTCTACTATAAAAATGGCAGCAGACCGTGGTGCTTTTATTGATCAAAGTCAGTCGTTCAATATTCATGTAGCTGAACCTAATTATGGCAAATTGACTTCAATTCATTTCTATGCATGGAAATCGGGTCTAAAGACTGGTATGTACTATTTGCGAACGAAACCTGCAGCCAATGCTATACAATTTACGGTAGATAAAACGCGTGCGGCTAATCTGAATGAAAGTCGAAAACAGCAAAACGGGGAGCAAAGTGAAAGTCTGCAAAATGCCTCATCCTCAGTTACCTATGGTTCCGAAAGGGAAAAACGTTTGTCTGAAATGGTATGTTCGCTCGAAAATAAAGAGGCCTGCATGTCTTGCGGTTCATAAGTCGCAAAGAAACTAATATATGTAAGTTAGTAAAGCGGCTTATTTTAATTATGTATTATTACAATTTCCTGATTGAATCTTTTAGTAATTAAAAATATTCTAATTAATTTATATGTAATGCACACATTTCTTTTTAATAAATTTTATATAAAATACGTCAATTATAAAAAAATAGTTTGGTAGTCGGCCTAAAGTATAGTTTACTTTGGTTTTATCCAAAATCATTTCTTTGCTGGTCGCATTATGTAAATAAATTCCGAGTGCATAAAATTCATCTTGTTCTGCCTATACGTGTAACGATGCAGATTGGTCATTGTACCATTGGTTCCTCTTTACGTTCTTTCCTTCCTAAATGAAGGGTAAAGAACGTGGGAATGAATGTAAATTGGTATGAATTATTTCTACTCAATAGAGATCTAATAAGGCAAAGCTGTGCAGATAAGTACAATTTTTAGAATAATTTACAATGATTGAATAAGTAAAATATAAGAAATTTCTTAACGGGAACACAAACTGTTTTATAAGATTCAGGTGAAAATGCTGAATGTTGATTGCGATGTCGTTAATTTTTAGAGGTTACTTATATGTTGAAAAAAAAAATAACTAAATTCTTTATTTCTTTGGAAAAAAAAACAAATGTTTTCGGCAGCCTGTAGTGCATTTCTGCCCCTTTATAATATGTATGTCGGTAATGTTCCAAATTTTCCCTCATTTTTAGATGTAGACAACTTTTCAAAGATACTATCATTTTAATGTCTTTTAACAATGTTAATAAATATTACCGAACTTTTCCGAATATTATTTGTTAGCATTTGTTTAAAAATTAAAAATAATCTAAAAATTTTGTTTATTCATTTCTTTAAGAATTTTTACCGTATTTTCAATTACAATAACAGTCATGAACATAAGTCTCGGTACTTTTTAGTTATTTATTTGTTAATTATAATACAATTACAAACTATACTATGATTATTAGACATTATACTCGGTATAGTATAATAGATCAGAGTTTCTTGTGGGTATACAACCCTCACGCTAACCACTAGACTACTAGGGTACCCATATAATATTTTCTTTTCCCTAGTGATTTTTTTTTTAATAAAAAGATTTTGAATAAAATTTGCATTCGTTTTTATAAAATTAATGGTTTTCGAGATAGGAGGTATGTAGAGTTTTGTCCATAAATTGAATTGAGATTACGAAATAAAAATAATGAAATTATTTTCTAAGCCACGTTCCTCGTTCTAGTATGGGGAATTCCTTTCAGCACTACCAAACTATGGAGCGCAGGGTAAAGAGAGTGACACGATATTTGATACATTGCCAATTTAATGTGAAAGGGACAGCAAATGTTACCAAAAGCTATTTCTGTCCCTCTCAGATTGTCAGTTTTGTTTATATTGGCGCGAGTTAATAAAAAATTAATTTTTGTGTGAAACTATTAATAAATAATAAAAAAAATCTAATAACATTAATAATTTTTAACTTTTTCATTCAAGCAATTAAAAAATATTGACAACTTGCAACCAGAAAATTTTTTTCTGAGCAGTATGCCTTATTTGAAATATTTAGCTTCTTAGTTACCTTTTGCACAAAAACTATATTCATTGTGACCGAAAATCACCCACATTTCGGTTAATAATTAAATATTTAAGAATTTTTAAACTTTTCTTTGATGAATTTAAAAAATATTCAAAATTTTCCCTTTTTAACACAAAATAAAAGTTTATTTACATTGAATTTTTCTACTTTATAGTGTTTTCACTCCTAAAGTTAAAACCTGCTTTTAACATTAAAACCATAATCAGCTGATTTTGCGTTCACACTATAAGTTTTCTTAAATCTGGTTTTAATATTCATGACATTTACGACTGTGCAAACAGCTGTTTTTGTTTAAGAAAAATTAAAAAATGAACAATAAATTAAAAATTGTTCTAAACATTGTAAAAGAATAAATAGTGGACTTATTTATAAATAGTGAACCGGCTTTCTGTATTTTTATACTTGTTTGTATTTTGTTTTTTCAGCTGTTATCAACATTTCACTGTTGGTAACTCTGATTTAGTACATCGAAAACAACATTGTAATTTATAAAACCTACTTAAAACCAATTCAAAAAAAGGTTTTAAAGTGGTTTTAACACAATAATTTCGTATAGTAAAACAAGGTTTTAATTATGGTTTTAACGTCAAAGCCAACTTTTGTGTGAAAACACTATTATCCGCCAGTTGCACTCTGTATATCTTCTAATACATTTGCTTCGCAAAACTTTTAACATTTTTAACATAATTGTCATCACTGTTTACATTGTGGTTTGCATTGCCAATTTTCCTTTTTTTAACGATATGGTAAACCTTAATTTTGTATTTAGTTAAAAAGAATATTTTGGCGCAAAGTAGTGATATTTTCGGACGGCAAATAGTTTGGTTTAAATTTAAATACACCTTGAATATTTTCGCAAATCTATTGTTTATCGGTAAATTGGAAAAAAATGAAATCCAATAAGTTATTTCTGTTCAAAAGAGATGGACGAAAGGAAGAAGTACATTCTGATAAAATCACGTCGCGTCTAAAGAAGCTGTGCTATGGATTGAATATGGATTTTGTTGATCCCGTGGCCATTACACATAAAGTTGTAAATGGCTTGTATTGTGGTGTGACAACACAGGAATTGGACAATTTGGCAGCCGAAACAGCAGCTACTTTAACAACAAATCATGGTGATTACACCATATTGGCGGCACGTATTGCAGTCTCCAATTTATACAAAGAAACTAAAACAGTATTCTCGGAGGTTATACATGACATGTACCACTATGTGAATAAAGAGACTGGCAAGCACGCTCCAATCATTTCAGAATATCACTACAATGTGGTGCAAAAGAATGCAGAACGTTTGAATTCGTCTATTATTTATGATCGTGACTTTGGATATAACTATTTCGGTTTCAAGACTTTGGAAAGATCGTATTTGCTGAAAATTAATGGTAAGATCATTGAAAGACCGCAGCATATGTTAATGAGAGTAGCTATCGGTATTCATGGAGAAGATATAGATGCGGCGATAGAAACTTATAATTTATTGTCTGAACGTTATTTCACTCATGCTTCGCCCACTTTGTTTGCGGCAGCCACTAACAGACCTCAACTATCTTCGTGCTTTTTGTTAACCATAGCTGGTGATTCCATTGAGGGAATTTACAAATCTGTAGTTCAGTGTGCTATGATTTCGAAGTCAGCTGGTGGTATTGGTATAAATGTTCATTGCATAAGAGCTAAAGGCACTGCTATTGACGGTACAAATGGCATTTCTAGTGGTTTAGTACCTATGCTTAGAGCTTTTAATAATGTGGCCCGTCATGTTAATCAAGGTGCTGGTAAACGTCCCGGAGCTTTCGCTATTTATTTGGAACCTTGGCATTCCGATATTTTTGAATTCCTTGATTTAAAGAAGAATACTGGTAAAGAAGAGGACCGTGCCAGAGATCTTTTTTATGCTTTGTGGATTCCTGATCTGTTTATGAAAAGGGTGGAAGAGAATGGTGATTGGTCTCTTATGTGTCCACACAAGTGTCCCGGTCTTCAAGATGTCTGGGGAGAAGAATTCGAGTCATTATATGTTAAATATGAGGAAGAAGGAAAGGCTAATCGTGTAGTTAAAGCGCAAGCTTTGTGGTTTGCTATCATCGAAGCGCAAGTGGAAACTGGTACTCCTTATATGCTTTATAAAGACGCCTGCAATCGTAAAAGTAATCAGCAAAATATTGGCACCATTAAGTGCAGTAATTTATGTACAGAAATTGTTGAATATTCTGCTCCAGATGAAATTGCCGTGTGTAATTTAGCCTCCATAGCCCTTAATATGTTCGTAACGCCAGAGAAGAAGTTTGATTTCAATAAATTGAAAGATGTCACTAAAGTGGTAACTCGTAATTTGAACAAAATCATAGACATTAATTATTATCCCTTACCCGAGGCTAAAAAGTCAAATCTTCGCCATCGTCCTATAGGCATAGGTGTTCAAGGAATGGCTGATGCTCTTATTATGATGCGTTTCCCTTATGAGAGCGAACAGGCGATGTTACTAAACCAACAAATATTTGAAACTATATATTATGGAGCATTAGAAGCCAGTTGTGAGCTGGCAGAAAGAGATGGTACATATGAAACATATCCCGGTTGTCCGGTTAGCAAAGGAATACTCCAGTACGATATGTGGAATAAAACACCTACAGATTTATGGGATTGGGCCGTTTTGAAAGAGAAAATTAAGCAACATGGCGTACGTAATTCACTACTTTTGGCGCCTATGCCTACAGCTTCAACCGCTCAAATCTTGGGCAATAATGAATCATTTGAACCCTATACATCCAATATGTATACTAGACGTGTTTTGTCAGGCGAATTCAATGTTGCCAACCATCATTTGTTGAAAGATTTAACAGAACTCGATTTGTGGGATGAAGATATGAAAAATAAAATAATTTCTAACCGTGGTTCTGTACAAGCTATAGAAGAAATTCCAAAAGATATACGTGATCTCTATAAAACAGTTTGGGAAATTTCCGTCAAGTCTACTATAAAAATGGCAGCAGACCGTGGTGCTTTTATTGATCAAAGTCAGTCGTTCAATATTCATGTAGCTGAACCTAATTATGGCAAGTTGACTTCGATACATTTCTATGCATGGAAATCGGGTCTAAAGACTGGTATGTACTATTTGCGAACGAAACCTGCAGCCAATGCTATACAATTTACGGTAGATAAAACGCGTGCAGCTAACCTGAATGAGAGTCGAAAACAGCGAAGTGGTGACCAAACTGAAAGTGTGCAAAATGTCTCCTCATCATCAGATAACCATGATACGGAGCAGGAAAGACGTTTGGCCGAGATGGTATGTTCGCTTGAAAACAAAGAAGGCTGCATGTCTTGCGGCTCATAAGTCACAAAAGAACTAGCTTAAATTAGTAAGGCGTTTACTTTATTATTATATTTATGTATTAGTGCAATTTTCAATTTGAATCTTTTAATAATTAAAAATATACGTAAAGTACGCAATTTCTTTTTAATAAATTTTATATACAATAAAAATAATCTTTCTATTTGAAATTTCCAATAAAACAATTTCAGCCTAATTTTGAGTAACAATTATGTACAAAAATTACAAACAAAAAACTACACAAAAAATGCATACTTTTAGGCATTTCAAAAATTGTAAAGTTTCCGGCTAAAAAGTACACAGAAAAAAATGCATACTTTTAGGCATTTTAAAAATTGAAAAAATTTAAAAAATTGCCTTCTGCTGATTTATGGGCTCCTGGTATTTCATTAATATTTCAGTTTGCCAAACTGCAGCGAAAATAAAAAAATGAAAAAAAAAATAATAATAAAAATGAAATGACGGTAAGTAAATAAAGAAAAGTTTAGTTTGTTTTTAATGTATTTCTTTTTATTTTCTTATCAAACTAGCTTAAGGATATCTCATATATATTTGTTAAATTTATCAATACATATATAAAAATATAATTTAGTCACAATTTCCTTATTCTAAAAGATTTCGTTAAAAATGCTTTTGCCTAAATGTTAGCAAGTTTTTGCAATTTGGTTTTAAAAGCAGAATAAATACATATGAGTAGTAAAGAATTGCACAAATCATTTTAAATCGAATATTTAAGAAATTAAATTGAATTTTTAAGATTGCTAATTTTACAAACTCTAAATAAAGCGTTTATACATACTTAAGGCTAATATTTATCTAAAATTTAAACATAAAACATATGTAACACTTTTACATTCAAACTAATGTGATGGTGTCATATAAAAGGAATTATTTAAAATTTAAAAAATGCGGCAACCGCCTTTATTTGTATAGTTATTCCAGGTGTGGACGTTTACTAGGCGATATTAGAACTGCTTGGGCTTGTTGTGTAAAGGCGGGATTTATTATATGATTTTCGTAGCGTTTATATTCATTACCTATTTGTTCTAAATCTAAATTGGCATCTAAAACGACAACCTGTAAAAAAAAATAAATAAAAATTACTTGAAACAACAAATATCGTGTTAATATCTTACATTTGTATTATAGCCACGGTTAGCAATTAGCCAGTCCTCATGTAATTTATGTAACTCTTCCAAATATTTCAAGGGCACACAACTCTCCTCCGAACGGGCACGTTTACGCATACGTTCATAGACTACTTCAGGCGTGGTACGCAAATACACTAATTGAAAAACGTTTGTGGTAAATAAATATATTCATAACGACATTCATTGACATCAATTAATGCTTACCTATCAAATCAGCTCTTACATGTATGGCATCGTCTATAAATTTATACCATTCTTGCAATATATGATACATTCCAGGCTCAATAATTTTATTTCTATACATATTCTCCACAAAACAGTACCTAAAATTGAAAATGAATTAAAAATTATTATAAATTCTAATTCTGATATGGAAGGAGAAAGAGATTAATTCTGTGAATACTAAGAAGATTGATGTTAAGTAAATTATTTTTATGACCTTTCACTTCGTGAGAAACACAATGTTACAGACAGAAATGGTAAAATACCTTAAAAGTGTAGTTTAGTCAATACAGTAACAGAAGAACCATGTCCCAGACATCTAATGTATGCAAATTTAACGTACAAAAGATGATAAAATAAAAAATGTTCTTTGCGACATAATGATAAGCGTCGGAAATTGAAAGTAAATGCCATGGAAAGAACGCAAAACGTTGTGTTAATTCTATAGCACTTATTATATTTTGAGATATGTGGAGAAAAAAAGTGTTTCCTACTAAAAGATCTAGCTGTAAAGTTATTAAAAAAAACAGAATAAAAGAGTTTTTTGCTTGCAGCAACTGAAGAGGTATATCAATCTCACCAGTATTTTTATGAAAATAATTTTATAAAGAATGTTACAGTTGGTTGATATGAAATTACAGCGAAAGCTAACTGAATTTTAATTTTAAACGCTGTTAGTTTCACGCTGTTTTCGTTTCGAGGATAGATTCAATGAGTAGTGATTGTATATCGAATGTGCTTCAAAACACATGAGCTATCATGATTTTACAAGTTATCCGATTCCTTCCACACTATTTTTCAGGTTAGGCTAGGATATTATTTCCACTATTATTTTTAATTTTAATGGATGTAGCTTCTCGGCGTGCTCGTGGAGTCCCAAAGGGAATTGTATTTAATCTTCTTGATTCTACGTTAAAACTAGAGTCATACTTAAACGATCAGTGTCAATTAGTGCGTAAGTAACAACATATGAAGGATAAATTGAACGAAATGAGTAGCATGAGTCATGAGCAACCATTATCATATTATTACACACACATGTTTTGCCAGTATACGGAAGGAATACGTGCGTTTTCATTTCTTGTATTGTAAAGATTTAATTTAGAATAAAAGGATTGATGAGTTTTTGCCTCAACTGCACGTTAATATCATACTTTTTGTTCATAGAATTCTTTAACCCATATACATAGGTAAGATCTTAAATTAGTTTAAGGAAATTTATAAGTAATCACTAAATAGGAAGATGACATCCGACTTACCACCGCTTCTTAATCCAGACTAAACTGGTAAAGCAAAAGTTGAATTAATTTTACCATAAGCAATTCATCACATGTTAGCTAGTGCTTTTGCTTTTTTTGCATTTACTGTGTGTGCATAGCTCAATGTGTATTACCTTATTGGGAATTCAGGGGTTTTCTTTCTTGATAAGAAAATTATAAACACTCACCTTGCACTATACATAGAACGTTCCATTAGCTTAACAGGTTTTTCTGTCTGCAGTGTATGACTCTCTAACATGGTTAGAGTGACATATGACTGGAATGGCATGGCCCACCGTTCTGGTTCCTTGTACATCAATTCCTATTAAGCAAATATTCATTTTTTAATGGAGAAATCAAATACACATCTTTAGTTGGTACTTACCAACAAATTTACTCCGGCAAGATTACGCCATTTTTCTACTGGTTCGGTGATTAAACAAATCTTGTCTTGAAACTGTTCGAAATGATTAAGAAACGTTGTCTTGCCACTGCCAATATTGCCCTCGATCAGCACTGTAAAGGGCTGGCTATTGGCAGCGAATTTTGGTCTTCTTGCAGCATTGGCATTATGTCCAGACATGGCAGCTACTTTTATAATGCGTCCTTGTAAAAAAAAGAGATAAGAGAAGGAAGAATCATTGCTATCATTTGTTTAACACTCGTTCTAAATATATTTACACTACGCAAAACTAATTTCTATGTACTTTCTGTACCATCACCTCCTTTACCTTTCTTAAAAATAGAAAAAAATAATTTTATATGCCAAATAAAATTTCTTCAAATCCACAAGTTTTGTATTTTTTAAAACATTAATTTACAATGGAATAAAATTACTTGATTTTGTCTCAAACGTTAATTTTAAAATTAAAAAAAGAAGCAAAGACTTTACAAACACGAAATCTAATGATTTAACACAGTATGATCAACATTCTAGTAACAAATATAATGGAAAGAGCGGGAAATTGCAAAGATTAGGCGCCGAAAAAGATTATTTTTGTCATATTTTTGTTTGTTTACGTTTAGTATTGCTGCAATTGTTGTACGCTATTCAAGATCGATATGGTAACACTCTGATTGAAGAGGTTAGTGTTGTAAAAAATGAACAAAAAGCGATTTAAATGCTAAAATAATGATGAAAATAAATAGTGTACTGGATTTATAATGATTGTTGTATATATTTAATATTTTTTAAGTACACATTTGAATTTTTTAACATAAAACACAAATTTGTAAAAGAAGAGTTGCCGTATTGCAGGGTATTGCCATATACAAAATGTGAGATATATACTTTAACCCTTTAATGTTTATTACTTTAAAATCTAATTATAACAGATATTATAAATTGATCAATAAGAACTTAATTAAATTTATAAAAGAAATTAATTAATTTTTATTAACAATTTAACGAATACAAATAAAAATACAGTCGATCTTCAACAATATTGATCGCCAAACGACCTTAATGATACGATTTTTTTCAGAACACTATTAACCATGCTTTATCTTTACAGGTAGTGTATTTTGTTTTAAATATACATTACAGACAGTACTTTACAATAATTGAAATGCATCTGTCTCTGCATTATAATGAACTACTAATTAACTTGTCTGGTAATTCTGCATTTTAACTCAGAATATACAACTTAACTATTTTTTAGTTTCTCTTAAAAGAAAACATTTTTATAGCAGAAATGAACTAACTTATCGAGTAATAAACAAATAAAAAATTCTAAAGAATTAGAAGACAATAGAAAAATTGCAAATATGTTGCCAGTACTCAATCCTAATATTTCTAACGAATAAACTCAGACTTAAACTTTCATACTGTGAATCGGGACTCTCCATAAATATAAGTTTTTAATAACAAAATCCTAAATATTTGTGATCTTGAATATTTTCTTTGTCAGTTAATTGTACAATATTATTAATAACTGATTTTTTTAGTATTTTAATTTATAAGATAATAAACGAACTATTAATTTGACATCTAAAGACCTTTCCAACAAACGTGGTGATCCAGTAAGATCATCTACCATTGCAAGGCGGCTGAAAGCTCATTGCTTAAAAGGAAGAAAGTCTAGAAAGAAGATTAACATATCTGCTGATAATCTAACATACATAAACACTGCCAATCCAATTTCTACTTAAGTTCTCCACAATCTCTCTGCAATAATATAATATTTAGTAAAGAGAGTAAATTTGATATTTTTGATTCAAAATCCGAAGGAAAGGTGAAAGTGAAATGCCTCCACAAAATCTTACTTAGTACGACTATAAAGTATGACGCTAGGTTTTTGATGGTTTAAGAATGAGTGCGCGGCTATTTACAAATTTTGGAAGAAAGTTTTCTTTCAGCAAAATATTGACACAAAGTCGCAAAGAACTGTTATAAAAATTGACTAAGAAGTTAAATTCATTACCAAAATTTTAGACAGGAATAATAGAAAACGAAGAACAAAAGAACAGTTCCGAACATCTTCAAAGGACGATTTAGCTACAACTACTATCTTATTCAACGCTATGGATAAATCTAATGTTACATATTACACTAATTATTGCATTTTTTTCCAATACTTATCTCTATTTCTTATAAAATTTTTTAATTAAAAAGATACTTCAGTTGAAAATATACACTCGGTTTATTTTTTATATTATTGCCTTTACATTTTAAGCTGTCCGCATATTTAATCTAGACACTGTATGCAATTAGCATGTTTCTTACTTGTTGTTGTCTTTTAATCATTTTCATTAAAATGCACCGTAAACATATTTTATTTACATATTAACTACAAATTTGTTTTGAGCTTTAAACTTACCTACTAAATTTCTAAACATACTGTTGAAATTATTCACTTTAGGATAACCACTTTATTTAATAAAAATAACAAAATTATTTTCACAATATTCTTGCTCTCTTTCAATCAAAATTCAATAATAACAACAAACCAGCTGTTCTAAGCAGTGTTGAAAAATTCAGTACTTATGTATTTTTTCAGTACTTTTTCATTTAAAAAATACCGCAGTACCACGCCAAGTTTTCGGTACTTTTTTCCCTCAAATTCGTTTTTGTTCGTTCAAAAAAATAAATATATATTTTAATAAATAATTCGCACATTCTTTTTCCGTTTCCGGTTTTACAATTGAAAATGAAGCCTATTAAAGCATTTATAGCGTGCGCTTTGTTTCTGTGTGGTGGCTGGCGTAAGGGTTTTTGATTAAGCATTAAGCTATTTAATACTTTGGTTAAAGATAAAATGAAAAACAATTTTTACCACTTATCACTAGATGGAACCTCTACATTATAACGCCGTTCAGCAAAAAGCAGTACTCTGTACTCCTCCATTTAACGAATGACGAAAACAAAAAGCAATATAGAAAAAACAGAGCATAAAAGTGAATCAAAAAAAGCCGATATTATTGATTTCTCACAAGGATGCCATACTGAAATTAAACTATACTGCATAAGATGGCAAGGGCTGCTAATCAGGTAATAAAAAATGTTAACTGTGTACATACAAATTAAATATACATATCAATGTTATGTAGAAGTTTTACTTCAAAATAATAATTGTTTTGAAATGGCCTGTATTTATTTATAAAATAATTAGTTAAGTAAACATTTACTAAAAAAAGTAACAGAAGAAGAAAACTATTAAGAGTTTACAAGAATTTGATACAAGTACGCATAGTATATTTGGATGGTAAATGTTTATAATTTTTTATCGGAAAATAATTTGTTACATTAAGCAAATTAAAACGCGGTTATTTTGGGTATTTGTATTATAATTCCCAATTTCTCATTTGGCCGTATGGTAACATGACTTTTGTTGTGTATATGTCATTTGCTCTCAGTCAGTTCTCTACAACAGAATGTGTTTGTTGTTAGCTGCAAAAACAATAACTAAAGTGAAAAATTAGTGCATTAATTTAAAATTTTTACCGAAATTCAGTTAATGATATTTGTTCATATATAAAATATTTAAGTTTAAATATTGTTTAAATTTTGTAAAATGTGTATTTTTTGAAAATATATATGTATAAAACATTTTAAAAGCTACTACTTGATAACAATAAGTTATAGAAACAGCCAGAAGTAGTAGAATATAAAAAAACAGGGGAAAATTTGAAAGAGCGAAAAATAAATAAAAACAAATGAAATAAAATAGTGCAGACTAGTGGGAAGAGGAGACAACAACAATAATAAAAAGGAACTAGAGAAGTGCAAAAAAGAGGGGCTTGTTTATTAATTCAAAAAGTGAGTTTTGCAAACTGTTGTTGCAATTGCATTTTATACATCATTGTTTTTGTTACCTTTCTCTCTTGCTCTCATACCTAGCAAATGGGGTAGTGGGGCAGAGGCCTTCTTAAGCACCACGGATATGTATGTGTATGTATGTATATATACACAAAGTAGCTCTTAGTTAGGGCAACCATCCATACATTCATCCAGTCAGCCACAAAATACAAGAGAGGAATGAATGAAATTGTGCGAACGAACAAACAACGAAACCCAACAATTTACAACACTAATAAAAATAACAAAACGAACAAACCTAATGTACTGAGAGACGGTGAGAAAAGCAATATACGATGTATGTTGGTTCCTTAGGAGTGGGGAAAACAGAGGGAGGAATGGGTGGTAAAAGGAAATCCTTTTTGTTTCTATTTTTTTTATTAAAACTTTTCACTGGTATAGAGAGAAAATCATATTTTGAAGGGACACAGTTCTAGTGCAAAGCAACGACTGAACGGCAGTTGAAAAATACAAACGAATTGTAGAAATATTTTGAGCAAATTAAAAATTTTTTAAAAAAATAATATAATTACGTTGTGTTTAAGAATAAGATACAGTTTTGTGGCCCAAAAATTAATTTTCAATTTATTTTATTTTCCTTTCCATAAATTACTTTGGTCAGCTGTAGATAATATACGTAATTTTTACTCCCATTAGAAGAACGTTCTAAAGCCATCAGTGATAACGTCAGTAGCAATTGAAATAACAGCAGCATAAAAATGACCAATTTGGAGCGTCAACATGAGCTGGTGAAGAATAGTCTGGTGCAGTTTGTTAGTGCCCATATACCGGGTGCTGACTTTAGTGTAATTGATGAAATTGTCCTCTCCTATATAATATCGATTTTGGAAGAAGCCTCACAAGATCCCTGCTTCGATGTGGAAGGCTTTGTTGAAATGATGAGCGCCTATTTCGAAGACTTTTCGTCCATAGACCAAGGGATTATTTGCGATTGGATTTACAAGTTGGCCAATGAATTAATTGAGTTACAAAAGAACCAAGATAATAATCAGCAGGCAGCTAATCTCTCGCTAAAGTATGTACATCTTTATTTTTTAATGTATATTTTACTATTCCTTTTCTTTAAAACGTCTCTTGTTTTATTGGCCCAAAATAACATTCGTACATTTGTGTGTGAGTATTTATATATTGTTCTACATCTTTTTTTTTTTCTTCTATCTTTTGCAATAGTTCACTTTCTTTGTCGGATATTATACCCGAATCAAAATTACGTGCTCGTAATTCTTCCTCTTCTTCCGAAAAGGATGAGTTTTCCTCAAATGATAATGATGGCTATGTGACAAATAGTGCCTATAATTTTGATTTGATTTATAGTCAAGAGGCTAAAATTTTACAAGAAATGTTTCCAGATTCACCATCCGTTGAGGTAAGTTGATAATAAATGTTGCAAAATGCTTATTTTTTTCAATAATTAGATAAGGTTATTAAATAATATATAATGTACAGTTTTACAAAAGTTTACATACCCCCAAAAATAGTTTGTGGTATAGAAATTTATATTTTTTATTATTTTGCAATGGTTTTATATGTATGTATACATATAAAATTATAAAATTTTTATTACATATATAAAATTTATTTAGACTTTTTAAATAAATATTAAATAACAGAAGTTTCGGTTTATTATAAATACAGAAAACATAAATAACACATAGTGTTCGGTAAATTGGTGTTGATTCTCTTTCACCAGTATTTCTTTCTATTTAAGTCCACTAACATTTGAAAGTGTAATAGGCAGGAGTCCCAAATGCTATGCTATCCAATAATTAAAATTACAAGTTTGGGTATTATTTACAATCACTAACTACACTGCCAACGATAAATCTTCTTGGGCTGTTATACATCTTCCAAAAACAATGAGCTTGTTGGCATGTGTCACCGTTTATTCAGTGATTTAATTGACCATTTTATATGATCATAAATAGCATTCAACTGTGAATATTAAACGTTCCCAAAATGTTAGATCATTTAGTTTAATTGTTTGGTACTATTGTTCTTTTATATCTAATAATCAATAATCATATCTAAGATATTCTCCAGACAGGTTTCCAGGTTTCTGCAGACACATACACAGTGATGCGAATAATATTGTATTGAGAAGGCGTTCCCAATTAGCTGAAAGATTTGTAAATTATTGTTTCTTGATCATTTTCACATTCAAGACATTCAAATGTAATTTAAATTCGGCGATTTCCCTTTTTTATTGAACGTTTTTACTATGTATTCGTAAATGAAATTGTATCTCAGCAAATGTTTTCTGATCATGGTAAATCTTAAAAGCAAAACTAATCAAGTTTTAAATGATTTTCAGGTTTCTGCAGACACATGAGAAGTGATACAAATATTATTGTATTGAGAAGACATTTCAAATTAGCTGAGATTTTTATAAATTATTGTTTTTCGATTAATTTCAACACGTTCAAATGTAATTCAAATTCGGCAATTCCCCTTTATTGAACGTTTAAACTAGGTATTACGTAAATGAAATTGTATCTCCTTAGCAATTGTTTTTCTGATTATTTCATTATCAACTAACGTTGTTGAAAAAAAGAGCGAAATTTGGTCAAACATAAAAGAGTTATATGATAAAGAGTAAATGCGCTTCGTCAATTCGACGAACAGTAACCGTCCAGGGTTAAAATCCACTTTTCGAAAATTGTCAATGCATCTGAACTTCAGATAGATGCTAATATCGATATCGATTTATAAATTAAAAAAAAATCATTTAATAAAATTGTTCTTTTCTTATTTAACTTTATTCTTTTTGTTTCAGATTAAATATTGTATTGCTATAGCAAAGGGAGATATTGATAGTGCAACACAAGCACTTTTACATCGCCAAGAAACAGGTCAAAGTTTGTCAGATAAACCTACCAATGGCATAATCGGACGCAAGAATATTGTTGTGGATGATGCAGAACTTAAAAATCGTATTATCGCCAGGTAAATAAAAGAGAGTCTATAACCAAAATATAATATACATATGTAGCTAGATTATAACGCATGAATTGTATTTAAGTATTTTAGTGGTACTTAATTTATAGATTTATAATATTAAGAGCCATAATATTTATTTATTCCAACTCCTTTGTATATATTTTTGCAAGAAATTAATTCTTTTGTATTTTTTAATCCTAATTTTTAAATGCAATAAGGTGTATTTACTTCAGAAGATGATCTTAATAGAAGATGTCCATTAGATAAAGAGTTGCCGACCTTTGTTATATTTTGTGTTTCGTTTTAATAGTCATCTTTGTATTTGGTATAAATAACTCTTAAATGTTCTCTCTATCTATTATGATTTATCCGCATAAACCGCTTTCACAACTCCCTTTTAAACTCAAATGCAAAATCTTTCCAACATGTTTAATGACATATGACATAAAAGATGTACCATATTAACAAATAATCAATACATTTGCTTTTAGTAATTTTTGGAAAAATTTAATACTTTAAAACACAAAAATCTTAAATGAGATTGTGAATTATCAACTAAAAATTATAGAATGTAAACAAAATATTTGCGGATCCATCAAAAAAGAATTCTAACATTTTTTCGCCCAGTTGCCTTTAAAAGAGATATATGAAATGAAATTTTGTGTATTTACATCAAATACCTTCACATGCAGTGGTCATTGTTCACCTTCTGATATAATAACTGCTAAGAAATATTCGAAAATTGGTGACCACGTCAAAGCATATTTTTTCGTAAAAGTCGTAACTGCTGCTTCGAATTACGGGTACTGAGTGATTAACACAATTTTTGAAATAAAATCCGTACGATGCTCCAAACCATCCAGGTTAGGTTAAATTTGAAGAGCACCGCTTATTTGGGGCCCAACAGTAACTATTCTGTCATTTATCTGTAACTCCTGGTTTTCATAGAAGTTTCCTAACAACTGAATGCATAAAGTTTCATTTGATCATTTCGAGGTTTTTCTTTATCGCATGGATAGATGAGAAAAGTTCGTATAATTTTATTTTTTTATTGTAGTTGTAATTTAATTTTCTATGAAGGTTTATGGTTAACTTTTTTGGACATTAATCTTTTCTTGCTTTGTTGTGTTATTGTAGTCTATACTATTGTGGGAATAAGATCATCTTGTATAAAAACGCCTTGAAAAGAGTATTATGATTAAAAAATATTTCATTTTATTTATTACTTGCAAAAAAAATGTATTATGTTTCATTGCTATGGTAAAAACTGTAGATATTTTGCATTTGATCTTCATTTTATATCTATACATGTGTACAAACTTAAAATTCTTTAGGTATTCGTATGTTGATAAGGATGCCAATAAAAAGGAATATAAACCGATGGTACCGAAGGTGGAACCTAAAAAGCTTGTGCGCTATAGAGATAATAAAATTGTGTCTCTTAAAGGCGAACGCTATACAGAAGTAAAACGCGACGAAGAAGCTGAGTTAAAAAAACCCAAAAAGCCAATTCAACCGTAACTAAAGTTGAAGAAGATCCATTACAAATATTTTATTAAAAAGTTAAAGCTCAACTGCATCTTAATAATAACAAACTTAAAGAATATTAATGAAAATTATCTTAAAATTAATAATTATAAACAACAAATACAATATATGGACGTTTTAATGGAAACGGAAAATATTGAAAAATATGATATTGGCGATAATGAAAATATAAAACTTAAAAACGAGAAATCAGCTCCAGAAGTTGATTGTAATGATGAAAAAGATATTAAAGACGTTAAAGCAGCGGCAGCGGTAGCAGCAGCAGTTAATATAAGAGATAAAATGATAAAATATCGTATAAATTTAAGTAACTTTAAAAGTATTATAAAACAACAAAAGCAACTACAACAAGCAACATTTTGTGTATCCTCCTTCTACTACTCCCACACTATTAACACATCCACTTTTATAACTATTAATACTAAAAATACATTTACTACTACAAATAATTCTTCCTCTACTACTCGTACTTCTATCGACATCACTACTAATTTCATAAATTTCCTTAATATATACCAAGAAAATTTGATATTAGTAGTACTACCGGCATCAGCTTCAGTGAATATAAGAAACACAACACCACAGCTACCACAAGAACCACCAAAAACACTACTGCTACTATTAAATGATAAAACAATACAAAAACTATTTAGCAACAACACCAAAACTAAGAAGAACACGATTAAAATAATCAGTATACCAAACACAAATGCATTCTTGAAAATATTTGAAATACCAAGTGGCAAAAGAATACAGGAGATTAATCAACTTTATTGCTATGCAGAAAACAACATCAGCAGCATCAATGATATCTCATGTAAAAAAGAACACCAAAAAATTATTTTCAAAGATTTAAGGCTTCCATTTGCCATTTTGTTATCACCACAATTGTTGACACCATTATTAGAAGAAACCAATGAACCTTTACCAAAGTTTTTATGTTTGTCGCCATTTTATAAGACTCGAAATACCATTTGCAATGGTATTTTAGATGTCGTTATAGTTTTAAAGTTTGTGATCGTTATTATTTTAATTAGAATAATTGATTTTTTCTTTAATTTTATGAATTATTATCATTCAGTTTTATTTTCTAAGAGTTTACTGTTATTTTTGTATACGTTTATTACAAATACACAAACAACTACAAAGACTTTAAAGACATTTCCATTCAAGTTTACAAGTTTATACAAATTATTTGATAATCATTGTGATAATAACAATCACGTTATTGTTACAAATAATTTTTATATTTCCGTAAAGTGTTTCGTATTTAAGAAAATATTTTTATGGTTATCTCTGTCAAAATTTTTCTTTTTTAATGATTCTCGTTGGAAATGTTTTAATGATATAATTTCGAATTTCTTATGAGTTAAGTTCTTATTATTTATAATCAGTTGATTTTACAACTATCCTTTTGTTTTATATAAACGAAAATTATGACATAGTTCTGTAGGTGTGTGTTTTAAAAATATGAGAAGCTTTCCAAATTTTAGATCAATTACAACAGAGTTATTTAAAAATTTTATAAATTATACTAAAGAGCATATTCTTAATTGTTTACAGCGTAGCTGAAAATTGCTGATATTTGATAAGAGTTCAACGAAGTTTTTACTAAGACCACAAACATATCTTAAATATACTTGGGTAATAGAAAGATAACCAATTAGATATTGATCGAAGATTTCATTTGACCTGACATTTGTTTTTCAAATAATTCAAATATATATTCACATTCGTTTGTTAACATTTTCCATATTTATCTTTCAAAATATTCTGAATAAAAGAATTAAATCAAAGGAATTTAAATACAAACATTTTTTCAAAATGTCCGTAATTAATTTATGGCCTTTGGCCATTTCATCTTTATTTTTTCTTTCAGAAATGAAAGAAAAGGGGTTTAGAAAAATGTAAATTAGTTGCCAAATTTAAACAAGAATATAAGAATAATTGTCAGGTAACAAAAGATATCAGGGGATTGAATTTAGGCTACACAATAAATACAACCTTACCATGAATTTACAAGAATTTAGTAAGAGTAAACGATTATTAAATATGTATGCTTAATAAATATGTATGTAGATGTTCTTTGCCTTCGGAAAATATTTGTTTAATGTTGTAACCATACTTTGTGATTTGAATGGATTTGAAATAGCATACCTAATGGAAAGAGAGTAAGGCTAATAAATTGAAGCAAAACATTTATTTTAGTAACAAAAATAACACTTTAAAAGTTTGTAACATTGTCGGTTTCTCCTACGGGTAGAAAGAATGTCAAGGAGGGTTATTTAGGTGCAGAAGGTCCATATAAAAAGAAGAAAACTACTACAAAACAATCTTACTCTACACTTTTTTTGAAATTAAACAAAAATGTAGCGAAGTAAAACTCTTTAGTGGGAACAGAAAATGTGTGTAAAGCACTATATATTTCCAACCCTTGAGTGTTCGGATATAAAAAACACATGTTTAAAAGATAAAAAAGAACATTTTTTGAAATAGTTTGTTAAGTATCATATCAACCAGCAGAAAAAAGCGGAGTTAAGAAAAATATCGCGTTTTTGGCTCCTAACAGAATAGCTCAAATAAAATTAGGAGCATCATTAACAACATCGCTAACTCTAACAAATAAGCTGAATTTCAAAATGTATATTCTTAAAGACTTTTAAGAAATTTGACTTTTTTCAGAAAAAACAGAAAAATGCTTCCTAAACTGTTTGTGATGATCTTTTAAAATACATGTATTTAGTACAATTAAAATAAAATACACACTTACTGAATTTTTATGATATATAGAAAAAAAAAAAAACAGGAGCTCAAATAGACTTATAAATCTGTAATATTGATATCAAAATATTATTATAAAAAGGAACTATTTTCCTAAGTTTTTATTTTAGGTTATTTTTCTAAAGCATATTTACGAAAATATATGTATATTTTTTATTAAAAAATAAAATACAACGTAATAAAACAATTCATTTATAAAGAATTTAAACTAATTAAGTTAATATTACTTTTTTTTTTGTTTATAAACGATTCAAAATCGTTTTTAAAGTCAACCAAATACAATTAAGCAAACAATGCCAACAATTCATAAATGAGAAAATCAATTATGCTATAATTGAAGAACAGAAATAAAACGTTACTAAATAATGTACTCGAAATTTATGTAAACATGTACGAATATTGCTAATTTAGTAAAGTATTATTTCTCAAAATGAAACGTACACACATACACAAACGCTAGTCCTAGTCTTGAAAGACAAAGAATTTGTTTTTAAATAAATCTAAAATGGTAAATAATTTTAATTTAAGCCTAGCAAACAAACAATGACTTTGGTGATGGTAAAGGTTTTTAATTTAAGCTTAAATACTTTATCTAAAATGATACTCTAATAATGGTGCTTCTAGTTAAAAATGAAAGAAAAAAATTGACATTAAAACATTGATTTTGATGAAACGAAATTCTCAGCCAAATCAATCAATCAATTTAATAACATTAAAGCTTCAAAGAAATTGATAATTCCTATGTAAACAAAGCATAACAAACGAAAGTTACAAATAATAAATAATCAAACAAAAATTGAATGCGAATAAAGCAAAATGCATACAACTTGCCACCCAACCAATCACACATACATCACCCACTTGATAAATTAATATTTCTATTTCCTCTAAAACGAACACCACAACTTACACTCCTCACTAACTACACCACCACTACTTACACTTTAACTATAAAAATGTTTAGTTTTTTATTTATTTATTTATTTTCATTAATTGTTTTAAATTTCTTTTTACTCTCAATATCACATACAATTATTGTATTTATTTATGTGCAACCATGTTATGGAGTTTTGAATCTCTAGAAAATGTGAAATTTATCTAAAAAAAAAGCCCACTGTTATTTCAATAGAGAGCAGTAATAATAATATCATTGCATATCCAAAAGTAAAGTTCCAGTGGAGTTCACTCTATTAAGTTTCTGATAATAACTTACTTATTCAACTGGTTGTTATCTGTTTTTGGCCAAAATCTTGTCCGTCATATTAGTTTTAGGGTACATTAAAGGTAACAGTTAAGGAAAACGTGGATGATTTTAAAATATCTTAACTGAGATCCTTCAGTATAAAGAAACTGATTTCATACATATATTCAGCGGCGAGTCTGGGGAGACATATTGGGAATATCACTGGTGATTTAGTTCAGCATCATTTCTGCAATTTTCAATGTAGTCTTTTAGAGTAATAGTCTTTAGCCACGTTGCAATCAGCGACATGTTGCTGACTTTCAAGACTTACACTTTCAATTGTTTACAATGTATATATGTATGCATTAAATGCCATTTCGATTTTGGTTCCTAAATACTTTGACAAGCATTTTCCCCTAGAACCAACGCGTATAATATTATGAGAATATTTCCACTTTATTTGTTTGCCAGTTTAAACACCAATAGATTTAAAAGACTTCTGAACTGATACATTACTCCATTGAGCCATCTAGACCACATGTACTCTGTGTTGTCTCTCCTCTCCATATGCTGAGTTATCCAAAAGAGTAATGAGTACATGCGTGTCCTAATAATAATACGTATTTACTAAGTTATGGATCCTCTCACTTAACCAGCCAGCAATAGTTAAAATCTGCAGAATTACATCGATTACATCGAGAAGATAATGAATTCCGTGAATAATACAAATTTCGATTTAATGGGGAAGCTACAACCAGATCTGTCTTGTGCTCTTGCAAATACTTGGATTAGCTTTTTAGCTAAAAAACTATAACTTTACTTTTCCTGTTTTAGTAGCGCACATTAACTCACCAAAAGAACAGAATGAGAATATGTTAACCTAAGATTTTATTAATAAGTTTAATCGAAATAAAGGAATCTACTGCAACGGTCATTCTTCTTTATGCTGGAATGTTCAGCGCAGACCGATGGTGATGCAAATGCCCAAGTCACAGTTTCCCTTTAAGTGTCATACGATCATGGCTTTCAATAACATCCTTCTGTACACATCTGTTGATGTACGTTTCACCCAATATATCGGCAAATGTGTTTATGCTCAATGTATTTATGGTATAATGCTACATTAGTATGTACCACTTTATTGCTGCTGCTTAAAAAGTTAGGGCTATTTCTATTTCGGATATGCATACATATATACATATGTACATGTTGTTGAAATCGAAAACTTAGCTTTTCTTTTGGCGAATAATGTTTTGCTAGACCCTACTCGTATTACAAAATTTCACAGAGTGTTGATTGATTTCTAAAATTGTAGTTTTAGCTTTCTCTGTAATATGGTTTAAAAATAATTTTATCAGTGCTGCTTAGCCACATTTTTTAATTTAAGGAAAAAAAGCAACAATTTATTATAAATTTGTTTAAAATATTTGTTAAATTAAACCCTCAAATGATAAATAAACACTACTGTCCTCTATATACATAGGTCAACATGCCTATTTGATTTCACAAGTGCTTCCATCATAAAATTTAACAACAAATCCTTTTTGTAGAAAAAGAAATTTTTTTAAACAAGGAAGTCTTCAATTTTAGTGCAAATCGTTGTTATTGATATTAAATAATAGTCAAATTATTGATCTTTAGTGTTTTATAACAATGGTTAAATATATTTTACCAGAGAAAATTATTTGAAATGAAATTGTTAAAATGCATTCTGGATGGTGTTGGATTATATCGTATATAGAACAGGGAAATCTGAACGCAGTTTATTTATATATGATATTTTAATTAATCCCTTTTTTAATTTACAAGATATTGTTATTAAAACATTATTCATAAATTTAAATTTTTATTTTGATATTGTAGTAAAACATAAATATAAAAAATTTCTTCAGTTGCAAATGCTAACAACACTGATAAAACTCATCACCTTAGTTTTTTATAAATACATATATTTATTAAGTTAGAGATCCATTTATTTGTTAAGTTTTATAATTAACACTTTAAAACCATATGTGTATGTACATATACATATGTATGTAATTATTTACATAGATATGTATGTATATATTTTGAGGCAGCCATTTATTTAGAATTTATTTTATGGTATTTAATAGAATTTATTTAGATTTTACAATACAATATTCAATTGGCAAATATTTATAATATTGTTATTGTTTCCATAATTTACATACATATTGATAAAATAATATATTTTTCATTTGTTATGAAAAATGCCGCCCCTCTTTTATTTCCATTAATCAAGAGATTTTGACATACTTTATGAATATACATACATATATTATTCAAAATTAATTTTTATTTTAATTTGTGATATTAGATTAATATTTACACTATTTTACAAATAATTTGCAAAAAAAGAAAACAAATTTATACTCGAATACCAACAGTAAACTAAACAATACAAGCAAGACAAATTGAGACAAAAAAAAAAAAATACAAACAAAAACACACCTCTTAAGGATATTTGAATAAAAATACTTGAAAAACGCAAAATAATAATACAAATTAAATAATCTATCAATATCAAATATATATTAAATGGATATTAAAATAAATATTAATAAAAAAACACCAATTTTACGTTTCATTTTTAACAACAATTTAATTAAATTATTTTGATTGCTGAAAGGAATCCATTACTTTTGAATGAACTTAAGACTCGTTCAGATCAAATATGACATTTTTAAAGTAAGTAATTTCTAGATGCCTCTCTTACGTACATACAACTACTTAAGTGAGTCTATCTACTAACGTCATGTATCACATGCATCGTGGGAATCAACTATGAGAATATAAATTCTCAGATGAAATATCGTCCTTGAGTTTTTTTTTTACTCGTGTGGAATCAACACATCGAAGTTTTCCAAAAAATTTTTTTCCGGCAACTACAAATTTTTGCAGTAAAGTGAAGTTTGGTTGTTGCTCATAATAGACCCATAGATTTTTGTAGTTTTTGCTATGCTTCCTTTAATTTCTCATAATTTACCAAGAGCGAGTGTCTCCCTCATTTGTGGGCTAGCTTGTTTGGATGGCATTCAAGCTTCTGTATAAATGTTGTTAAAATATTTGAAATTTAACCAATGGAATCTTAAGATCCTTGTAAATATGCGAGTTTTTAATAATTAATAAATTTAAATTTAATAATTAATAAATAATAAATAATTACACTGAGGATTTTATTTTGTTGTCTTTGGATTTTTTCTGTTATTGGTGACGAGTCCCACTGAATTCGATAGCATCATATTGCATTTATATCAGAAGATTGTAAACCAGCGTTAAATTTGTTTAATCTCAATTAAAATCAATTTGTTTCGTCCTAACACATGACATTTTTTAGACACTCAAAGATTGATACCTTATATTACATTGAGAATGCTGTTTTGAATAAAGTTAGAACTATTTTGGACCTTGGAATACTACTGGATCACTTTCGGGATAACATATCAATGATCGTGAATAAAGCGTATGGCATACTGGGATATATGAAACGCTGGTCTAAGGAATTTGTGGATCCTTATTTAACAAAATTGTTATTTATATCTCTCGTCCGTCCTATCCTGGAGTATGGTTCTATATATGGGACCATTGTTATGCAATTCATATCAATAGCATTGAGTCAGTGCAAAAACAGTTTTTAATTTTTTATTTACATGGTCTTGGTTGGAACTCCTATAAATTACCACCATATCGGAAAAGACTAGCTCTGATTAAACTGCCAAAGCCGTCGTTCCTTCATGAGTACTTTGTTTATTCTGGGACTAACACGAGGTGGTGTTGATTCAGAGTTCCTGCTCAGTCGATTGAAATTCAATGTCCCTGTGCGACCTACACGTAATTTTGAACTGTTATCACTGAAATACTACAGATCAGACTACGAAAATAATGATTTCTTTAGAAGAGCCTGTAAATCCTTTAATGAATGCTACCATATAATTGATTTCTCTGTGGGTAAAGATGTTTAAAAAAAACCTTACCATATTTTTATGTGATATATGATGATTTCTTCTCCTTCAAAAGTGTCACGACAGCAACTATTTTTTCCAGTACTACTTTTATACTAAGATTTATTAAAATAGACTTTCATGGTCTTACTTGTGAGTAAATTGAGTACTTGTGAAGTTTTTTGAGTATAAAATCATATATTTCTAATGCTATATGTACTTAGAAAATATATACCTACATACATATGTATGTAATATGGTTGCTGTTGTATCCAGAAATCTGAAAATTTAGCAAAATGATGTGTTGTGTATGAGGTAAGTATATAAAGTTATAGCATTCCTGTTTTAGGTTTTTAATTGCTTATTTGAAATATCAAAGTGAAGAACATTTAAATGAAGGTAATGAACTTTTAATTTAAGATTTACGTACAGTGTTGGAAAAAATAATAGAAACGATTACTAGTTCCTCATTAAAATATTGTATACTTTTTCGTAATAAACTTTTATTGTTGGAAATCAGTGTAAAATTCTTGCTAATGTAACGGGATTTTATTATTTGTTTACTTTATTGTTTTCTTCTCTTTTAATTTATTAGTTTTCAGGAAAAAGTAAAAAAATACGTAATTTAGCTGGAAAAATTAATAGAAACGCTTTTCTAAAACCGTGTTTAAATTTAAAATAAATAAACTTTTTACATGAAATATTTAGAAATGGTAAAAATTAAGTTAAAATAAGTTGTTTTAGAACTTTTGCAAAATTTTCGTGTTGAGTGGTTGTTTTAAATCTTTGAAAAATGGGTCGAGATGTTCATACCACTGATGCTGAAAGAAATGTTATCCTTAAGTTAAAATCTAATGGCTTATCACTTGGAAAAATAACCAAAAAAAGTGATTCACTATACAAAACTAGAGGAAGATAGAGGAAAACGTCCAAGCGTTTTAATCAAATTTTAGTACGTCATTCCGAAAAACCCTTTTGAGTCATCTAAAGGGCTTAAAAATATACTAGATGCTCGAGTAACGAGCCGTACTATAAGAAACAGGCTCCAAGAGGCTGGACTTATGGCTCGAAGTGCAAGGTCAGTACCTCTTTTAAATAAAAAAAAATATACAAAAAAGGTTACAATTTGCCAGGCAACAACAAAGTTGCGAAAATTGGAACAACGTGCTCCATCAGACGGAAAATGCGTTGTACGTCGTCCTGCCAATAAAGAGTTTGATGCAAAATACACAAAAAAGACAGTCAAACATGGTGGCGAGTCCCTAATGATATGGGGATGTTTTTCAGCGTCTTTTGATGCGTTTCTATTATTTTTTCCAACACTGTATGTAGTTAAGAATCGTTGGATATGAGAAATAAAAAAAAATTAATGTTTATTGAAAATTTTAAAATTGAAACCAATTCGTTTTGTGTTGAAATAAGATATTTTGTTTATAATTAAATAAATGTATACATAAAACTGATACCATTTAACCGAACTACGTTAATATTTTCACAGAAAACGTTTAACCATTTAACCGAACTACGTTAATATTTTCACAGAAAACGTAACTCTAACCATTTGTTAAACATTTACTGGGTTTAAAAGACGAAATCCTTATTGGAAATTTTTTTTCAAACAGTAAGAATTGACCGCACTTAATTAATTGACCCAAAATCGTTTTTTCGCACTGGGTAATAAGTTGCTTTTCATATTTTATAGCATATGAAAACATTTCTTTTTGTTCATACCTCGGATATACATATCTAAAACATTTTTTAAAAATTTCTGTTTAAAGCAAAGAACAAAACTAATGTATCTGTGCACATGCTATTACAATTAACACACTTTAAGTAAATTTCACATGCTATTCAAAATTGTTAAAAATTAAAATAAACAAATAAATTCTTTGATGTTACTGACTAGAAACTTAGTTACTAACTTTAGTATTAAAATCAATATAAACATATATTTCTATTAAATTGGGTATAGTGGAGACTTTCCTACTTCTTTGACAAGAGGTAGCGCTGCATAATCTTGCTATGATATTCGTTATTGATATAACGATGATGTTGAATCCATTTTTCTAACCTCAGTACTTCCGGTACCTAACTAACACTATATTCATTGCTACTGTTACATATTTCATAAATATAGGGTTTTGGATAGCAAACGTTTGTCAGTATTCTTGTATGAAAATCTGCAAATAAATTGGACATTCATATGTTTTAAAATATGTGAGAAACTAGGTCGTAATCTTGATTGAAGGTTGTAATGACCAATTATGTATGTATGTATGTATGTTTTAAAAATAAAACAAAACTAAAAAACAAAAAAAAAAAAAATTAAAGAAAAATAAAGGCTATTCTCTATTTTAGTGTTGGCAAAAGAATGTAAAATCCTCTGCCTTTTTGTGCAATTGGCTATATTGTGGGTTATGACTTACTTTTTCTCACTTACTGTTAGACACCGACGGCACTGACTCAATAAATTTCTCAGTGGTTTCTTTTGGCATGTCACACCACACATTTATCATAGTCTTGGATAAATCGTCTTTCTAGTATTACTGCATTTTAAGTTCTAAAAGTTGATACATCCAAATAGGATAGGCCAATTTAAAACAGGTATTACCTTAATCAGTTACAACATTATAAGTATGTTTGGTGCCGCTGTCATACTGATATCCATGTATTATATCCTCCTCTACAATTTAAAATTTATCTGTATCCAACACTAGTCAGTGTTTTTGTCAACATAAATTGAATAATTTCTTGCTCTGTAAAAACATGAAACCTTAATGCTGTCGCTTAGGATCCAGCCTTTTGCCTTTTAGCCGCCTTATTAATGTGCTTCCATCACTGCTCCTGTCGAGAAAGGTCGTTTTTAGCTAATCCAACGTTTCGTACGGGTCACGGATATCTTGGTTTTATCAAATCATACGGGTTTCTTTAACATTTAACATTTAACATTTTTTCAATTCAATCGTCAATTTCAGCAACCAGCGGCAAATATTTTTGTTGCCTTAACAGAGTAACTAAGTCTCTACCAAGCTTAAGACAGAAGATTAACGATAAACTTGAATATCGACATTCAAAAAATATAGAAACGGGCAGTAGTTATAGCCCAGAGCATCAGTAGATCTCTGCCGATCTTCGTACTTTTTTGAATTTGATATTCTCTCTGTAAATATTCGTGATTTGAGTACGTGTTGAACGCGCATTCGTCGTAAGCAATGTTCGAAGACTTATTTCCAATCCAAGTTTTTTGTTCGCATATGATAAGATTTTACAGGACCCGACTTTCTATTTTTTAAATTTGAAACTATTATTAGTTCCATATTTATCACAAATTGAATTATGCATGCATGTACGTATACAGAATTAAAATGCATTATTATTTCAATTTTTTGTTAGTCTAGTGGGCAGTATGCCAGATTATCAGCGTGAGGGTAGTGGGTTAGATTTCTATCAGAGACTCAGGTCTATTTCACTACACCTAGCATACGGTCGATTAATTAATTTTTAAATAATTATTTTTTTTAATTTTTAGTGTCATTATTTAAAACATTGAGTAAGCAATAAAAATAGTCAAAAAGTAAAAAAAAACACAAAATAATTACAATAGTCATGTAGTTTTATTATTTTCTTATCTATTATTTTTTCTTACCCGTTTTTGAAGTAGGAACGTTACCATTATTTTGCCAAACTCACAAAAAAACGAATAATTTTAATTTTTCTTTTAGATTTTTAAACTTTATTCTTTATATTTTTTTCAAATAAATTAATGTCAGTAACAGAGTGTATTAATTAAATTTTCCATAAAGCTTCCATTGTATTGTCCAGTACCGTATAGTACATAAAATAGTTTGCCAAATGGCTAACAAATATGTTTCTCCTTTTTCCACAAATATTATTCTCAGTGTATATCGCTTACCGTTATTAATTTTATATGTTCATTTTTACAAACTTTACATAAGTGTTCGACATGTTTTTTTTTATTATTTTGTTTCACATTGAATATGGAAGTTATAAATATTTAACTCATGTTTATTTGTTGTACTTTTACCTTGTTTTTATTGCTTAAATATTTTCTTATCTTTTAATTTTCGTTGTGTATTTGTTGTTAATTTTAAAAACTTAATTCTTGGTACTAAATTAAATATTTAATTTTGTTATCAGGTGTAGTCATTGCTGTTACCAACAATTTTCTCACCGACTCGATCTCTTTTAATTATCACTGATACCGAGAATGAAACAAAACAAACAAAACAAGAACAAAAATGTAGCTTTTTTATATTACCACTCTCTGACGCAACACATAGCAATATATCTGTTTATGACAGGGTTGCCATGTATATTTTAATGTCTTTTTTTCTTTTTAAAATAGGTGATATTATTCCAAATTATACATAAGATACATAAGAAGAAGGTGTTCCTATTGGCTAAAGGTCATCACTAGTGACTGATAGCTTATTTCAGACTGTTAAATTGCCTGCAGTTTAGTTCCGTATTGGGAATTTAGTCCTTAATACTTTAAACTTATAAATTTAAATTTTATTTTACAACAACAGAATCAATCCATTATTTTTCTTTTTAATTAACTGGGAAAACGATTTTTGCCTTTAATTATAACAATTTTATGATTGAAAGAATATTAAAACAAGCATAACAGCATATAAATAAAATAAATAAATTCATTTATTATGGGATTTAAAATGGAAACAGTGATATGACAACGTGCCACTAACTGCTGATTACGCATAATTGATGTTATAATATGATCGATGAATTCGTTAAAAAAAAATAGAGGGTACTTAATAGTGGGTTTACAATTTCCAATTGGGTCAACGAAATAATAAACAACAATAAGAAAGTATTCTCGTGAGAGTTTATTTTAATTATTACACAATACACACATGCCTGTAATACGAAAATATAAACAAACGAAGAGGTTTTTTCAAAGACCGGAATGGAAGATAGGCAGTGACGAAGATACGACTAATAATTAACCGATGTAGAGATGCCAACGTTTATAAATGGAAAATTGCGGTTTTTAAGCATTAAAAATGGGAACGTAATGCAATAATAACTTGAAAATATTGAAACTCCGATAAATATTAGCTTACAAATAAGATTATAAAACTTTATTCCAATTTGAATTGTTAGAAAATAAGTAAGTCACTAAACTGTGTAAAGTACTTGTTGCGTCAGAATTATTAATTAATTAATATTGCATCTCATGCATCTCAATTTGTATTTTTATTCTAAGCGAATGCATTCCTTTAATTATCTTGTCGCCCTTGATCTATTTCTCTTTTCGCATAATTTCAATTTAAAATACATATGTATTCATTTAACTTGATTTCAATATACATAGAAATGTAACGGGACTACATTTTTTTGACTCTTGTAACTTATAATTTCAATGTCAACATTATTATCGTTTTGAATTTGAATCAATAAAGAAGTGTCGACGGAAAATTTTAATTTTGCAAAAAAAAATAGAAATATAAGTTTTTGTTTTTATTCAACATAAATTTTGGCGACCGTGACAGGACTTGTTAATATTAAAAGAATAATTTGAAATAAAGTTAAGAATTTTAACAAGGCCTAATATTAAAAAAAAAAAAAAAAATTAAAATAGACAATTTTATTAACTAAAACAAATAAATATAATAAAACACAATAAAATTAAAGACATTTGGTGAACTAAACAAAAAGAAACAGTTATACATAAAAAAAAAAAAAAACATCATCATACTTTGCTTTTGTGCATTTGTCCAGCCATCTTCATTAAGATCATCATCATCGTTAACTTCAACATCATCGTCGTCATCGCTGCTTACATCTTTATTGCCTCTTGATAACATCGCATTACAAACCAACCATAAATAACTTTTCGCTGCTGCAGTCATCAGTCATCTGAAAATCATCTACATTATCGTCGTTAACCATTTGCTAGTCGTCGTCTTCTGCTGCCGTTTGTAAAGCAACACAACACGTATATTGGCGTGAAAATAAAATTTAATAATTAGTGTTGGTACTTGCGATCAGTGTTGGACTTCTTAAAGTACAGTTTGCACTTTTTAAGAAACGAGTGGTACTTTATATCAACTTTTGGTACTTTTTAACTACGATTGGGACTCTGTGTAAAAATCGTAATATTTTGCAAATTTATTTTATTTTTAATTAATTTTTATCATCTTTATATTAAATTGAATATAATCCTATAGAACGCCCACTACATCTGGAAACATGAACAACGACAAAAATGATTCTGCATCTGTTTCTCTTGCTTCTTTAAAGCAACAACGGTCAACGATGAAACGAAACATAACTCAAATGAAAACTAAAATAGAAAAAGATGGAGGTTCATCGGACTTTACTATTTTGGAGTGTCGGCTTCAAATTTTAGAATCTTATTTTAAACAAATAAGTCATATTCAATCACAGATTGAAAAATTTGACGAAACTGACACCAATCGTTCTGACCTCGAAGAACTTTTCATTTCCGTCAAGGCTCCATTGGTAAGCTTAATGAATAAGAAACGTAGTTCCAGTGATATTGAGCAAAGTTTTTTGAATGTTACCCAATCATTGCCAACTCATCAACACCGATTGCCTCAGATTAAACTACCAAAATTCGATGGGAAGTATTCAGAATTTTCGCGATTTTTGAGCACTTTTAATACCTTAGTTCACAACGAACCAAACATTCCCACAATCGAAAAATTTAACTACTTGCTTAATTGTTTGTCGGGTCAAGCATTAGCTCTTGTAGAGCCATTTCAGGTAAAGGAAGCAAATTACCAAAAGGCATTGGATAGTTTAACTGCACGATATGACAACAAATCGTTGATATTCATTGATCATATCAACTCATTGTTCTCGATACCATCTATGACGAAACCAAATGCTGTCTCGTTACGCTCAATTCTAGACAATGTTGCTTCTCTTCGTAGTTCATTACTTTCATTGGGTTCAGAACTGGATGTGATGAACGCCATCATCATACATATTGTTCTATCTAAAATAGACGAAGAATCAAAGAGAGCTTACGATGAAAAACAAGATTTTAAATCGTTACCTTCATGGGATCATTGCGTCGAAATACTTAGTCGTCGTTGCCAATTTCTTGAAAGTCGTAATAATCATTTGAACTCATCTAATCTTCGTGATAACAAACCTAAACAAGCCTTTAAACGAACAGAGTCATCGTTTGTTGTAGCAAGTACACTTTGTGAGTACTGCAAATCTAACGACCATTTTATTGGAAGTTGTTCTAATTACTTATCGCTACCTGTAACTCGTCGATTCGATTTTGTCAAAAGTTCTAAGCTCTGCATAAATTGTCTTAAAAAGGGTCATTTAGTTTCTCAGTGTTCATCGAAATCTCGTTGTCGTACTTGCAGAGTTTCGCACCACACATCTCTACATAATTCAAATACTCAGCCCACCAATTATCCAGGTATTTCTTCGCATCAATTCACTTCGCCTTCGAATTCTTCGCTTCAACGGACATCCTCTTCGAATACACAAGCTCAACCATACAATACTTCGTCGTTACACCAATCTTTCTCGCCAGCAAACCAATCATCGTCGTCAACATATACTAACACAGCCTCAACTCATCTGACTCAGTTTTCGTCGTTTGTCACACGTACTTGCCGAATAAACTTGCTTCCTACAGCCATCATTTTCATAAAGGATTCGTTTGATACTCTACAACCTCTTCGAGCCCTACTAGATTCTTGTTCTGAAGTCAATCTTATTACACAAGAAGCTGTTAATCGTCTTCGTCTGAAACAAAATAGAACAACTCAGGAAATTTCTGGTGTTTCAAATATTCGAACACAGCTAAAGCATTTTGTAACAGCAACAATTAAATCACGCGTATCTCACTTTGAATGGACAACAAGTTTTTTGGTCACAAAATCTATTTCATCGCCACATCCAGCTAAAAAGGTTAATGCATCAAATTGGAGTATCCCAAATCATCTTGAATTAGCAGATCCACAATTTTATATACCTCAGCGTATTGACGTCCTTCTAAGTTCAGAAATTTTCTTCGAATTGCTCCTTGATGGCAAAATTTCTCTTGGCAATGGATTGCCTTGCCTTATAAATACTTCTCTCGGATGGGTAATCGGTGGTAGCATTGACAATCAAAATCCTCAACGTACATTAGCGTGTAATGTTATGACTAAAGGTGAGGAGCTGGACTCGATACTAAAAGCTTTTTGGGAAATTGAAGAGTTTAATCAGCATTCACCTTTTTTCACTGAAGAAGAGAACCTTTGCGAGGAGCATTTTGTTAAGAATACTATTTTCGATCCCAGCGGTAGAGTACAGGTACGTTTACCATTTAAATCTTCAATATCACAACTTGGTAACTCATTTGAAATAGCTCGTCGGAGATTTTTATATTTAGAAAAACGATTATCAAAAGATGAAAATTTAAGAAAAATGTATTCTGATTTTATGGACGAATACATTCAACTTGGCCACATGTCTCCTGTCAGCTTCAATAGCTTAAACTCATCGCACTATGTTATTCCTCATCACCCTGTTTTACGCCCACAAAGTACTACAACTAAGCTTACAGTTGTATTCGACGCCTCTTGTCGGACATCAACAAATATTTCTTTAAATGAATCCCTAATGGTAGGTCCAACGATACAACAAGAACTCATTATAACAATCTTATCTTTTCGTTTAAATAAATTAGCTCTATCTGCTGATATTTGCAAGATGTATAGGCAATTTTTGGTGGACGAAAGAGACCGCAACTATCAATTAATTTTATGGAGAAAAAATACAGGTAATTCTCTCAGTCTTTATAAGTTAAATACTGTGACGTATGGCACATCAGCTGCTCCGTTTCTTGCAGTAAGAAGCTTATTTTTTATCGCAGATTATTACAAAAACAAATATCCTGTTGGCTCTGAAGTTCTTAGGCAAGATCTTTATGTCGATGATCTGCTCACGGGAGCAGATAACTTTTCTGAACTTTTAATCAAAAAATTTGAAATCACAGAATTATTACAAAAGGCTGGAATGGAACTATCAAAATGGAACTCCAATTGTCCTAATGTTGCCCCGGGAAATGAAGAGTTGCATCTAAAAACAAACAATGAATATATTACTAAGGCTCTTGGAATGTCGTGGAAGCCTAGAGACGACGTGTTTTGTTTTCGATTCGATTTGCCAACAATCGAAGTTCCTACAAAAAGATCAGTTTTGTCAGCTGTCGCAAAAATATTTGATGTTCTTGGTTTACTAAGTCCTATTGTTATTTCGTGCAAAATCTTAATCCAAGACATGTGGAGGCAAAAGTTAGACTGGGACACACAACTTGACTCACGTTTAACAAATCGATGGAAAGAAATTGAACAAAGTCTTCCTTATATCGCAAAAATCGAAATACCAAGATTTGTAGGTACATCTCCACAAACGGAATTTGACATCCACGGATTCGCTGATGCTTCTCAGTTAGCATACGGTTGTTGTCTCTATATACGTTTCGAAAATAAGAACGAAATCAAGACAAATTTGCTCATAGCAAAATCGAAAGTAGCTCCAGTTGCTAATCAATCCTTGCCTCGTTTAGAGCTTTGCGCTGCCTTGCTATTAAGTCGAACCTGGGATAAAATAAAATCTAAATTTAGTCGTTTCAATTATCGAATTTACTTCTGGTCAGACTCAAAAATTGTTTTAAATTGGCTCACCAATCATTCATCGTCATACGTTTGTTTTGTCGCTAATCGTGTTTCAGAAATACAGAACTTAACCCATAATATACCTTGGAAATATGTGCCTTCAAAGCAAAACCCCGCAGATATAGTTTCCAGAGGCTGTCTTGCAAACGACCTTGGAAATACGATATGGTTTACCGGTCCTAAATTTCTTTTAGAACCAAATACAAATTGGCCAAAGGCTGATATTGACAATATAAAACTTCCAGAACAAGAAATGAGGAAATCTGTATTTAAAACTACTATCGTTACCGAATCAATCATCGATCATTTATGTTCTCGACATTCATCATATCTCAAAATTCTTCGCATCATCGCTTACATTCATCGTACTTTTAACAAACAAAACCGAAATCAGTTTATAACCTTCGAGGAGCTCCAATTATCATTCTATAGAATAATACATCATATTCAACATTCATCATATAAAGAAGAAATCTCGTCGCTCAACAAAAGAGAAAGCTTAAAGTCAAGTCTTCAGAAGTTAACCCCATTTCTGGACAAAATACAATGCTGTAGTTCAACTTTAACCATCATTCGTGTAGGCGGTCGGCTAGCAAATGCACCATTATTATTTGAAACAAAATTTCCAGCTCTGCTACCAAAAGATCATCGATTTACAACAATCTTCGTCGAATATCTTCATCGAAAACACTTGCATGCTGGTTCTAAGGCTCTTCTCGGAATTCTCCGTCAGCAGGTCTGGATAATAAATGCTAGAGAAATTGTCAGGAAAGTTGTTAGAAGATGTGTACACTGTTTTAAATATAATCCTCGTTTACTACATCAAATTATGGGTAATCTTCCCGCTGATCGTTTTAAGGCTCAACGTCCTTTTCTTGTTTCGGGTGTGGATTTTTGTGGTCCCTTCTACACCTCTTATCGAATTCAGCGAAAAGCTCCTTATAAGACTTATGTCGCCATTTTTGTTTGTTTTTCCTCTAAAGCTATTCATATTGAACTTGCTTCTGATCTCTCTACTAATACATTTATTTTATGTTTAAAAAGGTTCATCGGCAGACGTGGAATTCCCCAAACACTTTACTGTGATAATGCGACTAACTTTGTGGGAGCCAGTTCTAAGCTTCAAGAGTTTAAATATCGATTTTTCGCTGATAACAACATCAAATCGCTCATGCACTTCAGCACCGTCACAGGCTTCAAGTTTTCGTTTATCCCTCCTCGATCTCCACACTTCGGTGGTCTTTGGGAGTCTGCCGTCAAGTCAACAAAAAAACTTCTCGTCAAGAATATGTCGCAGGCAAATCTAACCTACGAAGAGTTTCAAACCGTCCTCATCGAAGTGGAAGCCATTTTAAATTCTCGGCCATTGGCACCAAGATCTGATGATCCAAATGATGGTGAAGCTTTGACTCCTGCTCATTTGTTAATTGGCTCGTCTCTGATGACACTACCAGAAGAGAAATTAAGCAACTACAATACAAATTACCTCAAGCGATTTCAACTTGTTACGTATCTTAAACAACAATTCTGGCTCCAATGGGTTCGTGACTACGTCTTGAGTTTACAACAACGATGCAAGTGGTTCAAAGCAAAAGAAAATATAAAGGAAGGCTCCCTAGTTATTATACATGATGATAATCTTCCACCTCAACAATGGGCCCTAGCTCGCATTATAAAGGCGTTCCCAGGTACTGACGGAAAGGTGAGAGTGGTAGACCTGCAAACATCAAAAGGAGTTCTTCGACGATCCATCCATAAAATAGCCCCTTTACCTACCGAAGATGATTGAAAGTACCTTTCAATGGGGGCAGTATGTTGCGTCAGAATTATTAATTAATTAATATTGCATCTCATGCATCTCAATTTGTATTTTTATTCTAAGCGAATGCATTCCTTTAATTATCTTGTCG
This sequence comes from Sarcophaga carnaria, assembly GCA_958299815.1. NCBI lineage: Eukaryota > Metazoa > Arthropoda > Insecta > Diptera > Sarcophagidae > Sarcophaga > Sarcophaga carnaria. The sequence goes on from OY283150.1 coordinate 44,960,532, forward strand.
CCCTTGATCTATTTCTCTTTTCGCATAATTTCAATTTAAAATACATATGTATTCATTTAACTTGATTTCAATATACATAGAAATGTAACGGGACTACATTTTTTTGACTCTTGTAACTTATAATTTCAATGTCAACATTATTATCGTTTTGAATTTGAATCAATAAAGAAGTGTCGACGGAAAATTTTAATTTTGCAAAAAAAAATAGAAATATAAGTTTTTGTTTTTATTCAACAGTACTGTTGTGCTGCTAGACTATTACCGTGAGGGATGTGGTTAGATTCTCACCAGAGTCTGTGGTCTGTCCCACTATACCAAACATAAGGTGTACGTTACTTAGCTCTTAATAATTAAATATAATTTGTAATTGTATTGTAATAAATACATATTCTTAGATTTTCAAGCGATCAAGATTAGCTACTTTGGGAAATGCTTAAAAGCATTGTGAAGCACACTTATTTTACATTTTCTGATTTTTAACTGACATTTTGGCACAAAATTCTTGGGACTCGAGAGAATAACTATGAGAATAAACCATTATTTCTTTCAAAATCGTCTTAGTAGATTGTACGTGTTAAATATTATGTTGGGAAAGTAATGGAAAAAAATTTATCCGTATAGAATATTAATGTGACGCCCAGCTAAGGCCGTATTAATTCAATTTCGTTTCAAACCCAATATCAATCTAAAGATTTGTTTCCTACTTGTTTAAACTTCTTGCAAAACTCTTGTCCTCACCATATTGTAGGCGATTAGTTTCATTATTTCATTCTTTGACTTGAAACCTGAATGTAGGTAATCTCTACACGACAGAGATTTTTTCCTTTCTTTTTAATCAAACTGTAAACTAAAACACCAGATTACATTCAATTTAAGCTGTAAGCAAAATAAAAAAAGACAGAATTAGAAGGGAGAAGTACCGTTGAAAGGCTAAAAAGGCATATCCTGCGATCAAATTTCGACAGTTATATTGAGAAGCACATGATTTCAAGGGAGACTTGTTCTCGAACTGTGGAAAACCTAGTGATACAACTATGGTGGATTGGTATAGATTACAACTGATACGTTTTGTAAACAAATATGATGCTCTATTGCAAGAACCCCTCACTTTAGCATGTATGTTAATACCACAGCTGGTTATTAACTAATAAAATTTGAAAATTTCTAATACATGTTGCTTTTTTCACTTTTTGTAATTGAATCATAACCCTGAAACTCTAAACGGATAGTCATTAACATAGTTGTCATGGCTTTATTGTAAGACCATGTATATTAAAATCTTTGCAAGATGATCCTTCACCCTGAGGTTGGAGCATTTTGAAAGCAACTTTTTAAGTTATCACCGGAATATGCGAAAAAGTAGTTGGCTCTGCAACTAGCCCAATGACATCGTATTTAAAGGTCGGTTCTAAACTTTATAATAAAATGAACGTTTCATCGAAATTATGCATTTAATTTTTTTTTACTCGAAGAAACTATATACAGTCAGAGAAAAAAATTTACATACACCATTAATTTCATATTTTTTGCCAATAATTTCTACGTTATATTTTTTTCTAATTCGCTTCTTCTTCAAACATTCTTCATTTTAAATGCCTTTCACAACGCTATAAAATCTTTTTCAATTTGGTAAATTTAGCGGGAAAAATTTCAACATATAGTGGGTTACGTACTGACTGTATGTATTCGAAATAAAGGCTACAATTTTGTTTTTATAAAAAGCCCACACATTTGTTAAAATTTTGGTGGTCATAATAATATCGATTTAGGGTATTATTACATTGGGTTATTAAATAAATTGGTTGTCATTTTTTAAACCAAATTGCTTGTACTTGCTTGTCAAAGCATCAAATTTGTGTTGTTTGAGGTGTATCTGCCAAATGTAAAATGTTTTTGAATTTAAATTTTAATTCCGGTTGTCTTTAGTTTTTACCAGTATTGGCATCACTGTTAATTAACGACTGTTTAAATGTTTGTGTGTGTGTGTGTGACTGTGACTATAACGAAATGTCAGATAAGAGACTTGCTAAAAGTTAAATGAATTGAACTAAAAACAGACAAGTGCTTTCTACCGACGAGGCAGGTTCGAAGAAAAAGTAGAAAAAGGAATAAATTAAATGATAAGCAACGTCGGTTAAAAAAAATTTAAAATATTTTAACGGAATAAATTATTTAATTTTAAAACAACGTAAGTAATGGTTTATTTAAAATAAAAATGTACTTGCACAGTAAGTTTCGTGTTAAAACGGGAGGATAGAAAATATTCGAGAGAGAGAGAGAGAGAGAGAGAGAGACAGTGGATAATGAGTTTCAAAAATCTAAACAATATAGAAATTAATAAAAACAAGTGTTTTTGCTGTATGGTGAATTATTAAAATTAATATGAATTTAACACATACAAATTAAAAGAAGTACTTGCTTAAAAACAAAAAAAAAAGACAACAGACAAAAATAAAAACTAAAAACAAGGTGATTGCCAAATGTTTTTTTTTACAATTTTTGTTTCAAATAAATACTATAATGAAGCAACGACATGATAGAAATAGCAACACATTTTTTATTAAAAAGCAAGCATATAATACATAAAATGCATACGAATATATTTTATGTGAAAATAAACAAGTTTATAGTATTTAAAAAAATTTAAATCACAAAAAGAATTAAAAAAATCAACTTAAACAACAAAACTAAATACTATATAAATAATAATAAAACAGCATAACTAGTGCCAAAAAAAACAATGAAAGGATTAATTAAAAAAATATAAATAATATAATGAAAAAAAAACCTAAACCTGAAACAATTGAAAGAAAACTATTTAATTTCTCATTGAGCAAGAGAATTTTTTATTTCTTATTGTATAATCTTTAAGCCGTTATTATGTCAGAAAGCTCAAGTCATGTGAGCACAGTTATTATCCACCAAGTCATAATTGTCATAAGAGAGTTTGTTTATTTTTTTATTAAAAGCAATGAAATATTGAAATTAAATAATAAGTGCAGGGTGCCCTGGTATAGTAGGTAGTGTGCTAGACTATTAGCGTGAGGGTCGTGGGTTCGACTCCCACCAGAGACTCTCACCGAGTATATGGTTAAAGCTCGTATATAATTAAATATAATTTGTAATTGTATTGTAATTAATAAATAAATAAATCAATAAGAAGTGAAAATTACCATCAACAATTTTGTTAAGAGAAATACTACTGCTGCTCTTACATTCATTTATTTTAAACTGTGTTCACACATAACAATTACAGTAAATAAAACTTCTCACCACTCTGCTCATATTAACGTTATTAAATTGCCCTCCTCCTTCCCTGCTATTTCATTTTGTTCATTAGCTCCACACCCAGAATCAGTTTCGTTAACTTTAAATGACAACAATAATGAAAACAACTCAACAACACGAACTTAAAAAACAACAATTTTTTCTAATAAAGAATACGTTAAAATTGAAATATTATTGTTGTTGTTTTTGGTGGTTTGTTTGTTTTTATTTTTCGTTAATTTTTTTGCTAGGTGTTTAAGTGTGTATGTGTGAGTGGAATATGAGAGTAAGCTTTAAATTTTGTCTTGTTAGTTTGGGGCTCTTCTTAACACATAAACACACGCACACACACACGTACATAACCCTGCTAACATTAAAGTACTAGAGGTGTGTGTGCGTGTTTTTATTTGTTATTAGCAAGAATCCAGTGTTGTTTTTAAATAAATTATAAAGAATGAAATCATGTGACTTGAAAAATTTCTGAAATCAAATCTAAAACCGGTTTTTACACAAAAAATAAAGGAACATTAGGGAGAAAAAAATTTTTGGTAACGAAAACAAATATTGAGGAAAAACAATAAATTTTGATACAAATTCTAAATTAAATAATCATGTGCCTTGTGTAAAACTTTTAAAATAAATAAAGTTTTAAACCAAGTTTGTGCAATTTGAATAGATTTTAACAACTAAAATAAAATTAAATTAAAATTCAGCTTTGAGTGATATTTTCAAGGTGTTTTTACATTTGTATTGTTTTTTATCACGTGATTATTCAAAACCATTTGTAGAATTAATTTTTCTATTATAATCCAGATGAACTTGAAAGTTTTTGTTCTTTAATTGAAACTCAATTTAATTAAAAGTTACAGTATAGTGGGGTACGAAAAGAAAAATAAAATAAAACATATTACGCAATATCAAAACTTCGTTTGCAGGCGTCCATGTATTTATGTTGCTTATTTTAATTGCAAATAAAATAAAATAATTTAATTAAATCATATCTGTTTCCATGCAAAGTCATGTGATAAATTATTAATAAAATATGTAGAAAGTTGATAATAATTCTACATAAATACAAATCATGTGGTTGGAACATGAATAATATTAATAGCAGTTACAGCAAATATAAGAAATATGTTTTTTAATTATTTTAATAAAATTTTATTCCAACATAATTTAATAACTAGTCAAATAATCATGTGCTGAGTATCGTAAACCACGATGACTATATAATTTAGCTATGTTATCATATTGTAATCGATTATATTGCATAATCGAGCTAAAAATATTAATTTCCCTAACAAAAGGCATGTCTTTTCTCAAAGTAATACCTGCATTAGTCGAGCTTTAATCTGATTTATTCTATATTTTTGTGTTTAAAGTTCGTGTCACTTTCTTATAATGCTTATTAAACCTCTCATAAACCAAGCCTACAATACGATATTTTTGTAAAAGCTGTTAACCATAAAAAATTTGTTCAAAATTAAACACCATACATAACATAGCCTTCTTTATTTTGGTTTTTATATAATATTCACATAAACCATGTGGAATAAGAAAAAAATTGTAAATCGAATCTGTTCCCATACTCATTTTGAAGCCCCTGGTTTTTAATGAAAGTAAACGGTGACATCCAAACTTTCTTGGGATATTTATAGCCGCCTGACTATTATTAACAATTAAAATATTCGTATCAAGTATTCGATCTTTTGAAGAAGTTTGGACCTGAGAACTTTTTCGTTTTGAAGGCCAGTAACTTCATTATAGGCTAACTGACGTATGGCCATAATAATTCTGACACTATTCTTCTATTCTTTATTTGTTTATTTGCTAGTAATTGTCTTGTTTTTATTTTTGCTAACAATTGAAGAAAAGGTCTATTGAGCTTTTCATATCCATTCAAAGTTCGTCAGTTCGCCCTTTTGGGAATATGACGATCGTAATTGACGATGGTATTGATAATGATTTACATTTCATTCATAAATAATTTTAAAATATAAGTAAAATATTCTTCCAAAGCCTATGATAAAATAATACTTAAATAAAGAATAAATGATAAAATATACATAATATAGAACAACGTAGCAATTGATATTACCATATAATGATTCAACACCAGTGAACCAGAAGGCAAATTTTGTGGGTTTGTCAGAAGAGCCATCTTCTAAACCTTCTTCTAATATTTTATATTATATAATGATATTTATAGTACCACCAGGAATGTACAGTAGTCAGCGTTTAAAAATTTTTACAAATAATTTTGGTATTTTGACCTATAAGGTGACCCGAAACATAGAATGTATTAAGAATTATGGTCTCACGTCTCCCAACAAACCATAGCAAGAGATTTTCTATTTTTACGTAACATTTTATCTGATCCACATTGTTGGATTACAATATAGAATCATTGGAACAATAGGCCTAACATCGGCTACAGGAACAAAAATCCAAAATCCTGACTCGTAAGCTCATACCTTTACATTTTAAGTAGAGAAAAATAGGGGGAATATTGAATTAGTAGTAGTGGCACAGTTTTTATACAAAATGAATATTAATTATCGTTGATTTAAGCAAGTCTAATATCCTAAGATTTTAAAATTTCCTGCGCTTTTATACGAAAGAGGGTAAGCATGAGTGTAGGTACTTATATTTTGTAAACTTTCGTGAGGCTTGAGAGTTACATTAAATTTTGTGATTTTATTTACAGAGTACAGCAGCTTGTTGCCAATAACCTGCACTGTTTTTTTTTTAATCAAAAACATTTCCTGAAGCCAAGTATGAAATTTAAAAAAAAAATATTCTGTTAAGCGATAACATTTAATTATCTCCTTTTGAATATTATAAATAATACAATATTAATTTCTATAAATTTTGTTTGCTTATCGCTGAATTTTCATTTCGTATTTTGTAGTGATTTATAGAAAATATCAAATAATCTATAATAACATCATAATTTAAAATCGAACTACCAGGGAAATATACACTCATTTCTATGCAAAGACTTCCCCCTCGATTGTATTTTAAAATTAATAATTTAAAAGTTTTCAAAAGGCAAAAGGTAGGGTCTTATCTCTAAAACGATTTTTAAAGATTGTAACGATTTCGTTTGAGTAGAAACAATTTTGTGTCTTTGCTTGCTTGGACTTTCCACAATTTAATTCAATCTGATATTAAATAGGTTTTCTGTCTTTTTTTTAAATATTAATTTAATGATATGCCCCGTTTGAAGTGATTTATGACAGCTGGATTGCTTGTTATTATTGATTGTATTTGCAAATCTTTATAAAATATTGCCAGCTTTTAATTGATTAGAGAAAATAATCGAAAAAAAAGAAAATAAATTAATTACATAATTGCAAATAATGTTTTGGATTTTGTTCTGCTACAATCTGTACGTATATTCATTTTTATTTCATAGAATATTTAAAAATATCGTGCAGGCATGTTATCTACTAGTCTAGTGGCACACTTTAAAATATTGTATGTAGCCAAGCAAGTAGTCTCTCCCTGATGATAACACTGAGTTTATTTCCTTTTTAGTAAAAGAATATTAAAAGATAGTTACTCATTGCATAACAGCTAAAATGTTTAGTCATCTCCATGGAATTTCTATGTGTAATTAGTGAGAACACATAGCCATTGTATGACTTCGATAAAACTGTTATTTCATTATAATGTTAGAACTTTGCTATTATGTACCAAATACTATGTCATTTAAATGGCCGCCTCAGGATTAATGGCACACATTTTTGGCGATGTCTCGGAAACACTTGACGAATGTTGGTTTTCAAATGCTCCAATCCTAGAGGATCGTCGGCTTGTATATAGTCTTTAACGTAATCTCACAAAAACAGTATAAAAGTGTCAAAACGCGTAATCTCGGTGGTAAACTGACATCGCCAAAACCTGAACCTACTTTTTCTCGAAAATTCTCATACAATAAAGCCAAATTCGGTTATATTGCATGGTTCGTGGCACAATTTTGTTAAAACCATTTACTGTCTAGTTCATTATCTTCAATTGCAGGTTAAAAAAGACAGTTATCATACAACCATATCGCTCTGAATTGAATTTTCGGGATGTAATGGCTTTTCTACAATTAATATAATAATTTTGCTTACCACAGAATGAGAAATGAACTTCATAGCTGCAGTGAATTTTGTTCGAAAAGTCGACATTGAAAGCGTGTGTCTTTAGCAGTTGATAAAATAAGGCTTTAGCAATGGTTGTCCGGGCACATTTACTTACACAGAAGTGATGATTATCAAGTGCAATAGTTGAGTGTTTTGTCTCACACTGTATACTCTACATTGCTTATGCGCTTGTATATGTAAGCAAGATTTTAAAAAGGTGTTTTATTTTCTTTTAATTTAAAAATTCAACAAAACACGTTTTTTAATTCCAATTCTTATTTTTTATATTCATTAGTAAATAATAATAAAAAACTTCTATTATTTCCAACTCTTACTCTAACTTTATTTACATTTGCATTGAAATTAGTTGTATAACGTCCCTGTCTTGTATTTAACGGTCATGGTTTTGAACAGACCACAAACGATATTCTATCTCTCTCTCCTTTTCTATTAATTGAAAATTGATTTTTATTTCATTGTTGTATTTATTGTTGTTGTAGTAATAAATATTTGTAGAGTATAGAATTTTCTATTCTCCCAACGAATGTTTTGTTGTTGTGGGTTGGCTATAAAGGCTATAAAATATAATATTGTAGAGAGAGAGAGTAGTAGCAAGTGGGAGAATGAATAAGAGTTTGATTTGCAAATTGTTTTTATTGCATTTTCTTAATAATGGTTGCCATATACTTTTAATTGTAATAAAATTTATATCATAAATAGGAAGTTTACTAATTTTTACTCACATTTCATAATACCGGAAATATGGTATAGTATAGTATGGTATGGTATTAAGGTCGTTCATTGCTCGTTGCTTATTACTTATTATTGTTGCAGTTTTTTTTCTTTTTATTTCTTTTTTACCTGTGTTTAAACGAGTGACAATATTAGTTACGAGTCTTATTAATTAAAAAAGGCTTGAAAATCTGTAGTGAATTTGAGAGAGTCTAGCTTATGCCTTCTAACTTAATTACCATGTCAAATATGTAGCTGTAATTGTCTAATAAATAAAAAAGTCTACTTTTGTAATTTTTAAGTACTATTATTGGGCTTAAAATCAAATTTACATATACTGTGAAAGAAACGTAATTTTTTTCTAGTAATTTTTCAAGAAAACCAAGTCAAATGTTGGATTTTCGAAATCATATCTTATTTCATTGGAGCACGTTCCCTTGAGTGATCTAATAAAACAATGAATTAGTAGTATTAACTACAATGGTAATCTGATGATCGAAATTGGTAATAGTAACCGTTCCACTAGATAAGTGAGAAGTATGTGTGGAATTTCAAGAATATTCGAAAATCGATCATTTTTACTTTTCAAAATTCACAATTTAGTGCAGAGATGAATGATAGTTTGATGGTAAATCAAAAATATATACTTTTTAATGCAAATGTCTGCAATTAAGTTCAGTTGTTTGTCAATTGTCATCTGTTGACAGTGTTTATTTTTTGATTTTGTTATCTGTTTTATTTTTTTCTTTTTGGTTTTTATTTTATTTTGACAAGTAAAAATTATCTTTAAATTGACAGGCAGTAAGTCATCATTTCAACATATAAAATATAAATTATGGATGTCGGCTGTCTATACATGGATTTCCACAATGAAGTGTGTAAATTATTTATACAAATGTTGGCGAGGGTCAATCAATATATAAATGGAAATAGAAAATAAAAAATAAATTTGAAATTTATTTGAGTTTCAGATCAAATATTCTCACACTTTACATGTGATTCTAATAAAAGTTAGGCTACGAAAAAAATGAAAACAAAAAAAAAATGCAGTTGTAAATGAACGATAATAGACAAACAAGCAGACAGAGGCAAGTCATTAATAAATAATAACAATTGAAGGTTGTTAACAATTTAATATTTATATCTAGTTGTTGTTGTTGTTTGTCTTTTAATAGAAATATTTAAAAAAAAATGCGGTATTTATGACGAGATGAGGTACAAGTTAATTTCATGGTTGTTAAGACGTTACTTACACTTTTTGAATTTGGAAAGAAAATAAAAAGAGAAAATATCATGTGGCTTTCTAATAAGAAACACAATATATTGGTTTTTTTTTGTTAATTATTATTAAAAATTTTTAACACTTCATATCTAATTAGCCTCATATACGATATTATATCTCATTGTATGCATTTCATTTATGTATAACAATTTGTTAGAAAGAAATATACAATAAAATTGTTTGCCTATTATTTTATACCCAGCTTGTATACAATTAGTATATGGACAGACACATGATCTATATTTTTTTAAAGTTTGTTTTTTTCCACATCAGCTGACTTTTTTTTTAAATAATTTATTTGATCTCTTTTATGTGTATGTACGTGTAGTGGTTTTTTTCTACTTAAATACACATTGTATTTACGCAATTTGAGTTGATTGTTGGTTGTAGTATTGTATAATTTTTCTTAAATCAACAATAAAAATTGAAATGATGATAAGTTAATTAAACAATGATATGGAACGGGGAAAGAAAATGAAATTAAAGAAGAAAAAAAGGCCCGTTTTCACGGCAATCTGATAAGCTTCTCATCATTATATCATAAACGGAAATTTTTAAAGCATAAACAAATTTCAGAAATCAATGAAACAAAATATTTTTTAAACAATTAGAATACACAGTTTGAAAAAAAAAAAAAAAATAAAACAACTTTTCTAACCATATATTTAGGCTTTCAAAGCGTTCTGAATAAATTTTCATGGCCGAAACCACTGCCGATTAAGTGACGTTAATGCTGCACGTTACACAAATTTAAGAGAATGAACTTTTCTAACACTCCTATTCAAGATAGAAACTAAATGATATCCTCTATTTTACCATATGTGTAGTGGTTAAAGTGCTTGACTATAAACCCAAACAACTCAAGTATGAAACAATGTCATCACGATTTTTGAATATATCAATAAGTATATCCAGGACCTGTCTCCTGACCGTCCATAAAGAAAAATATTAATAGTGAACATCTCAAGCCAGCGCATGAGAGAGTCTAGGCAAGTAAGAAATATTCTTCCTCAATACAAAAACTGAATTCATTTCCACAGAGGAATTTCTTTCTAGCAACGACCAAGCTACTCTGCTTAAAAAATTTAGTTAATGACATTAAAACAAACTACAGAAATCTGGGAATACATTCATTACCTTAAGTGGCTCTATAATAGCCAAACACTTTTCTATATGCATTCTAAGAATGTTACAGTTGGTTGACCTCAAATGAACATCAATTCTCAAGCACAAACTTTACTATTACTATTGTCGTGTAGAGGTAGTGTAGGGTTTTCTGATAATCAGTGCCCCAATTCTAACGATGTGTTATCTGTGCATACATAATTGGCTATTGTAATCCTTTGGTTAGGATAACGGCCTGGCTTCGCATATCAATCATGTTGTGTGCGTTAATGAAATGGAGTGATAGGCATTATAAAGGGCTATCCAAACGAATTATGTTCGTGGCAATTAGTTTACTCACAGGGTTTTCGAGTGAAAAATATTGAAGGGAGCACCCCACAAGTTATATGACTTTTCTATGGCTGCCAGAGTTGAGATTTGAACGCTCTAGCTCTTGTTCAGTTAGTACATGACATAGTCATTATTTATATCAAGCTTATGTGAAAATAGAAAATAGAGTATAGACCAGTGGTCTTAGCTCTAGCTCTTGTTCAGTTAGCCAACACCAAAATGTGTTTTTAATTTCCAAATGTCTACAGGAATTGTTTGGGTTTCTTAAAACGGTACATGACATAGTCATTATTTATATCAAGCTTATGCGAAAATAGAAAACAGAGTATAGACCAGTGGTCTTAGAAGTTTAAGTCTTTTCAATCGAGTATCGAACTCTATTGATACCAGATTAGTATACCATGCCAAAGTTGCTTGTGTTTCACTATTTTATCGTACAACAACAGTATGTGCTCTTATGAAATAAGGAAGTTTTACTACCGATAATAGCTACATCTGAGTTTTTGTATAAAACACAGCAATTCGTGGTTGATTTGCGAGCAACCGCAAAAGATGTAAGCATTGTCAAGTAATGATACATTTTTCTTCCTCCTAGCGCCAACACAATACAGTGTAGAAGTAGTTATGCATTATGTAAGTGTTGATCGTACGAAATTTCGAGTCTCATGCAAAGACGATTTATTTTCGTTTATAAGGATTTAATCACATGTCATGTATCATACAGTGTGATGAGGAAGGGGATTTTAACTGTTTAACCTGAAATTTATTTCATTTCATTTAATGCCCTTTAATAATATTTTAACTAATTATGATAAGATAATATGTTTGACGTCATAATTTATGTATTTAGATATAAATGTTATTAAATATTTACTTTTGTTTTGTTGTAGTTTTTATTTTTCTTCCTTTTATTTATTTTTTTGGTTTCAAATCACATGCCACTTTTATGAAATTGAACAGACAGTAGTAACGTTTGGTAGTACTCGTAACGTAGTAGTAGTATTAAAACCAAACCTAAACCATTTAGTATTTCTATAAAATATCTCGTATATTAAATAGATAATTTCGTTTATTTGATGAGCCCGTTATTACAATGTTATTTTCATTTGTTCTTTTTTTTTATAAAAATAAATAAAGATAAGTGAGATTATTTAGCGTAGAGCATAGGGTTTAATTAACGACCAACAGAAAAAAGATATTTTAAATAGTAGACTTTAAGTGGGTGACATTAGTGTCAAAGTATGATTAGTAATCTCTGTTTCACCCATTGTAATAACTTTTTATGGTGGTTATTGTTGAAATATTGTAGGATATGCAATAATTTAATTTTCAATTCCACAATTCAACGGTCCATAAACACGCTGTAATAATTTTAAATTCAACAAATTATTTTCAATCTTTTTCGTTTAATAAATAATATATTTTTAGAAACAAAATTAGACGAAAAAAAATTGTTGAGAATAGTTCGGTCATGAACATTGCTCAATTGGGGGAAAACGTAAATAGACAATAGACGGTAGCTATGAAAATACTAGACAGACAGATGAACCATCTTCTACTACATACATACATATATGCAGACGTCGTGGGTAAAATATGAAAACATTTTAAATCACAAAAATAACCATAAAGACATAAAAAAATTTGTTTTTGAAATTTCGTTTTTTTTTTCATTTTAAATTTGGCTAAAATGTACTGTCGTACTGGCCAACAAATTAAAGAATAAAAAAAAAAATAATAAAAACAAAAATTCGACACAGACACACATGTCTCGCCAATTTGAGAAATGATTTGAGGTTGCCCCATGGTGATGATACCTGAACAATGTGGTTAAAAAATAGCACATGTTTTCTTAAAGTTGTACAAGATAAGAACCCTCACAATAATGAATGACTTTTTACTTGATTCTCCACTATGTAGTCCCATCGATCTTATGAGAAGTTTGATTCGTGGAAAGAAGTCAACATACTGTGTGTAAACCAATAGTGAACCATTTAACGTAAATATACGATCGCTTGCAACATGTAGGTGGCTCTTCAATCCATAGGGTTTCCTCTTCCACTGTCTAGTATGTACATGGAATTTGAATGTCAGAAACAATGGGCCTAAATGGGACCTTACTCTTCAAGAAGGGCCTGTTACTCAACTTAAAGAATAATCTTTCTTTACAATTTGTAATAAGAAAAAGAGAAAGAAATGCCTTTTCTACGCCATTTACTGATACTCGTTCTGCAATTTTTTGTTCTCTCTCTCTACGTTTCTTTTCACCTTAAACCGATTCTATTTCCTCTCCACTATCTCTTTGTCTTTTATAGCATAGATATTGATTGACTTTCAAATTTATATTCTTTGTTCATTTTTTTTACAGGCTTTTGAACGTCTAAGCACCCTTCATCATGGGGGATATGTTCCGTAGTGAGGAGATGGCCTTGTGCCAAATGTTTATACAGCCAGAGGCCGCGTATACATCCGTATCCGAGTTGGGTGAAACTGGTTGTGTACAATTCAGAGATGTAAGTTTTTAAAATTTAATTTAATTGTTCATTGTCCAAAAATTAATCCGCTATCGTCTTATTTTTTCTGACAGTTGAATAGCGGTGTCAATGCCTTCCAGCGTAAATTCGTTAACGAAGTGCGCCGTTGCGATGAATTAGAGCGTAAAATCCGCTACATCGAGGCCGAAATTAAGAAGGATGGCATTAATTTGCCCGAGATTTTGGATGATATTCCCAAGGCTCCCAATCCCAGGGAAATTATTGATCTTGAGGCTCATTTGGAAAAGACCGAAAATGAAATTTTAGAATTGGCCCAAAATGAGGTCAACTTGAAATCCAATTACTTGGAATTGACCGAATTACGCAAGGTATTGGAAAATACCCAGGGTTTCTTCTCTGATCAAGAAGTTATGAATTTGGATTCCAGTAATCGTGGTGCTGCTGGTCTTATAGTCGATGAAAGCGCTACTAATCAAAATCGCGGCCGTTTGGGCTTCGTAGCCGGTGTAATTAATCGTGAACGTGTTTTTGCTTTTGAACGTATGTTGTGGCGTATTTCACGTGGTAATGTTTTTCTTAAACGTTCCGATTTGGATAAACCATTAAATGATCCCAGCACTGGTCATCCTATTTACAAGACCGTCTTTGTGGCCTTCTTCCAAGGTGAACAATTGAAGAATCGCATTAAGAAAGTCTGCACCGGTTTCCATGCTTCGATGTATCCTTGCCCCAGCTCGCATACCGAACGCGAAGAAATGGTCAAGGGTGTTCGCACACGTTTGGAAGATTTGAAATTGGTTTTAAGTCAAACCGAAGACCATCGTAGCCGTGTTTTGGCCACAGTTTCCAAAAATTTACCTTCCTGGTCCATAATGGTAAAGAAAATGAAGGCCATCTATCACACATTAAATTTGTTCAACATGGATGTAACAAAGAAATGTTTGATTGGTGAGTGTTGGGTACCCACCAAAGATTTGCCGGTTGTTCAAAAAGCCTTGTCCGACGGTTCAGCTGCTGTGGGTAGTACTATACCCTCTTTCTTGAATGTCATTGACACCAATGAACAGCCGCCAACCTTCAATCGCACAAATAAATTTACTAGAGGTTTCCAGAATTTAATTGATGCCTACGGTATTGCCTCGTATAGGGAGTGCAATCCTGGCTTGTATACTTGCATTACATTCCCCTTCTTGTTTGCTGTGATGTTTGGCGATTTGGGTCATGGCTTAATATTGACTCTTTTCGGTGCCTGGATGTGTTTGTATGAAAAACGTTTGTGCCGCCTTAAGGCTGGTGAAATCTGGACCATTTTCTTCGGCGGTCGTTATATCATTTTGCTGATGGGTGTCTTCTCCTGCTATACCGGCTTCATCTACAACGATGTGTTCTCCAAATCCATGAACATTTTTGGCTCCACCTGGACAGTAAGATATAATACAACGACCGTTTTGCAAAATCCACTAATGCAAATGAATCCTGAATACCATGTCGAGGGTGTTTATCCTGTGGGTTTGGATCCCATTTGGCAGTTGGCTAAAAATAAAATTATTTTCCTTAACACCTATAAAATGAAACTGTCCATCATCACAGGTGTTTTGCACATGATCTTTGGTGTGTGCATGTCGGTAGTAAACTTTGTACACTTTAAGCGTGTCTCCAGTATTGTCTTGGAATTTTTGCCACAAATTCTATTCTTGGTTTTGCTGTTCGGCTACATGGTATTCATGATGTTCTTCAAGTGGGTGCAATACAGTGCCCACGCCGTCGATCAACCCGAAACACCCGGCTGTGCTCCTTCAGTTTTGATTATGTTCATCAACATGATGTTGTTCAAGAGCTCTCCAACTTTACTCGGCTGCAAGGAATTCATGTTCGAAGGTCAAAGCACTCTTCAGATGATATTCGTATTCATTGCATTGATTTGCATTCCCTGGATGTTGTTGGGCAAGCCTTTGTACATTATGTTCACTCGTAAAAATAACAATCATGTAAGTAAACTTAAACTGTGAGAGTGCATATATGTGAGTGCAACTCATGTGTTTTTTTTGTATACATTGAACAGGCCAAACACAATGGTGAATTGACTGGTAATATGGAATTGAATGAAGGTGAAACTCAATTGCCAACAGCCGCGGAAAGTCATGAAGGCGGTGCTCATGGCCATGATGATGAGCCAATGAGTGAAATCTTTATCCATCAAGCTATACACACCATTGAATATGTGCTCAGTACCATTTCACACACTGCCTCCTATTTGCGTTTGTGGGCTTTGTCCTTGGCTCATGCCCGTAAGTATTGATAAGCTTTTAGCAATTTGGCAACGTATAAAAAAACTAAAATCTTTTTTGTTTTGTTTTTGATACAGAATTATCCGAAGTATTGTGGCAAATGGTCTTATCCTTGGGCCTTAAACAAACTGGCTATACCGGTATTATCGCGATCTACCTTATCTTCGGTGCCTGGTGTCTATTCACTTTAGCCATTTTGGTTATGATGGAAGGTCTCTCTGCCTTCTTGCACACTTTGCGTTTACACTGGTAATTTTTAACACAACACAACAATCATATCATTTGAAATCTTTAATGAATTTTTTTCTTGTTTTTGCTTTTCAGGGTCGAATTCATGAGCAAATTTTATGAAGGTTTGGGCTATGTCTTCCAACCATTCAGCTTCAAAACCATTTTGGATGGTGAAGAAGAAGAATAAATTTAGCTCTATGATAAAGAGACATAATTTATTCCATTATTTATTCCAGTATTGGTGGTTCTCTTCCCACTGTGCAACCAAGTTATTTTCATTTCTATCTGTTGTCCATTTCAAAAAATGTTGTTTTTTAATTAATTATTCTTTAATTGTTTACTAGTTTTTCGTTTTTGTTAATTTGATTCGTTGATTAGAATTGATATTAATTGTTATGCTTAGATAAAGATAAAGTACTATAATTATACTTGCATACATACATAATTAAAAACAAGCAATATTAATACAATATTTAATATAATAAGAAAAAGATTTTGTTCAATAAATAAAATCTTATTAAGAAGAGAGAACAGCAACGAAATATCAGAAATATATTCATTTGAATCAAAACTAAATTGTAGTTAACTTTCACAGGGATATGCTTCATTTCCTTTTTGGTATTTTTATAAGCTTAGAATATGAACTCAAGGGAATTTTTTTCAGAGTAACCATAATACTTTCATCGACTAAAATAATGCGGACGGAATAAGTGACGGCAGTCAGGCATACTCTGAATTTGTTGAGAGTTCATGTTATGGTGAAAAATATTTGAATTTATTACATCGGAATCCATAACATTTAATTTAGCTTAGTTTGGAATCAATCGTTGTCAAGGTATACAGATGCGTTGAGAGTATAAAAAAGTGCTAAATAGCTGAATAAGTTAAATGTGTGAGTAATTTGCGTCGAGATAAACAAATAAAAAGAGAATCTGAAGGGAATCAGTGCTCCTGTGGGTTCCCATACTGATACTATTGAAATTAATTAATCAAGTCTTTTGACTTAAAAGAGAAAATTTCTAAAAGTTATATGGTATGATATTATCTTTTTAAAGAATATTTCATGTTAATGTTATTCGCTACTACGCCGTGGGTAATGTTCTCTTTGAAGTGGGAGAGGGTTTCTCTTTTATACGAGAAACTTTACCTATCCCCACATTAAACTTTAGTGGACTTAAAAAATCACTATGACGGCCAATGATGTACTGCTTTAAAATGTGAAATTGATTGCTCACCATACTCGAGTCTCAATAGATACATGTTAATGGTTTCTGTGTGGCATGTGCGACTGTCTTGTTGAAACCTTATGTCAGCCAAATTCAAGTTTTCAATGATAACGCCAGTACACAAGCCATATCAAACTGTGTATCGTTCAGGACAACACTTAAACTGTTTCTGCAATTCTTAATTATTATATCATTGAAGATAATTTTTCATGGAACAATAAAGCTTCGTTCAACTTTTCATTTTCCCAACACCGTTGTAGTACGGCTCGCTTTAGTTCCTGCAGCAGCTGCTTTTTGGTTCTTGAAATTATACAAAATATGTACTCTTCGCATAGCTGTTGTTGGATTAATGTCCAATAAACTTAAGCTGGTGCGAAATTTGAACACAACAATGATGATAACAACATGAATGGTGATAACATTCAACGTTTTGAAATCGTTGGCTTGAAATAGCTTGCCTTACTTAGCATTTTTAGTATTGCCACATGTCACGAATTATTTCTTTTACAGATAAAGCATGCACTAAAAACCCATTTCCAAAAATTCGCTGGTTATACCGCTGCAGCAAATTAAATGTCGTTTAGGAAATTAGCAACTAGCGCTTGTTAATGAACAGCATCCAAAAAAACGTTGACGACTCATTTGATACTCTGTTGCATTATTAAAACTGACTTACATTTGAAAACCCAATTGCTGAAGTTTTTAAAATATTGTATTCGATTTTCATTAATCGACAATATTTCAAGCGGTTTTTAACTTGTGTTACTAACGATACATTTTAATAATAAGCCCTAAGGTACACTTTCATTTTCACTTGTATGTTTTATACAATATTGTTAATTGAAAATAAAATAAAAACGCTAGAAAGACGCAAAAACTAAATGTCCTTTAAGCTGTTTGTAGCACGTTAAAGTAATCAATCACTAAATTCTTATTCTTTTAAAGAAAAAAACTCGTAGAGCAAAATCGTATTTGACTTCTTTGAGTTACTAGAGAATTCTGTGCAGGAAAATTCCAGAATAAATTTAATGTAACTTGTTGGTTATGTGGATGAAAGGCAATTAAACTTCAGCTGTGTTGGCTTCAGCTGTAATGCCACAGGGAGGATAACGCCAATAGGCAATATCATAGAAAGCTATGCTGGTATTCAATGGTAAAAGCTCTTCCCCACTACTCCTAATACATTAAACAAAAATATTCTTTTCGCCGAAAGATTCTGAAACGGCAACGGCAGATGGCAAGCCTCATCATCCTCGTATCTGCTGGAGTGAACCAATAACCAATGTTTAGCTGGAAAAACTTGATTAATTGAAACAAAATAAAACAAATACTAAGAAGTTGAATTAATCTTCAAGTAAGGATTAGAAGCCTAAATATACTTACAAATGGTAGTTACACGCAAATTCGAATTATATTTTAGGATTTATATCGAATATGGACTTAATAAATTGAAATTTTAACTATTTATTCATAACCCACCATATTACCAATGGAAAGCAACGACTCTTTCGCTGAAGTGTAGAACTCATTTTGTCACTCTTTTAAATTTGACTAAATCAATTAAACAATAATGTTGAATGTGGAACTGATTACGAAATACACATTTAAGGTAATAATTTCATTATAATTAATTTAAAAGATAAAATTTAAAATTCTATACAAATATTGTAAAATATCAATGAAACCGTACGAGGTATGTTCTAAAAGTGACTTATACTAACTAACCCTTAGTGTAGGCAGTTACCATTTTGTAGTTCTTAAGAATACAATCAACGCCTAATATCAATGAAGGCTAGATCGTGGCTTCTCAGAAATCTTTCTCTAGTTCTGAGCAACTTTAACAAAGATTTTAGCGTCACTTTCCTTACATTTCTATATTAGCTATGAAACGGAAAAACCATTCATCTCGTAGAAATCCATAATCTAGCGTACTAGATTATTTGTATTTAGAAAATGCAAACTCATCTTACATGGGTTGTAATTTTTAGTGCACAGTCAACATAAGCGACCATAATTACTTTGACAGGATCAAAGTGAAATGTTTTACACATCTCTCATGGTTGACTAAGAAAAATACACTACGAAATTCCTTCAAAGTCTGTAGTAACTATATGTAGTAAAGTGAATATAGAATAGCATTTTGTAGTCTAGTGAGGTTTTCCAGCTCTCTTTCTCTCTCCCTCTCTCAATTCGATTTCGATTCGCTATAAGAAAATTACCTCTCGAATAGATCCTCAATTTCAAGTGCAGTCTATTGAATCACATTATTGTGAGGTACATCACCAAGACCGAGGTTACAGCTACTCTTTTACTCATTAAACTCCCTTGGAAAGTTTTTCTATTCCCAAAACTGAAAAAAATCCGCGAAAAACAGGGATTTGCATTGTTTACTGAGGTAAAAAATGCCTCGCCAAAAAAATTTTTTTCTTTACAAATGGAAATTGACTTCGTGCGGTTCATTGTCTCAACGCATGAAATTTCTTTTTGTACGAGGATACATTTTTAAATTTTTTGGTTTGAGGAGAAAGTGCAAGAAAGGCAAAAATTAGACTACGACTCATCTGTTCTACGTTCCTTCCAGTATGAAACAAGCACAAGCAAATCTATTTTAATTACGTAGACACCTTCTTAAACATTTTTGAGTCAGTTAAGGTGTGAGTCCAGAAGAGAAAGAAAAGGAGTAGACTTGTGTAGATATAATTATTTCCTTTAAAAAGTGGTAGGTTTCAAAAGTTAGTTATTATTGGAAATAAGACAATCATGAAGCCAGTTGACTCCATGGGAAGGATAACTCCAATAGGAAATATCATTGAAAAATCATGAAGCTATGGTAGTATTCAATGGTTAAAGCTCTTCACCTCTACGTGAATAGGCAACGGCAGATGCCAAGCCTGCCATTCTCGTATCTACTGGAGTAAATCAATAACCAGTTTAGCTGGAATAACCTTATTAATGAAATTGAAACAAGACAAAAGAAATGATAAGAAACTCTATCTCTTATCTTTCTAAGGCCATCCAGCCATTTCCAATCAAACCTATTTTACGCAAACTATTACACCGTATTTTGATTTTTGCTACATTTTATGTTATGTTTTCATTTATGTTTCATTAAAACTGATCAAAGAGATCTCATAAAACACACGGTAATATTTATCTCTCAGGTGGAATTTTTCGGCTTACAAATGAAATTTTACAAAATATTTATAAAAAAACAAGGGAAATATTTAAAGATTACTTACCCACAAAAGCAATGCTGAGTCAAATTCGAACATCAACTGTAAAGAAAGAAAAATTTTTGATATCAGAATGGTATTATTTTCAAATATACACTGTGTTTATAGATCAGGCCTCGTATAATTGCAAAGCCTTAAAGAAACTTATCAACTATCAACCAACGTGAAACTTATCAAATGTTGCCGAGCAGAGACGGTGATTGATTTGTCTTGATTAATTATGAATTATTTTCCAATTAACGATTCATTTTAAATTCTAAACCAAGAGAAAATGTGCAATTATTAAAATTACAAGAATACATACAAAATGTGACCAAGATAATACGACCTTAAAAGTGATAACATCGTGAATTTGTATTTCTTTTCGAACAAATTTCACTATTTGATGGATATGTTAGACAGAAAAACTGAAATCAGTTGAATGTCGGCTGTTCAACGGACAAGTTAAACATTTTCAAAGAATTTCAAAAAAGGAAGCGGTGAAGAATTTTAAATTACAGAAGAATTTTTTGATCTTTAAGGAAGGTGAGTAAAAGTGGATCAGTTTTAGAATGATATTCCTTCTTTAAGCAAACGTTTCCTTTATTTTTTCAGTTTTATTCTGAAACGGCTTCAACATGGGGGACATGTTTCGCAGTGAGAAAATGTCCTTGTGCCAGATTTTTCTGCAGCCGGAGGCAGCCTACGATTCTTTAGCGTTATTGGGAGAAAGCGGTTGCGTGCAGTTTCGTGATGTAAGTGTACTTAAATGCAAATAGTAGAGAGTGACAAGTAAGACAATTACAAAGCTCAGCTACAGCTATAGAAGAGTAGGTTACAACCATACAATTTTGAAACTAGCCAACTGACAAAGCTTATAAGCATTTTTAATGCAAAGTTTCCCAAGGGCTTAATTGTGTGGTTTTCCAAATACCTTACTCTGTGTCTTTCAAAGAAACTGATGCACTGTCCGCTAAAAATGTGAACAGCTATTAGCTTCGAGAAGTATGATCGAAATTTCGCTTCATTTAAGAGTTCGTTACGTCACACACATGGATAGTAATTGATAATTGGGCCTGTACAAGTGACTGGAATTGATAATTCCAACTGTTTTTTTCTTTTTCACTTATTTTCGGAACATACTAAGCTATTTGGCATGCATTGACGTGCAAGCTGATGGATCGAAAAAAATTGTCATTGTTATATAGGAAAACGTGATCTGTCGTGTTCTACACGACGATAGTATCGCCTCTCATCGCTGTTATATAATCTTGTTCACAACGGTGTTGTATAACCAAACGATCTAAGAGATGCCTGAAATATTTGGATTGTGTCGATTACATTCATTTAATGGCACACAGACGAGTATGACAATAATGGATTAATGGAGGACATCTCCTAATTTTGCTATTTCCGCAGCGTCCTTATCACGTCCAGCGAATCTTGTACTAACGTCTAGAGCCGGATAAGCGAGAGCAGCAAGGCTATTGAGCACTTGAATCATAACCATCATATCACGGAGTGTACCGAATTTACTATTTTCTAAGACTGTGAGTCGTTAAATCCACAGACAGACATAATTGGAGACATTTTGTTTAGGGTCAATAATTGCTAGTGGATCGTAACAGGACTAATAACAATGGCTGTCACTAACCATCACCATCATTTTCTTATCTTTTAGCTTCGAGAAGTATGATCGAAATTTCGCTTCATTTAAGAGTTCGTTACGTCACACACATGGATAGTAATTGATAATTGGGCCTGTACAAGTGACTGGAATTGATAATTCCAACTGTTTTTTTCTTTTTCACTTATTTTCGGAACATACTAAGCTATTTGGCATGCATTGACGTGCAAGCTGATGGATCGAAAAAAATTGTCATTGTTATATAGGAAAACGTGATCTGTCGTGTTCTACACGACGATAGTATCGCCTCTCATCGCTGTTATATAATCTTGTTCACAACGGTGTTGTATAACCAAACGATCTAAGAGATGCCTGAAATATTTGGATTGTGTCGATTACATTCATTTAATGGCACACAGACGAGTATGACAATAATGGATTAATGGAGGACATCTCCTAATTTTGCTATTTCCGCAGCGTCCTTATCACGTCCAGCGAATCTTGTACTAACGTCTAGAGCCGGATAAGCGAGAGCAGCAAGGCTATTGAGCACTTGAATCATAACCATCATATCACGGAGTGTACCGAATTTACTATTTTCTAAGACTGTGAGTCGTTAAATCCACAGACAGACATAATTGGAGACATTTTGTTTAGGGTCAATAATTGCTAGTGGATCGTAACAGGACTAATAACAATGGCTGTCACTAACCATCACCATCATTTTCTTATCTTTTTTATTGCATTGTTTCAGTTCTAGGGTGATAGGGTAGGCATCTGTCATTGCCATGCTGTAATTGAATAGAATAATGGAAAGGAACATTGATCAATAAGTCACAAGTACCGAATTTTTCTGAAAGGATTATTTGGAGGGAAATTCTAGTCTCTTAATTTCTAAAATTCCAAAGTATTTATTTTTCTAAAATACTGCTGCAGTTTTGTTAAGTCCCCCTCCCCCTATAAACCCACAAGTCAATACAATGCATATGTATATAGTTTGAATACCACTTAACTTAGTTACTTTAATATCGCATATCTAAGATTATAATCAAAAAAATATCAGGGTGAAGAGAACAGGAACGTCAAAAGCTTATTCATTTTCCTTTATTGTTTCCAGATGAACGAAGGCACTACATCCTATCAGCGAAAATTTGTTTCGGAGGTCCGGCGATGTGAAGAGTTAGAACGTAAAATTCGCTTTGTCGAGAATGAAATCAAAAAAGATGACTTGAAAATGCCCGAATTAGATTTCGACAATATACCAGCTGCCCCCAAACCCAGGGAATTAATAGATTTGGAGGGTCATTTGGAAAAGTGTGAAAAGGAAATAACCGAATTGGCTTTCAATAACATCAAATTGAAATCGAACTTCTTGGAGTTGACCGAAATGTTGATGGTATTGGAGAAGACTCAGGGTTTTTTCGACGATCAACAGGTGATCGATATGGATTTGAAACATAAGCATCATCATCATGAGGCTAGTGGGCATCTGGGCTTTATAGCTGGCGTTGTTAGTCGTGAAAGGGAATTTGCCTTTGAGCGTATGCTTTGGCGTGTTGCTCGTGGCAATGCCTACGTGAAGAGGGCCCACTTGGAGCAGTCTCTGAAGGATCCAAACACAGGTTATGACATGTATAAAACCGTATTTGTGATATTCTTTCAGGGTGAACAGTTAAGAAACCGCATTAAAAAGGTGTGTACAGGTTTCCATGCTGCCATTTATCCCTGTTCTAACGATCATCACGAAAGAGAGGATATGATTAAGGGTTTAAGAACTCGTATAAATGATTTGAAGCTGGTTTTACAACAAACTGAGGATCAACGCACATGTGTTTTAATGGCAGTCGCTAGGCAATTGGCTGCTTGGGAAGTCATGGTAATAAAAATGAAGGCTGTGTACCACACCTTGAACATGTTGAGCCAAGATGTGACCAGCAAATGTTTGATTGGGGAGTGTTGGGTCCCCACTAACGATTTGGAGAAAGTGCAAAACTGCTTGGCTGAGGGATCGGCAGCAGTTGGTAGCCATGTGCCTTCCTTCTTGAATATCATGGACACGGATGACCAGCCTCCTACTTATAATCGCACTAATAAGTTTACCCGTGGTTTTCAAAATCTAATTGACGCGTATGGTATTGCCACTTATCGGGAAGCCAATCCGGCCTTGTATACTTGCATAACATTTCCATTCTTATTTGCCGTGATGTTTGGAGATATGGGTCACGGTTTTATTTTGTTTTTATTCGGAGCCTGGATGGTTATTTGGGAGAATTCGTTGGCTCGCAAGGTTAATGGTGAAATTTCACGAATCTTTTTCGGAGGCCGTTACATTATAATGCTTATGGGTCTTTTTGCCATGTATACGGGTTTTATGTACAATGATTGCTTTTCGAAGTCGTTTAACGTTTTCGGTACACACTGGCGTGTGCGCTACAATAGGACAACAGTCCTCACAAATCCCACTGGTCTGCAGTTAAATCCATCTACCGCAGCCTATGACGTCTATCCCATAGGTATGGATCCCATTTGGCAGTTTGCTACGAACAAAATCATATTCTTGAATACCTACAAAATGAAGCTGTCCATTATATTCGGTGTACTGCATATGGTCTTTGGTATTTGCATGTCTGTGGTAAATTTTGTGCATTTTAAGCGTTACTTTAACATTATTTTGGAATTTGTGCCACAAATGATTTTCCTGTTGCTGCTCTTCGGCTATATGGTCTTTATGATGTTCTACAAATGGGTCAAGTATTCGCCCAAGACCGATTATCAACCCGACACACCCGGCTGCGCTCCCTCCGTATTGATTATGTTCATTAATATGGTGCTATTCAAGAGCTCGCCACCTTTAAAGGGTTGTGATGCATTTATGTTTGCAGATCAGAGCACGGTCCAAATGGCTTTCGTTGTTGTAGCACTTATCTGTATACCGTGGATGTTGCTGGGCAAGCCTCTGTATATTAAATGTACACGTAAAGTAAAGCCACAACATCCTGATGAATTCACTTCCACTGACACTTTGGAAATGATAGAGGGTGATACCGCTGTTGTGGTAGAAGTTATTGAAACTTCCAATAGACAAAAAGAAGTTGCAGGAGGTCATGATCATGAAGAAGAGCCCATGAGTGAAATATGGATACATCAAGCTATACACACTATAGAATATGTTCTGAGTACCATATCACACACAGCCTCATATTTACGTTTATGGGCCTTGTCATTGGCTCACGCCCGTAAGTATATGTATATTTTTCTGAGTTCTCAGTAACAAAATATAATTTTCCTTCTTTAAATAGAATTGTCAGAAGTATTGTGGACCATGGTTTTATCGTTGGGTCTAAAACTTAAGGGTTATCCTGGTTCTGTGGGCTTGTTCTTCATTTTTGCTATTTGGGTCTTCTTTACCATTGCCATTATGGTTATGATGGAAGGCTTATCCGCCTTTTTGCATACCCTACGTTTGCACTGGTAAGTTTTTCTCTACCTTCTGATCGAACGATCTTTTCTAATATGCCGCTTGCTCTCTTCTTACAGGGTGGAGTTTATGAGTAAATTCTATGAAGGCGCTGGTTATGCTTTCCAACCTTTCAGTTTCAAAGCCATTTTGGAGGCTGAAGATGAAGAATAAATTTGAAAAAAATTCTACTGTTAAATAAATAAATGAAACATATGCAGATCCAACATAAAATGTTTTAAAATATGTTTTCATTAAGTTTCTAAACACAATAGAATTGACCTTTACTTTGCATTCCGAGCATTTGTCTTGTAAATTAAAAGGAAATATTAAACAGGATTTCTTATGGTGTTACAAAGATCAAGAGTGGATCTTGTGACCGAAGTTGGAGTTTTTGTTTCCAGAAAGAAATATTTTGAGCCAAGCGGTAGACTATGCCATTAAAAGATACGCTTATTGCAATTTGAAAATAATATAGCAACACTATCTGAGAGTCAGCCTGCTATATCCTAGCATTTGTCAATTGCAGATAGCATGGTACTGTATGGGGACGACAAATTAGCTGGGTAGGGAAAATGTAAGATTTCAAATAAAATGGGTTTGTGGCAATAAAAACGTTTACTGGGAAATTACATTAGGCGGAGATTTGAGTCATGCATCAGACTATTCAGAAATAATCTAAGGTTAGTAACCACTGTAGAATACTCAAAGTATACTTGTTCAGAACAAGTATCGCCTTGAACACAATATGCAGACTCATTAAAACACATTCTTGGAGGTTCCAGGAGAAAACAAAGAATTGTTTTCTTTTGGAGATTGTTAGGGCAACAAGCTTGTGGGGACCTACAGTTTAATGTCGACTCAGGACGACTGAGAAGTTTCAGAGTTTTTGACCGAAGAGTACTGATTTGATGCCGTCGAATGGCGAGATGTATGGGGCGGAGTTTGAACCAAGATCTCTCGTCTAATGAGTTAACGCACTACTTACTATAATATGAGGACTTTGATGACCTTTACGGATTTTAAATATACAACCTTAAGACAGTTCTGAAATGATCGAAACCTAGGTCCGGCTTATATGGTGGATGCAAGGTTTTCAGCAATTCCCTTTCCAATCCCACAAGATACATGGCATTATTGTTCTTGGTGTCAATTACGGCTTTGTCTGAGAAGCTTCACCCTTCTGCGTTCATGATATTTTTCACCCATAGACCGTAATCATACGATTCACAAATGTTTAAATTTCGATCCTTTTTTGTTGTATTTAGTTTTCACCAAATGGTTTATAACTGTATTTATAAACTAACGTTTATTTCTTCCACGATTTCCTTGACTTTTATGGCGATTGGTTGACTAAAGCGAGGTGCATTTTTAACATGCTGTTATTCCAGTTATGGCTTCGTCGCTGAAAACTTTACATATTTTTTTCAGGAACCTTCGATGCACATTTACCTTTTGTATAACAGGAAAGCGCATTCCAATGGCCCTTTAAGATGCTGTGGTCTAATAGGCCAGACATCTCCAACAAAACGAAATATGACAATTTCTTCGGCGACTTCCTCTTTGCAGCAGATTTCTGGCAAAAACTCTGAGAGTAAATCAAATTGCCATGAAAAGTTTCTCAAAAATCTGTCGTTCGTAGTCGACTTTAAACTTTATGTCCGCCACTCTTGTATAAAATTAACACACACATTATAAGTGGTATGAACACCTCTCGTTATGTAAATCCATTTTTTTTTTGCGTTACATTACGCATTTTTTTTTTATAAAACTTTTTTATAAAGATCAAAGGGCAAACGTTGTAAAATAACCCTCAAAGAAATCTTGACAACATTTTTATTGTAAATTTAAAAATTTTAATTTTTCTTTTTAATTTTTTATCACGTTTTTGAACTGTTTTTAATAAATTGCAACGACAACCTCAATGAACTTTTTTCTTTGTTTTTTTTTTTAATGGAAAAACTAAAATTTTTTAGCTGAAACGACGAAAATTTAAAATTGCCAAGAAAAAAGTGAAGAAATTTTTTTAATAAAAATAAATGACAACGACAACAATAAAATTTTAATTAAAAAACCATAAGAAGCGATCAAATAAAATCAGTTACAAAACAGAATTCAAACTAAAAGATTGATTGCGGATTAATTGCTCATTTAGACTCGAAAAAGAAAAACTTAAGCGGTGACTTTTTTTAATTAAAAAGAAGGAAAACAAAATGTCCTGTTTAGGTTTAAAAATTTTCCTTAGTGGTTGTGTATTATTACTTGCCCATACGGTTTGGGCCGATGTTATTGTTCAATTAAATATAAATCGTCCCATTAATGATGTCAGTGATAAATTTATTAGTTTCACATTGAAACCAGAGGACTTGTACAAGGCTTTAGATGGCCCCCATAGGTGAGAGAGATGATAAGCAATAATTTTCCTTTTCTTTATGATATTTTCAATATGTATCGCAGGAAAACAATAACACGCATGGCCTCCATGTTGAGTCATGCCCATGTGAAATTTGTAGGCGATTTTTATTTTGCAACTAAAACGGATACGATACGATTAAGAAATCCAACTAAAATTGTCTGGAAGGGTTTTAACAAATGGACCAAGTAAGTAGCAAATTTAATATTAAAATTTTAAACAATTTTAGTAACGGAAGATGTATTAGAAGTAAGCGCAATTATTGTTTAAAGTGTAATCAATATTTTATTATATTTACAACAGAGCTGTCAATTGGTCCATGGTTATACCTGTACCATATAAACCAAATAACTGGGATCCAATGCAGACATTGAAAATATTAAATACATCTCAAATGGTGGGCATAGATGAGGCCATTTGGCAACTTGGCACCGGTACGTATTATAATATTTAAATCAACATTTTTTATGAAATTTCGTGTCATAATTAGATTTCGGTTCTTCGTATGCCTCGGACTATGTAAGCGAATTAAAGACCTTAAACATAATGGTGGAATCATTTAAGCCATCTGTGGTAAATTGGCAAACTATGGGTGCCGATATTTCAGCCGGCAGCAGTCCTGATGAGACGAGACGTTATGTGGAAATGTCACAAAATCTTAATGCGGCATTTGGTTGGATACAGTAGGTTTTTTTCAAAATCGAAATATTTTGAAAATTTTATGTGAAATAATCCTTGTTTTACGCTCTTTAGATCCGATGATTCATTTGCTTCCAACAGTTTAAGTTCCTCAGTGGGGGAACAAGATCCAGCTCTTAAGGTGTTGTTCAAAGAAAATGTGCCCGTCTGGTTATCTTTGCCTAGAAGTAAAACCCTTTCCCTAACTCTAGACGATGAGGTTATGGAAGGCTTGGAATGGGCCCAAACAATGGGTGATGCTGCTAATGTAGGTTTTGAAACAATATTTAAGCCCTTGACTCTGGATGATTTGGAAACGCCCAAATATGGTTTTTATATAACGGCTTTGTTCAAAAAGATCATGGGCTCTCGTGTATATCCAGCGCGACCTTTAAGTGTATTTAGGCGTCCCAATAAGCTATACACCCATTGTGCTAACATGGTATCGGGTGGTTTAGCATTTATGGTGGTCAATAAAAATGAACAGAGTTTACAAATTGCTGTCAGATCCATGAATAGAATACAGGATACAGAAGTCTGGCAATATACCTTGACCATGGCCGATGGCCATGTAATGTTAAATAATAAGAAGATCTCAGTCAACAGCACTTTAGTACCGGAGATAAGACGCAAGCCTAACAAGTCCATGTTACAATTACAGACTCCTGGCATGTCGGTGAGTTTCTGGGTATTGCCCGATGCCGATTTGGAGCATTGTCATTTCACCGAGGTGGAGACTGTGGGAATGCCGAATGAAGAAAACGAACAAAAATTTAAAACTTATTCCTCCAGCGATCGTTTGCTAAAGCAACTGATTAAAGAATCGACTAAACCCTCTTATACTCCATTAATGGATCTCTTAAGCAGACATCGCCGCTCGTTAGATAGTGAAGACCGTCTAAAGCGTTTCGTTTTGGAAAGTTCTAAGGCAGAAGAAAATCCTTTTGTAGGCGATACACGGCCTCCTCTAAAAAGACACATTTTCTCTCCCGATCGTAGAAATGCTGCTTTGCAGTGGTTAAGCAATATTCTTAAGGTGCCTCAACTTAAACGTAATGCTCGGCAGTCGGACAGCTATTGGGGGCCATATTTTATGACGAGAGATGGTAAAAAGACCGCCTTCACCAAAAAGATAACTGAGATTAAAAAACCTGAAAAAAACACACCCAAATACGATGTTGAAGACCAAGAGTTTGATGAGGAAAAATTCTTTAAAAATGTCGGAACCCAAGTCGAACCGGATTATGTACGAGTGCCCCAAGGTGATGTATATCTCAGCAATATTGCTTCAGTGTATGGTGATGATGCCGAAGAGGGGGACTTAAAAATTGAAACCAAAAAGCCTATAAAGGCCAAAGTCACTCACCAGTTGGAACCAGTAAATGAAATGAAGCCGTTACGTCTTTTACACACCGAATTCTTTGACGGTTATTCAACTAATCCGGTCAAACCCATGGCCGGTCCTAAACTTGACTTCGGATCGGCTTTGAATACTCTTTTGTTTGCTGATCCTTTCAGCAAATCCTATAGTCAACTTAATAAAGATCTGTTTAGCAGGAATTTTCATTTGAACGGCAAAACTGTCAGCACAGTTGAGAAGGGAAAAGAACTTGATGTAGACTCAGATACTATCGTTAATGATGACAACGATTATTTGCAGGCTCAAATTGATATTTCTCAAGCAGTTTCGGAAAATTCTAATGAAATGGAAGAGAATCAGAAGGAAATGTCTGAGAAACATGTAGAAGCACTGTTGGATGCCAACGATTCTAAAATACCAGAAAAACGTGAATCCTTCTATATGAATGGGTTAAACACAAATAATTACAATGTTTTCGGTGACTCATACAAGGCGGAGGAGATAAGCAGCGAGGTCAACGAAGACAATGATGCCAATCAAACTAAATTGGATGAAATTCCCTGGTGGGATTTATCGGATCAGCGTAGCAAACGTTCTCTGGATAGCCATTATTCGGCAGAACCTTGGCTTAATAATATGATCAGTAAAGATGAAGATCCTCTATTGGCTGCGGCTGAACTTTCACCTCTACGTTTGCATCAATTCGAACACAAGGTCAATGAAGTGGTACACAATACAGACTCGAAGTCTAATGCTGGTAACAATACTGAGGATAATTTCGCCAAGCGTGTTGTGACTAGCTTTAAAGATCGGGTTATTAAATTAGTGGATATTGTTTCAATGCATGTTCATGACTGGTATAACACACTCACGAAACACTTGGATAGTCCAGGCGACAATGAGAATAGTACTACTGAAAATAATCGTATTAATTAAGGTGGCAAAAGTGAAACATAAAATGGCAGAGTGGAATTTAATTTTTTTTTTGTAATTTTTAAGAAAATTTGTATTTAATTTTATTTATAATATCATATTTAGTTAGTAACTCATAGTTATCATTTTATTTATAATACAGAATATAATTAAAATTTATTTAAAATTCCAATTTATTTCAATTACTAGGACTGTTGTGCAGTAGTCGAGTAGGTAGTGTGTTGGCTTATTAAACGGTTCAAAACCCAGGTCAGACATTAAAACGAAAATATTACAAAATACTTCTTTGGCCACTGCTTCTGGCAAAAACTCTGAGAGTAAATAAAATTGTCATGAAATGTTTCTCAAAAATAATCTGGCGGTTGGAGCCGACTTTAAACTGTAGGTCCCGCCACTCATATACATATGTACATATAAATTAACACACACAATATCACATCGATCGTAATCCTGACTACAGGTTTGTAATGAACAATTATGTATGTATGTATGTGTATGTATCTTGGTGATAACTTGGCGAATTTTGATCTTCAAACTATAGGCGTGCAAGAGTGTAACTTAAAGTATGTATTGTCAAAACAGATATACCGTATACATAGCACTTAGTATGGATATGAATGACAGAATGAGTGTAACTGATATTTTATAGTTTTGCATACACACTATACTCTTAAAAACCAAAACAGTTGTTTATTGTTTTGAGTAGAATATCCTATAAGCTATGTTTTTTCCTTTGAAAAAACTGTTGTAACCATAAGTAAATTTTGGTGCTGCCAGTAAATATTAATAACAACAAAAAAAAAACGTGCGTCCAGTGAACAATTTACTAAAACCGCCATAACCCCGAAACACTTTCATCAATTTTCCTCGGATAAACGGCCACCGATAGGCCGTCGTCTTTCAATTGATGGAAGAACCTTTCACCATCAACTCACCTATTACATTCCCCTTTTCCCAAAAAAAAAAAATGGTTTGACACTATTTTTTCAAAATTATTCATTTCTACATTCACTGTACAGCAATCATCATATAAATTATACATACGAAATTTTATTTGCATAATATAATAAGTTAATTATTGTATTCCACCATCAACTACAAGTATTTCATTGTGAGAAATGTAGGAAAACAAATATGTTACTCCCATTCTCTCTTTATTCACTCATACTCTAACTGCGGCAAATATAACAATACCAACTTATAACTGCAACAAATAGTCATTTGTTCAGCAAACACACAGAAACTTGTACGAACACTTGTAACTGTGCACGTCTTTACTTCAAACTATCCACAATTAGGGGATTATCCGTGGAGACATAATTTGACGTAGCCTCACCAAAAAAATAATTTAGTCGTCAATCTCATTCTCTTGTTCACGTCACTAAATAGTAAAGTAACCTTTTCTGAAAGTTCCTAATGCAATACGCCCAAAATCGGTCTTGTTGTGCGGCTCGTTGCACTTTGAGGCTAAAAAAATTGTCTCAATTGACAATAACAAACACTTACAGTAAAATTCTTCCAAATCTAAAGGGATTTCATTCATACTCCATCACTTTGTGAACCGTAAGAAAAGTACGCAAGCAAATAAATAATAGGGACTCCTCCTTTTAAGTTGAAAAAATTTAAAAATTTTTACGTAACATAATTAAAACCGGTAAGAACCAGACTTTGTTAAATTAATTATGTAGTCAAGTGTGCGCTTTACATATAAAAACAAGCCATGGTCTTCGTACATCAGGTACTGAAAACAATCAATAATAATTCCTTAGACTAAAGAAAAAAAGTGTGGAACCGCAAATATTACCAATAAACTTTAATTCTGGACTATTTAATCAAATAGCCTGAAAAGTTAATTAGTGCTCCTATTTTAAGTCGCAAAATAAAAAAAAACTCAAGGAGGACATACTTATGGTTCGGAGTCCTAGAAAGTGCATCTTCCCAGCAAACGGAATGCACTAAACGGAAGTTTGTAAGACAACACCTGCATTATAATAACTAGTGCAGCATGGCACAATTAAATGGAATATCGTATGTACATTACATACATACATACATGATTGGTCAATACAACCCTTCAGTCATAATTACGACCTTGCTTCTCGCACCACTTATATTGTGTGTGTTAACTTTGTACATGAATGGCGAGACCTACAGTTTAAAGTCGTTTCTGAACGACAGATTGTGGAGAAATTTTTTGATTGCAATTTTATTTATTCTCAGGATTTTTGCCAGAAATCTGTTGAGTCTTCTCGAAAAAGATTTAATTTTTTATTTTGCTGAAGATGTCGGAGCTGGGTTTTGAACTGAGGCGTCGTACACCTCAAAGAAAATTGTAGTGATTTGAAAATGCTTTTGTTCCTATTGCGTTGGTTCATTAGTCTCGGTTTACAGGAAAAACTACCACTGCTTATGATATGGATATTCTGTGCTTTTTTTTAGGGCAGAAATTACCAGAAATGTGCAATAAGATTTAGGAGTAAAATTATTGTAAATACAAAGACAAGACAATGCTAAAAGGTTATAAAACGCAGAGAGCTTCGACCCAGTATTGAAGTAATTAATATAAAATTTTCCTCCTATTTCTAACAGGCATTATTATCAAAGATGTATGTATATTTATTTCACTTAAAGAAAGCAAGATTTTGAGTTTTATTTTGAACATCCTTACATTAAATTAAAGACAATGTCAAAACAATTTGGTATGTTCCTATTTTTCTTTCAATGAAACAATAAACATATGAAAAAATTATTATTTTTAATTTTCTTAAATATTTTACATGACCGTATTATACATATATTTCGATCAAATGCCTAAAGATTTTCCAAAGAAATTTATTTCTTTTATCACAAACTTATAAATTTTATTCTATCCGTGTATCGCGTGTATATCCCATGTACCCATAAAATTTGAACAAACTTCATAAGCAAAATATTTTCTCTTTTTTAAACAGAATTTATACTCTTTTATATTTATACTGCACAGTGTTTTTGAGAGAAATATTAAAAGAAATTTTTACTAAAATTTAGAAGAAGACGAGATTTACGCTTTCCTCTTGTAAAATCGTGTGAAATAACAAAAAAAAAAAAACAAAAGACTTAAGCAATAAACTTGCTCAAGCAAACCACACACACAAACAACAACAATGAATGAATGAGATGATATAAGAATGATCATAAAATGGAATTAATGATCATTAAAAAAAAACAGAAAACGTTGTAAAAGAAAATCGAGAAGAAACAGAAACAAAACTTACAATAACAACAGCAATTGTCAGTGGAAAAGAAGAAGAAATTGAGAAAAGCAATTTTATGCTCATTTTTTAACTTTTCGACTCGTGGAGGCGCACTCTCAATGCTGTTGTTTTTCAGTGTATTGTAGTTTCTTTTCATTTCATTTTGTTTTGTTTTGTTGTAATACTGCAATCTAAGCAATAAATATTGATACGAGTACGAGTACTCTTTTTACAAACATCATCAACAACAACCTGTTGTTGTTGATTTCTTTTAACGTTTTGTTTGTTAAAACGAAACAACAGCGAAAAGACGTGGCTTTTTGAATTCGACATTATAGCAGGTAATGATGGGTATACTAAGTTCAAGCAAAAACTTGTAACAATACAGTTGTATGTAGCATTACTTAGTAAGGCCTATGGAAAACTCTCAAAGATAATTGAAAGCAAGTTTTAGTATAAAATATTTGTCCACTTAACTGCCATAGAAATGTGAGTTAATTTTTTTCAAATGAAGTTAAGTTTGTTTGGTGTTGTTTGCCCCTCTGTAGAGGAATGCTAACTCGTATCTGGGCGTTAGGTATGGTTCCGTGTACAGGAACCTATACGGGGCAAACCGTCGAATGTTTCTCTATCTTCGATGCGATTTACACATTTTCTAAGGATCTAATGACAGATTTGTTACCAGTTAATCTATGTATATTCCTATAAAATGTACGCTTATGTCTTTATAGCCACTATCGTTGGCTGATGATCTGGTAGTTTAAGATACAATTTGAAATTCATACCTGAATTGGCCGCCATGAAATTTGTATGTTTGCTGACTTGTTGAAGTTGAGTTCAACATTTTTTGGCATAGATAACCTGTTAGTACAATGCGTGCATACATACATACATAACTGTTCATTACAATCCTTCAGTAAGGTTTACGACCTGGCTTCTCATACCACTTATGTTGTGTGTGCTAATTTTATCCATAAGTGGCGGGATCTACAGTTTGAAGTCGCCTTCGAACGACAGATTCTTGAGAAACTTTTTCATGGCAATTTGATTTACTCTCAGAGTTTTTGCCTGAAATCTGCTGCGCGGCAGTCGGCGAAGGAAAATTTTTTCTTATTTCGTTTTGTGGGAGATGTATGGCCTGGAGACCGTGGCCACACATCTAATAAGCCTACAACGACTCAATGCTCCTCTATACTCTGTATTATTTATTTTATTCATTTCAAGCAACATAGGAATTGCCAGAAAACTACGCTTTATTATTAAAAGAAAATGCTATCTTTCGTTTGTTAACAATAATAGCCTCGGCATAAATCTTTCCGATTTAAATATTCACTCTAGTAATTTAGAACATGGCTCTATGAGCTCTAATTCCTTAAAAGGTGACGATATCTTGCCTTCGTATCATATTCAAAGGGGATTTGTAGCCTTTTTTCTCTTCTTTCGGATTCGGAAATGTATTGCTTGCTATTTTTGTACTTTCGTATTCAACATAACATTGTGTGTAAACAACCTTGATGAACCTGTCCAGAAAATAATAATTTACACTACGATGGAGGGTATATTATAGTCGGTTTTTATCCGGCCTCAATTTACTTGCTGTAGTTATTTTGCCTACAGATTGTGTATGAGTGAGTCTAAAACCGTGTTTTATTAAAAGATTCACTTTTAGAGAGAAGCGCTTAAGTTTTTGATCACTTGTAACCAGTCTTAAAGAAAACGTTCAAGGCGAAGGTTGGAATAGAAGTTAATAAAACAAAAATCAGTAATAAATAGTTATAGAAAGAAACACAGCTTTAGTTACCAACAAATCAAATCAATTTTCAAATTATATACAAGGTAAGTTAATTGATTAAATTATATTAAAGAAATTAAAACTCAATTCAAAATGGAAAGATAACTTATTTCCTGTAAAAAAAGGAAATCAGTTTGATTTATTAGAATTTCTTTCCATTCAAATTTTGGAATACTTTAGTGACGTGTACAATTTTCTTTTTAATTTTCTATAATTCTCTGGATTTTCTTTCTCGTTCAAATCCGATTGCCAATGCTCTTCTGTCCCCCTTTTTCATGCTTTACGATTTTACTTAAAAAAAAAGAAGATCATTAAGGCGGTTGTCTTTAGTGATTCTTTTTGTTCCCACTTTTTCTTCTTGTACTTCTTTGATTTTTTTCTCTTGTATTGATGTTTTTGTTGCTATTATTTTCCCCTTTTCGACATTGAACTTTAATAAACTTTTATGGCTGGTGGTATTCCTTCCCTTCTGCACTTCTCTCTCTCTTACACTTTTCTTAGCCACAAATTATTGTGACATCCAAAATATTTCATAATTCTTTGGATTTGAATTTTTTGTTGGACAACATTTTTGATTGCTTTTGTTGTTTGGCAGTGAAAGTGTTTAAATGGACTTTGTGTTTAAGAGTTGTGTAGTCTTTTCAGTATTTCATAAATATTGTTTGTACATGATATACATATGTATGGTTGTTGTTATTATTGTTGTTCGAGTATCAATAATTAACATGACATAAGTATTGTCTTACACAAGAAAATTAAAACAAAAAGAAATACAAGAAAAGAAGTAAAAACAAAAAACAAATCAAAGTTAATTTGATTTTTTTAAACCTTGAAAGGCGAGAAGGCTCTTTGGGACATACTAAATAATAATAAGAGAACTGATATTTTTTTATTAAATAAAAAGCTCTATTTAGAGCCGTTTAAATGATCCTACACAGATATTGTAAACAGAATTTTTTTCATAGAAACCCTGTTGGACAAAACAAAAAAAGAAAAACTACAATGAATATAAATTTACCCAAGGATTGTATTGAGATGCCCTTAGATAAACCATTTCTACAAATAAATTTTAGAAAATATTCCAATGGTTTACATCCCTATAAGTAAGCGAAAAATATCTTCAACAATATCATTTAATTTATGAACCACCATAACCGACCATAGTGCAAGGTTAGCATGCTATAGGCATCAAATCTTAGCTCGAAGTGCTATCGATTAAAATCGAAATTAGAAAATAGTATGGAAAATCATTTGAAAAGCTCCTGTTCTACCCAGATACCCCGGCTTGTAGTATATTGGAGTACCAATACTCTTTGCAACTACGACTGGTATTGATAGGGCGTAAAAAATATATTCTTTCTTAGATAGAAGATTCCACAACTTATTGTCAGTTCAAATGAATAAATAATCCATAAAAAGAAAACTATACTAGGACTCTGATGAATTGCGGAATGATAGATTTCGAATCTCAATTGCATTGCGAAGGTGACCTCACCAATTATCTTAGAAATATGGAGTAACGTACACGTAACGATTTTTGTAAGCAAAATTGGCAAATTTCGATGTGAAGAGCAGCCATAAACAGTTCAAGAGCCGTCAATGCACCATGAAATATATGTACACTGTTTGGTGTAATTTATAGGGCAGCAGCATCGCTGAACCGTAATTCTTCAACAACCAATTAATCTCACGTATTAAAACAGTCTATTTACTGCCAAGCACATGAGATTTCAGAAGACTGTTATATTTTTTGTGGGGATATGTAAAGTCCTGAAAGATAATATAGTACCTGCCATTGACAAGTTAATAGTCAAAAAGTATGCCAAAACTGTAGCTAATGGATGGATCCAACCATTATCAATCACACACGGATCAAAAGAATCACCCGTTATAATATAATATATTACAATAAAGTCTTTCAATAACTACGTTCTTATTATATTGAAGGCACCACGTTCTCTGTATAAGTTTAGTATAATATTATCTTATCAGGCAGGTTGATCCACTGCCGTAGATCTATGATTATGATTGGATAATAATTTTAACAGTAATTCTAGTTATTGGTTAACAATGCGCTACAGTACACAAGTAATTCGCACAATATTTAAAGATTCAGATAAAGAGCGTGTGTTTTCTAGACGATATTCAATTTAAGTATGATATATCATGCGCTCTTTATATTATAGTGTGTCGCTGTGGAGCTTTTCGGTTAAGTTTTACCAGAGACCTTGGTGTGTTACATAGAAAATGAACCCTTTAATCACACAGCTAGTTGCTGATTGTAATTAGTTATGCCAAGGAAATACCAAAATAGAGCAAACAGTAGTATGAGAACTACATGAAGATCGCTGTACCGGCAATTGCAAGCAATTTAAGCGATATAAGCTTTCAAACAAAAATATGTTTTATGGATTGTACAATATATTATTTTTTTATTTCGTTACCAACTATAAAGAATTCAAGAAAAAAAAAACAAATCACTTCAGCCGGCAAGTGCCATGACATAAAGACACAATTTTGGAAGAATCCAAATATCTTTCTTGTTAACAAATCACATTTTTTTTTGACACCAAAACAAATTATTAAATACGAAAAAGCAAAACCAGTTTAATAATAATTTAAATAAAAGAAGAAGAAGAAAAACAAAAATTTAATTTCAATGAAATATAGGCCCGCCAAGGTTGCCAAGTGTGTTTAAAAAAAAATATTTAAAAAAATTATGGATTTTCTTTATTTCTTTTTGTGGTTGTATTGTAAATAATTAACAGTTTTATATTTCTAGATGGGTCTTTTGGGTTTTTTATCAATGGAGTTTTATATGCGGGATATTTTCATAATGGCTGTTTTATCAGCAATTGTCGCCACACTTTTAAGTTTGCGTTTTTATTTGCGCATTACAGCAGGCCGTTGCTTTACGGAGGTAATTTATACAAAAAACATTTGCTTTAGAAAACAATTGTAGTTAGTATTGTAAATGTAATGTACATACATATGTATGTATAGGAAACAAAGTTTTCTAAACCCTTATCAGCTTTCCTTCCTCCTTCCCTTTGTAAAAAATTACAATTAATTTTAATTTGTTTTTAAACGGGCACTTAATTAAAAAAATTGTTTTTATATTTTTCTCTCTACACTTACATTTTTTTTTATTATGGGTATAGTGTGTTGGCAATTAACTCTCAATTGTGGCTTAATTTGTCTTCCCTTCCCGCTTAGCATTTTTTTATTGTAATAATTATTATTTTAAGCTTAAATAAGCGTTTTAGTTTGCTCTTAGTGTCTTGGCCTTTATTAAAAAGTGTGTCTTTAACATTTTATTTTATTTCCTTTTTAAGTAATAATTTATTCACGTTTTTAAACTGGTTTAAAAATAACAACATCGGTAACTAATAATGCACAGAGGGCTCAGAGTTGAAGACCTCTTGTAAAAAAAATGACTAAATGAACATTACAAGTACTCAAGTTTAGTAAATATTTTTTATAATGAATTGCTTTTTAAAGGAATTTCATGTAAATATTGCCCGTGACTACGCCGCAATTGCAGTCGTAATTTTATCTCCGAGGGTTGAATCTGTGAGCGTCTTGTCCTTGTACACGAAAGACATCACACAAAAAATAGTCTAGTGTGGCCGAATAATGAAAATAATTGCAGTTG